>BPLT01000127.1:225000-1425000 GCA_019656295.1 Rhododendron mucronatum var. ripense | reverse complement strand
ATCTTGGGATCGGACGAACAAGGAATAATCAGCCTTCGATTGTTTGAAATTGGCTTGTTTGAGAGCTGTTGAGAGTTTGATAAACCATTAACGGGAAGCTTGTTTGAGACCGTACAATGACTTATGAAGTTTGCAAACTCGTGTCTCCCCCTTTCGTCCAAAACCAGGAGGTAAAGACATGTAGACATCCTCATCAAGGTCGCCATGTAAGAAGGCATTATGGACATCAAGTTGGTGAAGGTGCCAATGTTGTGTTGAGGCCACAGCAAGAAGGAGGCGAACGGTTACAAGCTTTGCAACCGGAGCAAAAGTTTCTCCATAATCCAAGCCTTCAATTTGATTGTATCCCTTTGCTACCAATCTGGCCTTATAGCGTTCGACGGTACCATCAGAGTTGTATTTGATCTTGTATACCCATTTGCATCCAACCGGTTTCTTCCCAAGAGGTAGAGCTTGGAGAGACCATGTCCCATTAGTTTTGAGAGCAGCAAGCTCTTGTTGCATAGCAAGGCGCCATTTAGGTTCACAAACTGCTTGTGCAAAGGATGAAGGTTCTTTTTCGGCTGAAAGAGAAGTGGTGAAAGCACGGTGTTTGGGTGATAATTTGCCATATGAAAGTACATCAGATAAGGGGTAAGTGATACCTGTAGCTTCGACCAATGCCGAGTTAGATGATGGAACGGTACGTGAAGGAAGAGAAATACCAACATGATACTCACGAAGATAACCAGGTGTGGTTGTAGTTCTTGTCATCCGTTTTGGTAGGATAGGAGACGAAGATGGGGAGTCTTGGGTAGTGGGCGAAGTATTGCTGGACGAAGAGATATCTGTAGAGTTTGAAGGAGGGATTTCTTGAGAGACCGGTTCTGGTGGAAAAGATTCATTGTTGGGGTTGGAAGAAGGAGATGAAGTGAATGTGTCATCATCATATGTTGGTGATTGAAGTTGAGGAAACACTGGAGGAGAGTTTACAGCGGAAGAGGGAAAAGGAAAAATATTTTCATGAAAAAAAACATCTCGTGAGACAAAAGTTTCACCAGATAAGAGATCATATAACCGGTATCCCTTTTGACCGTACGGATATCCTAGAAAAAGACAGCGTGTGGCTCTGGCATCAAACTTTGTGGGGCGATAGTGGTGTGTTGAGGCGAAACATAAGCATCCAAACACTCGTAAATGATCATATGTGGGCTGTTTGTGAAAAAGCATCTCAAAAGGTGTCTGTCCTTTGAGGAGAGTTGTGGGTGTTCGGTTGATGAGATAGGTGGCAGTTAAGATGGCATCTCCCCAGAATTTCTTAGGGAGGTTAGCTTGAAATAATAAGGCTCGGGCCACGTTGAGGAGGTGGCCGTGTTTTCGCTCGACTACTCCATTTTGTTGTGGAGTGGAGACACAACTAGTTTGATGCATGATCCCTTTATCTGAATAAAAGTTTGTCATTCTAAATTTGGGACCATTATCACTACGAAGAATTTTAACTTTCAAGGAGAATTGTGTCTCAATAAAATTGATGAATGTAGTAATGCAGTTACGAGTGTCAGATTTATGGCGCATCAAGTAAACCCATGTACAGCGAGTGTAATCGTCAACGATGGTAAGGAAATATTGTGCCCCATTGAGTGCAGGAACATGGTATCCTCCCCATATATCAACATGAATCAATTCAAAAGGTGCATGAGTACGAATTGAACTTAATGGGAATGGAGAACGAGTCTGTTTAGCTAATGGAAAAATTAAACAATCAGAAACACCACAAAGCTTTATGTTTGTAACAGAACGAGGAAGCAAACAAAGACTTTTATTCGAAAGATGACCAAGACGTTGGTGCCAAAGGCTTGGGGAGAGAGAAGCTGTTGCGGTGACTGAGTTGATGCTCGTTTTTTGCGGAGTATCAAGGTAGTAAAGTCCTCCTCGTTCAGTTCCCGTCCCAATCATCTTCCCCGATTGTTAGTCCTGTAGCATACAAGCATCATCAGTGAATGTGGCAAGGTAGCAGGATTTGCAAACTAGCTTGCTAACAGATATTAAGTTTAACTTAAAGGAGGGAACACATAGCACATTATGCAATGAAAAACCAGGAAAATGGACGCTGCCCGTGTGTGTGACAGCAGCGATTGCTCCATTGGGAAGATGCACGGTTCGGTTGGTAACACGACAGTTTGTAGACAATAAATCAGTAGAGCAGACCATATGATCAGTGGCTCCTGTGTCCAGTATCCAATACATTTCTTTGCCAAAAACAGAGGCACATGAGATTGTACTTGAGAGATCACTCATAGCGGATGCACTACCAACGTGATTGGCCAAGGAGTTGGGCTTATTTCCATTGAGCATGGTCATGACATTCTGGTACTGTTCCGCCGTGAGGGTGAAGGAAGGCGCTGCTGTATTGGCATTGACATGGTTGGCTTTAGGAAGAAAGTTCTTGTGCTCTTGCTGATCAGATCTACCTCCTGCAGGATTCATCTTTTTCAGCTTACGACAAACATCAATGGTGTGACCTTTCCAGCCGCAAAAATCACACTTAAGATGTGCTCGACATGTCTCTGAAGTGTGCCCAAGCTTGTCACAATGTCCACATTTTAAATGAGGATTTTTGGGTGTGAAAGCTCTCTCAGAGTTTCGTGAGTTGCTCCTTGCAGCAAAGGCTGTAGCTTCAGTCATCACAGCGCTTCCTTTTGATATTCCTCATTGTTTCTCATCCTGAAGGATGAGAGAGTGGGCTTTGTTGACTGTAGGAAGTGGATCCATGAGCAAAATTTGTCCTCGAACAGCAATGTAGGCTTCATTCAGCCCCATGAGAAACTTCATGGTCCTTTGACTTTGTTGGAACTGCAAAACTTCTTTCACAGTGCCGCAAGTGCACGTTGGGATACAACACAATGCGTCGTGTTCGTCCCAAAGGCCCTTTAGCTTGGTGTAATAAGCACCAATTGTCATGTTGTCCTGTTTACAATCATGGATGGCTTCCTCAACATGAAAAAGATGGACACTATTAGTGCGCGAAAAACGCTCTTTCAAATCAGTCCAGATTTCATGAGCACTTTCATTGTATATTACGCTTGCTTTAATGTCCTCCGAAAATGAATTGAAAAGCCAAGCCTTGACGAGGTTGTTGCAACGCCTCCATTGTTGGAATTCTGTGGTGGAAGTTATTGGTGGCTGTTGAATGGTGCCGTTGACGAAGCCCTCTTTATTCTTGATGTTGAGGGCCATAAGCATGCCACGACTCCAGGTGTTGTAATTTTCCTCAGTCAACGGTTGTGTGATGAGGATGAGTCCAGGTTGATCGGAGTGATGAATGTAAAAGGGATCATTTGGGTTACTGTATTCACTAGCCTCGGGCTTGGCTGAGTTTTTTGAATGTTCAGTATCCTTTTCTGCCATGTGTGTTGGCTAGAAGAATGATGGTTATGTTTGAGAAAGAAACAAGGGTTTAGGAACGTGTGTGCTCTGATACCATGAGAAGTGGTAAAATTATCCACGCATGTTCATTGAAAGAAAGGAAGTTTATATACAATGCAGAAACTAATTTAGATCCTAAATTAGTGGATGTACACCGTCATTACCTATTTACATTCCTATGGAAAAGGAAAACATATCAAGCAAAGATGAATGAGGGTTGACTGTCCATAATTGTAGGAGATCCCAGATTTTGTGCATCGACTTTACATTCCTTAACAAGCTAAAAAGATAAACTTACTAGGGGTAGTAGTGCTAGGGGTAGTAGAAGTGGTAGTACTCTCAGCCAAATCCCTGGCTGTGACCTCCGTGGTGAAGAGAAGAGCAACGGCCAGAAATAGGCCAAGGAGGACAATTGCTTTCGAACCCATTTCTCTCTTTAGATTTTCTTTTGCTCTCTTTAGTTGGTTGGATAGACTAGTTTGGAATGAAATTGAAGTTCGATTTCGATGTCCATTTATAGGCTCGGAGAGATTCCAGTGGCCGTGAGTACACACTGAAAGAATACTGTTTGACAAATTCACTAACTTGTTCTTCTTTGTAATTTGACAAAGTCAATAAATTTTCTTTTTAATCGGTAACTTGACAAAGTCAGTAACTTGCTACTACGTACTTCTCCTGGCCTAGACCGAACAATGATTAATTAGTCATACTCTAGGAGGCAAAACCTCGTGAAATTGAGTTGAGAAACATGACTTCACATGCCCCATGGTACGTGCAAGCAAGTCCCTCGTAACTTACGGACGTTGATTGCTAATCACAAAGTATCCAAAATTAAAAGGGGTGGCTCCGAGATTTTAGTTCAGCAGTGCCAAAAGCGTTTTGGTACGTTTGCCTCAAAATTCATAACATTTTCACGAGTTATCATTACATTTTAATTAGTACGTCTTGTAATTCCTTACTAAAAACTAGTAACTATTCAGTCATAAATTTCCTTGCGTTTTCACTATGAATTACATCATTTTGGTTCATCTTGTAACTTTAACTACTTTAAGCCATAGAAGCAAAATTGCAAGCCAACTCCGTACCCACCTCCACTTGGACCACTTCGCCACCTCCGTATCCACCCGCCACCACCAATTCCATATATACTTGGCGTCATCTGCCCAATTAGTCTGTTCAGCTCAAACAAATTTTGATGTATATGCTTAAATATAGTTTGTAGGTGATTCGAAACAATTGTGGCAATTACGTACCATATGAACACATTGAAGACAAAGGTCGGGTTGAAATCAGAGTGTCAACTATTTTGAGAATACGGACAAACCAAGGAACACACAATGTCGAAAGAATAATCAAGAACAAGAAGAAGAAAAATGCGCAATAAAGATAGGTAATTATTAAATTATGTAGTTTTCCAACAATTTGTTGAGTACATCCATGACTCACACCAGATTTCTTATGTATCGAATGAAGAAAGTATACAAGTTACATCGGTTGTTGTGTATAACTACTATTTATATCCTGAGGTTTATTTATATTCTGAGGTGTGAAGTAACCGTAATACCTCTGTTGAATCCCGAACTTAGCACGCGAAGCATGACCCAAATCGAATCAGGCTTCCCTAACACAACAAAATAACCTAGACTAAATCAATATGAACCAGTACTTGATTAGTCAATTTTTGTACACTACAAGAAAAAACACATTTGGCGACCAACTTTCGGCGACCAAACTATTTTTTGTCGGTGATTGTCAACTTTTGGCGACTAAAATATTTTTCGTCGCAGAGTGTAGACATTTGGCGACTAAATTCTTTTTTGTCGCCGATTTTCTAGACCTTTGCCGACTAAAACATTTTTAGTCGGCGAAGTGCTACCATTTGGCTACCAACAATCATTTGGTAGCCGAAAACAAACAATTGGCGACCAAACAATAGTCGGCAAAAAAAAACATTAGGCGACAAAAATATTAGTCGGGGAAAGCTACCAATTGACGACTAAATTCATTTTTGTCGCCGATTTTTTAGACATTTGCCAACTAAAACATTTTTAGTCGGCGAAGTGCTACTATTTGGCTACCAACAATCATTTGGTCGCCGAAAACAAACAATTGGCGACCAAACAATAGTCGGCAAAAAAAAACATTAGGCGACAAAAATATTAGTCGGGGAAAGCTACCAACTGGCGACTAAATTCATTTTGTCGCCGTTTGTTTGAACCTTTGGCGACTAAAACATCTTTAGTCGGCAAAAGGTTGCCATTTGGCTACCAAAGATCATTTTGTCGCCAAAAATTTATATATTATATCATAATAAACTTACATATTTATTCCATCTACTTAATCAAAGTTTAACCCGTATTCTACCGTTAACTCCTTAATTAAAACTCACTTTTTTTTAAATGGCAACTCCTTAAATTTGATGTTAAATGCTACCAAAGCAAAAAAAAAAAAAAAAATGCTCCTTAATTAAATCTCACTTTTCTCCTTGCACTTTCTTTTTAAAAAAAAATTCAATTTGTCTCTCTTCCATATATTCTCAACAAAGCCAAATATATATATATATATATATATATATATTGCTCCTATGAATGGAGAAAACCTTCATTTAAAATATGGAAGAGGAAAAATCTAATAGAATTTATCCAATTAACTCTTACGCTAATCTTTACAATAATCAATCAAATTGCATAATCTTGTTATTCAATGAATCATAAATCGTCCAACTTCTAGCCACTGCAAAATTAGTTACCGATATCATTTTTTCCATCTACACCGATGAAAATATTTTTCAATTGCGGCATGACATTGTTGGAATTCAAACGGCAATGACATTTTTGCTCCGAATCTTTTGAACTTGATTGAACGTCCAAATTAATTAGCTATTCCAATTTTTTTTTTAAGGTTTTCCATTGGCGTTCATCTATTGGATATGTGTTATTTCTTGTTTTTTTATTGGTCTTTTTGGAATTTTCTCTGTTATATTTTCAGACGAAGAAAGATTGTCTAGCCTTATAACTAATTCCTCGATGAAAAAAAAAGGACATTGAATTGTTGGAGTTAATGGTGAAAAGAATTAATTTGTCTACGGTGGAATATGGGTTGGGCTAACTTTCGTTAGGTAGAGGTTAGGCAGATTAAGGAGAAAGGAGCTTAGGCCAATGAAAGGTTGTCGTGTGTCTGAGGTTGGAGGAAGTCCTCCTATCGGGGCAGGAGGAGCTCCGCGTTCATCATCTAATCAAATAGCGCGCATCTATAAAATCTACTCGAGCGGATGAAAATAACATGCCGTTTGTGGGTCACTTAGTTTTTCTGAGATGCCCATTGGTACATTGCACAAATTCTCATCATAAAACCCCACTATACATAAAAAAAAAAAAGAATTACGAAGAACTTCTCAAATCTCTCTCGGGCCATGATTTCTCTATTTTTAACTCCAATGAAAAAAAAAATCCTCCTATGCTACTAAGGCACTAAAAAAATTAAACACTAATTTAATTTATGCTTTCCAGGTCCATTAGCAAGACATAACCACAGGTCCACAACCATTGAAAATTAGAATAAATATTCTTGTCTGCAATTAAAAATGCATTTTTCATGAAGCATTTTAAAAAAAAGCAAGACAGGAGAAAGTTGCGTTAAACTCATTTGATATGGGACATGTTCGACTATTATGACCTCAGGCATGTAACAAAATTATAAAAAAGAAGAAGAAGAAGAAGAAGGAGGAGGAGGAGGAGGTAGTTTCAATGTGATAAAGAAACGGAGTGAGACGATGATAATTATTTTTAGAAGTTAGAGTTTTTTTTTTAGATGTCGAAGACTCAAAAGTAGTGTTTTAGAGAGTCCTGTTTGGTAGAAGAAAGGATTTGGTTGGGGTCTTGCGATAGTAGAGTATCAATTTAGATTAGGTCCATAGGAATTTCCGAATTTTAATTAAAAAAATAGTTATATCAGTAATGAAAAATATACAAAGAGAATTTCTGATTATTTTATACTAAAAGGCCATATTTAATATTATTTCAAGGGCTTTTATAATTAAGTATATGTTTTTCATTTGGTCATATGACTCTAATATGAGAGCATAAAGTTAAATATAATTATAACTATTTAAGGGTAAATTATAAAGATAATTAATTTAACCATATTTTTACTATATATTGTATCATAATAAACATAATTATATTATATATATCATTTTTCGTAAATAATATTTAATATAATATAATATAATATATTATATTGTATTATATAAATATTGTTTTATATATTTTATTTTATTTTCTTATGTAATAAATATATTATCTTTAGGAATAATACACAAGTTAAGCGTGTAGCCCAGTGGTTGTGCGCCCTCATAAGGCATAGGAGGTCGGCGGTTCGATTCTTGGCAAAGGCATGAGGTTGGATTATTCTACATGCGCCACGTGGAGGATCCAGGATGATCCACGTGGCAGTACAAACATGGGGCCACGTGGCACCTGAATTTTTTTAAATATTATTTATTTGGCATGACATTCGGCGACAAATTCATTTTAGTCGGGGAAAGTTGTATTCGGCGACTAAAAGTTTGGTCGCCGTATGTAAATATGATTTTTTTAAATATTATTTATTTGGCATGACATTCGGCGACAAATTCATTTTAGTCGGGGAAAGTTGTATTCGGCGACTAAAAGTTTGGTCGCTGTATGTAAATATGATTTTTCGAAGGGATTTAAATTAATTAGATACGGCGACTAACAGGCGACTAAAGTTAGTCGCGAATACTTTCCGCGACAAAAGTGTTTTGTCGGGAAAAACAAGTTTTGGCGACAAAAAATTTTGGTCGGCAAAAACTTTCCCAGACCAAGTGTCGCCGACCAAAGTGGCGACCAAAAAATTAGTCGCGGAAAGGTTTTGGCGACTAAAAATAGCTATTTGGCGACCATTATTTTAGTCGGCAAAAGTGTTTTTTCTTGTAGTGGTAAGATTACTTGTGGAGTACTTCAACTTCAATTATAGCGGTAGGGACCCCTAATATACTAATGACTTCAAACAAAACTGGTGAGAGTTTTTTTTTTTTTTTTTCCCCCCGGTTTTTAGAAGAGATCAATTCAAATAAATGCGATGATCGAGGCACAAAGAATGTCCTGCTATCTCTCCCAGCCCGTACAATATGAGATATTGATGAAAATAACTGCAAACACATGGAATGCTAGCTGCCCTAGAAGTTTGGGCTCGATTTTCAGGTTTCGAGCGCTTCAGCATATATCGTCCAGACAGTGGTCGCACACGTCTGTCCGGATGCATTGTTCAAGTCTTATACTTAGAGGCAACTAGAAATCGAGTCTGGCCAGAGGCCAATATCTGTCCAGTCGATTAGGACATAGTAAAACGATAAGTATTTGAGTGTTGGTACAAAAGCCGTGGTCAACTACATGCATGCACATGCATTTGAGTACGTAAGTCTTAATTAAATAGTGAGTGGTACGTAGACTTGGTACTGGGACAATGATCAACAAAAAGACTCGATCGATCGATGTGAACTACTTGATTCTTAATTCTTTCTTGTAGTTGTATCAAGAGTAAGGCTACAGTTTCCGATGGAAGAAATCCCGACGTCTCGCCGGACGGAGGCGGGGAGGCTGCTCCCCCCTTGCTGCCGCCCCCCCCCCCCCCCCCCCTTCCTTCCGGGCTCACTCCGGTCTCGCTCTGATGATCGGAAACGTTCACTTTGTAGAGCTCGTCGAGTAGAACAATCATGTCAAAAATCAGCTTGATTGGATATCATTAAGTGCCTGATCGGAGCCCATATAACTCTCGGTCCATGGGTTACAATGGATTTGATCCAGTGTTTCGGATCCATTCTTTTTAAGATAAAAAGGTTCCGATCAAGTACTTAATGAAATCCAATCAAGCTGATTTTTTTCATGGTTATTCTACTCGATGAGTTCTACAAAGTGAACGTTTCCGATCATTGGAGCGAGACCGGAGTGGACCCGGAAAGGGGGGGGGGCAGCAGCAAGGGGAGCAGCTAGGGGGGAGCAGCCCCCCCGCCTCCCTCGCCGGACACACTAAAGAGAGCAAAAGAAAAACCAAAGAGGGAAATGGGTTCGAAAGCAATTGTTTTTCTTGGCCTTTTTCTAGCTGTTGTTCTTCTCTTCACCTCGGAGGTGACAGCCAAGGATTTGACGGAGACGACTACCACTTCTACTACTTCAGGTGAGGCATTTGTTTTGTTAAAGTCATTAGCAAAACACATTGGGTTCCTGCCACAGTAGATGAAGTAGTTTTTTTTTTTTTTTTATCGGCAAAAGAATTTTATTAGAATATTGATTGGTCTAGGCCTTTAATTTAATTAACACTCTGACTAATCAATGCAGGCCACCTCACTTGCTTTGTCTTCGTTGAGTTTCAATTTTTAACCCGACCCAATTTCTCTTTAATATGTTCTAATCACCTCGATCTAAACTATTAATCAACCATATATCAATTGTGCAGCTAATCAACAGACTAATGGGATTGATGATGCCAAGTATTATCATGGCGGCGGTTATCATCGAGGTGGCGGATATTACGGAGGTGGTGGATATTACGGAGGTGGCGGTTACTATGGAGGCGGTCGTGGCAGCAGATACGAAGGTGGCGGTTACGAAGGTAGAACTAATGTTACCACGCTTGTTTCTAATCACCTCTAATTAAACTACTTAATCAAGCATATATATCAATTGTGCAGCTGATCAACAGACTAACGGGGTTGATGATGCCATGTATTATCGTGGCGGCGAATATTATCACTGAGGCCCTTACCATAGGGGCTCGTATTACAGAGGTGGCGGCAGTTACGGAGGTGGCCGAGGTGGATATGGAGGCGGGGGTTATGAAGAAGAAGGGAATTAACGTCATAGGTGCTATTTGAGTTATCTGTGCACCAAGTAGTTAAAATATGTATGAATAAAGAAGGATGTCCTATCAGGCCCTTCAGACTAATAGTGATGTAATAGTTCCTCTTGTTAAGGCATGGTTTGTATTTTCCTGTGTCTGTATTTCAAATTTTGTGTTAAATCACTTTTGTATCAGTGAGATGTTTGAATGTTTTCAAAACGACTTCGTTCAGTCGCTTGATAAGTAGGTGAGTGAGCTTAATAAACCAATTAAACTCGCCTTTTCGATTGGTAATTAATTAATTAAAACATTAGACGAGTCCATTTAATTTTTAGCAACGAATTAATCTTCCTGAAAACAACGAATAACCGAACAAAATCAAGCTCTTTGCTCCTCTAAGCTCGAACGGCATCTCATGTAACACGTATGCTTTGGATCTTGTGTCTCCGAGGATACAAATATAGACGAAAAAAACTAAAAGTATCCAGTATTTCATTTTAAGTTGTCCCTTTATAAGTGTTCATTTTGTAAAGTTTGTGGGTAAAAATTAGTACATTTTTCATTTTGTTTCTAAAAGTAGATTCTATTTTGAAATGTTAATGAGTAAAAGTGTAATAATGATGACTCTATAGAGAATTTATAGGAAAAATGGAGGTAAAAATAGATGTAAAATGTGTAATGATGATATTTTCTTAATAAATTGGAGTTACAAAGCGGGACATTTAAAAATGAACGAAGGGAGTATTTTTTATAGATCTCCATGAGATCTTTTGAACGGTGCAAAAATATATGTTAAGAAAATAAAGTTTCACATTATTTGAGAGTAGAATAAGTGATCATTTAATAACATTTAGAACATCTCCACTCATTGCCAATTAGTTTCGAGATGGATATAAAGTTTCAACATGATTACAGAGCAGGGCTCATTTCACCCCATATTTTAAAATTTTATAATTCACACCCACGATAACAACCCAGATAAAAGGCTACACGATAATAGGATCCAAAAAAAAGAGTCACACATGATAGATGTCAAATACGGTTGCACGTGATGGAGATCTTAATGAAATAGAGTCTCACATTATTTGAGAATATAATAGATGATCACTTAATATTTGAAACTTCTATACTCATTGCCAATTGATTTATCTTTAGAAAATAGAGAGTTGATGCTTGAGAATTAAATAGATGATCATTTAATAATATTTGAAACCTCTACTCATTACCAATTAATTTTAAAATAGGCATAAAATTTCCACGTGGAGTAGTTGGTGGGTGATTCGAAACAAGCGTGGCAATTGCCATATGACACTACAAGAAAATTGTTCTATAGCAACGGTCGAAAGCGTTGCTAAAAAATGAAAAAATCGTTGGTAAAGACCCTTTAGTCTATACCAACGGTTTTAGAACCGTTGGCCAAACCGTTGCAATATATCCATTGCTGTAGGGTTATAGCAACGGTTTTGTCAAGCATTGGTACAGATTTTTTTTTAGCAACGGTTCCATTAGCTGTAAGATTTCTTAGAGGGTTCCAACCTAAAACCAATTGGCAATAGGTGGAGTAGCCTCTAGAATTTATTAACCAAGCTTGGATGACTTAGATGAGCAATGTGGTACAAGTCTAACACTCCCCCTCACGTGCAGCCCGGCCGGATGCACGTGGAGGTGACTGACCAGAAGCTGACTGACTGACTCGGGCGACAGAGGTGACAGAAACTTTCCCACGAGAGGTGAGGCCACCCAAGACCTAACTCTGATACCATGTAAGATTTCTTAGAGGGTTACAACCTAAAACCAATTGGCAATAGGTGGAGTAGCCTCTAGAACCGTTGCTAAAGGCTATTTTCTTTTCTTTTTTTTAAAAACAAACCACTGTGTGATGTAAGCCACCACGTGACACTGACGTGGCACCAGCGTGGCTGGGAAATAATCTTTGCACCTCCTGGGAGTCGAACACGCGACCTCCCGTCCTCGCGCGCGCGCGTGAACCAAATGAGCTAGCCCATGACTTGTGAGGAATAATACACTTTTTAATATTTATACTATACTAGCCGGATTTTTTTTATCCTTTTTTTAAAATTTCGGTTTATACTATGCAAATACTTACTAGTTTCATTTTTTTTTCGATCCGAAGCATCTATTTTTTACAAAATAGTTCCATTATTCACTCATCATCAATTAAATTGACATGCACCAGGTTCCCAAAAAAAACAAAAAACCCTCTCTTTTTTCCTTTTTTTTTCAATATTAATTTTGCCGTTTCTAAATTTTTGTTAGATTCACATAAATTTTTTTGATTGGTTAATCATTACTATGAGATGAGTCTAAAAAATTTAAAAAAAATGTAATTAAAAGCATAAAAAATCAATATGGGTGAAAAATTATCAAACAACTAACATTTGTTATCTTTAGTGTTATCTTATATGATTTTTTTTCAATTTCAGTCCATAATTTTATACTTTTTTTATTCTTATTAAGATGAATGATTAATCCCAAAATGAATGATTAGTTTCAGAAATTACCACAAAATGCTAAAAAAAATACGTTAAAAGCATAAAAAATCAATATGTGTGAAAAAATATCAAACAACTAACATTTGTTGTCGTTAGTGTCATCTTATATGATTTTTTTTTCAATTTCAGTCCACAAGTTTATACTTTTTTTATTCTTATTAAGATGAATGATTAATCTCAAAATGAATTATTAGTTTCAGAAATTACCACAAAATGCTAAAAATATACGTTAAAAGCATAAAAATTCAATATGGGTGAAAAAATATCAAACAACTAACATTTGTTGTCTTTAGTGTCATCTTATATGATTTTTTTTTCAATTTCAGCCCATAATTTTATACTTTTTTATTCTTATTAAGATGAATGATTAATCCCAAAATGAATGATTAGTTTCAGAAATTACCACAAAATGCTAAAAAAAAATACGTTAAAAGCATAAAAAATCAACATGGGTGAAAAAATATCAAACAACTAACATTTGTTGTCTTTAGTGTCATCTTATATGATTTTTTTTTTCAATTTCAGTCCACAATTTTATACTTTTTTATTCTTATTAAGATAAATGATTAATCCCAAAATGAATGATTAGTTTCAGAAATTACCACAAAATGCTAAAAATATACATTAAATAAACAATATTGGAAAAAATATCACAATAAAAATTTAGGAAAAATAGCCATAACAAAAGCAACGGTTAATGAAAACCGTTGCTAGAGTCCAGTTATAGTAACGGTTATTGAAAACTGTTGCTATAGTGTTCTAATCTAGCAACGGTCACATAAAAACTGTTGCTATAGTCCTGTTTCTAGTAACGTTTTAAAAACCGTTACTATAGACCCATCTATACCAATGGTTTTTGCAACCGTTGGGAGATCCAGATTTTCTTGTAGTGTGAACAGTGTTCATTGAACACATTCAAGCAAAAGGTCTGGTTGAAATTGAAACCCAATTATGACAACGCAGGTGATGTGACTTGTGTTGATTGGTCGGAGTGTCAAATGTGTTGAGCATACAGCCAAATCAAGGAACACACAATGCCGCAAGAATAATCAATAACGGTTACTCCCTCCGTTCCAATTTGAGAGTCCCTCTTGGGGATTCTAACTATTTTAGGGGACAGCAATAATTATACCTATATTACCTATTATTTCCACCATTACCCCTATATTTTACTTACTTATAACACTTATATTCAATTGTGAAGGACACTTTTAGAAAATCACCAAAATTTTTCTTCCATTTTTGGAAAAGGACTATCATTTTGGAATAACCCAAAAAGGAATAATGGACTCTCAAATTGGAACATAGGGAGTACAAAACAATTTATTAAAATACACAAGACACATAAATAATTATGTACTGTAGTTCTCTGTAAAAATGTTAATCAATTGGTAATAAGTTGAGAGATTTCAAATGGTTTTTTTTTTTTATCGGCAAAAGAAAATTTTATTAAACTCAAAGAGGGTACATCGAGTAAAAAGGAAGGGAGAAACAGAAAGTTCAACCCATTCCTACAAAGATAAACAAAGACAAGGTAAATAAAAAGAAAAATACTCCAAAAATAATGAGACGTCTAGCACCATCAAGATTCCAAATGTTATTAAGTGATCACTTATTCCATTTCTATACAGTATGGGATTCATTTCTTTAATATGTCCCCTCACGTGCAGTCGCGTTTGATGTCTGTCACGTATGACTACTTTTTTGGGTCCTATCATCGTACAGCCGTTTCTATTGGTCTCTTATATCATGGGGTGTAAATTGTAATTTTTTTATAAAATGTGGGGTAGAACGGATCTTGCTTTGATATTATATAGAAATTTTATATCCATCTCAAAATTAATTGGTAGTGAATGGAGAGATTCCAAATGTTATTAAGTAATCACTCAATTCACTCCCAAGCAATAATGTAGGATTCATTTCCTTAACATTCTCCAATAATTTATTGAGTAAATGAAAAAAGTAAGCAAGTTACGTCATGTTGTTGTTGCTGTGTATAACATTAACAACTAGGGCCTGATTGGATGAAGGTAAAGCACCCCTCCATAACTTATCCTCCGGAATTAGGGCTGGAAGTGACAGTTTTGGCTTCCTTTGGATGCCAATTCTTCCCCATCCATAAGTCATCACCCCTAATTAGTTTTACCCCTAGCCTTATCCAGCTAAGGGGCTATATGCATAGATTATGGGGATGGAGGGACCGTGCTGCGCAGCGTGCTATGCGGGGCGATTCGCCGCTGCCCCGGTCTCGGTTTGATGATCGGAAACGTTCACTTCGTAGAGCTCGCTGAGTAGAATAAGTGTATCAAAAATCAGCTTGATCGGACATCATTAAGTGCCTCATCCGAACATTATTATCTTGAAACGAATGGATCTGAAACACTAGATTAAAATCCACTGTTTTTGGGTACACTTAATAATTTCAAGATAATAATGTTCGGATGAGGCACTAAATGATATCCGAATGAGCTGATTTTTGATATACTTGTTCTACTCGACGAGCTCTACGAAATGAACGTTTTCGATCATCAAACTTAGACCGGAGCGGCGGCGAATTGCCCCGCACAGCATGTTGTGCAGCACGGGCTGCGCAGCACGGTCCCTCAGTCCAAATTATGGGTGGGCCTTGTGGTGGGAAACACTAATCCGGGACAATCCACCTGTTTAGTGACGAATTTGCCCCTCCTCATCCACCCTTTTCGTCTCCCTCATCACACACAGTAACACCAGATCGGGACCCTAAAACCCAATTTCCAGAAAATCTGAAAATTTTAAAAACATAACCCCAACATAATTCAAAATTTCGGAACCCTTACAGCAGGTCCTCAACAAACACCCACCGCCACTGCTACTGCTCATCGCCGCCGCCTTCAAGAGAGAGCCAAGAGAGGTGGAAGGCGAGCATGTGAGGAGGAGAGAACGTCTTCATCATCAACGTCGTGGTTTTGCCCTCTTGGTCGGAATCACAGAAATATCTTCGTCTTCATCTCCGGCGAGAGAGAGAGAGGGGCTCAATGGGGTTGGTTCTGAGAGAACCGTTTCCCATTCCCTGAGAACCCATGGTTTTGATTTACCACTTGTCCTTTTTTCTTTTTCTTCTAGGCTACCAATGTGGTGGTAGTCACCACGTGGCGTTGCCCCAACCCCAAAGGCATTGAATAGTTTTCTTTGCTGCCACTCTCTCTCTCATATTTATTTTAAATAATGAAGGATATGTATGAATTAGGCATGAGATTTCGAAAAAGAAGAAGAAAAAAATTCTACAAATAAATTCAACTCTTACAATTCTCAGAAAATTCCAAAGAAATTTTTTAGTATTTTGAATATGTAATTTTGAACATCTTTATAAAGGGAAAAAGTATAATCACATGTCCATACATCGCACGGGATACCGCTTGTTATTTTGAAAATGTTAATTCTATTAATGCTAATTTGGTTATGTTTGTGACAATAAATGACAAGAAAGGGAAAAACTAATGTGAAAGAAAAATATATGATAAAAAAGGAAAAGAATACCGAATTGGTTCCAATATTTGTTTCTGGTGACTCATATCAATTCCGTGTAAATAAATTTAATTTTTTTCGTCTATTTTTGTATCCTCAGAGGCCCAAGATCCAAAGCATTCAAATTGGGAGTATTTCATTAATCAAATTATGATTTTGATGCGAATATTTTATTAAAACTGAACTTGTTAGTGTTAGCCCAAAGTTTTCTATGGAATACCTTATTGATTTTGATGATAACAAAATATATTTTTATTGAAAAGAAATATAATTAATATTGTGATATTTAGAATACCTTAATGTTTATTTTGTAGGATTTAGTTGAAGTGCACATGAAAAGATTGCTACACCAAATCACTATCTTTCAATGGTCAAGATAAATTGAAAGGAGGAAGATTAATGACAAATCTTCTCCTATTTTTTAATTGGCCGGCTACAAGAGATTTTATGGAAAGCAAAATGCTAATCAATGTGAAAGATTGAAGATTACTTGGGAGCTTAATTATCTCTAACGGCTACTGCAGAAAAGAAATGGAAACAAGCAATTGACTGGCTACATTATTTGCGATTGGAAGATTGTCCTAACGGCTAGTGGAATTTGGATGGAAGCAATTGATGTGCTTGTTGCATTCTTGGAGTATATAAAAGGGAAGTAAGGATTACGCAACATGGGCTTCGGAGAAATACTTCAAAGAATACATCTATCTCTTCATACTCTATTCTTCAACTTGATAATTTTACGCTTGTGTGAGAGAGCTCTTATTTGGATCTTTATTGTAAAAAGGGATTGTACACCCTTATTCATACTATTATGAGTGATTACTTTTTGTGAGTGGTTTTGGAGAGAAAATCACTTGGAGTTAGGTGATAAGCGCGCAAATGTTTACATAAGCGCCCTCTAATTTATCATTGTTAAGTCTATTTATTTTATTACTTGGTATTTTAATGCTTAATTTGTGTATTGTAGGTATTTAAAGGATTCGGTAAAAAAATCGCGAAAGTTGATCCGTTTGAAGGTCATATGGAGTTTAGCACTGAACTACTGTAATTAGTCCACGGGTATTACCGGAAAATCATTTGCAATTTTATTGCGTGGGCCCATTGCTTGTTGACTAAAAGGTACGCCATAAAGTAAAAAGTGATGATGGGCTGAGATGGAATTAGTTGGAAGTCAGCTTGGAATAAAGGAAAAGACAAAAGGAGTATAGGATATTATTGGTTTTTTTTTTAGGTTTGTCGACTGCTCTCACTTATAAAAGGACAAAGAGCGCGGCTGCGCCAGGGATTTTTTGATTCTTTTCAGAGGTTTTATTACGGACGAAACAACGAAAGAGGGGCGGTGTATCTTCTTCGGCAGCACTTTATTCAGTGAAGCAAAACAAAGAACGGGGGCTGCCGAGAACAGTAAACGAAGCTTTTGTTACGAATTTGTTTACTTTCTGTCCGAGTTTTTTTCCTTTTAAGTTTTGATGATTTGTTCAATTACTAGCACTTTAGTAACTTGTTTTAGTTTTAGTTCTTTATAAAAGTTATTCGCTGATTCTGATTAGTTAATATTTTTCTGTTTATTTTTCATATCGCGCAATAGAAGCATGTTTCAATTTAGGATTTCTTTTATTTCATGCATAATGATTAGTGAGTAGTCGTATAGGTAGGGTCGCGGGGTGATTAGCACATCGCGGTCAGTTCGGATACTGCTTCTTTTATCAAACAATGAAAAAAATGATTTTAGATTGGAAAATACTTCCCGCGGACGAATCCGGGCATCGTTGGAGCCCATGTGAACGGGGGAATGGGGGTCCAAAACTCATTCTTTGCTGCGCATGGGTATACGGCAACCATAGGGTTTCGCATCTTGCGGGGTATCTTTTTAATCCAAAATCGAACGTTTTTAAGAACATCGAATGGAGCATGTTAATCCGAACTGATTGCGAGTGCTATGAACCCTACGACCGTACCTCTTTTTTAATTATTTGAAAAGTACAATCAATTTCTAGGTTTTAGTTAATCTCTCAATCAAACCAACAAGGGGTGGCTACCTAAGAGCCAGTTTAATTAGTAACAACCCGAGTTTTTAGTCAGCACACATCACCGTCTCTGTGGATTCGACTCCGGACTTACCGAATATTATGCTACATCGGTTTCCGCCCTACGCTTGGGGCAACTCATAATTTTAGGACTAGGAATCGGTCAAGCATTTTTGGCGCCGTTGCAGGGGACGGTAACGTGTGTTTAGAATTCGGGTAGTTATTTTTATTTTTTGTTTTCTTTTTAATTTCTTTAGTTGTTTCGAGTCAACATAGGTAGAGGTAAGCAATCCTCCATCGTAGGAAAGCAATCACCTCTGAAGCCTAAGTACTATCGAGACAATACCAGGCGTCTCGTAGCCATTGAGAGAGTTCCGAGAGTAACTGTGGAGGAAGAGTCTTTTAGCGGCGAGTCGTTTGATATCAGTGGCTTGTTTGTTGATTTAATAATCGAGCCACAGATGTCGATGCGTGATCACATGCATCCTGAGAGGACCACTCCTCTCGGTCCAATAGTTCTACCGACCGAGACGGTGGAAGCACGTAATGCTTTACGCAGTATGGGATTCATTTCTTTAACATCTCCCCTCACGTGCAGTCGCGTTTGAGGTCTATCACGTATGACCACTTTTTTGGGTCCTATCATTGTACAGTCGTTTCTATTGGTCGCTCATCATGGGGTGTAAATTGTAACTTTCTATAAAATGTGGGGTAGAACGGATCTCGCTTTAATATCATATAGAAACTTTATATCCATCTCAAAATTAATTGGCTATAAATTGAGAGATTTCAAATGTTATTAAGTGATCACTCATTCCACGCCCAAGCAATAATGTAGGATTCATTTCCTTAACATTCTCCAACAATTTATTGACTACATGAAAAAAGTATGTAAGTTACATCATGCTGTTGTAGCTATGTATAACATTAACAACTAGGGCCCGATTGGATGAAGGTAAAGCACCCCTCCATAACTTATCCTCCCGAATTAGGGCTAGAAGTGACAGTTTTGGCTTCCTTTGGTGCCAATTCTTCCCCCTCCATAACTCATAACCCCTTATTAGTTTTACCCCAAAGGCATTGAATAGTTTCCTTTGCTGCCACTCTCTCTCTCATATTCATTTTAAATAATGAAGGATATGTATGAATTAGGCATGAGATTTCGAAAAAGAAAAATCAAAAAATTCTACAAATAAGTTCAACTCTTACAATTCTCAAAAAATTCCAAAGAAATTTTTTAGTATTTGAATATGTAATTTTGAACATCTTTATAAAGGGATAAAGTATAATCACTTGTCCGTACATCGCACGGGATACCGCTTGTTATTTTGAAAATGTTGGTTCTATTGATGCTAATTTGGTTATGTTTGTTACAATAAATAACAAGAAAGGGAAAAACTGATGTAAAAGGAAAATATATGATAAAAAGGGAAAAGAATACTGAACTAGTTCCAATATTTGTTTCTGGTGACTAATATCAATTCCGTGTAAATAAATTTAAATTTTTTCGTCTATTTTTGTATCCTCGGAGACACAAGATCCAAAGCATTCAAATTGGGAGTATTTCATTAATCAAATTATGATTTTGATGCGAATATTTTGTTAAAACAGAACCCGAACTGCAACTTGTTAGGTATTCCAAATTAAAAATGACAGCAGATTAATTGGAAGTAAAAAAAATCAAGTACAATTAAACTGCCCCGATAGGTGAGTATCTATTCAGATATCCATCGGTTCGGGTGAGATTACCAATTCCAAGAGTTAAGTGGTCCAGTTTGTTATGTTGCATAATTGCACATAAGCCGATGCGGGTCTTGCAATTCCAACTTTGTAAGTTGTAGTTGGCCAAGGATGAAAAAAAAGAGGGAATATGCTATAAAACATTCAAACATCTCACAAATACAAAAGGGACTGAGCACAATTTGAAAATCAAACACGCAAAAACACAAACCATATGCCAGAATAGAGTAACTACTACATGACTATTAATGTGAAGGGCCTGATAAGGCATCCTTCATTATTCATACATATTTTAACTCAGTGCACAGATAGCTTAAATAACACATATAATGTTAATTCACTTCTTCGTTATATCCTCCACGTCCATATCCATCTCCGCCACCGCCTCTATAATAACTGCCACCATAGTGATAATTGTCGCCGTCACCACCATGGTGATTACCGTCGCCGTCGCCACCATGATAATACTTGGCATCATCAATCTTATTAGTCTATTGATCAGAAAATTCCAAAGAAATTTTTTGTAGTTGAATATGTAATTTTGAACATCTTAATTCTCTATAAAGAGATAAAGTATAATCACTTGTCCGTACCTTGCACGGGATATCGCTTGTTATTTTCAAAATGTTGGTTCTATTGACGCTAATTTGGTTATGTTTGTGATGATAAATAACAAGAAAGGGAAAAACTGATGTGAAAGAGTTTCTTTTTACCTTGATTGGAAGAAATATGATAAAAAAAGAAAAGAATGCCGAATTGGTTCTAGTATTTGTTTCCGGTGACTCATAATAATTCCGTGTAATTAAATAAATTTAATTCTTTTCGTCTATTTTTTTATCCTCGGAGACCCAAGATCCAAAGCATTCAAATTGGGAGTATTTCATTAATCAAATTATGATTTTGATGCGAATATTTTGTTAAAACTGAACCCGAACTGCTACTTGTTAGGTTATCCAAATTAAAAATGATAGCCGATAAATTGAAATTAAAAAAAATCAAGTACAATTAAACTGCCCGGATGGGTGAGTATCTATTCGGATATCCATCGGTTCAGATGAGATTACCAATTCCAATAGTTAAGTAGTCCAGTTTGTTATGTTGCATAAGTTGCATAAGCCGATGCGGGTATCGCAATTCCAACTATGTAGGTTGCAGATGGCCAAGGATGAAAAAGCGAGAGAATATGCTATAAAACATTCAAACATCTCACAAATACAAAAGTGACTTAATTAACACAATTTGAAAATCAAACACCCAAAAACACAACCCATGCCGTAACAGAGGAACTACTACATGACTATTAATGTGAAGGGCCTGATAAGGCAACCTTCATTATTCATACATATTTTAACTCGGTGCACGGATAGCTTAAATAACATGTATAATGTTAATTCCCCTCTTCGTTATATCCGCCGCGTCCATATCCACCTCCGTAACGGTCACCGCCTCCGTAATAACAGCCACAATGGTAATAACAGAAACGATGGTGATAACCGTCGCCGTCGCCGCCATGATAATACTTGGCATCATCAATCTCATTAGTCTGTTGATCGGCTGCACAATTGATATATATATATATATATATATGCTTGATTAGTATACTACTCCATTCGTCCCAATTTATTTGTCCCTTTTTTTACTTATACGTGTCCCAAATCAGGACGGAGGGGGT
This sequence comes from Rhododendron mucronatum var. ripense, assembly GCA_019656295.1. NCBI lineage: Eukaryota > Viridiplantae > Streptophyta > Magnoliopsida > Ericales > Ericaceae > Rhododendron > Rhododendron mucronatum. The sequence goes on along the minus strand of BPLT01000127.1, from coordinate 1,403,278 downwards.
ATAGTTTAGATCATGGTGATTAGAAAATATTAAAGCACAATTAGGTCGGGTTGAAAATTGGAACTCAACGAAGACAAGGCAATGAGGTGGCTTGCATTGATTTGAGTTCAGAGTGTTAATTAAATGGCCTAGACCAATCAATGGAACTCTTCTAACCTTTGGCAAAAAAAAATAAAAATAAAAATAAAAAACGTAGTATTATCCCCATCTAAATTAATTTGGAGTTGAATTAGGTTTACATCAGTACTTAAAAGAAAAAAGGGGTAAATTACATTGGTTTAGCTTGTTAAAACTAAAACTTAATTTAGCTTTCTAGCTATAAAAGCTTTAAATAGAGATCGATTGTTTTAACCACACTACACTAGCATTCCTGATTCCGTGAATCTGTATATAGGACATACAGGAATACAGAAAAGCTATGTGCACAGCAGCTGTGCACAGAGCATGTTTTTTCCCGCCTCGGGTCCCGTAAAGATGATCGGAGCCGCTCATTTTGTTCAAAATATGTCGTTTAAGGGCTCTGTAAAAAATGAGCTTCGTTCGATATCGTTACAGGCGTTAACAAAACACCCAAAATCACTTAAGAATGGCCTAAATTCTGATGTGATTTTGGGTGTTTTGTTAACGCCTCTAACGATATCGAACGAAGCTCATTTTTTACAGAGCTCTTAAACGACATATTTTTAACAAAATGAGCGGCTCTGATCATCTTTGCGCGACCCGAGACGGGAAAAAACGTGCTCTGTGCACAGCTTGCTATGCACGTAGCACAGCTAATAATAATGACGTGATCGAACAATCTCGAAAAGTAATATCAGAATAACTACAATTAACTCCTCTAACTCCTTTTCCTTAATGAACAGAATCAAGATTTTATTGAACGTTGTGCAAGAAGAGAGTAAAAAAACTAGAGGAATAAAATCAATCAATTCAGTTAAAATGAAGGACTCACCAGTAGTAGGAGTAGAAGTGGTGGTAGTCTCAGCCAAATCTCTGGCTGTCACCTCCGAGGAGATGAGAAGAGCAACGGCCAGAAAAAGGCCAAGAAAAACAAATGCTTTCGAACCCATTTCCCTCTTTAGTTTTTCTTTTAGTATTTCCCTCTTTAGTTTGGAATGAAATTGAAGCGCAATCTTGATGTCCATTTATAGGCTCGATCGGAGAGATTCAAGTGGCTGTGAGTGCAAATTAATTAAAGAGTAATTTGACAAAGTCCAAAACATTTCTTTTAGGCAACTTGACAGAGTCGGTAAAATTAACGTAGTACTACTCTGGACCGAAAACCTCCTGATAATAAGTTGAGAAACGTGACTCCAAATGCCCCATGTAAGTGTAAGTCTGGAGCAAACCGCACCGCGTTGATAGCTACTCCCTCCGTCCCGGTTTGTTTGTCCCTTTTCACTATTCGAGACCTCTTACAAAATTGTCTATATGTTTCAATTTATTATACTTTTTATATGCAATATGGATCTTGTTTAATAGATTTCAATTAGATCTAAAATATGATATTTTCGAAATTATGTAAAACATTATAGATTGTAAGATATAGACAATTTTTTAAAAGGCACGTATGCCGAAATTGGACAAACAAACTGGGACGGATGGAGTATCACTTAGTATCCAAAATTAAAGGGGTGGCTCATTTTTTTTTTTTTGCTCGGCATTAAAGGGGTGGCTCTTAAGTGTTGGGCTTTGGCCCTTGGAAGTTTTTTTTTGGTTGGCATCTTGCCAATTAAGGATTTGGGTTTCGGATGGGCACGTGTTGCCTTTCGCCTTACTCTTTTTAGTCTTTATAATCACTCAAAGATTATTAAAAAAAAAATTGTTGTTCACAAAAAAGGGCCGGGGGGGTGGTGTTGCCTCTTAGATTTTACTGCAGTAGTGACAAAAACGTAAATCTTGTTTTGTACACAGAACAATATATAAATGGACATATTTATTTTGGTTGAAATAAATTAAGCTTAATTTGTTTGAGCTATATCATCTACTTATTCGCAAATTAAAATGAATTTTTTTTCAACATATGAATAGTTCATGCCAACAATATAAATTATTTTTTTTTGAATGACATGAAAGAAAAGAAAAAATCAAATCATACGTAAAAGTACAAAATTTTATACTCCCTCCATCCCCTTTTTAAAGTCTAGTATTCCATTTTGGACTGTCCCTTAATAATTGTCCATTTTTGTAAAAGTTAGTGGATAAAAGTTGGTATAGTTTTCATTTTGCCCCTAAAAGTAGATTCTATTCTGAAAAATTAATGAGTAAAAGTGTAATAATGATGTCTCTATTGAGGAAAAGTAGAGGTAAAAATTGATGTGAAATGTGTAATGGTAATATTTTTTTAATAAGATTGAGTTACGAAACGGAATACTTAAAATGGGACAGAGGGAGTAGCATTTTTTAGCCCAAGGTGTCCGCTCAAACGCTCAACTAATTAAAGTGCAACTACCTCGGCAAAATATAATCATCAATACGATTACCCGATCTATTGGTAATGTTTTGTTTAATTTCAGAGTGCGACAGATGGGATAGTTAAAAACCTATCCATGCACGTTGGTCAATGCGGGACCTTTGCCAAAATATCTTGGTTGCCCAGAGAGAGAGGGGTAATTTTTTTTTTAAAAATGTTAAGGTCCATCAATATTATCCATGAGAGTGTTAATGAAACATAAATGAACGGAACCAGAATATTATCCATGATAGTGTTCTGCAACAATGACCCAGAGGAGATGACAAACATTAAGAGAATTTTGGGCTAGGTACTTTCAACTGATGTCTGGTTTGCAAATTAACTTCTCAAAAAGCTCTCTTTGTGGAGTGAATGTCCCTCCTAAAGCGACAACTTCATTGGCCAGTGTTATGGGGTGTAAGGTGGAAAAATCACCAATCAAATACCTTGGGTTGCCCTTAGGAGCAAACCCAAGTAGGATCAAGACGTGGGATCCCGCAATCTAGAGGACTGAGAAGGTCTTGAGTGTTTGGAAATCACAGTGTATTTTGACCGGGGGAAGGATTACCCTTATCAATTCCAATACTGCAAATGTCCCCATCTACTTTATGTCTTTGTTTAAAATGCCAGTAGCAGTAGCGAGGAAATTGGAGAAAATGCAGAGATAGTTCTTTTGGGGCAGCACTAATGATAAAAAAAAAGATACACTTGGTAAAATGGGACGAGATTACAAGGAAGAAATCTGATGGAGGATTGGGGGTGAAAAAAATGCTTCAACAGAATTTAGCACTTTTGGCCAAATGGTGGTGGAGGTTTGGAAAAGATAAAGAGTCTCTTTGGGTGAAAGTTATTAGAGGTAAATACGAATTGGATACAAATTGTTGGCTACCTTATGTTCGCAGCTCTGGTTCTACCTCTAGAATATGGGTGGATATTTGCTCACTGGAGAATATCTCATCTCATCTGTGATATTCCATCCGAGAGAGCTTTAGAGTACAGGTAATTAAATTCCGATAATGCTATTGTATTTTGGGAACACGTATGGCTCGGTGAGGTACCCTTGAAAGAAGAATACCCTAGATTGTTTGCGCTATCTACCCAAAAGGAGGATCTGATCAGCAATATGAGGGAGACGTGGTTGGGGATTATGGGACATGCTGTTCAGGAGAGAGATGTTTGGGCGGGAGAAAAGAGAGATGGACATTCTGAGGCAGCGACTCCAACAGGTGACGTTAAACCCACCCAAGCCTGATGAGTTAATGTGGCATTGGATGGGGGATGGTAACTTTTCTGTGAATTAGCGTATGGGCAATAAGAGTTGCTATTCCAGTCAAGCAATGCTCTTTTCGACTCTGTATGGGAGAACCTATGCCCTCCAAATGTGGAAATTTTTGCTTGGTTGGCTGTCAAGGAAAAACCCATCACTAGGTCAGAACTTCTAAGTAGAAATGTGTTAAATGAGATTCATTTAGCTTTGTGTCCTCTCTGTTCACTGCACATTGAAACTCATCAGCACTTATTTCTTCATTGCCATTATTCTTGGAGTAATTGGTCTATAATTTTGGAGTGGTGGAGTATGAAATGGGTGTGCCCAATTCGGTCCCGGAATTAGTTAGTTGGTGGTTTAAAAGTGGGTTTTCCAATTTGGAGAAACATATTTGGAAAGCCTGCTTCTATGCAACGCCATGGTCCCTTTGGTTGGTGAGAAATGACTACGTCTTCAACAACTCATCAAAACAGACTAGCTTGGGAAGTGGGAGATATAGTTAAAACTAGGGTGGCGATGTGGATGAAGGCCAAGTTCGACATCAAGGTCTACACCGTGGAAGAGCTCAAGTTTATTCCTAGATGGCATCAAAAAATTGAAATTGTAATCTAGTTTTGAGGTGTGTTATCCAACTATTGGTCGGATGTGTTTGTATTTTTGGTGGCGGTCCTAAGCTTTACGAGCTAGGCTGTTATCCCTCGATGTAACCCTGTTGAGTTATATAAAATGTTTTGTTTGCCGAGCAAAAAAAAAAATGAACGGAACCGTTCATTTATGTTTCATGAACACTATCATGGACAATATTCATGGAGTGTATCAAACCTTCTTTTTTTTTTTTAATCAATTGGGTAACCGACCAATCAATAGGGTCATGTAAATTAAGTATTAAAGGCGATTAGGAGAAAATGATTATGTAATCAATATGAACACTTGATCGGTCGTGTGCGAGTTTACTTGTACTTTAACTATAGAGCCAGGGACCCCTAATTGCGTTCATATTTGGCCACTCCAATTCCTCTTCACGAGTGTGATCAACGGATTCGACCTTGGCGTCTTGGTTTCAGGCAGCTTTTCTTGTTTGTTTTCTTTCTTTTATATAATATCTGGAATGATCTGGTTTGTCAAAAAAAATGTGCTATGTATTGATGACTTTAAACAAAACTAATGAGATTATTTTTTGGGTTTTTGGAAGAGACCAATTCAAAGTAATAAGATGAGGCATGCACAAAGATTACGACCAATAAATAATAATCAATGCGAACCACTTGATCAGTGGTGTCCAACTGCTCTTTAATAAAAAATTAAATCACAGGTTTCCAACTTATATTTGGACGAAAATAAAAAATACAGTAGATAATAAAGCACTTTAAAAATGAATTTTTAAATTTTTAATATCATTAAATTATTTAATTTATTGGTAAAACTAATTATTATGGCTAACATGTAAAATAATTAATGATATTTGCATTTGTTATATATAATGTAATACATAATTAAGTTTGGGGAAATGATATTGGCACTCCAAAAATTGATGCAGGCACTCCAACAAACAAAGAAAAGTGGCTTTGGAGATACATTAATTTTGGAATACCTGCATCAAGTTTTGGAGTGTCAATATCATTTCCCTTAAGTTTGAGACTAAATAAGTGCAAATTTGTCATTCTACAGTGTCTTACATCATCTGCCCTTCTTTATCCTCTCATTTTATCCCCCTTCCTTAAAAGTCACATCAACGTGGACCCACCCTCCATAACTAATCCCCCTACTATTTTATCATCCCTCTATAAATAATCCCCCAAATATAATACCAGAATCCAATCGAGCCCCTACAGTATTTATTTTCTGAGGTTTACTTCGCTGGTTACTATAATACTAATACCTCTGTTGAATCTCAAACTTAACAAAGCACGACCCAAATCGAATCAGGCTTCCCTCGCCTGACAAAATAACCTAGACCAAATCAATTTGAACCACTTGTTTAGTCAATTTTAAGTTTTCTTCAACTATAGGGGCAGGGTGTTAGTGAGATTAGACCGGTCACTGATTTACATCTTACCACTCACTCTCAGTGTGTAGTTCGTATGGTGTGGATGCGTGTGTAGACGATTAGGCCTCTGTTAACAGAATTGGTTAGGGTAATTACGGTTTAGTAAAATAGTCGGTTTAGTAAAGTAGTTAGGGATTCTGTTGTATATGGTATAAGAGAAGATCTATTCTCTTCTGTAAGATTCAATTCAAGAAATCAAGAAAAAATTCAGTTTCCTTTCACAGGGACTCCTAATTGTGCTATACTAACGATTTAATTTAAACATAACTGATGAGATTATTTTTTTCGGTTTTTGAAAGAGATCAACTCAAAGTAATAGGATTAATCAAAATTGCGACCAATCAATGTGAACCACTTGATCAGTGGTTTTTAAGTTTACTTGTGGAGTACTTCATCTTCAATTTTAACGGAAGGGACCCGTAATATACTTTGTGACTTCAAACAAAACTGGTGAGAGTTTTTTTTTGTTTTTTCCCCCCGGTTTTTAGAAGAGATCAATTCAAATAAATGCGATGAGGCACAACGAATGTCCGGCTATTCCTCCTGGCCCGTACAATATGAGATATTGAAGAAAATAATTGCAAAAAGATGGAATGCTAGCTGTCCTAGAAGTTTGAGCTCGATATTAAGATTTCGAGCGTTTCAACATATGTCATCCAGATACTAGTCGCCTGCATCTGTTCGGATGCATGGTTCAAGTCTTATACTTAGAGGCAACTAGAAATTGAGTATGAACAGAGGCCAATATCTGTCCGGACGATTAGGACAAATCGATAAGTATAGCATGTCCAAAAGACTTGGTCAACTACATGCACATGCATTTGAGTACGTAAGTCTTAAAATAGTCAGTGGTAGACTTTTTTTGATAAGTGTCAGTGGTAGACTTGGTTCGTACTGAGACAATGATCAGCAAAAAGACTCGATCGATGTGGACTACTTGATTGATTCTTAATTCTCTCGTATCTATCAAGTACGTAGGTGGATACCTGCCCCACTCATATGGTGGCGGGAAATGGAGATGGTGAAGGACCCTCCAATTGGAGATCAGCTACGTATATATAGAATAGAGTCCATCGATTCATACCCTTTGGCTGAGACTACTACTACTTCTACTACCCCTGGTACTTCTACCCCTAGTAAGTTTTATCTTTTTAGCTGAAATATTTGATTGATTTCATACCTCCAGTTTTTTTCCCTATCTTCATGGCATAACATGCAATAAAATCTTAGTTCTGTCCCTTAGATAAAAGGGTTCACTTAAAGATGTTTAGTTATTCTGATATTACTTTCCGAGATTGTTCACGTCATTAATCAATGCAAGCCACCTCACTTGCCTTGTCTTCGTTGAGTTTCAATTTTCAACCCAACCTAATTTCGCTTTAATATGTTCTAATCACGTTGACATAACTATTAATCAAGCATATATCAATTGTGCAGCTGATCAACAGACTAATGGGGCAGATGATGCCAAGTATTATCATGGCGGCGGTTATCACCGAGGTGGCGGATATTACGGAGGTGACGGTTATCACCGAGGTGGTGGATATTACGGAGGTGGCGGTTATTATGGAGGCAGTCATGGCGGTGGATACAGAGGTGGATACGGAGGCGGTGGTTATGAAGGTAGAACTAATGTTACCACAATTGTTTCTAATCACCTCCAATTAAACTACTTAATCAAGCATATATCAATTGTGCAGCTGATCAACAGACTAATGGGGTTGATGATGCCAAGTATTATCGTGGCGGCGAATATTATCACCGAGGCCCTTACCACAGGGGCCCGTATTACAGAGGTGGCGGTAGTTACGGAGGCGGCCAAGGTGGATATGGAGGCGGCGATCGATTATGAAGAAGAAGGGAATTAACATCATAGGTGCTAGCTATTTGAGCTATCTGTGCAACGAGTAATCAAAATATGTATGAATAAAGAACGATATCCTATCAGGCCCTTCAGATTAATAGTCATGTAGTAGTTCCTTCGTTAGGGCATGGTTTGTATTTTCCTGTGTTTATATTTTCAAATAGTGTTAAATCACTTTTGTATTAGTGAGATGTTTGAATGTTTTCAAAACAACTTTGTTCAGTCGCTTGATAAGTAGGTGAGTGAGCTTAATAAGCCAATTAAACTCGCCTCTTCGATTGGTAATTAATTAATTAAAACATGAGACGAGTCCATTTAATTTAGAGCAACGAATTAATCTTCCTGAAAAGAATTAATAACCGAACAAAATCAAAGCTCTTTGCTCCTCTAAGCTTGAACGACATCTCATGTAACACATATGCTTTGGATCTTAATTGGGTCTACGAGGATACAAATATAGACGACAAAAACTAAACGTACATTATTTTTTATAGATCTCCTTGAGATCTTTTGACCGATGCAAAAATATATGTTAAGGAAATAAGTTTTACATTGTTTGGTAATGAGTGGAGAGATCTCAAATGTTATTAAGTGATCACTCATTTCACTCCCAAGCAGTGTGAGATTCATTTCTTTAACACCTCCCTCGCGTGCAACCACGTTTGAAGTCTGTCACGTATGGCCACTTTTTTGGGTCCTATCATCGTACGGTCATTTCTATTGGCCTCTCATCGTGGGGTGTAAATTGTAAATTTTTATAAAATATGGGGTAGAATGGACCCCGCTTTGATACCATATAGAAACTTTATATTCATCTCAAAATTAATTGGCAATGAGTGGAGACATCCCAAATGTTATTAAGTGATCACTCATTCCACTTTCAAGCAATAATGTAGGATTCATTTCCTTAACATTCTCCAACAATTTATTGAGTACATGAAAAAAGTATGCAAGTTACATCATGCTGTTGTTGCTCTGTATAACATTAACAACTAAGGCCCGATTGGATGAAGGTAAAGCACCCCTCCATAACTTATCCTTCCAAATTAGGACCGGAAGTAACAGGTTTGGCTTCCTTTGGATGCCAATTCTTCCCCCTCCATTACTCATCACCCCTAATTAATTTTACCCCTTATCTGGGTAAGAGGCCATAAATTAATCCGGAACAATCCTCCTGTTTTGTGACGAATTTGCCCCTCCTCATCCACCCTCTTCATCTCCCTCATCACACACAGCCACACCAGATTGGGACTCCTAAAACCCAATTTCCAGAAAATCTGAAAATTTTAAAAACATAACCCCAACACAATTCAAAATTTCGGAACCCTTACCACAGGTCCTCAACAAACACCCACCGCCACTGCTACTGCTCATCGCCGCCGCCGTCAGGAGAGAGCCAAGAGAGGTGGAAGGCGAGCATGTGAGGAGGAGAGAACGTCTTCATCTTCGACGTCGTGGCTTTGCCCTCTTGGTCAGAATCACAGAAATATCTTCGTCTTCATCTCCGGCGGGAGAGAGGGGCTCAATGGAGTTGGGTCTGAGAGAACCATTTCCCATTCCCTGAGAACCCAAGGTACCACTTGTCCTTTTTTCTTTTTCTTCTAGGCTACCAATGTGGTAGTCGAACTTTCGAACACTACGTGGCGTTGCCCCGACCCCGAAGGCATTATATAGTTTCCTTTGCTGCCTCTCTCTCTCATGTTCATTTTAAATAATGAAGGATATGTATGAATTAGGTATGAGATTTCGAAAAAGAAGAAAGAAAAAAATTCTACAAATAAGTTCAACTCTTACAATGTTTGAATATGTAATTTTGAACATCTTTATAAAGGGATAAAGTATAATCACTTGTTCGTACATCGCACGGGATACCGCTTGTTATTTTGAAAATGTTGGTTCTATTGATGTTAATTTGGTTATGTTTGTGACAATAAATAGCAAGAAAGGGAAAAACTGATGTGAAAGAGTTTTTTTTTCCCTTCATTGGAAGAAAAATACCGAACTGGTTCCAATATTTGTTTCTGGTGACTCATATCAAATCTGTGTATATAAATTTAATTTTTTTCGTCTATTTTTGTATCCTCGGAGACCCAAGATCCAAAGCATTCAAATTGGGAGTATTTCATTAATCAAATTATGATTTTGATGCGAATATTTTGTTAAAACTGAACCCGAACTGCAACTTGTTAGGTTTTCCAAATTAAAAATGACAGCAGATTAATTGGAAGTTAAAAAAAAATCAAGTACAATTATACTGCCCTGATAGGTGAGTATCTATTCGGATATCCATCGGTTCGGGTGAGATTACCAATTCCAAGAGTTAAGTGGTCCAGTTTGTTATGTTGCATAATTGCAGATAAGTCGATGCGGGTCTCGCAATTCCAACTATATAGGTTGTGTTTGGTTGGGTGTTTAGTTTAGTTTAGTTTTGGTAGTGGGTGGAGAGAGAAATAGAGTAATGATTGAAAATAGGGGTAATGATTGGAGAGAGATAGAGAGAGATGATAAAGTAATAATTGAAAAAATAGGGTAATGATTGGAGAAAGTAGTAGGGTAATGATTGGAAACAAAACTAAAACTAAAACTAAAACTAAAATGGGAACCGAACAAAGCCATAAGTTGTAGTTGGCCAAGGATGAAAAAAAGAGGGAATTTGCTATAAAACATTCAAACATCTCACAAATACAAAGGTGACTTAATTAACACAATTTGATTATCAAACACACAAAAACACAAACCATGCCAGAACAGAGGAACTACTACATGACTATTAATGCATGGTGAAGGGCCTGATAAGGCATCCTTCATTATTCATACACATTTAACTCGGTGCACAGATAGCTTAAATAACACATATAATGTTAATTCCCTTCTTCGTTATATCCATCGCGTCCATATCCACCTCCGTTACCTCTGTAACCGCCACCGTGGTGATAACCGTCGCCGTCGCCGTCGCCACCATGGTGGTGATAACCGTCGCCGTCGCCATCGCCGTCGCCGTCGCCGTCACCATCGCCGTCACCGTTGCCGCCATGATAATACTTGGCATCATCAATCTCATTAGTTTGTTGATCAGCTGCACAATTGATATATATATATGCTTGATTAATATACTACTCCCTTCGTCCCGATTTATTTGTTCCCATTTTACTTATACATGTCCCAAATCGGGTCGGAGGGGGTATAGTTTAGATCAAGGTGATTAGAACATATTAAAGCACAATTAGGTCGGGTTGAAAATTGAAACTCAACAAAGACAAGGCAAGTGAGGTGGCTTGCATTGATTTGAGATCAGAGTGTTAATTAAATGGCCTAGACCAATCAATGGAACTCTTCTAACCTATTGGCAAAAAAAATAAAAAAAACGTAGTATTATCCCCATCTAAATTAATTTGGAGTTGAATTAGGTTTAGCTTGTAAAAACTAAAACTTAATTTAGCTTCTAGTTATAAAAAGCTTTAAATAGAGATTGATTGTTTTAACCACACTACACTAGCATTCCTGAATCCGTGAATCTGTAGGACATAAAGGAATAATAATGACGTGATCGAACTATCTCAAAAGATAACATCAGAATAACTACAACTCCTCTAACTCTAAGTGGACCTTTTCCTTAATGAACAGAATCGAGATTTTATTGAACGTTGTGCAAGTAGAGAGTAAAAAAACTAGAGGAATAAAATCAATCAATTCAGTTAAAATAAAGGACTCGCCAGTAATGGGAGTAGTAGAAGTGGTAGTCTCAGCCAAATCTCTGGCTATCACCTCCGAGGCGATGAGAAGAGCAACGGCCAGAAAAAGGCCAAGAAAAACAATTGCTTTCGAACCCATTTCCCTCTTTAGTTTTTCTTTTGCTCTCTTTAGTTGGTTGGATAGACTAGTTTGGAATGAAATTGAAGTGCAATCTTGATGTCCATTTATAGACTCGATCGGAGAGATTCAAGTGGCTGTTAGTGCAAATTAATTAAAGAGTGTAATTTGACAAAGTCAAAAACATTTCTTTTAGGCAACTTGATAGAGTTAGTAAAATTTACGTAGTACTACTCTGGACCGAAAACCTCCTGATAATGACTAATGAGTTGAGAAACGTGACTCCAAATGCCCCATGTAAGTGTAAGTCTGGCGCAAACCCCACCGCGTTGATAGCTCATCATATAGTATCAAAAAATTAAAGGGGTGGCTCTTAGGTGTTGAGCTTCGGCCTGTGTGAGTTTTTTTTAGCTGGCATCTTGCCAATTAAGGATCTGGGTTTCGGATGGACACTTGTTGCCTTTCTTCTTACTCTATTTAGTCTCTATAATCACTCAAAGATTAAAAAAAAATTGTTGTTCACAAAAAAAAAAAAAAAGGGATGGCTCTTAGATTTTACTTCAGTGATGACAAAAACATAAATCAAAAATTTTGTACACAAAACAATATATAAATGAACATATTTATTTTGGTTGAAAAAAATTAAGCTTAATTATTTGAACTATATCATCTACTTATTCGCAAATTAAAATGAATTTTTTTTCAACATATGAATAGTTCATTCCCACGATATAAATTTTTTTTTGAATGACATGAAAGAAAAGAAAAAATCAAATCATACATAAAAGTACAAAATTTTATACTCCCTCCGTACCCTTTTTAAAGTCCAGTATTCCATTTTGCGCTGTCTCTTAATAATTGTCCATTTTGTAAAGATTATTGGGTAAAAGTTGGTATATTTTCTATTTTGCCCATAAAAGTATATTTCATTTTGAAAATTTTTTTTTTTTTTGGTAAGCACCATTTTGAAAAGTTAATGAGTAAAAGTGTAATGATGATATCTCCGTAAAACGAAAGTAGAGGTAAAAGTTAATTTGCAATGTGTAATGATTATATTTTTTTAATAAATTGAAGTTACGAAACGGAATACTTAAAAAGGGACATATGAAGTAGCATTAGCCTAGGGTGTCCGCTCAAACCCTCAACTTATTAAAGTGCAGCTACCTCGGCAAAATATAATCACCAATACGATTACCCGATCTATTGGTAATGTTTTGTTTAATTTCGGAGTGCGACAGATGGGATAGTTAAAAACCTATCCATGCACGTTGCCACGTTGGTCAATGCAGGACCTTTGCCAAAATATCTTGGTTGCCCAGAGAGAGAGAGAGAGAGAGAGAGAGGGGTAATTTTTTTTAGAAAAATGTTAAGGTCCATGAATATTATCCATGATAGTGTTCATGAAACATAAATGAACGGAGCCTGAATATTATCCATGATAGTGTTCTGCAACAATGACCCGGAGGAGATGACAAACGTTAAGAGAATTTCAAGGTGCTTTCAACTGATGTCTGGTTTGCCAATTAACTCCTCAAAAAGCTCTCTTTGTGGGGTGAATGATGAACCTCCTGAAGCGACAACTTCATTGGCCAGTGTTATGGGGTGTAAGGTGGAAAAATTACCAATCAAATACCTTGGGCTGCCCTTAGGAGCAAACCCAAGTAGGATCAAGACGTGGAATCCCGTAATCGAGAGGACTGAGAAGGTCTTGAGTAGTGTTTGGAGATCACAGTGTGTTTCGACAGGGGGAAGGATTACCCTTATGAATTCCAATACTGCAAATGTCCCCATCTACTTTATGTATTTGTTTAAAATGCCAGTAGCAGTAGCGAGGAAACTTGAGAAAATGCAGAGACAGTTCTTTTAGGGCGACGCTAATGATAAAAAGAATATACACTTGGTAAAATGGGACGAGATTACAAGGAAGAAATCTGACAGAGGGTTGGAGGTGAAAAAAATGCTTCAACAGAATTTAGCACTTTTGGCCAAATGGTGGTGGAGGTTTTGAAAAGATAAAGAGTCTTTTTAGGTGAAAGTTGTTAAAGGTAAATACAAATTGGATAGAAATTGTTGGCTACCTTATGTTCGCGGCTCTGGTCCTACCTCTAGAATCTGGGAATCTGGGCAGATATTTGCTCACTGGAGAATATCTCATCTCATATGGGATATTCCATCAGAGAGATTTTCAGAGTGCAGGTAAATTCTGGTAATGCTACTGTATTTTGGGAACACGTTTGGCTGGGTGAGTTACCCTTGAAAGAAGAATACCCTAGATTGTTTGCGCTATCCACCCAAAAGGAGGATCTGATCATCAATATGAGGGGAGACGTGGTTGAGGAATCATGGACATGTTGTTCAGAAGAGAGATGTTTGGGCGGGAGAAGAGAGAGATGGACATTCTGAGGCAGGGACTCCAACGGGTGACGTTAACCCAATCCAAGCTTGATGAGTTAATGTGGCGTTGGACGAGGGATGGTAACTTCTCTATGAAATCAGGGTATGGGCAATGGGAGTTGCTATCCCAGTCAAGCGATGCTCTCCTCGATCTATATTGAAGAACCTATGCCCTCCAAAGGTGAAAATTTTTGCTTGGTTAGTTGTCAAGGAAAAAGCTATCACTAGGTCAAAACTTCTAAGTAGAAATGTGTTAAATGAGATTCATTTAGCTTTGTATCCTCTCTGTTCAGTGCATATTGAACTCATCAGCACTTATTTCTTCATTGCCTTTATTCTTGGAGTGTTTGGTCTATAATTTTGGAGTGGTGGAGTATGAAATGGGTATGCCCAGTTTTGGTCCCGAAATTAGCTAACTAGTGGTTTGCAAGTGGGTTTTCCAATTTGGAGAAACATATTTGGGAAGTCTGCTTCTATGTAACTCTATGGTCCCTTTAGTTTGTGCGAAATGATTACGTCTTCAACAACTCATCAAAACAGGCTTGGAAAGTGGGAGATATAGTTAAAACTAGCATGGCGATGTGGATGAAAGCCAAGTTCGACATCAAGGTCTTCACCGTGGAAGAGTTCAAGTACTTATTCCTAGATGGCATCAGAAAATTGAAATTGTAATCTAGTTTTGAGGTGTGTTATCCAGCTATCGGTTGGATGCGTTTGTATTTTTGGTGGCGATCCTAAGCTCTACGAGCTAGGCTATTATCCCTCGATGTAACCCTATTGAGTTATATAAAATATTTCGTTTGCCGAGCAAATAAAAAATGAACGGAGCCATTCATTTATGTTTCATGAACACTATCATGGATAATATTCATGGAGTGAATCAAACCTTCTTTTTTTAATCAATTGGGTAACCGACCAATCAATAGGTCATGTAAATTAAGTATTAAAGGCGATTAGGAGCAAATGATTATGTAATCAATATGAACACTTGATCGGTCGTGTGCGAGTTTACTTGTACTTTAACTATAGAACCAGGGACCCTAATTGTGTTTATATCTGGCTACTCCAATCCCTCTTCACGAGTGTGATCGACGGGTCCAACCTCAACGTCTTGGTTTCAGGCAGCTTTTCTTTTTTATTTTCTTTCTTTTACATAATATCTGAAATGATCTGATTTGTCAAAAAAATGTGCTATGTATTAATGACTTTAAACAAAACTGATGAGATTATTTTTGGGGTTTTTGGAAAAGACCAATTCAAAGTAATAAGATGAGGCATGCACAAAGATTACGACAAATAAATAATAATCAATGCGAACCACTTGATCAGCGGTGTCCAACTGCTCTTAAAATAAAAAATAAAAAAAAATCACAGGTTTCCAACTTATATTTGGACGAAAATAAAAAATACAGTAGATAAAAAAGCACTTTAAAAATGAATTTTTTATTTTTTAATATTATTAGATTATTTAATTTAATAGTAAAACTACTACTTATTATGGCTTAAATGTGAAAAATTAATTATATTTGCATTTATTATATATAATGTAATACATAATTAAGTTTGAGACTAAATAAAGGCAAATTTGTCATTCAACAGTTTTTATATCATCCACCCTTCCTTATCCTCCCATTTTATTCCCCTTTCATAAAAATCACATCAATGTAGGCCCACCTTCCATAACTAACTCCCTACTATTTTATCATTCCTCCATAAATAATCCCTCAAAAATTATACCCGCATCCAATCGGGCCCCTACATTATTTATTTCTTGAGGTTTACTTCACTGGTTACTATAATAATAATACCTCTGGTGAATCCCAAACTTAGCAAAGCACGATCCAAATCGAATCAGGCTTCTCTAGTCTGACAAAATAACCTAGACCAAATCGATATGAACCACTTGTTTAGTCCATTTTAGGTTTACTTCAACTGTAGAGGCAGGGACTCCTAATTGTGCTATACAAACGATTTTAAACATAACTGATGAGATTATTCTTTTCGGTTTTTGGAAGAGATCATTTCAAAGTAATAGGATTAATCAAAATTGCGACCAATCAATGATCAATTCAAAGAAATGCGATGAGGCACAAAGAATGTCCGGCTATTCCTCCTGGCCCGTACAATATGAGATATTGAAGAAAATAACTGCAAACAGATAGAATGCTAGTTGTCCTAGAAGTTTGAGCTCGAATTTTAGGTTTCTAGCGTTTCAGCATATATCGTCCAAATAGTGGTCGTCCGCATCTGTCCGGATGCATGGTTCAAGTCTAATTCTTAGAGGCAACTGGAAATTGAGTCTGGACGGAGGCCAATATCTGTCCGGACAATTAGGACATAAATCGATAAGTATAGCATGTCCAAAAGACTTGGTCAACTACATGCACATGCATTTGAGTACGTAAGTCTTAAAATAGTCAATGGAAGACTTGGTTCGTACTGAGACAATGATCAACAAAAAGACTGGATCGATGTGGACTACTTGATTCTTAATTCTCTCTTGTATGTATCAAGTACGTAGGTGCATACCTGCCCCACTCATGTGGTGGCGGGAAATGGAGATGAAAAAAGTATGCAAGTTACATCATGCTGCTGTTGCTGTGTATAACATTAACAACTATGGCCCGATTGGATGAAGATAAAGCACCCCTCCATAACTTATCCTCCTGGATTAGGGCATGGAAGTGACAGTACTCTTGGCTTCCTCATCCACCCTCTTTATCACCCTCATCACACACAATCACACCCGATCGGGACTCCCAAAACCCAATTTCCACAAAATCTGAAAATTTTAAAAACATAAGCCCTACACAATTCAAAATTTTTGAACCCTTACCGTAGGTCCTCAACAAACACCCACCGTCGCTGCTACTGCTCATCGCCGCCGCCGTCAGGAGAGAGCCAAGAGAGGTGGAAGGCGAGCATGTAAGGAGGAGAGAACGTCTTCAACTTCAACGTCGTGGCATGGTTTTGCCCTCTTGGTCGGAATCACAGAATATCTTCGTGTGTTTGTATTTTCAAATTTTGTGTTAAATCAATTTTGTGTCAGTGAGATGTTTGAATGTTTTCAAAACAACTTTGTTCAGTCCCTTAATAAACCAATTAAACTAATCTTCCTGAAAATAATTAATAACCGAACAAAATCAAGCTCTTTGCTCCTCTAAGCTCGAACGGCATCTCATGTAACACGTATGCTTTGGATCTTGTGTCTCCGAGGATACAAATATAGATGAAAAAAACTAAAAGTACATATTCCCTCCATCCCCTTTTTAAAGTTTAATATTCTATTTTGGGTTGTCCCTTAGTAAGTGTTCATTTTATAAAGTTAGTAGATAAAAGTTGTACATTTTCCATTTTGTCTCTAAAAGTAAATTCCATTTTAAAAAATTTGTGAGTAAAAGTGTAATAATCATGTCTTCATAGAGAGTAAATGGGGAAAGAGGAGGTAAAAATTGATGTGAAATGTGTAATGATGATATTTTCTTAATAAGTTATGATTACGAAGCAGTACATTTAAAAAGAGACGGAGGAAGTATTTTTTATAGATCTCCATGAGATCTTTTCAACGGTGCAAAAATATATGTTAAGGAAATAAAGTTTCACATTGTTTGGGAGTAGAATAAATGATCATTTAATAACATTTGGAATCTCTACACTCATTGCCAATTAGTTTCGTGATGGACATAAAGTTTCAATATAGTTACAGGGCAGGGCTCATTTCACCTCACATTTTAAAATTTTATAATTCACACCCCACGATAACAATTCAGATAAAAGGCTACACGATAATAGAATCCAAAAAAGGGGATCTCAAATACGGCTGCACATGATGGAGATCTTAAGAAAATAGAGTCTTACATCACTTGAGAGTTTAATAGGTGATCACTTAATAATATTTAGGACCTCCCTACTCCTTGTTCTTCTAAAAAAGCCACTGGTTTTCCTGCAAAAAATGAGCCAAATAAACCCACATAAAAACGAAAATAAGCCAATAAGCCAAATTTTTTGTCTTTATTCAAAAAATTTGGATTTCGTCAAATTTTTTTTTACTTTTTAGATTCTTCTTGTCATGAGGATGCAATAATCCCCAAAAAATTGACAATAAGCCAAGTGATTGGAAAAAAAATTGAATAAGGACAAAAAATAAGCCAAACTGGCTTATTTAGAAGAACAAGCATTGTCAATTGATATAGCTTGAGAAAATATAGTTGTTGCTTGAGAGTTAAATAGATGATCACTTAACAATATTTAAAAAATCTCCACTTATTACCAATTAATTTTAAAATAGAGAAAATTTTCCGCACGAACACATTCAAAGCAGAAGCTCTGGTTGAAATTGAAACCCAATTATGACAAGGTAGGTGATGCATGTGACTTGTATTAATGATTGGTCGGAGTGTCAAATGTGTTGAGTGAAGAGATCCAAATATTATTAAGGGGTCACTCATTTCACTCCCAAGCTGTGTGAGATTCATTTCCTTAACATCTCTCCTCACGTACAGCCGCGTTTGAGGTCTGTTACGTATGGCTACTTTTTTGGGTCCTATCATCGTATAATCATTTCTATTGGTCTCTCATCGTAGGGTGTAAATTGTAAATTTTCATAAAATGTGGGGTAGAACGGACCTGTTACGGCCTTGAATTTTAATTTATTTTATTAATTAATTTGGCCATTATTTAATCGGGTGTTTTGGTTAGGTCCCAATTAATTATTTTTGATTGCGCTATGGGTATTGTTGACACGATTGTAACCTCTGGAGTATGAGATTGATTGTGGGTAAAATAGTGGTACTAGATGGTAATTCCAAATTTTTGTATTAGGATGGATTGGATTATAAATAAATTTATTTTTCTATTTAACCGTCTAAATTCTATTTAACTACTTAGCTATAATTTAGGGTTCAACGTGTGTTAAGTGGGTAGTTTTGTAAAGTCATTTTTTAGGAGATATATACACAGAGTAGGGTTATATTTGGAGAGAACGTTTGAGATAGAAAGTTTGAGTGGAGAACTTTGCGTGAGAAAGAGAAGCCGCAGTCAACGGTTCGATTCATTGGTGATCGATTGGGTAAGCAATTCTTGTTCTTTTCCCATTCTTTGTCGTTCATGGGTTTGTCAGTGGAGTTACCGAGAGGTTAATCGAGTTCCATTCTTTTGGCACCAATCGTTTTCTTTTAATCTGATTCATATAGAGCGGTGGAGGTTTGGAATGGGATCAAGAGGTGTGGAGTTTGCACGTGGATTGGGTGCATGGAGTTTGGGATTTGTAGATCGGTGATTATTGAAGGTTTGGAGTTGAAAATAAGGTTTAGTAATTTGGTGGCTACTGTTGTGATAATAATTTAGGATTTGGGTGAGATTAAGAAGTTTGATAGTATCTTATATTATTAGTTTGTCGAGTCAGTTCTAAACTTTGAATAAGTTAGTCATTTTGTATTGCTGTTTGGTTTAGGTTAGCATCTTTTAGCGTGTTCGAGTTGCACTATTTTTGGACCTAGGTGAGTGGTTAAGCATGTTACATATTTGCGAACTTCCCCATATCTCTTAAATTATTGTTTTAGAAAATTAATGATTGAAAATGGGAACATATATTTGTTTTATTTGGTTCTTGAAATTGGCATGCGGATTGGTGAAACCATTTGTTGATCGAATAATCTTTTGGTGAGAACTTTGTGGATATTGATGGGAACATTTATTTTGAAAGTTCAGGGAAACTAATCCTCTGTGTGCGGGTGACTCTGGCCATTAGGGAAGAAACCGGATTAGGCCGGTGACCCTAATGCTCAACGGTTGTTATTGACCGGATCGATCTTAGGGAAAAGTTCCACGGGCTGCCTACTCGTGGTGACTCTAAGTTTTGATATTGGATCCATTTTGAGATATTTATTCACTAGCATTTGGTACTATTGATTTTGATTGTGGTTCCCCATTGTTGTTGGAGATTGGATCGAGAACACCATTAAGATTTATCGGATGAATCATTTATTGGATTAATTGATTATTTTATTGTTCACCTGTATGCCAAATTTATATTGACATGGTAAATTATTTTGATCCCTGTTTCAGAACTTTATTCTAATATACATGCTTTGCTACTCACTGAGCTCGTCAGCTGACGGATTTATTCCAACTTCTTTTTCAGGCAAGTTGAGCAGTTAGGAGGACTCTGGCGGTATCCCGGGGTGTTCTGTTGTTTGACCTCCTTAGGGTGTCTCATCCTAGCTTAGTATTTTATTTCATCGCTTCCGCATTGAAACATTTTGTCAGACATCTAAATTCTTTTGTTGCTGTTGGATCACTAGATTTTATTTGGTTTATGGGATGTTTGTGCCCCATTCGTTTTATGGAATTTATTGGTTGGGGATGTTCTGAATAAAAAAAATGGTTGACTGTTTGGTGGATCCTTGCTTGGAAGCTTTATAAAATTCATTTTTAGGCTGCATGTTCTACGAGCATTGGTCTTATGGTTCATGGCCGGTCACTTCTCATTTTGGGGTGTGACAGGACCCCGCTTTGATACCATATAGAAACTTTATATCCATCTCAAAATTAATTGGCAATGAGTAAAGAGATTTCATATATTATTAAGTGATCACTCATTCACTCCCAAACAATAATGTAGGATTTATTTCCTTAACATTATCCAACAATTTATTGAGTACATGAAAAAAGTATGCAAGTTACGTCATGCTGTTGCTGTGTATAACATTAACAACTAGAGCCCGATTGGATGAAGGTAAAGCACCCCTCCATAACTTATCCTCCCGGATTAGGGCTAGAAGTGACAATTTTGGCTTCCTTTGGATGCCAATTCTTCTCCCTCCATAACTTATCACCCCCGATTAGTTTAACCTCTTATCCGTCTAAGGGGCCATAAATTATAAATTAATCCGGGGCAATCCACCTATTTTGTGACGAATTTGCCCCTCCTCATCCACCCTCTTCATCTCCCTCAGCACACACAATCACACTATATCGGGACGTCGACTCCTAAAACCCAATTTCCAGAAAATTTTAAAATTTTAAAAACATAACCCGTACACAATTCTAAATTTCGGAACCCTTACCACTGGTCCTCAACAAACACCCACCGCCACTGCTACTGCTCATCGCCGCCGCCATCAGGAGAGAGCCAAGAGAGGTGGAAGGCGAGCATGTAAGGAGGAGAGAACGTCTTCATCTTCGACGTCGTTGTTTTGCCCTCTTCGTTGGAATCACAGAAGTATCTTCGTCTTCATCTCCGGAGAGAGAGAGGCTCAATGGAGTTGGGTCTGAGAGAACCGTTTCCCAATCCCTGAGAACCCATGGTTTTGATCGATTTACCACTTGACCTTTTTTCTTTTTCTTCTAGGCTACCAATGTAGTACTTGAACTTTCGAACACCGCGTGGCGTTGCCCCGAAGGCATTGAATAGTTTCCTTTGCAGCCACACTCACTCTCTCTCTCTCTCTCTCTCTCCCATATTATTTTTAAATAATGAAGGATATGTATGAATTAGGTATGAGATTTCGAAAAAGATGAAGAAAAAAATTCTACAAATAAGTTCAACTGTTACAATTCTCAGAAAATTCCAAGGAAATTTTTTAGTATTTGAATATGTAATTTTGAACATCTTTATAAAGGGAATCACTTGTCCATACATTGCACGAGATACCGCTTGTTATTTTGAAAATGTTGGTTCTATTGATGCTAATTTGGTTATGTTTGTGACAATAAATAACAAGAAAGGGAAAAACTGATGTGAAAGAGGTTTTTTTTGCCTTGATTGCAAGAAAAATGATAAAAAAAAAAGAAAAGAATACCGAATTGGTTCCAGTATTTGTTTCTGGTGACTCATATTAATTCCGTGTAAATAAATTTAATTTTTTTGTCTATTTTTGTATCCTCGGAGACACAAGATCCAAAGCATTCAAATTGGGAGTATTTCATTAATCAAATTATGATTTTGATGCGAATATTTCATTAAAACTGAACCCGAACCGCAACTTGTTAGGTTTTCCAAATTAAAAATGACAGCAGATTAATTCGAAGTAAAAAAAAAAAATCAAGTTCAGTTAAACTGCCCTGATAGGTGAGTATCTATTCGGATATCCATCGGTTCGGATGAGATTACCAATTCCAAGAGTTAAGTAGTCCAATTTGTTATGTTGCATAAGTGCACATAAGCAGATGCGGGTCTCGAAATTCCGACTATGTAACCTGTAGTTGGCCTAGGATGAAAAAAAGAGGGAATATGCTATAAAACATTCAAAATACATCACACAAATACAAAAGTGACTTAATTAACACAATTTGAAAATCAAACACAAAAAAACACAAACCATGCCGTAACAGAGGAACTACTACATGGCTATTAGGGCCCGATTGGATACCGTATGAGTTTTTGGTGTATTATTTATGAAGGGGTGATAAGATAGTAAGGGGTATTAGTTAAGAAGGGAGGGCCCACATCGATGTGACATTTATAGAGGGTGTATTAAAAAGTAGATAGTTTGGATGATGTATTAGAGAAGGGGGATAAAATAATACTTGGTTTGGATGAAGGATAAATTGGAGGTATAAGGAATGGTGTATAATGTAAAAAGCTGTCAATTGACTCTTTTGTCCTTGTGCTGTGTTAAATTAGATTATTGATTAGATTAAATTTTTAATTACAAAATCGAACTTTTATTAATTTTTTTTCACAAAAAATCAAAAGTAAATTAGTTAACTAATATAATAATTAGCGGATCAAAAAAAAACTAATATAATAAGTAATTATTTAATTTAAAATATTAAAAAACGTTAGACATTTCTGTTTTTTATCCATTCTGTTTTTTTAAACATAAAAATATAAAGTTTGATTTTTTGTTTTTATATATATATTTTTTGTTTATAGCACCGATCAAACACCCACCACATATTTCCTGCACCCCATCACTCCCTCTCTCTTTATACCCCAGGCCCCCACACCACCCCCTTCCCCCCCCCCACACCCGCCTTCTCCCATGGACGACAGCGGCGGCGACTTGAAGACCAAAAGACAGCGGTCACACGACGGCGATCGTCCCTCCCTCTCTCCCACAAATCCGATCGTGCTTCCCTCTCTCCCACAAACAGTCAAAAAATCGGTTCGTCCCACGTGAAAAATAGGTACGTCTCTCTCTCTCTCTCTACATATACATACATATTTCATGTGTTTTGTTGTGGTGGTGGTGGTGGTGATCTGTTGTTGTTCTTCTTGATTATCTGTTTGTTCTTCTTCTTCTTCTTGATCGCTGTAGCTGGGAGAGAGAGAGCCGTTAGGGGAGGGGGATAATGAAGGGTAAAACAGTCCAAATTCGGGTGTATTAGGGCCGGAGAAGCTATTGCGGGCTCAGGGGGTAGCAATAATTTAGTACCTCTCCCACCGGATTAGGGTGTATAAGCGTAGAAGGGGGAGAGTTGAATACAGGTGGAAATAAGCTTGCCAAACCTAGCTAAAACTGTCCCATCACCCCTAATCCGGGTGTATTCCACAATACACCCACCTAAAGCTGCATCCAATCGGGCCCTTAATGTGAAGGGCCTGATAAGGCATCCTTCATTATTCATACATATTTTAACTCGGTGCACGGATAGCTGAAATAACACATATAATGTTAATTCCCTTCTTCGTTATGTCCGCCGCGTCCATGTCCACCTCCGTGACCACCACCGTGGTGATAACCGCCACCATGGTGATAACCGCCGCCATGGTGATAACCGCCGCCGCCACCATGGTGATACTTGGCATCATCAATCGCATTAGTCTGTTGATCAGCTGCACAATTGATATATATGCTTTATTAATACTACTCCCTCCGTCCTGATTTATTTATCCCTTTTTTGACTTATACGTGTTCCAAATCGGGACGGAGAGAGTATAGTTTAGATCAAGGTGATTAGAACATATTAAAGTGCAATTAGGTCGGGTTGGCTTGCATTGATTTTAGATCAGAGTGTTAATTAAATGGCCTAGACCAATCAATGGAACTCTTCTAACGTATTGGCAAAAAAAAAACGTAGTATTATCCCCATCTAAATTAATTTGGAGTTGAATTAGGTTTACATCAGTACTTAAAAGAAAAAGGGGTTAATTATACATTGGTTTAGCTTGTTAAAACTAAAACTTAATTTAGCTCCTAGCTATAAAAGCTTTAAATAGAGATCGATTGTTTTAACCACACTACACTAGCATTCCTGAATCCGTGAATATGTAGGACATAAAGGAATAA
Source organism: Rhododendron mucronatum var. ripense (assembly GCA_019656295.1). Lineage (NCBI taxonomy): Eukaryota > Viridiplantae > Streptophyta > Magnoliopsida > Ericales > Ericaceae > Rhododendron > Rhododendron mucronatum. The sequence goes on along the minus strand of BPLT01000127.1, from coordinate 1,379,209 downwards.
TAATGACGTGATCGAACAATCACGAAAACTAACATCAGAATAATTACAACTCCTCTAAGGTGGACCTTTTCCTTAATGAACAAAGTCAAGATTTTATTGCACGTTGTGCAAGAAGAGAGTAAAAAAAGTAGAGGAATAAAATCAATCAATTCCTTTAAAATAAAGGACTCACCAGTAGTGGGAGTAGTAGAAGTGGTAGTCTCAGCCAAATCCCTGGCTGTCACCTCCGAGGCGATGAGAAGAGCAACGGCGAGAAAAAGGCCAAGGAAAACAATTGCTTTCGAACCCATTTCCCTCATTAGTTTTTCTTTTGCTCTCTTTAGTTGGTTGGATAGACTAGTTTGGAATGAAATTGAAGTGCAATCTTGATGTCCATTTATAGGCTCGATCGGAGAGATTCAAGTGGCTGTGAGTACAAATTAATTAAAGAGTGTTTGACAAAGTCAAAAACATTTCTTTTAGGGCAACTTGACAGAGTCAGTAAATGTTACGTAGTACTACTCTGGACCGAAAACCTCCTGATAATGAGTTGAGAAACGTGACTCCAAATGCCCCATGTAAGTGTAAACCCCACTACATTGATAGCTCATCACATAGCATCTCCAAAAAAAGGGGTGACTCTTAGGTGTTGGGTTTCGATCTTCGGAAGTTTCTTTTTGGTTGTCATTTTGCGAATTAAGGATTTGGGTCTCGAACGGACATGTGTTACCTTTCTTCTTGCTCTTTTTAGTTTTTATAATCACTCAAAGATTAATCAAAAAAATATGTTGTTCACAAAAAAAAAAAATAGGTGGCTCTTAGAATTAGTGATGACAAAAACGTAAATCAAAAGTTTTGTATACAGAACAATATATAAATGAACATATTTATTTTGGTTGAAATAAATTAAGCTTAATTTAATTGAGCTATATCATCTACTTATTCTCAAATTAAAATGAATTTTTTTTCAACATATGAAGAGTTTATGCCGACGATATAATTCTTTTTTTTTTTTTTTGAATGACATGAAAGAAAAGAAAAAATCAAATTGCATGTAGACACCCCAATCCGGATCTCGGAGGATCTTTGGACATCCCAAAAATGAAGTAAAGGAAACAAATACCTTCGAGAGCTTGGATGGAGACTCCCTCAACCAAAAGCCCAAAAACAAGCCCAAAAGCCCGGAATTGGACTCTTGGTACAGCACGGCACATCTCTACACCGCACATCTCTACACCGTATTGCATAATGAATTCCATTACACCGTACGAGGTTATGAGGTCAACCGCACGGTATTTTGGATAAAGTTCTGACTGGCTCAGCTAGCTGTCAGCCATGCCCATTTGAACCTCAGCTACAAGTTGGCTAAGCTTAAAAAGGCACTCCAAGCCCGCCCAGAAAATGCCTTCCCTATTTGAATTCAAAATCTTTGGCTCTTGCCTATAATACACCCCTCCACTTAAGGGAAAAGGGTCTTGAACACTCTTTCTCTCTCATCATGTTTTCACATCCATTCCTCACTCCCAAGTCTGGAGAAAGTTTGCTCTAAAAGTATTCTCTGGGCTCTTTATTTCTCAAAATTCTCTATTTTTCTCCTCACCATTAAAGTGAGTCTCTTTACTCACTTTAAGATCCCACCTACCCAATATACTCATCTATTATGCACATTTACACCCCTCTTTTCTCAACCGACCTTACCAACATCTATCCCCTATCATCCGTCATCTTCCAAGCTCAAGATCTAAGGTACGAAACCAAGTTTCCTTGGGTTAGGTTCAATTCTAACCCTGAGGGAACCTTTCTATAGTCAGGCTTAAACCCTTTTCTGTTAAAGACTGACTTCATAATCATTTTCTAAAACTAAAGCAGCTCCTGTACTGGGCACACAATGCCGCACAGCGTTTTGGTGCGCCGCACGACGTAGTGTGTTCAGGCGCACTGTCTTTTGTTGGCTACTGTTTTCTTATTCAAGCTATTTGGGCCATAGCTATCCTTCATCAAGCCTATTTTGTTGAAGAGATATTGGCCATCAGTGTTTTCAGAATAAGACCATATCTACAAGCCATGTTTGATCTTACAAACAAAATTTTCTTTATCATCTCGGGTAATTAAATCCATTAAAATGTTGTTTTACTGTCATGGCTTGAAGAAGTGGTACTTTCCCGACCGATCCAGTGACGGGACACCTCCCGATGTCTGTTAAAAATGGCGCACGTGATATACAATACGTTGGGCGGTGTTCTGCAATTTGATAATCGTTTGATGACAGAATAGGTCCCCCGCACGGCGTATTGCATTAATGCCGTACGCGGCATTGCAATATGCCGTTCAAAAGATTGCTGTTAACCAGACAGCTTTGCTAAAGAGTTCTTTTCTTTTGCATCATCTCTACCATCCCTATACAGATAGCACCAAAAGCACGTAAACGTGATATATTTTCCCATGTCCCTTCCCCTTTCACTCATTTATTATGGAGCTTGATTTTCTGAAAAATACTTAAAATTTCCTTTTTAAAATGTTTAGTAGAGACCGGTTTACCGGGCGAATGGGGTGCTTTTAGACAAAACATTCCCCATTCATAACGTGGCTCCCGAACCCAAAGTTTCGACGTTTTTCACTAGACCAAAAGCCTTTTTCTCTCAAACAAACTCTCAATTTCTCGGAACATCCATCTCAAAAATCCGGATGGTAACTCTTCGAGCGTGCGCAGGGCGGGGAGCCCACACAAATCATACGTAAAAGTACAAAGCTTTATACTCCCTCCGTCCCCTTTTTAAAGTCCAGTATTTCATTTTGTGTTGTCGCTTAATAATTGTCCATTTTGTAAAAGTTAGTAGATAAAAGTTAGTATATTTTCTATTTTGCACCTAAAAGTATATTCTATTTTGAAAAGTTAGTGAGTAAAAGTGTAATGATGATATATACATAGAGGAAAAGTAGAGCTGAAAGTTGATGTGAAATGTATAATAATGATATTTTTTTTAAAAGTTAGAGTTACGAAACGGAATACTTAAAAAGAGACGAATGGAGTAGCATTTTTGAGCCCAAGGTGTCCGCTCAAACCCTCAACTAATTAAGAGTGATGCTATATGTACCGACAGGGAGGGGAGAGAAATCGTACCGACGGCTGCCGGCGGGCCGTCCCCGGCCACGGGACGGCTGATCTGAGCCGTTCAAAAATTCTATAAAAAAAACTGATGGGCTTTACGCGGGAATAAATGGCATCCGAGGTGTGTAGGGTGCTTGATCCGAGCATCACGTTTTCATGTATATACAAGTATATACATATATACACGAAAAAGTGGTGCTCGGATCAAGCACCCTACACAGCTCGGATGCCGTTGATTCTCGCTCAAGCCCCATCGGTTTTTTTTTTTTAGAATTTTTGGACGGCTCGGATCGGACATCTGGTGGCCGTAGATGGCTCACCGGCGGCGGTCGGTACATTTTCTCTCCCCCCAGTCGGTACTTATATCTTTACCGACTAATTAAAGTGCAGCTACCTCGGCAAAATATAATCATCAATACGATTACCCGATCTATTGGTAATGTTTTGTTTAATTTCGGAATGCGACATATGGGATAGTTAAAAACCTATCCATGCAGTCATGCACGTTGGTCAATGCATAAAGTAATAAGATGAGGCATGCACAAAGATTACGACAAATAAATAATAATCAATGCGAGCCACTTGATCAGTGTCCAACTGCTCTATAAAAAAATAAATAAATCACAGGTTTCCAACTTATATTTGGACGAAAATAAAAAATACAGTAGATAATAAAGCACTTTAAAATGAATTTTCAATTTTTTTAATATTATTTCATTATTCAATTTATTAAGAAAACGAATTATTATGGCTTAAATGTGAAAAATTAATTATATTTGCATTTATTATATATAATGTAATGCATAATTAAGTTTGAGACTGAATAAGGGCAAATTTGTCATTCAACATTTTCTTATATCATCCACCCTTTCTTATCCTCTCATTTTCTCTCCCTTCCATAAAAGTTACACCAATGTGGGCCCACCCTCCATAACTAATCCCCCCTACTATTTTATCCTCCATAAATAATTCCCCAAAAATTATACCCGTATCCAATCGGCCCCTACATTATTTATTTTCTGAGGTTTACTTCACTGGTTACTATAATACTAATACCTCTGTTGAATCCCAAACTTCGCGAAGCACGATCTAAATCGAATCAGACTTCCCTCGCCCGACAAAATAACCTAGACCAAATCAATATGAAACCACTTGTTTAGTCAATTTTAAGTTTACTTCAACTAAAGAGGCAGGGAATCCTAATTGTGCTATAATAGCGATTTTAAACATAACTATTGAGATGCGGATCAAAAAACATATTTCTTCCGTCACTTTTTAAGTGTCCTGCTGCGTAACTCCAACTTATTAAAAAGTCATCATCATTATATCTTTCACATCAACTTTTTCTTTCACTTTTCCTACTTATCCATCATTATTACACTTTTACTCACTTACTTTTCAAAAATAAATCTACTTTTAGGGACAAAATAGACAACTCACCAATTTTTATCCACTAACTTTACAAAATATACACTTATTAAGGGACAGCCCAAAATGGAATACCGGACTATAAATAAGGGACGGAGGGAGTAACTATTGAGATTTTTTTTTTGGGTTTTTGGAAGAGATCAATTCAAAGTAATAGGATTAATCAAAATTGCAACCAATCAATATGAACCACTTGATCAGTGGTTTTTAAGTTTACATGTGGAGTACTTCAACTTCAATTATAGCGGAAGGAACCCCCGAGTTTAATTGGCCACTACGGCAGGCGATAATTTTTTTAGAAAAATGTTAAGGTCCATGAATATTATCCATGATAGTGTTTATGAAACATAAATGAACGAAGCCTGAATATTATCCATGATAGTGTTCTACAATAATGACCCGGAGGAGACGGCAAACATTAAGAGAATTTCGAGGTGCTTTCAACTGATGGCTAGTTTGCGAATTAACTTCTCAAAAAGCTCTCTTTGTGGGGTGAATGTCCCTCCTGAAGCGACAACTTCATTGGCCAGTGTCATGGGGTGTAAGGTGGAAAAATTACCAATCAAATACCTTGGGTTGCCCTTAGGAGCAAACCCAAGTAGGATCAAGACGTGGGATCCCGTAATCGAGAGGACTGAGAAGGTCTTGAGTAGTGTTTGGAGATCACAGTGTATTTATTTCGACAAGGGGAAGGATTACCCTTATCAATTCCAATACTACAAATGTCCCCATCTACTTTATGTCTTTGTTTAAAATGCCAGTAGCAGTAGCGAGGAAATTGGAGAAAATGCAGAGACAGTTCTTTTGGGGCGACACTAATGATAAAAAAAAGATACACTTGGTAAATTGGGACGAGATTACAAGGAAGAAATCTTGCAGAGGGTTGGGGGTGAAAAAAATGCTTCAACAGAATTTAGCACTTTTGGCCAAATGGTGGTGGAGGTTTGGAAAAGATAAAGAGTCTCTTTGGGTGAAAGTTATTTGAGGTAAATACAAATTGGATAGAAATTGTTGGCTACGTTATGTTCGCGGCTCTGGTCCTACCTCTAGAATCTGGCAGATATTTGCCCACTAGAGAATATCTCATCTCATCTGGGATATTCCATCCGAGAGAGCTTCAGAGTGTAGGTAAATTCTGGTAATGCTACTGTATTTTGGGAACACGTTTGCCTGGGTGAGTTACACTTGCAAGAAGAATACCCTAGATTGTTTGCACTATCTATCCAAAAAGAGGATCTGATCAGCAATATGAGGGGAGACGTGGTTAGGGGATCATGGGACATGTTGCTCAGAAGAGAGATGTTTGGGCGGGAGAAGAGAGAGATGGACATTCTGAGGTAGCGACTCCAACGGGTGACGTTAACCCAATCCAAGCCTGATGAGTTAATGTGGCGTTGAACCAGGGATGGTAACTTCTCTGTGAAATCAGCGTATGGGCAATGGGAGTTGCTATATATCCCAGTCAAGCAATGCTCTCTTCGCTCTATATGGAAGAACCTATGCCCTCCAAAGGTGAAATTTTTTGCTTGGTTTGCTGTCAAGGAAAAAGCTATCACTATGTCAAAACTTCTAAGTAGAAATGTGTTAAATGAGATTCATTTAGCTTTGTGTCCTCTCTGTTCACTGCATATTGAAACTCATCAACACTTATTTCTTCATTGCGTTTATTCTTGGAGTGTTTGGTCTATAATTTTGGAGTGGTGGAGTATGAAATGGGTATGCCCAGTTTTGGTCCCGAAATTAGCTAGCTAGTAGTTTGCAAGTGAGTTTTCCAATTTGGAGAAACATATTTGGGAAGCCTGCTTCTATGCATCACTATGGTCCCTTTGGTTGGAGAGAAATGATTATGTCTTCAACAACTCATCAAAACAGCCTTGGGAAGTGGGAGATATAGTTAAAACTAGCGTGGCGATGTGCATGAAGGCCAAGTTCGACATCAAGGTCTACACCGTGGAAGAGTTCAAGTTATTCCTAGATGGCATCAGAAAATTGAAATTGTAATCTAGTTTTGAGGTGTGTTATCCAACTATCGGTTGGATGCGTTTGTATTTTTGGTGGCGATCCTAAGCTCTACGCGCTAGGCTGTTATCCCTCGATGTAACCCTGTTGAGTTATATAAAATGTTTTGTTTGCCGAGCAAAAAAAAAATTGAACAGAGCCGTTCATTTATGTTTCATGAACACTAACATGGATAATATTGAGCCGTTCATTTTTGTTTCATGAACACTGTCATGGATAATATTCACGGAGTGTATCAAACCTTCTTTTTTTTAATCAATTGGGTAACCGACCAATCAATAGGGTCATGTAAATTAAGTATTAAAGGCGATTAGGAGCAAATGATTATGTAATCAATATGAACACTTGATCGGTCGTGTGCGAGTTTACTTGTACTTTAACTAAAGAACCAGGGACCCCTAATTGCGTTTATATCTGGCTACTCCAATCCCTCTTTACGAGTGTGCTCGACGGGTCCAACCTCGGCGTCTTGGTTTCAGGCAGCATTTTTTTTTTGTTTTCTTTCATTTATATAATATTTGAAATGATCTGATTTGTCAAAAAAATGTGCTATGCATTAATGACTTTAAACAAAACTGATGAGATTATTTTTGGGGTTTTTGGAAGAGACCAATTCCCCCTATGCTCCCTGAACGTTGAAACTCATCAGCATTTGTTTCTTCACTGTCAGTTCTCGTGGAGTGTATGGTCGATCATATTGGATTGGTGGAACATCAAATGGGTTTGCCCATCCTCTGTCCCAGAATTAGCAAAATGGTGGTTTGCTAATGGATTTTACAATTTGGGGAAACATATATGCATGGGAAGTTTGCTTCTATGCGACGTTGTGGTCCCTTTGGTTGGTGAGAAACGACACTGTCTTCAATAACTCAAAAAAAACAAGTTTGGGAGGTGGAGGATCTTGTCAAAACTAGAGTTGCGATGTGGATGAAGGCAAAATTCGACATCAAAATCTACACCGTTGAGGAGTTCAAGATTTTCCTAGATGGTGTCCGAAAATTGAGATTGTAACCTAATTTTCAGAAGTGTCTCAAACTATCCGCTGGAAGTCTTTGTAAATTTGGGCTCAACCAAGATCTTCCTTTGGTTGTCCTTTTCTCGATGTACCCCCTTCGAGTTTTTATAAATTATTTCGCTTTTCCAATCAAAAAAAAAAATAAGATGAGGCATGCACAAAGATTATGACCAATAAATAATAATCAATGCGAACCACTTGATTAGTGGTGTCCAACTGCGCTTAAAATAAAATAAAAAAATCACAGGTTTCCAACTTATATTTGGACGAAAATAAAAAAATACAGTAGATAAAAAAGCACTTTAAAAATGAATTTTTTATTTTTTAATATTATTAAATTATTTAATTTATTAGTAAAACTACTACTTATTATGGCTTAAATGTGAAAAATTAATTATATTTGCATTTATTATATATAATGTAATACATAATTAAGTTTGAGACTGAATAAAGGCAAATTTGTCATTCAACAGTTTCTTATATCATCCGCCCTTCCTTATCCTCTCATTTTACCCCCTTTCATAAAAGTCACATCAATGTAGGCCCACCTTTCATAACTAATTCCCTACTATTTTATTATTCCTCCATAAATAATCCCTCAAAAATTATACCCACATCCAATCGGGCCCCTACATTATTTATTTCCTGAGGTTTACTTCACTGGTTACTATAATACTAATACCTGAATCCCAAACTTTGCAAAGCACGACCCAAATCGAATCAGGCTTCTCTCGTCTGACAAAATAACCTAGACCAAATCAATATGAACCACTTGTTTAGTCCATTTTAGGTTTACTTCAACTGCAGAGGCGGGGACTCCTAATTGTTCTATAGTAACGATTTTAAACATAACTGATGAGATTATTCTTTTCGGTTTTTGGAAGAGATCATTTCAAAGTAATAGGATTAATCAAAATTGCGACCAATCAATTCAAATAAATGCGATGAGGCACAAAGAATGTCGGGCTATTTCTCCTGACCCGTACAATATGAGATATTGAAGAAAATAACTGCAAACAGATGGAATGCTAGCTGTCCTAGAAGTTTGAGCTCGATTTTTACTTTTCTAGCGTTTCAGCATATCTCATCCCGATAGTGGTCGCCCGCATCTGTCCGGATGCATGGTTCAAGTCTAATTCTTAGAGGCAACAGGAATTGAGTGTGGACGGAGGCCAATATCTGTCCGGACGATTAGGACATAAATCGATAAGTATAGCATATCCAAAAGACTTGGTCAACTACATGCACATGCATTTGAGTACGTAAGTGTTAAAATAGTCAGTGGTAGACTTGGTTCGTACTGAGACAATGATCAACAAATTAAAAGACTCGATAAGGACTACTTGATTCTTAATTCTCTCTTGTATGTATCAAGTACGTACGTAGGCATGGACTGCTTCTTTCTTGTTTTTTTTTCTTCTGTCTAAAAAAAATTAATATGTGTGTACGTTACTCCACTAATTCATCCCCCATGTGATCTCATCGCGTCTGTGTCGAGGATGAAGCCAAGAACCCATCATACTCTACGGGCACGAAAGAGAGTATGAATGACCCCAAGATCCCATCGTATTCTACGAGCGCGGAAGAGTGTGTTTAATCCCAACAAGCGGCTATTGTAACTTGAACCTGATTAGTTTTGATCGAGGAACTCCATTTACTTGTACATAGATGGATAGAACTAACATCTTGGTGATCTTGGAGATGCTTGGTGGTTGGCTTCTACTAGTATGTACTTAAACATAACTTCAGTTCACGAGGGATAAAATGAATAAACGATCATCAAATCTATCATATTTATTTTTGAAAGTACTGCACAATAGCCCTATTGTAATTAGTCATCGATATATCTTTTTCAATATACACAGATCAACGGTAGGGTATGGATACCTGCCCCGCTCATATGGTGGCGGGAAATGGGGATGGTGAAGGAACCTCCAATTGGAGATCGGCTGCGTATATATAGAATAGATTCCATCGATCGATCCATATCCTACCAGTTACCATCCCTAATCACAACTAGAAAAGAGCATCTCAACGAAATTGTCACCATACCTCCCGACAATCCTACGCCACCCGTTTAAATTTTGCTACATTGTTCACCACCCGTTTACATTTGGATACTTTGTGATGAGCTATCAACGTACGGAGTGGTTATGATGGACTTGCACGTATGAATATGATGGGGCATATGGAGTCATGTTTCTGATAACCTCAATTTCAGGAGGTTTTCCCCACTAGAGTGACTAAGTAGTCATTGTTCGGTCTAGTCCAGGAGAACTAGGACTGACTTTGTCAAGTTACCAATCCAGAAAAATTATCGACTTTGTCAGATTACTGTTTATACCATAAATTCGTCAACATGAATCGACTGGATCAAGTCGCGACACGTGTTGATTACACCTAGTTAGTATTACAGAATCAAATGGGCTAGTCGACGGTTAGAGTTTTTAAATGCAAGACATGTGTCCATGAACGAGTTACAAGTGGGCGAAACACGGAGCAGAAGAAAGTTGAAAGGAATAAATACAACATAGGATCGTGTGAAGTAACCATCTGTTCAGAGAACGTGGAAAAGAAGAGGGAAATGCAGTAACTGCTTGATTCAAATTTAGAGAGGAAATTCTACTGAATTTGAATTTCAAGTCGAGATGATGGCCTATAAATACCAAAGTTGAAGACAATTTGAGACCCCCACTCAATCGCTCAAAGGCTTCTACTTTTTATCTGTACTTTACTTTTCTCGCTCTAGGAGTAGCTTGTAACGTAATCGTTCAATCGATTGTGTTCTCACCGTCGACTGACTTCTACTTTAAAGAATAATAAAGTCCATTTTATTGTTCTTCTTTAATTTACTTGCATTCACTTCATTAGGTTTGCTTCCAGAGAAGTCTTGAAACACGGCAAGGAACCAAACTCCACCACCACAAACATCCACATTCCAGCACACACTACGATTTCTTAGTCAATCATCGACTATCCACAAAAATAGACAAACAATTACCAAAAAGAAAAAGTTAGTGAATTTGTCAAACACTCTTTAATTTGAATGTACTCAAAGCCACTGGAATCTCTCTGAGCCTATAAATGGACATCGAAATCGAACTTCAATTTCATTCCAAACAAGTCTATCCAACCAACTAAAGAGGGCAGGAAAAAAAAAAAAAACTAAAGAGGGAAATGGGTTCGAAAGCAATTGTTTTCCTTGGCCTTTTTCTGGCCGTTGTTCTTCTCTTCATCTCGGAGGTGACAGTCAGAGATTTGGCAGAGACTACTACAATTCCTACTACCCCTAGTAAGTTTATCTTTTTAACTGAACTAGTAAAAGTGCACGTGCGTTGCACGTGGAATTCTTCAACTTTAGTGGAATTTTTTCTTTCTTTAGAATTTGACTTGTCCTTGCCTTTACAAACATCACTGGTAAGTATAAAATTCACTCTTATTTTGGATGACAATTTCGATACTTCATACTTTTTTAGACCATTACAACATTACAGTAGACTTATAGATTGGCTACAGAATGACAATATTTTATTGCCGAAGGATCTATATATGCTGCTATATTCTCCACAACACACCCCCCCCCCCCCCCCCCCCCCCCCCCCCCCCCCCCCCCCCCCCCCCCCCCCCCCCACAAAAAAAAAAAAAAAAGTATAAACCTTTTGGCGGTTTGTGCATCGCACTATTATGGCCCCTTAGAAAATAAAAAATAGAAGACAAACATGCAATGCATAAAACTATTCATGATTATCGTGAATCATAACATGATAAAAAAAATAAATTAAAACAGTCACAAAGTTCAAATAATTCCTTGTAAGGGTTTCGATATCTGCAACACTTTCCCATAACCATACATGGCTTATCCATACGTGGTACTGGTGATGCTTTAAAGATGAAAAAGAAAATGAGTCAAGTATATATAGGAGTATTTAGTAACAATTAAAGGTCACCATGGAAGCTAACATAGTTGTTCATAGAGTATTTTGACGCAGTTTGATGTTCATATAGATACCTCAAGAAGATTCGAAAAACCAACAGAAAGTAGCAGAACAATAAAAGAATAAATGCACATGTGCTCATGATCATTCATCCCCAATTCACTTGTGAACAGATAAATGAAAGCGACGATCATTTACCACAAAGGATCCACTTGTCTGTGATTGAAGGCTATAGAGTATATGCCAACATGCTAAGAGCTCAAAATTTATCCATTACACTGGAGATAAGAGAAACGATAGAGCAGTGAGTAGGCTGAGCATCTCCCTCAAAAATAGTAGAATCTCAGTATTGTTCTTATGAAGTCCAAAGAAAAGCCATCCTAGCAGCAAGGAGGGGAGTGACTGGGTATGGTCCCATGCCTTTGCAACAAGGTCGTACAATGACTGATAAAGGAAGCATCAAAGTATACCTTGGAAGAGCCAACCACAAGGCATTCATCCTAGAGCTATAATAAACCATTGAAGATACATAGCGAGCACAGCACACCACTGAATGGTGATTTTGCTCGCCTAACTGAATGGTTGTGGAACATTTGGTTTCACTTCAACTAAAAAATGAGATGAGTAAACCTGTTCTAATTTTAAGGAGCGTTATTCATATCTAAATGAATGTTTCCATTTGAAATTTGACGAAACTGACCATGTTACTGACATTGTGACAACTCATCCAAACAGTAACTGTTGAATTTAATTTGTGTTTGTAAAGCATTACCCTATGCATAAGGCTGTGACAAAATTCACACCTAAGTGTGCATGCTAGTAACCACTCCTAGGAATCACATCACATAATTGTTTTTTTACCTTTTTTAAGATCTTGTGCATCATAACATTTAGAACAGTCCATATTTTCTTCCACTACTCTTATACTTTAAGGAGTCCGTAAGGTAGTAGAATTGTCTCTGTTAGGATCGACACACACACACACGCACACGATTCACGAGTATGAACAGTAAAGAATAAACACAGAGATATACGTGGTTCCCCAAAACCGGGTACGTCCACAGGAGCGAGAGCGGCTGCTGTTCTTTATTATCACAGTTATCAATTAGGGTTTACAATATAGAGTATTTATAACTACTCTATTCTAACCCTAATCAGATTTGGTCTGTATCCCAAAAATACCTTTTGCGCTTCGCTCCACTCGTTCCGCTCCGCTACGCTCCGGCATCTGGCCTTCTTTCTAGAACTCTATGAGCCACAGTTCTAACAATCTCCTTGTGCCGGTGGAAGGATAACACATATCTAGGACAAAGGCAAAATAGTTAGATAGTACAAATGCGTGGAATTCTATTTAGTGGTTCACTAAATAGGCCTTCTTCAATTCAATTACAAAGGGTATCCATAACTAAAACTAATTGAACCATACACTATCCAGAAATCGAACAAATAACTATGAAGATGAATTATCAAACTCAACAACTTGTTTTTAGATCCTCGAGTTAAAGCACCAGCAAGAGAGAGATCTTCGTAAAAGCATTAACGTGATGACAAGTTACCCTCTAATTAATTTGACAAGTTACCCTCTAATTTGACATTGAACGGGCCAGTATCCTTCAAAAAACTGGATATCGACATAAGGCTAAGCAAAGGTTCAATATGATTGGCTAAAGTTTCTCTGCAATTGTTACAATATATTCGCCTGGTATCCCTATAAGCATCAAAAACATTAACCGTACATTCCTAGTTTCAAACATCCACTCTGTATATTCCATGAAATATCATTTGGTGGAATAAAAGGAAGCACAACAAGAGTAATTCATCGAACACCTTAAGTGCAATGAGTATTTATCGAACTCTTGAACATGATAGTAAACATACAAGTAGGAAAAGCTTCAACGTAGATTCACCATGAGAGGGAGAGGGAGAGGGAGAGAGAGCAATACACATTTTTTCGGAAACTTAACAGTGGATCCTAACAAAGTGTTTAATTTCGAAACCAATCGGCTGGATGGCTTTGGCAATTTCTTCCCCAGAATTCAGTCTTGAGATAAGAATGGAGGAGAATCGAGAGGCTAATTCAAGGGAACACTCGACTGTCGCACAGTTGAGAGGAAGAAGGACATGCGTGAGGCTCTTCAAATAGTCTGGGAGAGTTGTGAGAGATGCAACAGTTGTTGTATGCTTGAAGAGAACACGGTTCATAGAGAAGACACGGCAGGGGAAGATGTTTTTTGATAGATGCAACCGTTGGGATGTGGCGTACCGGGTTTTCGTCGCATCGGAAAGGCAGGATGCGGTGGGGGTGTAGGAGGCAGCATGTATTGTTTCCAAGTGGTTGGGTTAGTTATTTGAGGGTTATTTTTGAAAAAGAGAAAGTAGGATGGTGTCTGATGGAAGAGGTGTATGATAGGGAAGGTATTAGGTGCAAGTGGTAGGGGTATTTGTGGAAAGCAAAAAGAAGGAAACATCTTCGTACATGCAAAAAGAAGGAAACATCTTCGTACATTTAAAAGAAGTAGTATATTATAGATAGATATTTGATTGAGGATTTCATACCTCTAGTTTTATCCCTATCTTCGTGGCATAACATGCAATAAAATCTTAGTTCTGTCCCCTAGATAAAAGGGTCCACTTAAAGATGTTTTAGTTATTCTGATATTACTTTCCGAGATTGCTCACGTCATTAATCAATGTAAGCCACCTCACTTGCCTTGTGTTGAGATAATGATTGTTGAGATAATTATTCAGTGTTGAGATAATGACTGATAGATATTCAAATTCAAATGTACTCCCATGTGTATCCATTGTAACAGATACTCTTATATAAATACAACACTCTCAAGCACAAAGTGTGTGAGAGAACATTTTATTTCCCAAATACAAATTCAACTTAGTATCAGAGCTATAGCTTCCCCTCCCAAATCAACCTTTTCTCCTTCCACCCAATCGTCCCTGTCAGATTTCTCTTCTGAACCTATCACTCTCAATAATGCCCATCATTAGCTAAACTTCACCAGTTAGATGTCCTGGCTGAGGATAGGCCGCTGGATCCAGGGGAAAAGGCACTAAGATGCAAGACCAAAGCAGAGTATTGGAGGCTCTATAAGCTCACGGAATCATTGTGGAGACAGAAATCTCGGGTTAAATGGCTGAAATTGGGGGACAAGAACACCAGATTTTTTCAGATCATAGCGAATAACAGATTCAAAAGAAATATGGTGGGTTCAATCAAAGTTAATGGGAGAGCAATAGAGGACCCTAAGGAAATCAAGGAAGCGGCAGTGGATTACTTTCGCAACAGCTTCACTGAGGAAAAAAAGGTCAGACCAACTATGGGGGGATTTTTCCAAAGACACTTGCCTGAAGATGCCATTCTACAACTGGAAAGACAGTTCGAAGAGGAAGAAATTAAGGCTGCTCTGAAAGGGTGTAGTAGTCTAAAGGCTCCGGGTCCGGATGGATTTAATTTCGCATTCATCAAGAAAGGGTGGGAATTTATGAAGGACTTAGTGCTCCTATTCTTTTCAGAATTTCACTCAAATGGGAAGCTCACGAAAGGTATTAACTCTACTTTTGTTGCGTTGATTCCTAAGATTGATTGCCCTACTACTTTTAGAGACTTTAGGCCTATTAGCATGGTGGGCTGTATCTACAAAATTCTCTCTAAAGTCCTTGCTAATAGGCTTAAGCAATATCTCCCATCTATTATTGGTGAGTCTCAAGCGGCTTTTGTGGGGGGTAAACAAATTCTTGATGGCGTTCTTATTGCTAACGAAGCCATTCACAGTTGGAAAAATTCATCTCAAGGGGGGCTAATTCTTAAATTGGATTTTGAGAAAGCTTACGACTGTGTAAATTGGGATTTTTTGCTGGATATGCTAAAGAAGGTGGGATTTGGGGAGAGGTGGTGTGGGTGGATTAAGGAATGCTGCTCTTCAGTTTATATGTCTATCTTGATCAATGGGTCAGCCACACAAGAGTTCCGAACGCAGAAAGGGTTGAGACAAGGGGATCCCTTGTCTCCATTTTTATTTAATGTTGTAGTTGAGGCTCTCAATATTATGCTAGAAAGAGCCCGTGAGAAAAACATTATTAAAGGTGTTAAGCTGGGGAATAATGGAGTGACTATCTCTCATCTTCAATTCGCGGATGATACAATTCTATTTTGTAATAACGATGTGGAGGAGATGGGGAACATTAAGAGGATACTTAGATGTTTTCAATTAATGTCTGGCTTAAAGATTAACTATTCCAAGAGCTCCCTATGTGGTGTTAAGGTCCAACAGGAGGTGATTACAACCCTTGCTCAGGTGATGGGTTGTAGAGTGGAATCTTTGCCCATAAAATACCTTGGGCTACCCCTTGGAGCTAATCCAAGGAAGATTAAAACGTGGGAGCCCATCATTGAGAAGACTCAGAAGAGGTTAAGTATTTGGCGATCGAGAAACATCTCCACTGGGGGCAAGCTAACTCTTGTTAATTCCAACTCTAGCACGCTGCCAATTTACTACATGTCTATATTCAAAATGCCAAAGGCAGTAGCAAGGACCCTTGAGAAATTACAAAGACAGTTTTTTTGGGGAGGCACATCGGAAAAGAAGAAGATGCATTTGGTCAGTTGGGAGGGAATTACCAGGAAAAAAGAAAACGGGGGTTTAGGGGTTAAAAGATTGGTGCAACAGAATCTAGCTTTACTTGCAAAGTGGTGGTGGCGGTTCGGCAACGAAAAGGACTCATTATGGGCAAAGGTTATCAGAGGGAAATATAATCTAGCTCAGAGGAGTTGGCTCCCGTACATACAAGACAACGGCTCAATCTCTAATGTTTGGAGGGACATTTGTTCAGTGGGAAATAATGACTCGGACCTTGGTTTCTCTATCCGGGAGGGATTTAAAGTGCAAGTAAACTCAGGTCGAGATACACTATTCTGGGATCATATATGGTTGGGTAACTCAACTATTAAAGAGGATTTCCCACGATTGTACTTGCGTTCTACTCAGAAAGATATGGTTCTAAGTGAGATTTGTATCGGAGGGGCTAGTAGTAACTGGGACTTGCAATTTAGGGGAAGGTTACGTATACGGGAGAGTCAACATCTGGAGGAATTGAAGCAAAGACTGCAAGGCATGACCTTAGACCCATCAAAACCTGATTTGCTTTTGTGGGTATGGACAGCAGACAAAAAGTTCTCCGCCAAATCAGTATATAAACAATGGGAAACTCAAACTCAAACAAGCAATTGTGTCCTGGGTTCTTTGTGGAAGAATTTGAGCCCCCCAAAGGTGGAAATCTTTTCTTGGATGGCCATTCAAGGAAGAATAGCAACAAGGTCAGTGCTATTTAGTAGAAATTTGATCTCTGAAATCCAATTGGCTATGTGTCCCCTCTGTTCCGAAAATGTTGAAACTCCCCAGCATCTGCTTTTACATTGCCCTGTATCATGGGAAGTTTGGTCCAATATTCTGGATTGGTGGAAAATTCAATGGGTTTGCCCATTCTCTCTAAAAGAGCTTGCATCGTGGTGGTTCGAGAATGGGTTTCGAAATTTGGAGAAAGGTATTTGGGAGGTCTGTTTCTTTGCAACTCTTTGGTCAATCTGGTTAGTGAGGAATGGGGTCATTTTCAATAATGGTTCAGCACAGGCATGGGAGGTTATGGATCTTGTCAAAACTAGAGTAGCCATGTGGATAAAGGCCAAGTTTGACATTAAGGTGTACACAGTGGAGGACTTCAAAGGATATCTAGATGGGATTCGGAAAGTGAAGTTGTAGTGAAAATTTAGGCGTTTTACCTATCCAACCTTGGTTGGATAGTATTTTGTACTCTTCTCCTAATTTTCCCTTCCTCGATGTACCCATTTCGAGATTTATAAAATGTTTCGTTTGCCGAGCAAAAAAAAAATAATGCCCATCATTTTATTTCCCTCAAACTAACCACCAAAAATTACCTCTACTGGAAAACTCAAATGGTTCCTTATCTTCGTGGTCAAAATCTTATGGCCTATGTTGATGGTTCTTTCCCGTGCCCTTCATCCACTGGTGATTCCCCTAGTCCAAATCAATTAGCATGGACTCAACAAGACCAACTTCTCATGAGTCTTTTAATTTCATCTCTCTCTGAAGAAGTTCTCCCTATTATTGTCGGTTCCACAACCTCTCATGAGATTTGGGACACTCTAGAAAAGTCTCTTGCCTCTGCTTCACAAACCCGAATGCTTCATCTCACTTGTTGTCTTCAATCCATTCGGCAAAAGGACCACTCTGTTACTGCATTTCTTCATGAAGCCAAAACATTGGCTGATGAACTCAGTGCTGCTGGCAAACCTCTCTCTCGGGCTGAGTTCAATCTTTATATTTTCAAAGGACTTCACTCAAACTTTAAGGACTTGGTCACCACACTTGCTTCCCGACCGGATCATGTGTCCTTTTCTGAACTTCATAGCTTGTTGCTCAGTCATGAGTTTCTGCATA
Organism: Rhododendron mucronatum var. ripense; assembly: GCA_019656295.1. Taxonomy (NCBI): domain Eukaryota; kingdom Viridiplantae; phylum Streptophyta; class Magnoliopsida; order Ericales; family Ericaceae; genus Rhododendron; species Rhododendron mucronatum. The sequence continues at coordinate 1,361,254 of BPLT01000127.1, read as the reverse complement.
ATGACACCTTCTCCTCTCTTCAGATCTCGTCGCCCGTTGAATCTCCTCAAGCGCATTTCACTCAGACTGGTCGTGGTCGTGGTTTTCAAAACCGCGGTCGCGGTCGGGGTTACCATAACTCCTCTGGGAATCGCCACCCACCACATGCTACTGGTTCATCTTCTGCCACTGGGATTCTTTCTCTCCCACCCAACGCTACCCGCATTCGTTGTCAAATTTGTGGTCGCACCAATCACACCGCTGCTCAATGCTATGATCGCTTTAATCAGCGTGTGAATTCTCCTTGTGCTCATTACAATACCGTTGACTGGTTCCCGGATACGGGTGCCACCCATCATGTCACTCCGGATCTTTCTAGTCTCTCGACCGTTGACGATTATCGTGGAAATTCACAGCTCCAAGTTGGTCATGGAATTGGTATACCCATTTCTCATGTTGGTTCATCTATTCTCCGTTCTCCTCACTCTTCTTTTCAACTTACAAATGTTCTACATGTTCCTTCTTTTACTAAATCATTATTATCTGTTCATCAATTTTGTAAAGACAACAATGCTTTCTTTGAGTTTCATCCATCTCACTTTCTTGTCAAGGATCAAATTACCAAGAAACCACTCCTCCACGGCAAGAATGAAGGTGGCCTCTACAAACTCTCTCCTACGGGTCGTCATGTCTCTCCACGGCAAGAATGAAGGTGGCCTCTACAAACTCTCTCTTTGTTGAGTTTCAATTTTCAACCCGACCTAATTTTGCTTTAATATGTTCTAATCACCTTGACATAACTATTAATCAAGCACATATATATCAATTGTGCAGCTAATCAACAGACTAATGGGGCTGATGATGCCAAGTATTATCATGGCGGCGGTTATCACCGAGGTGGCGGATATTATGGAGGTGGCGGTTATCACCGAGTTGGTGGATATTACGGATGTGGCGGTTATTATGGAGGCGGTCGTGGTGGCGGATACGGAGGTGGATACGGAGGCGGCGGTTACGAAGGTAGAACTAATGTTACCACACTTGATTCTAATCACCTCTAATTAAACTACTTAATCAAGGATATATATCAATTGTGCAGCTGGTCAATAGATTAATGGGGTTGATGATGCCAAGTATTATCGTGGCGGCGAATATTATCACGGAGGCCCTTACCATAGGGACCCGTATTACAGAGGTGGCGGCAATTACGGAGGTGGCCAAGGTGGATATGGAGGCGGCGGTTATGACGAAGAAGGGAATTAATAACATCATAGGTGATATTTGAGTTATTTGTGCACCGAGTAGTTAAAATATGTATGAATAAAGAAGGATATCCTATCAGGCCCTTAAGACTAATAGTGCTGTAGTAGTTCCTCTTGTTAAGGCATGGTTTGTATTTTTCTTGTGTTTGTATTTTCAAATTTTGTGTTAAATCACTTTTGTATCAGTGAGATGTTTGAATGTTTTAAAAATAACTTTGTTCAGTCCCTTGAAAAGTAGGTGAGTGGGCTTAATAAACCAATTAAACTCGCCTCTTGGATTGGTAATAATTAATTAATTAAAACATGAGACGAGTCCATTTAATTTAGAGCAACGAATTAATCTTCCTGAAAATTAATTAATAATGAATTGAGCGATTTCAAATTTTATTAAGTGATTATCCATTTCACTCCTAAGTAATGCGGGATTTATTTCTTTAACATCACCTCTCACGTGCAACCGCATTTGAGGTCTTTCACATATAACCATTTTTTTGAGTCTTATCATCGTGCAGTCGTTTTTGCTGGTCTCTTATCATGGGGTATAGATTGTAAATTTTTATAAAATGTGGGGTAGAACGGATCTCGATTTAATACTATATAGAGACTTTATATTAATCTCAAAATTAATTGGCAATAAGTAGAGAGATTCCAAATGTATTTAAGTGATCACTCATTTCACTCCCAAGCAATAATGTGGAATTCATTTCCTTAACATTATTCAATAAATTATCCAACAATTTATTGAGTACATGAAAAAAGTATACAAGTTACATCATGTTGTTGCTATGTATAACATTAACAACTAGGGCCGATTGGATGGAGGTAAAGCACCCCTCCACCTGTTTTGTGACGAATTTGTCCCTCCTCATCCACCCTCTTTATCTCCTCATCACACACAGTCACACCAGATCGGGACTCCTAAAACCCAATTTCCGGAAAATCTGAAAATTTTAAAAACATAACCCCTACACAATTCAAAATTTCGGAACCCTTACCACAGGTCCTCAACAAACACCCACCGTCACTGCTACTGCTCATCGCCGCCGCCCTCAGGATAGAGCCAAGAGAGGTGGAAGGTGAGCATGTGAGGAGGAGAGAACGTCTTCATCTTCAACGTCGTGGTTTTGCCCTTTTGGTCGGAATCGCAGAAATATCTTCGTCTTCATCTCCGGAGAGAGAGAGGCTCAATGGAGTCAGGTCTGAGAGAACCGGTTCCCATTCCCTGAGAACCCATGGTTTTGATTTTTTTTTTGGAGTTTTTAAATATTCATCCTCATACTTCATCCCACGTAAGTATTCATCCCGATCATTTTGAACGGTTATGTTTTCATCCTTTTCACTTGTGAAATACCTTATCTACCCTCATTTGGTGATACACATGAATATGCATAAATATTGTTGCCTAATTAAGTGGCATGTAATTAGGAATTATGTGAATATAGTTTCCTAATTAAGTGAAATTTGATTGGTGACTTGAAAGGGAAGGAGATAAATTCAAATCTTAGTTATCTTTTTTTCAATGTAAATCATTTTCTCTCTTTAATTTCGTGAATATTTCAGCATTATTCATCGATTCAAATTTAACAATTACACAATTTAATGAATACACTTATGATTACGATTTAATGAATACACCATGATTTATTTAAAAAATACAAATTCGAACCATGATTTCATGAAGTATGAATAAAAATAAACCATGAAATACATAAATGAACCATGAAATCGTAAACAAATAAACCATGAAATACACAAATAAAGCATGAAATCCATAAATAAACCATGAAATACATGAATAAAAATAATTCTTGAATATACAAATCATGACTAAAAATAACCATGAAAAACATAAATGAACCATGAAATCGTAAACAAATAAATAATGATCGAAATACACAAATAAACCATGAAATACATGAATAAACCATGTTCCGTGCATCTTCCGCCACCATCCTCCAACACCAATCCAACCGTTGGTCAGACTCTCCGACCGCAGAACTCGCCGGGAATCCACCACACTTCTGGCACTTGGAGGCGGCCACACACATCTAAAGACACGACAGACACAAAGAATGAGATCCCAGCCACGTGGAATCCATGGCCTCACTACGGCAACGCTCGGATTTCGGATTTCATCTCTAGCAACGAACTCCGTCAAGCAAATGGCGCAGTCAGAGAATTTTCCGGAGTGTTCGATGGCGTTCTAAGTGAGCTTCGGGAGAGAATTGAGGACTTTCTTCTTGAGGCCTCTGTTCGCCAGCGACAGCGGAGTAGGTGAGCGGCTGGTGGCTCCGTCGGAGATTATGGCGAACAAGAGGGCCGCGGCGAGGATGTCGACGAAGTCTTGGTCCTGCCGACATATTAATGGTTTTTGATTCCCGGTGAGGATGACGATTCAGATTAATGATTTTGGAAGGTTTGGTTTTGGGGGGGGTGGGTTTAAATGGTTTGGATGTTGGAGAAAAAACGGATATGGAAGTGCCGCCAAAAATTACGGGATTGAGAGAATATTGAGTGCCAATTTTATAGCGAGGATGGGAGGATTAATTTTTGGTCCCCTTTTTCAGTTTATATATATAGACAGGGACAGTCTTGGTATTATGAAAAAATGAGGATGAAATCATAAGTGCAAAAAAAATGCCGGATGAAAACTTACGGAGAGTGACCCACGAGGACGATTCTTTAATTCTCCCTTTTTTTTTTGATCGGCAAACGAAACTTTTATTACAAACTCGAAGGGATACATCGAGGAAGCATTAGAACTTACAAGATCAAGCAAGAAAGGAAATATCAAACAAAGGCCTCCAACAGAACGTTGGAGGCGACACACCTCACCTCACCCATACTACAAGCACAAATTACAGATTTAACAACCTAAATCCATCAAAAAAAAAACCTTAAACTACAAGCACATGTTACAGTTTTAACAACCTAATTCCATCCAAAAAAACCTTAAAATCCTCCACCGTATACACCTTAATGTCAAACTTTGCCTTTATCCACATGGCAACTCTAGCTTTTACCTTCTCAACCACAACCTCGGTTGTCACAGTTGCATTGTTAAACACGTAATCATTTCGCACCAACCACAACGACCACAGCGTCGCAAAGAAAGAAATTTCCCACAAACTTTTCTCCAAATTTCTGAACCGGTTATCCACCCACCACCTAAATAAAGTTTCCAACGATTCGGGGCATACCCATTTCACATGCCACCAATCCAGAATCTGCGACCAAACTTCCCACGAAAACTGGCAATGCAAGAATAGGTGTTGCGGCGTTTCCAAGAACAAAGAACAAAGTGGGCAAAAAGAAGATTGTCCACAAAGAACCCATGGTTTTGATTTACCACTTGTCCTTTTTCTTTTTCTTCTAGGTTACCAATGTGGTAGTCGAACTTTCGAACACCGCGTGGCGTTGTTCCGAAGGCATTGAATAGTTTCCTTTGCTGCCACACTCACTCTCTCTCTCCCATATTATTTTTAAATAATGAAGGATATGTATGAATTAGGTATGAGATTTCGAAAAAGAAGAAGAAAAAAATTCTACAAATAAGTCCAACTCTTACAATTCTCAGAAAATTCCAAAGAAATTTTTTAGTATTTGAATATTTAATTTTGAACATCTTTATAAAGGGATAAAGTATAATCACTTGTCCGTACATTACACGGGATACCGCTTGTTATTTTGAAAATGTTGGTTCTATTGATAATAATTTGGTTATGTTTGTGACAATAAATAACAAGAAAGGGAAAAACTGATGTGAAAGAGTTTTTTTACCCTTGATTGGAAGAAAAATGATTAAAAAAAAAAAAAGAAAAGAATACCGAATTGGTTCCAGTATTTGTTTCCGGTGACTCATATTAATTTCGCGTAAAAAAAATTAATTTTTTTCGTCTATTTTTGTATCCTCGAAGACCCAAGATCCAAAGCATTCAAATTGGGAGTATTTCATTAATCAAATTATGATTTTGATGCGAATATTTTGTTAAAACTGAACCCGAACTGCAACTTGTTAGGTTATCCAAATTAAAAATGACAGCAGATTAATTGGAAGTTTAAAAAAAATCAAGTACAATTAAACTGTCCCGCTAGGTGAGTATCTATTCGGATATCCATCGGTTCGGGTGAGATTATCAATTCCAAGAGTTAAGTAGTCCAGTTTGTTATGTTACATAAGTTGCATAAGCCGATGCGGGTCTCGCAATTCCGACTATGTAGGTTGTAGTTGGCCAAGGATGAAAAAAAGAGGGAATATGCTATAAAACATTCAAACATCTCACAAATACAAAAGTGACTTAATTAACTCAATTTGAAAATCAAACACACAAAAACACAAACCATGCCGTAACAGAGGAACTACTACATGACTATTAATGTGAAGGGCCTGATAAGGCATCCTTCATTATTCATACATATTTTAACTCGGTGCACGGATAGCTTAAATAACACACATATAATGTTAATTCCCTTCTTCGTTATATCCGCCGCGTCCATATCCACCTCTGTAACTGTCACCGCCCCCATAATAACAACCACAATGGTAATAACAGAAACGTTGGTGATAACCGTAGCCGCCATGATAATACTTGGCATCATCAATCTCATTAGTCTGTTGATTAGCTGCACAATTGATATATATATGCTTGATTAATATACTACTCCCTTCGTCCCGATTTATTTGTCCCCTTTTTTACTTATACATGTCCCAAATCAGGACGGAGGGGGTATAGTTTAGATCAAGGTGATTAGAACATATTAAAGCGCAATTAGGTCGGGTTGACAATTGGAACTCAACGAAGACAAGGCAAGTGAGGTGACTTGCATTGATTTGAGATCAAAGTGTTAATTAAATGGCCTAGACCAATCAATGGAATTAACTCTTCTAACCTTTGGCAAAAAAAAATAAAAATAAAAATAAAAACGTAGTATTATCCCCATCTAAATTAATTTGGAGTTGAATTAGGTTTACATCAGCACTTAAAAGAAAAAAAGGGGTTAATTACATTGGTTTAGCTTGTTAAAACTAAAACTTAATTTAGCTTTCTAGCTATAAAAGCTTTAAATAGAGTTCGATTGTTTTAACCACACTACACTAGCATTCCTGAATCCGTGAATCTGTAGGACATAAAGGAATAATAATGATGTGATCGAACAATCTCGAAAAGTAACATCAAAATAACTACGACTCCTCTAACTCTAAGTCGACCTTTTCCTTAATGAACAGAATCAAGATTTTATTGAACGTTGAGCAATAAGAGAGTAAAAAAGTTAGAGGAATAAAATCAATCAATTCAGTTAAAATAAAGGACTCACCAGTAGTGGGAGTAGTAGAAGTGGTAGTCTTAGCCAAATCCTTGGCTGCCACCTCCGAGGAGATGAGAAGAGCAACGGCCAGAAAAAGGCCAAGGAAAACAAATGCTTTCGAACCCATTTCCCTCTTTACTCTTTCTTTTGCTCTCTTTAGTTTGTTGGATAGACTAGTTTGGAATGAAATTGAAGTGCAATCTTGATGTCCATTTATAGGCTCGATAGGAGAGATTCAAGTGGCTGTGAGTGCAAATTAATTAAAGAGTGTAATTTGACGAAGTCAAAAATATTTCTTTTAGGCAACTTGACAGAGTTAGTAAAATTTACGTAGTACTACTCTGGACCGAAAACATCTTGATAATGAGTTGAGAAACGTGACTCCAAATGCCCCATGTAAGTGTAAACCCCTGATAATGAGTACTATATAGTTATTTTTAAAGTTATTAGTAATCCAATGTTGCTTTCTAATAAGTACTATATAGTTGTTCACAAAAAAAAAGGGGTGGCTCTTAGATTTTACTTCAGTGATGACAAAACGTAAATCAAAAGTTTCGTACACAGAACAATATATAAATGAACATATTTATTTTGGTTGAAATAAATTAAGCTTAATTATTTGAGCTATATCATCTACTTATTCGCATATTAAAATGACCCATGTAAGTGTAAGTCTGGCGCAAACTCCACCGCGTTTTTTTTTTTTTTATAGGCAAAAGTGAACTTTATTAAAAAGGGGGGAAGAGGGAAAGGGAATCCAACCAAAAGTTGGAAATACATCTCGAAGGCATAGCCCAAAACACCCAAGGGTCAATAAGGGACCACAATATAGAAGACCAAACAGCTCATCCCAATACCCATAATAGACAGGCCAAAGCCCAAGCATCTATACCCGGCCCAAACCTAGGCCGGCCCACCCAAGCCAAACCACTAAACCCAAACCACACCGGCCCACCCAAGCCAAACCTCTAAACCCTAACGACACCGGCCCACCCAAGCCAAACTCCACCGCGTTGATAGCTCATCATATAGTATCAAAAAATTAAAGGGTGGCTCTTAGGTGTTGAGCTTCGGGCTTTGGAAGTTTTTTTTAAGTTGGCATTTTGCCAATTAAGGATCTAAGTTTCGGATGCGCACTTGTTGCCTTTCTTCTTACTCTTTTTAGTCTTTATAATCACTCAAAGATTAAAAAAAATGTTGTTCACAAAAAAAATAGGGGGTTGCTCTTAGATTTTACTTCAGTGATGACAAAAACGTAAATCAAAAGTTTTGTACACAAAACAATCTAATGAACATATTTATTTTGGTTGAAATAAATTAAGCTTAATTATTTGAGCTATATCATCTGCTTATTCGCAAATTAAAATGAATTTTTTTTCAACATTTGAATAGTTCATTCCGACGATATATTTTTTTTTTTTGAATGACATGAAAGAAAAGAAAAAATCATATCATACAAAAAAGTACAAAATTTTATACTCCTTTGTCCCTTTTTTAAAGTCCAGTATTCAATTTTGGGCTGTCCCTTAATAATTATCCATTTTGTAAAATTAGTGAGTAAAAGTTGGTATATTTTCTATTTTTCCCTTCAAAGTATATTTCATTTTGAAAATTTTTTTTTTTGGTAAGCACCATTTTGAAAAGTTAGTGAGTAAAAGTATAATGATGATGTCTCCATAGAGGGAAAATAGAGGTAAAAGTTGATGTGAATTGTATAATGATTATATTTTTTTAATAAATTAAAGTTACGAAACGAAATACTTAAAAAGGAACAGATGGAGTAGCATTTTTGACCCCAAGGTGTCCACTCAAACCCTCAACTTATTAAAGTGCAGCTACCTCGGCAAAATATAATCACCAATACGATTACCCGATTGCGACAGATGGGATAGTTAAAAACCAATCCATGCACGTTGGTCAATGCAGAACCTTTGCCAAAATATCTTGGTTGCCCAGAGAGAGAGGTAATTTTTTTTAGAAAATGTTAAGGTCCATCAATATTATCCATGATAGTGTTCATGAAACATGAATGAACGGAGCCTGAATATTATCCATGATAGTGTTCTGCAACAATGACCTGGAGGAGATGGCAAACGTTAAGAGAATTTTTAGGTGCTTTCAACTGATGTCTGTTTTGCGAAGTGACAACTTCATTGGCCAGTGTTATGGGGTGTAAGGTGGAAAAATTATCAATCAAATACCTTGGGTTGCCCTTAGGAGCAAACCCAAGTAGGATCAAGACGTGGAATCCTGTAATCGAGAGGACTGAGAAGGTCTTGAGTAGTGTTTGGAGATGATAGTGTATTTCGATAGGGGGAAGGATTAACCTTATCAATTCTAATACTGTAAATGTCCCCATCTACTTTATGTCTTTGTTTAAAATGTCAGAAGCAGTAGCGAGAAAACTGGAGAAAATGCAGAGACAGTTCTTTGGGACGACACTAATGATAAAAAGAAGATACACTTGGTAAAATGGGACGAGATTACAAGGAAGAAATCTAACGGAGGGTTGGGGGTGAAAAAAGTGCTTCAACAGAATTTAGCACTTTTGGCCAAATGGTGGTGGAGGTTTGGAAAAGATAAAAAGTCTCTTTGGGTGAAAGTTATTAGAGGTAAGATAGAAATTGTTGGCTACCTTATGTTCACGGCTCTGGTCCTACCTCTAGAATCTGGGCGGATATTTGCTCACTAGAGAATATCTCATCTCATTTGGAATATTCCTTCCGAGAGAGCTTCAGAGTGCAGGTAAATTCCGGTAATGCTACTGTATTTTGGGAACACGTTTGGCTGGGTGAGTTACCCTTGAAAGAAGAATACCCTAGATTGTTTGTGCTATCTACCCAAAAAGAGGATCTGATCAGCAACATGAGGGGAGACGTGGTTAGGGGATCATGAGACATGTTGTTCAGGAGAGAGATGTTTGGGCGGGAGAAGAGAGAGATGGACATTCTGAGGCAGCGACTCCAACGGCTGACTTAACCCAATCCAAGCCAGATGAGTCAATGTGGCGTTGGACGAGGGATGGTAACTTCTCCGTGAAATTAGCGTATGGGCAATGGGAGTAGCTATCCCAGTCAAGCAATGCTCTCCTCAGCTCTATATGGAAGAACCTATGCCTTCCAAAAGTGAAAATTTTTGTTTGGTTGGCTGTCAAGGAAAAAGCTATCACTAGGTGAAAACTTCTAAGTAGAAATGTGTTAAATGAGATCCATTTAGCTTTGTGTCCTCTCTGTTCACTGCATATTGAAACTCATCAACACTTATTTCTTCATTGCCTTTATTCTTGGAGTGTTTGGTCTATAATTTTGGAGTGGTGGAGTATGAAATAGGTATGCCCAGTTTCGGTCCTGAAATTAGCTAGCTGGTGGTTTGCAAGTGGGTTTTCCAATTTGGAGAAACATATTTGGGAAGCTTGCTTCTATGCAACGCTATGGTCCCTTTAGTTGGTGAGAAATGACTACATCTTCACGCAACTCATCAAAACAGGCTTGGGAAGTGGGAGATATAGTTAAAACTAGCGTGGCGATGTGCATAAAGGCCAAGTTCGACATCAAGGTCTACACCGTGGAAGAATTCAAGTTATTCCTAGATGGCATCAGAAAATTGAAATTGTAATCTAGTTTTGAGGTGTGTTATCCAACTATCGGTTGGATGCGTTTGTATTTTTGGTGGCGATCCTAAGCTCTACGCGCTAGGCTGTTATCCCTCGATGTAACCCTGTTGAGTTATATAAAATGTTTTGTTTGCCGAGCAAAAAAAAAATTGAACAGAGCCGTTCATTTATGTTTCATGAACACTATCATGGATAATATTCATGGAGTGAATCAAACCTTCTTTTTTTAATCAATTGGGTAACCGACCAATCAATAGGGTCATGTAAATTAAGTATTAAAGGCGATTAGGAGCAAATGATTATGTAATCAATATGAACACTTGATCGGTCGTGGGCGAGTTTACTTGTACTTTAACTATAGAACCAGGGACCCCTAATTGCGTTTATATCTGGCTACTCCAATCCTTCTTCACAAGTGTGATCGACGGGTCTAACCTCGGCATCTTGGTTTCAGGCAGTTTTATTGTTTGTTTTCTTTCTTTTGTATAATAGCTGAAATGATCTGATTTGTCAAAAAAATGTGCTATTTATTAATGACTTTAAACAAAACTGACGAGATTATTTTTGGGGTTTTTGGAAGAGACCAATTCAAAGTATTAAGATGAGGCATGCACAAAGATTACGACCAATAAATAATAATCAATGCGAACCACTTGATCAGTGGTGTCCAACTGCTCTTAAAAAAAAAAAAAAAAATCGCAGGTTTCCAACTTATATTTGGACGAAAATAAAAAATACAGTAGATAATAAAGCACTTTAAAAATGATTTTTTAATTTTTTAATATTATTAAATTATTTAATTTATTATTAAAACTAATTATTATGGCTTAAATGTGAAAAATTAATTATATTTTCATTTATTATATATAATGTAATACATAATTAAGTTCACTACTGAATAAGGGCAAATTTGTCATTCAATAGTTTCTTATATCATCCGCCCTTCCTTATCGTCTCATTTTATCCCCCTTTCCTAAAAGTCACATCAATAAAGGCCCACCTTTCATAACTAATTCCCTACTATTTTATCATTCCTCCATAAATAATCACTCAAAAATTATACCCGCATCCAATCGGGCCCCTACATTATTTATTTCCTGAGGTTTATTTCACTGGTTACTATAATACTAATACCTCTGTTGAATCCCAAACTTAGCGAAGCACGATCCAAATCAAATCAGGCTTCCCTTGCCCAACAAAATAACCTAGACCAAATCTAAACCAGTTGTTTAGTAAATTTTAAGTTTACTTCAACTGTAGAGGCAGGGACTCCTAACTGTGCTATACTAACGATTTTAAACATAACTGATGAGATTATTCTTTTCGGTTTTTGGAAGAGATCATTTCAAAGTAATAGGATTAATCAAAATTGCAACCAATCAATGATCAATTCAAATAATTAAATGCAATGAGGCACAAAGAATGTCCGGCTATTCCTCCTGGCCTGTACAATATGAGATATTGAAGAAAATAACTGATGCTAGCTGTCCTAGAAGTTTGAGCTCGAATTTTAGGTTTCTAGTGTTTCAGCATATCTCATCCAGATAGTGGTCGTCCGCATCTGACTGGATGCATGGTTCAAGTCTAATAGTTAGAGGCAACTGGAAATTGAGTCTGGACGGAGGCCAATATCTGTCCAGACAATTAGGACATAAACCGATAAGTATAGCATGTCCAAAAGACTTGGTCAACTACATGCAAATGCATTTGAGTACGTAAGTCTTAAAATTAGTCAATGGTAGACTTGGTTCGTACTGAAAGAATGATCAACAAAAAGACGCGATCGATGTGGACCACTTGATTCTTAATTCTCTCTTGTATGTATCAAGTACGTAGGTGCATACCTGCCCCGCTCATGTGGTGGCGGGAAATGGAGATGGTGAAGGACCCTCCAATTGGAGATCGGCTACGTAAATATAGAATAGAGTCCATCGATTCATACCCCACCAGTTACCATCCCTAATCGCAACTAGATAAAAAGCATCTCAACGAGATTGTCGATACCTCCTGACAATCCTACGCCGGCCGTTTAAATTTGGATATTTTGTGCGCCACCCTTTTAAATTTGGATACTTAGTGATGAGCTATCAATGTGCGTAGTGGTTACGACGAAATTGCACGTATGATGGGGCATATGGGGTCATGTTTTTTAACTCAATTTCAGGAGGTTTTTACCCCCTAGAGTGACTAATTAATCATTGTTCGGTCTAGTCCAGGAGAACTAGGACTGACTTTGTCAAGTTGCCAATCCAGAAAAGTTATCGACTTTCTCAAATTACCAAAAAGAAAAAGTTAGTGAATTTGTCAAACACTCTTTCGGTGTGTACTCACAGCCACTGGAAGTTCAATTTCATTCCAAAGTAGTCTATCCAACCAACTAAAGAGAGCAAAAGAAAAACTAAAGAGAGAATTAAATGGGTTCGAAAAAAATTGTCGTTTTTCTGGCCGTTGTTCTTCTCTTCACCTCGGAGGTGATCAACAGCCAGGGATTTGGCTGAGACTACTACTACTTCTACTACCCCTAGTAAGTTAATCTTTTTAGATGAATATTTGATTGATGATTTCATACCTCTAGTTTTATCCCTTTCTTCATGGCATAACATGTAATAAAATCTTGGTTCTGTCCTTTAGATAAAAGGGTTCACTTAAAGATGTTTTAGTTATTCTGATATTATTTTCCGAGATTGCTCACGTCATTAATCAATGCAAGCCACCTCACTTGCCTTGTCTTCGTTGAGTTTCAATTTTCAACCCGACCTAATTTCGCTTTAATATGTTCGAATCACCTTGACATAACTATTAATCAAGCATATATCAATTGTGCAGCTGATCAACAGACTAATGGGGCTAATGATGCCAAGTATTATCATGGCGATGGTTATCACCGAGGTGGCGGATATTACGGAGGTGGCAATTATCACTGAGGAGGTGGATATTATGGCGGTGGCGGTTATTATGGAGGCTGTCATGGCGGTGGATACGGAGGCGGTGGTTACGAACGTAGAACTAATGTTACCACACTTGTTTCTAATCACCTCTAATTAAACTACTTAATCAAGTATATATATCAATTATGCATCTAATCAACAAACTAATGGGGTTGATGATGCCAAGTATTATCGTGGCGGCGAATATTATCACAATGGCCCTTACCACGGGGGCCCGTATTACAGACGTGGCGGCAGTTACGGAGGTGGCCGAGGTGGATATGGAGGCGGCGGTTATGAAGAAGAACGGAATTAACATCATAGGTGCTATTTGAGCTATCTGTGCACCGAGTAGTCAAAATATGTACGAATAAAGAAGGATATCCTATCAGGCCCTTCAGATTAATAGTCATGTAGTAGTTCCTTCGTTAGGGCACGGTTTGTATTTTCTTGTGTATGTATTTTCAAATTTTGTGTTAAATCAATTTTGTATCAGTGAGATGTTTGAATGTTTTCAAAACAACTTTGTTCAGTCCCTTGATAACTAGGTGAGTAAGCTTAATAAACGAATTAAACTAATCTTGCTGAAAATAATTAATAACCGAACAAAATCAAGCTCTTTGCTCCTCTAAGCTCGAACGGCATCTCATGTAACACGTATGCTTTGGATCTTGTGTCTCCGAGGATACAAATATAGACGAAAAAAACTAAAAGTACATACTCACTCCGTCTCCTTTTTAAAGTTCAATATTCTATTTTGGGTTGTCCCTTAATAAGTGTCCATTTTATAAAGTTAATGGATAAAAGTTTGTATATTTTTCATTTTGTCTCTAAAAAAAATTCCATTTTGAAAAGTTAGTGAGTAAAAGTGTAATAATCATGTCTCCATATATGGTAAATGGGAAAAGAGGAGGTAAAAATTGATATGAAATGTGTAATGATGATATTTTCTTAGTAAGTTGTAGTTACGAAACAGTACATTTAAAAAGAGACGGAGGGAATATTTTTTATAGATCTCCATGAGATCTTTTCAACCGTTCAAAAATATATGTTAAGGAAATAAAGTTTCACATTATTTGGGAGTAGAATAAGTGATCATTTAATAACATTTGGAATCTCTCTCTACTCATTGTCAATTAGTTTCGAGATGGATATAAGTTTCAACATAGTTACAGGGCAAGGCTCATTTCACCTCACATTTTAAAATTTTATAATTCGCACCCCACGATAACAATTCAGATAAAAGGCTACACGATAATATGATCCAAAAAAGGGATCACACATGGCAGATCTCAAATACGGCCGCACATGATGGAGATCTTAAGAAAATAGAGTCTTACATTACTTAAGAGTTTAATAGGTGATCATTTAATAATATTTAGGACCTTTTTACTCATTGTCAATTGATATATCTTGAGAAAATGGAGTTTTTGCATGATAGTTAAATATATGATCACTTAATAATATTTAAAACATCTCTGCTTATTACTAATTAATTTTAAAATAGAGAAAATTTCCGCAGTGACACATTCAAGCAGAAGCTCTGGTTGAAATTGAAACCCAATTCTGACAAGGCAGGTGATGTGACTTGTATTAATGATTGGTCGGAGTGTCAAATGTGTTGAGTGAAAGAGATGGGAACCCCTTTTTACTAAATAAGTCAAAGTGGCTTATTTTTTGTCCTTATTCAAACTTTTTTTGTATCACGTGGCTTATTTTCAATATTTTGGGGATTATTGCATCATTATGACAAGAGGAATCTAAAAAGTAAAAAATTTTGACTGAAATTCAATTTTTTTAATAAAGACAAAAAAAATTCAATAAGCCAATTTTTTTGTCTTTATTCAAAAAAAATTGGATTTCGGTCAAAATTTTTTACTTTTTAGATTTCTCTTGTCGTGAGGATGCAATAATGCCCAAAAAATTGAAAATAAGCCACGCTATACGAAAAAAATTTGAATAAGGACAAAAAATAAACCACTTTGGCTTATTTATCCGAATACCCATATATATATATATTTCACTTCCAAGCAGTGTGGGATTCATTTCTTTAACATCTCTCCTCACGTGCAGCTGCGTTTGAGGTCTGTCACGTATGGCCACTTTTTTGGATCCTATCATCGTATAGTCATTCACTACAAGAAATATAGGCTTTCCCGGCACTCAAATCCCGGCATTTGCAAAAAACCCTGGGAATGACTAAAAAAGACACGCCGACAGCCGGAGAAAACAATGGGCAAAGTGGGTCCCCCAATTTCATCCCCTGTTCGCACATGAAACGACTGTGTTTAGATAAAACCCTAGCCCAATTTCACCCCCAAAATTCCCTCCCCCAATTTCATCGCCCGCTCAAAATTCCCTCCCCCAATTTCATCGCCCGCTCAAAATTCCCTCCCCCAAAATTTCGGCAAAAGCCCTAGCTGCTCCCTCATCCTCGATTATACACGCCTCTCTTGTTGCTCTCTATCAGGTAAGCGCTCTCTCTCTCTCTCTCTCTCTCTCTCTCTCTCCATCTATTCCGATCGATTTCTTACCCTCTCTACGACTGCACGCCGGCGTCGGAGTCGGCGAACAATTTCTCACACCTCTCTCGCTACTCTATCCCGTACACTCTCTCTCTCTCCCTCTCTCTCTTTCTCTCCATCTAATCTGATCGATTACCTCTCACTCTTTCTCTGCGACTGCAGGACGTGCACTGGCGTCAGAGTCAAAGACGGCGACAAGAGGCTTATTGAATCGATTTTGTTTCATCAATTAGTTCTCGTACTCTCTCTCTCTCTCTCTCTCTCTCTCTCTCTCTCTCTCTCTCTCTCTCTCCTATTGTTTGCATGTATGCGTGTATGTATATGTAGATTTCCGATACTGAAATCCGAATTTGTTGATTAGTTTATCAAATTTGTTCCTTTTGATGCCGACACAATGAGATTGTTTAGTATTTCTCTATTCTGAAACTTGTGCCGTTTTGGTTTATGCCGTAGTTTTTTTAATGGAGTGAATTTTTTTTTTTAATCGTTTTATCTCCTTTATGAAACTAGAGAGATTAACCTCACCAATATAGATAATGGTAGTGTGACTAATCAATAATCTAATCTCAATAACTAAATTACACATCCTGACATTCCAACATCTAACTTGCTGACTTACCAAAAAAAAAATCTAACTCGCTGCCCGCCATGACTTGTTGCTCTACGTGCTCAGCCGTTGTTTTTTCCATTTTGCTAAAGAATGAGAAAGCACTTGCTCTTCATAGCACTCTCACTCATAGTGGCTTCTGACATTCATTCCTAAAGTCATCCATAGCGGTTCAGTCAATGCTGGCCCCGATGTTTGCGGTGCCTAAGCCCGACCCCAAACTTGGTTGCCCCACTTACTATTAAGTCATAGAAAACAAGGTTACATTGGGTTTACATTTTTTTTTTCCGTTGCCCCATGGCGGGAGGCTGCCCAAGTCCAAGGTCTTGTGGGGCTTACCTCGGACCCGGCTTTGGGTTCAGTAAATAGTCTCTAATACCTTTACCTGAGATTGCTTTTGTGACACTTTTTTTGGAAGTATTTTCTTGCAAAATGAGCATCCATAAAGAACCCAAATAAAGGAAGGGAGTGGAGTCCCAAATAGTAGTAACATGTCTTGTTGGATTATTTGGATAAAAACTGAAAAAATGAATCCACTTTTGCATACTACATAATTTAATGGTTAACCTCTACTGAGTACAACAAAAACTTCCTGTTCAATCTTTCTGAGCTTAGGTTCTTATTGAAAGGTTTTGACCCAGTTAGGCATACCAGTAACCTAATGTAACAAGAAGATCCAACCACTTCCTATCGTATTGACTTTCTTAAGCTACATTGGCAATCCGGAGAAACCAGATTGGTAACAGTTGAACTCATCGCAACTTCTTCCATTGAGATGAATTATTCAATATTTCAGCACCGCCATGCGTCCCTTCTTCTTTCAACTCTGCAAAAAAATGAGGCCAGCAGCCCTTAGAATCTTGAATGGCCAACAGCCCTTAGAATCTTGAATTTTTGTTGGGATCACATAGAAAAACAAATGTGGTACGTGTACTATTATTGTTACCTATATGTTCTTTTCAACAGAAAATAGTTTTACTCGCCCATATGTATATCTCTATGCGAAGATAGACTAATTCTTATCTAATTTACAAGATAAGTTCCAACAGGTTTATTAATGTGCGTAGTCAACGATTTTTGTAATTTCAAGTGATTTTACTTTCCATGCTAGGAATGTGTTGTAGTGACCGACTTCTATAGATAATTGATCGTGCTTTATGTTACTCGATTTTTGTGGCTCTTAGAACTCACTGTGTCGTTGAGTGCTTATGATTGGTTTCATGTATGAAAAAGCATGACTTACGAAATTTGTTCATTAGAAGGAATGAATTTGTTCATTAGAGAGGCAGTTGAGGTGTTTGAAGTGATGCTTTTTTCGTTTAGCTCCAGATAAAAAATATGTAAGATTTTTGTTATTATTCTCCATTTATTCAGGAGATGAGTCTTTTAAGTATCACCAAGCATGACTTCTTGGTTTGGCTTGTATGTGGCTTCTTTTAAGTATCATCAAGTTCTGTCCTTGTTTTTGGCTACTAAAGGCGAGTTTTTCAATATGTTTGAAACTATGTTCATGACGGAGCTCATGCTTTGCAGTTTGTGATTATCTCTTTGTCTGGCTGGGGTTTGCTCTTCTTTGGGGTAGAAGTTCTTCACCGGAGGCAAGAAAAACAAGGAAGAGGTAGTGTTCTATGATCCTGAAACCTTGAGTATCAGATGTTACCTGTTTATTCAAGTCTGTTTAGGGATTATTTGTTTGTCAACATTTTATGGTCATATGGAAAGGCATTCTTTCATTTTTCTACACTTTTGCTCTTCCTCTTGTGAACAAGTTCCGGCTTAAGGAGGACCTCAATTCCGTGTTAGTTTCCTCTCACTTTTTTCTTCTCTTACTAGAACACCTGTGTTGTATTTTCGTGGAGAAAAAAATCCCGAGGAACTGAGCCCATGGAATTTGAATTTATCATGCTTCATGTAGAAAGGGAAATTTGTTAAAAGTTGAATTTATCGTACTGTTGGAACTTGAACTCGAATTGTTTTGTTCCTTTCACATATCATCATAGAGGTTTTCAGTTTGGCTTAGTTGAAGATTATGTCCTTAATGTGTTACATGTCTTATTCAATCATCCCTCAATAGAGTATATTCTACTGTTAAAGCAATCTGATCATGTAGAGAAAAATATTTATCACAATCCCACATTTTTCTTTTTTCATGATATTGACTAGAAAAGTCTGTTAGTTGAAGTTAAGTCCATTAAATAAATGAGGGACAATTAGAGTCAAAGTTTATACTAATGGTACCCAAAGCAACCATTTATCTTGTGATTTTGAGAGTTGTGTTTTGTTCTTCAATATGTAGTTCTCAGTTTAATGTTTTAGATTTTAGACTGATGGAGAACATACATGATGCAGTGTACTTGAGTTTCATTTTATTGGAAAATTGCAATTGTGGAACTGCAGGGGGTTTGAACTTCTTGGGTACAATGGAATCAAGGTAGATTATAGGTGTATGTTCTGGTGTATCCATTTGTGTGGTACTGAGAAATGAGCAGCTAATTTTCCATAAATGTAATTTAATTTCCTTTTAGGTCAATTATAAAATTTTAAGCACGTCTGCCTACCTCTTGTAGGTGGCTCTTCCTCGAGAGTCTTCCACTGGAAAGAGATTAAAGACTTGAGTTGCTAGTTTTGCTAGTTTAGATTGCAAATAACCATGTTTTTTTAGGAATGTAAGTCTTCCTTTATTCTGTTAACTTTTTTCCTATTATTTCTCCGCCATCAGTTTAAACTAATTTCTTTTTTCTATATGATTCTTAGGTTGTCCGGGACTCTCATCCATGTTTGGCAGAAGCAATACGATAGTTACATGGTTGAAGAATTTTTTTTCTTTATCCTAGTTGTGCTTTGTGTGAATGTAGATTGTGGACATGATGTAATACGATGTTGGGATGTTGCTAAATTTTTTGTTAGATGTTTCAATCCTATGGATTATTAATGAATTTGAATTTGAATGTGTGTATTTGTTATTTATTACTTATATGTTCAGCGGTTGTTAATGAATTATGAATATACAGGTGAATAATAGTAAATGGGTAAAATTGGTATCTGAAAAAAAAAAAAAAAAAAAAGGACCATTCCCGGCGTTTACTAAACGTGGGGAATTCCCTCGCCGGAGCGGTATGTTTTCTAGCCGGAAAACTTTTCCCGGGGTTTATTAAACGCCGGGAATAGCCCTCGCCGGAGCGATTGTTTTCTAGCCGGAAAACTTTTATCGGGGTTTATTAAACGCCGGGAATAGCCCTCGCCGGAGCGGTATGTTTTCTAGCCGGAAAACTTTTCCTAGGGTTTATTAAACGCCGGAAAAAACGCCGGGACTATTCCCGGCGTTTTGTAAACGCCGGAAAGTATTCCCGAGTAGGGCAGTCGCGGCGTTCACGGAAAAAACCGGGATAAACGCCAGGAAGACTTTTACCGGCGTTTTTTTCACTTTTACCGGGTTTTAAAAAACGCCGGGAAAACCATGATTTCTTGTAGTGATTTCTATTGGTCTCTTATCGTGGGGTGTAAATTGTAAATTTTTATAAAATGTGGGGTAGAACAGACCCCGCTTTGATACCATATAGAAATTTTATATCTATCTCAAAATTAATTGGTAATGAGTGAAGAGATTCCAAATGTTATTAAGTGATCATTCATTCCACTCGATCCAAAACAATAATGTAGGATTCATTTCCTTAACATTATCCAACAATTTATTGAGTACATGAAAAAGGTATGCAAGTTACGTCATGCTGTTGTTGTGTATAACATTAACAACTAGGGCCCGATTGGATGAAGGTAAAGCACCCCTCCATAACTTATCCTCCCGGTTTAGGGCTATAAGTGACAATTTTGGCTTCCTTTGGATGCCAATTCGTCCCCCTCCGTAACTTATCACCCCCGATTAGTTTAACCTCTTATCCGTCTAAGGGGCCTTTGGATGCCAATTCGTCCCCCTCCATAACTTATCACCCCGATTAGTTTAACCTCTTATCCGTCTAAGGGGCCATAAATTATGAATTAATCCGGGGCAATCCACCTATTTTGCAACGAATTTGCCCCTCTTCAACTCCCTCAGCACACACAAGTCACACTAAATCGGAACTCCTAAAACCCAATTTCCAGAAAATTTGAAAATTTTAAAAACATAACCCCTACACAATTCTAAATTTCGGAACCCTTACCACAGGTCCTCAACAAACACCCACCGCCACTGCTACTGCTCATCGCCGCCGCCGTCAGGAGAGAGCCAAGAGAGGTGGAAGTTGAGCATGTAAGGAGGAGAGAACGTCTTCATCTTCGACGTCGTTGTTTTGCCCTCTTCGTTGGAATCACAGAAGTATCTTCGTCTTCATCTCCGGAGAGAGAGAGAGGCTCAATGGAGTTGGGTCTGAGAGAACCGTTTCCCAATCCCTGAGAACCCATGGTTTTGATCGATTTACCACTTGTCCTTTTTTCTTTTTCTTCTAGGCTACCAATGTAGTACTCGAACTTTTGAACACCGCGTGGCGTTGCCCCGAAAGCATTGAATAGTTTCCTTTGCAGCCACACTCACTCACTCTCTCTCTCTCTCCCATATTCTTTTTAAATAATCAAGGATATGTATGAATTACGTATGAGATTTCGAAAAAGATGAAGAAAAAAATTCTACAAATAAGTGACTCTTAAAATTCTCAGAAAATTCCAAAGAAATTTTTTAGTATTTGAATATGTAATTTTGAACATCTTTATAAAGGGATAAAGTATAATCACTTGTCCGTACATTGCATGAGATACCGCTTGTTATTTTGAAAATGTTGGTTCTATTGATGCTAATTTGGTTATGTTTGTGACGATAAATAACAAGAAAGAGAAAGACTGATGTGAAAGAGGTTTTTTTCCCTGATTGCAAGAAAAATGATAAAAATCGAAAAGCATACCGAATTGGTTCCAATATTTGTTTCTGGTGGATGTATCCTTTCGAGTTGAAATAATTTATTTCGTTTTGCCGAGCAAAAAAAATATTTGTTTCTGGTGACTCATATTAATTCCGTGTAAATAAATTTAATTTTTTTCATCTATTTTTGTATCCTCGGAGACCCAAGATCCAAAGCATTCAAATTGGAAGTATTTCATTAATCAAATTATGATTTTGATGCGAATATTTCGTTAAAACTGAACCCGAACTGCAACTTGTTAGGTTTTCCAAATTAAAAATGACAGCACATTAATTCGAAGTAAAAAAAAAAAAAAATCAAGTACAGTTAAACTGCCCTGATAGGTGACTATCTATTCGGATCTCCATCGGTTCGGATGAGATTACCAATTCCAAGAGTTAAGTTGTCCAATTTGTTATGTTGCATAATTGCACATAAGCCGAAGCGGGTCTCGCAATTCCGACTATGTAAGTTGTAGTTGGCCAAGGATGAAAAAAAGAGGGAATATGCTATAAAACATTCAAAATACATCACACAAATACAAAAGTGACTTAATTAACACAATTTGAAAATCAAACACAAAAAAACACAAACCATGCCGTAACAGAGGAACTGCTGCATGACTATTAATGTGAAGGGCCTGATAAAGCATCCTTCATTATTCATACATATTTTAACTCGGTGCACGGATAGCGGAAATAACACATATAATGTTAATTCCCTTCTTCGTTATGTCCGCCGCGTCCATGTCCACCTCCGTGACCACCACCATGGTGATAACCGCCACCATGGTGATAACCGCCGCCACCACCATGGTGATAGTTGGCATCATCAATCGCATTAGTCTGTTGATCAGCTGCACAATTGATAGATATGCTTTATTAATACTACTCCCTCCATCCTGATTTATTTATCCCTTTTTTGACTTCTACATGTTTCAAATCGGGACGGAGGGAGTATAGTTTAGATCAAGCTGATTAGAACATATTAAAGCGTAATTAGGTCGGGTTGGTTATTGAAACTCAACAAACACAAGGCAAGTGAGGTGGCTTGCATTGATTTGAGATCAGAGTGTTAATTAAATGGCCTAGACCAATCAATGGAACTCTTCTAACCTATTGGCAAAAAAAAAACGTAGTATTATCCCCATCTAAATTAATTTGTAGTTGAATTAGGTTTACATCAGTACTTAAAAGAAAAAGGGGTTAATTATACATTGGTTTAGCTTGTTAAAACTAAAACTTAATTTAGCTTCTAGCAATAAATGCTTTAAATAGAGATCGATTGTTTTAACCACACTACACTAGCATTCCTGAATCCATGAATATGTAGGACATAAAGGAATAATAATGACGTGATCGAACAATCACGAAAACTAACATCAGAATAACTATAACTCCTCTAACTCTAGGTGGACCTTTTCCTTAAACAAGTCAAGATTTTATTGAACGTTGTGCAAGAAGAGAGTAAAAAAACTAGAGGAATAAAATCAATCAATTCGGTTAAAATAAAGGACTCACCAGTAGTGGAAGTAGTAGAAGTGGTAGTCTCAGCCAAATCCTTGGCTGTCACCTCCGAGGCAATGAGAAGAGCAACGGCCAGAAAAAGGCCAAGGAAAACAATTGCTTTCGAACCCATTTCCCTATATAGTTTTTCTTTTGCTCTCTTTAGTTGGTTGGATAGACTAGTTTGGAGTGAAATTGAAGTGCAATCTTGATGTCCATTTATAGGCTCGATCGGAGAGATTCAAGTGGCTGTGAGTACAAATTAATTAAAGAGTGTTTGACAAAGTCAAAAACATTTCTTTTAGGGCAACTTGACAGAGTCAGTAAAAGTTACGTAGTACTACTCTGCCCCATGTAAATGTAAACCCCACTACGTTGATAGCACGTCACTTAGTATCTCCAAAAAATAAAAGAGGTGACTCTTAGGTGTTGGGTTTTGGTCTTTGGAAGTTTCTTTTTGGTTGTCATTTTGCGAATTAAGAATTTGGGTCTGGAACGGACATGTGTTACCTTTCTTCTTGCTTTTTTTAGTTTTTATAACCACTCAAAGATTAATCAAAAAAATATGTTGTTCACAAAAAAAAAAAAAGGGAGGCTCTTAGAATTTTTAGTGATGACAAAAACGTAAATCAAAAGTTTTGTATACAGAACAATATATAAATGAACATATTTATTTTGGTTGAAATAAATTAAGCTTAATTTAATTGAGCTATATCATCTACTTATTCGCAAATTAAAATGGATTTGTTTTCAACATATGAAGAGTTTATGCCGACAATATAATTCTTTTTTTTTTTTTTGAATGACATGAAAGAAAAGAAAAAATCAAATTGTAGGCACCCCAATCCGGATCTCGGAGGATCTTTGGACATCCCAAAAATGAAATAAAGGAAACAAATACCTTCGAGAGCTTGGATGGAGACTCCCTCAACCAAAAGCCCAAAAACAAGCCCAAAAGCCCGGAACTGGACTCTAAATCTCTACACCGCACATCTCTACACCGCATGGCATAATGAATTCCATTACACCGTTCGAGGTTATGAGGTCAACCGCACGGCATTTTGGATAAAATTCTGACTGGCTCAGCTAGCTATCGGCCATGCCCATTTGAACCTCAGCTACAAGTTGGCTAAGCTTAAAAGGGCACTCCAAGCCTGCCCAGAAAATATCTTCCCTATTTAAATTCAAAATCATTGGCTCTTGCCTATAATACACCCCTCCACTCAAAGAAAAAGTGCCTTGAACTCTATTTCTCTCTCATCATGCTTTCACATCCATTTCTCACTCCTAAGTCTTGAGAAAGTTTGCTCTAAAAATATTCTCTAGGCTCTTTCTTTCTCAAAATCCTCCATTTTTCTCCTCACAATTAAAGTGAGTCTCTTTACTCACTTTAAGATCCCACCTACTCAATATGCTCATCTATTATGCACATTTACACCCCTCATTTCTCAACCGACCTTACCAACATCTATCCACCGTCATCCGTCATCTTCCAAGCTCAAGATCTAAGGTACGAAACCAAGTTTCCTTGGATTAGGCTCAGTTCTAACGTACCCTGAGGGAACCTTTCTATAGTCAGGCTTAAACCCTTTTCTGTTAAAGACTTGCTTCATAATCATTTTCTAAAACTAAAGCAGCTCTTATACTGGGCACACAACGCCGCGCAGCATTTTGATGCGTCGCACGGCGTAGTGTGTTCAGGCGCACTGTCTTTTGTAGGCTACTGTTTTCTTATTCAAGCTGTTTGGGCCATAGCTATCCTTCATCAAGCCTATTTTGTTGAAGAGATATTGGCCGTCAGTATTTTCAGAATAAGACCATATCTACAAGCCATGTTTGATATTACAAACAAAATTTTCTTGATCATCTCGGGTAATTAAATACATTAAAATGTTGTTTACTGTCATGGCTTGAAGAAGTGGTACTTTCCCGAACGATCCAGTGACGGGACACCTCCCGATGTCTGTTAAAAATGTCGCACGTGATATACAATACGTTGGGCGGTGTCCGCAATTTGATAATCGTTTGATGACAGAATAGGTCCCCCGCACGGCGTATTGCAATGCCGGACGCGGCATTGCATTATGCCATTCAAAAGATTGTTGTTGACCAGACAGCTTTGCTAAAGAGCTCTTTTCTTTTGCATCATCTCTACCATCCCTATACAGATAGCACCACAATCACGTTGACGTGATATATTTTCCCATGTCCCTTCCCCTTTCACTCATTTATTAAGGAGCTTGATTTTCTGAAAAATACTTAAAATTTCCTTTTTAAAATGTTTAGTGGAGACCGGTTTACCAGGCGAATGGGGTGCTTTTAGACAAAACATTCCCCATTCGTAACGTGGCTCCAAAACCCAAAGTTTCGACGTTTTTCGCTAGACTGAAAGCCTTTTTCTCTCAAACAAACTCTCAATTTCTCGGATCATCCATCTCAAAAATCCGGGTGGCAACTCTTCGAGAGTGCGCAAGGCGGGGAGCCCACACAAATCATACATAAAAGTACAAAATTTTATACTCCCTCCATCCTCTTTTTAAAGTCCACTATTCCATTTTGTCTGTCGCTTAATAATTGTCCATTTTGTAAAAGTTAGTAGATAAAAGTTAGTATATTTTCTATTTTGCACATAAAAGTATATTCTATTTTGAAAAGTTAGTAAGTAAAAGTGTAATAATGATATCTGCATAGAGGAAAAGTAGAGGTGAAAGTTGATGTAAAATGTGTAATAATTATATTTTTTTAATAAGTTGGAGTTACGAAACGAAATACTTAAAAAGAGACGGAGGAAGGAGCATTTTTGAGCCCAAGGTGCCCGCTCAAACCCTCAACTAATTCAAGTGCAGCTACCTCGGCAAAATATAATCATCAATACGATTACCCGATCTATCGGTAATGTTTTGTTTAATTTCGGAATGCGACATATGGGATAGTTAAAAACCGATCCATGCACGTTGGTCAATGCATAAAGTAATAAGAAGAGGCATGCACAAAGATTACGACAAATAAATAATAATCAATGCGAGCCACTTGATCAGTGGTGTCCAACTGCTCTTTAAAAAAATAAATAAATCACAGGTTTCCAACTTATATTTGGACGAAAATAAAAAATACAGTGGATAATAAAGCACTTTAAAAATGAATTTTTAATTTTTTTTAATATTATTAAATTATTCAATTTATTAATAAAACTAATTATTATGGCTTAAATGTGAAAAATTAATTATATTTGCATTTATTATATATAATGTAATGCATAATTAAGTTTGAGACTGAATAAGGGCAAATTTGTCATTCAACAATTTCTTATATCATACACCCTTCCTTATCCTCTCATTTTATCCCCCTTCCATAAAAGTTATACCAATGTGGGCCCACCCTCCATAACTAATCCCCCTACTATTTTATCCTCCCTCCATAAATAATTCCCCAAAAATTATACCCGCATCCAATCGGGCCCCTACATTATTTAATTTCTGAGGTTTACTTCACTGGTTACTATAATACTAACACCTCTGTTGAATCCCAAACTTAGCGAAGCACAATCTAAATCGAATCAGACTTCCCTCGCCCGACAAAATAACCTAGACCAAATCAATATGAAACCACTTGTTTAGTCAATTTTAAGTTTACTTCAACTAAAGAGGCAGGGACTCCTAATTGTGCTATACTAGCGATTTTAAACATAACTATTGAGATGCGGATCAAAAAATATAACTATTGAGATTTTTTTTTCGGTTTTTGGAAGAGATCAATTCAAAGTAATAGGATTAATCAAAATTGCAACCAAACAATATGAACCACTTGATCAGTGGTTTTTAAGTTTACTTGTGGAGTACTTCAACTTCAATTATAGCGGAAGGAACCCCCGAGTTTAATTGGCCACTAAGCCAGGCGGTAATTTTTTTTAGAAAAATGTTAAGGTCCATGAATATTATCCATGACAGTGTTCATGAAACATAAATGAACGGAGCCTGAATATTATCCATGATAGTGTTCTACAATAATGACCTGGAGGAGATGGCAAACGTTAAGAGAATTTCGAGGTGCTTTCAACTGATGACTAGTTTGCGAATTAACTTCTCAAAAAGCTCTCTTTGTGGGGTGAATGTCCCTCTTGAAGCAACAACTTCTTTGGCCAGTGTTATGGGGTGTAAGGTGGAAAAATTACCAATCAAATACCTTGGGTTGCACTTAGGAGCAAACCCAAGTAGGATCAAGACGTGGGATCCCGTAATCGAGAGGACTGAGAAGGTCTTGAGTAGTGTTTGGAGATCACAGTGTATTTCGACAAGGGGAAGGATTACCCTTATCAATTCCAATACTACAAATGTCCCCATCTACTTTATGTCTTTGTTTAAAATGCCAGTAGCAGTAGCGAGGAAACTGGAGAAAATGCAGAGACAATTCTTTTGAGGCAACACTAATGATAAAAAGAAGATACACTTGGTAAAATGGGACGAGATTAGAAGGAAGAAATCTTGCGGAGGGTTGGGGGTGAAAAAAATGCTTCAACAGAATTTAGTACTTTTGGCCAAATGGTGGTGGAGGTTTGGAAAAGATAAAGAGTCTCTTTGGGTGAAAGTTGTTAGAGGTAAATACAAATTGGATAGAAATTGTTGGCTACCTTATGTTCGCGGCTCTGGTCCTACCTCTTGAATCTGGGCGGATATTTGCTCACTAGAGAATATCTCATCTCATCTGGGATATTCCATCCGAGAGAGCTTCAGAGTGCAGGTAAATTCCGGTAATGCTACTGTATTTTGGGAACACGTTTGGCTGGGTAAGTTACCCTTGAAAGAAGAATACCCTAGATTGTTTGCGCTATCTATCCAAAAGGAGGATCTAATCAGCAATATGAGGGGAGACGTGGTTGGGGGATCATGGGACATGTTGTTTAGAAGAGAGATGTTTGGGCGGGAGAAGAGAGAGATGGACATTCTGAGGCAGCGACTCCAACGGGTGACATTAACCCAATCCAAGCCTGATGAGTTAATGTGGCGTTGGATGAGGGATGGTAACTTCTCTGTCAAATCAGCGTATGGGCAAATGAGAGTTGCTATCCCAGTCAAGCAATGCTCTCCTCGCTCTATATGGAAGAACCTATGCCCTCCAAAGGTGAAAATTTTTGCTTGGTTTGCTGTCAAGGAAAAAGCTATCACTAGGTCAAAATTAAACTTCTAAGTAGAAATGTGTCAAACGAGATTCATTTAGCTTTGTGTCCTCTCTGTTCACTGCATATTGAAACTTATCAGCACTTATTTCTTCATTGCCTTTATTCTTGGAGTGTTTGGTCTATAATTTTAGAGTGGTGGAGTATGAAATGGGTATGCCCAGTTTTGGTCCCCAAAATTAGCTAGCTAGTGGTTTGCAAGTGGGTTTTCCAATTTGGAGAAACATATGTGGGAAGCCTGCTTCTATGCAACGCTATGGTCCCTTTGGTTGGGGAGAAATGATTATGTCTTCAACAACTCATCAAAACAGAGTTGGGAAGTGGGAGATATAGTTAAACCTAGCGTGGCGATGTGGATGAAGGCAAAGTTTGACATCAATGTCTACACCGTGGAAAAGTTCAAGTTATTCCTAGATGGCATCAGAAAATTGAAATTGTAATCTAATTTTGAGGTGTGTTATCCAACTATTCGTTGGATGCATTTGTATTTTTGGTGGCGATCCTAAGCTCTACGAGCTAGGCTGTTATCCCTCGGTGTAACCCTGTCGAGTTATATAAAATGTTTCGTTTGCCGAGCAAAAAAAAAAAATGAACAGAACCGTTCATTTATGTTTCATGATATTGTTTGCCGAGCAAAAAAAAAAAATGAACAGAACCGTTCATTTATGTTTCATGAACACTATCATGGATAATATTGAACCGTTCATTTATGTTTCATGAACACTATCTTGGATAATATTCATGGAGTGTATCAAACCTTCTTTTTTTTAATCAATTGGGTAACCGACCAATCAATAGGGTCATGTAAATTAAGTATTAAAGGCGATTAGGAGCAAATGATTATGTAATCAATATGAACACTTGATCGGTCGTGTGCGAGTTTACTTGTACTTTAACTATAGAACCAGGGACCCCTAATTGCATTTATATTTGGCTACTCCAATCCCTCTTCACGAGTATGATCGACGGGTCCAACCTCGGCGTCTTGGTTTCAGGCAGCATTTTTTTTTTGTTTTCTTTCATTTATATAATATTTGAAATGATCTGATTTGTCAAAAAAATGTGCTATGTATTAATGACTTTAAACAAAACTGATGAGATTATTTTTGGGGTTTTTGGATGAGACCGATTCCCCCTATGCTCCCTAAACCTTGAAACTCATCAGCATTTGTTTCTTCACTGTCATTTCTCGTGGAGTGTATGGTCGATCATATTGGATTGGTGGAACATCAAATGGGTTTGCCCATCCTCTGTCCCATAATTAGCAAAATGGTGGTTTGCTAATGGATTTTACAATTTGGAGAAATATATATGCATGGGAAGTTTGCTACTATGCGATGTTGTGGTGCCTTTGGTTGCTGAGAAACGACACTGTCTTCAATAACTCAAAAAAAACAAGTTTGGGAGGTGGAGGATCTTGTCAAAACTAGAGTTGCGATGTGGATGAAAGCAAAATTCGACATCAAAATCTACACCGTTGAGGAGTTCAAGATTTTCCTAGATGGTGTCCGAAAATTGAAATTGTAACCTAGTTTTCAGAAGTGTCTCCAACTGTCCGTTGGAAGTCTTTGTAAATTTGGGCTCAACCAAGATCTTCCTTTGGTTGTCCTTTTCTCGATATACCCCCTTCGAGGTTTTATAAATTGTTTCGCTTTTCCGATCAAAAAAAAAATTTTAAGATGAGGCATGCACAAAGATTACGACCAATAAATAATAATCAATGCGAACCACTTGATCGGTGGTGTCCAACTGCTCTTAAAATAAAAAATAAAAAAAATCACAGGTTTCCAACTTATATTTGGACGAAAATAAAAAATACAGTAGATAAAAAAGCACTTTAAAAATGAATTTTTTATTTTTTAATATTATTAGATTATTTAATTTATTAGTAAAACTACTACTTATTATGGCTTAAATGTGAAAAATTAATTATATTTGCATTTATTATATATAATGCAATACATAATTAAGTTTGAGACTGAATAAAGGCAAATTTGTCATTCAACAGTTTCTTATATCATCCGCCCTTTCTTATCCTCTCATTTTACCCCCTTTCATAAAAGTCACATCAATGTAGGCCCACATTTCATAACTAATTCCCTACTATTTTATCATTCCTCCATAAATAATCCCTCAAAAATTATACCCGCATCCAATCGGACCCCTCATTATTTATTTCCTGAGGTTTACTTCATTGGTTACTATAATACTAACACCTGAATCCCAAACTTAGCAAAGCACGACCCAAATCGAATCAGGCTTCTCTCGTCTGACAAAATAACCTAGACCAAATCAATATGAACCACTTGTTTAGTCCATTTTAGGTTTACTTCAACTGTAGAGGCAGGGACACCTAATTGTGCTACACTAACGATTTTAAACATAACTGATGAGATTATTCCTCCTGGCCCGTACAATATGAGATATTGAAGAAAATAACTGCAAACAGATGGAATGCTAGCTGTCCTAGAAGTTTGAGCTCAATTTTTACATTTCTAGCGTTTCAGCATATCTCATCCAGATAGTGGTCGCCCGCCACCTGTCCAGATGCATGGTTCAAGTCTTATAGTACTTGGAGGCAACTGGAAATTGAGTCTGGACAGAGGCCAACATCTGTCCGGACGATTAGTAGGACATAAATCAATAAGTATAGCATATCCAAAAGACTTGGTCAACTACATGCACATGCATTTGAGCACGTAAGTCTTAAAATAGTCAGTGGTAGACTTGGTTCGTACTGAGACAATGATCAACAAATTAAAAGACTCGATAAGGACTACTTGATTCTTAATTCTCTCTTGTATGTATCAAGTACGTAGGCATGGACTGCTTCTTTCTTTGTTTTTTTTTTTTTTGTCTAAAAAAATTAATATGTGCGTACGTTACTCCACTAATTCATCCCCCATGTGATCTCATCGCGTCTGTGTTGAGGATGAAGCCAAGAACCCATCATGCTCTACGGGCATGAAAGAGAGTAAGAATGACCCCAAGATCCCATCGTATTCTACGAGCGCGGAAGAGTATGTTTAATCCCAACAAGCGGCTATTGTAACTTGAACCTGATTAGTTTTGATCGAGGAACTCCATTTACGTGTACATGGATGATAGAACTAACATCTTGGTGATCTTGGAGATGCTGGTGGTTGCCGGTTGGCTTCTACTAGTGTGTACGTAAACATAACTTCAGTTCACGAGGGATAAAATGAATAAACGATCGTCAAATCTATAATATTTTCATTTTTGAAAGTACTGCACAATAACCCTATTGTAATTAGTCATCGATATATCTTTTTCAATATACACAGATCAACGGTAGGGTATGGATACCTGCCCCGCTCATATGGAGGCGGGAAATGGGGATGGTGAAGGAACCTCCAATTGGAGATCGGCTACGTATATATAGAATAGATTCCATCGATCGATCCATATCCTATCACTTACCATCCCTAATCACAACTAGAAAAAAGCATCTCAACGAGATTGTCACCATACCTCCCGATAATTAATCCTACGCCACCCGTTTAAATTTTGATACTTTGTTCGCCACCCGTTTAAATTTGGATACTTTGTGATGAGCTATCAAGGTACGTAGTGGTTATCAAAGACTTGCACGTATGATGGGGCATGTGGATTCATGTTTCTGATCAACTCAATTTCAGGAGGTTTTCCCCCCTAGAGTGACAAATTAATCATTGTTCGGTCTAGTCCAGGAGAACTAGGACTGACTACTTTGTCAAGTTACCAATCCAGAAAAGTTATCGACTTTGTCAAATTACCAAAAAGAAAAATTTTGTGAATTTGTCAAACACTCTTTAATTTGCATGTACTCAAAGCCACTGGAATCTCTTCGAGCCTATAAATGGACATCGAAATCGAACTTTAATTTCATTCCGAACAAGTCTATCCAACCAACTAAAGAGGGCAGGAAAAAAAAACTAAAGAGGGAAATGGGTTCGGAAGCAATTGTTTTCCTTGGCCTTTTTCTAGCCGTTGTTCTTCTCTTCACCTCGGAGGTGACAGCCAGGGATTTGGCAAAGACTACTACTACTCCTACTACCCCTAGTACTACTACCCCTAGTAATTTTATCTTTTTAGCTGAATATTTGATTGATGATTTCATACCTCTAGTTTTATCCCTATCTTAATGGCATAACACACAATAAAATCTTGGTTCTGTCCCCTAGATAAAAGGGTCCACTTAAAGATGTTTTAGATATTCTGATATTACTTTCTGAGATTGCTCACGTCATTAATCAATGCAAGCCACCTCACTTGCCTTGTCTTCGTTGAGTTTCAATTTTCAACCCAACCTAATTTCATTTTAATATGTTCTAATCACCTTGACATAACTATTAATCAAGCATATATCAATTGTGCAGCTGATCAACAGACTAATGGGGCTGATGATGCCAAGTATTATCATGGCGGCGGTTATCACCGAGGTGGCGGATATTACGGAGGTGGCGGTTATCACCGAGGTGGTGGATATTACGGAGGTGGCGGTTATTATGGAGGCGGTCGTGGCGGCGGATACGGAGGTGGATACGGAGACGGCAGTTACGAAGGTAGAACTAATGTTACCACACTTGTTTCTAATCACCTCTAATTAAACTACTTTATCAAGCATTTGTGTGTGTGTGTGTGTGTGTGTATATATATATATATATATATATATATATATATATATATATATATGAGTCTTATTCTTATAAGGACTACCTTATTTTAATAAAATGCGGACCTCCCTTTTCTGATCGAATTTTGATGATCCAAGCCGCTCAATGTGTTCAGAACGTGATTTTAAGAGTACCCGCGAGAAATGAGCAAAAAAAAGACCGGGAAGGGCTTCATCCGAGTAGTTTTTGTTTGTTTTTTGTCTAACGGTTTAAATAAAAACTGCTCAATCAAACCCTTCCCAAGCATTTTTTTTGCCGATTTCTCGCGAGTACTCTTAAAATCACGTTCTGTACACATTGAGCGGCTCAAATCATCAAAATCCGATCGGAAAAGGCGAGAAATGAGAGGTCCGCATATAAGATCCTCATTTTAAGGTCCTTACTTGAAAATAATGGGGTTGATGATGCCAAGTATTATCGTGGCGGTGAATATTATCACCGAGGCCCTTACCACAGGGGCCCGTATTACAGAGGTGGCGGCAGTTACGGAGGTGGCCGAGGTGGATATGGAGGCGGCGATTATGAAGAAGAAAGGAATTAACATCATAGGTGTTATTTGAGCTATCTGTTTACCGAGTAGTTAAAATATGTATGAATAAAGAAGGATATCCTATCAGGCCCTTCAGATTAATAGTGATGTACGTAGTAGTTCCTCTGTTAGGGCATGGTTTGTATTTTTCCTGTGTTTGTATTTTCAAATTGTGTTAAATCACTGTCGTATCAGTGAGATGTTTTTTTTTTTTTTTGAAGATGTTTTTTTTTTTTTTTCGTATCAGTGAGATGTTTGAATGTTTTCAAAACAACTTTGTTCAGTCCCTTTATAAGTAGGTGAGTGAGCTTAATAAACCAATTAAACTCGCCTCTTCGATGGTAATTAATTAATTAAAACATGAGACGAGTCCATTTAATTTAGAGCAACGAATTAATTCTTCCTGACAAGAATTAATAACCGAACAAAATCAAGCTCTTTGCTCCTGTAAAGCTCGAACGGCATCTAAAAGTACATTATTTTTTATGGGTCTCCATGAAATCTTTTGAACGGTGCAAAAATATATGTTAAGAAAATAAAGTTTTACATTGTTGGGAGTAAAATAAGTGATCATTAATAATATTTGATACCTCTCTATCCGTTTTTTTTTTTTTTGCTCCGCTAAAAGAAATTTCATAGAACTCGAAAGGTTACATCGAGAGGAGAAGGTTGAGTAGCAAACATGCTCAACTCAACAGGGGAAAGGGAAGACGATAATCATTCAGCTAGAAGTTGAATGATAATCGTTAAAACAAATTACAAATTAAGCAGAAGGTGATGTGACTTGAAATTGAAGTCTATCCGTTACCAATTATTTTAAAATAGACATAAAATTTCCACATGAGGTAGTTTGTGTGTAATTCGAAACAAGTGTGGCAATTACCATATGAACACATTCAAGCAAAAGGTCTGGTTGAAATTGAAACCCAACTAAGACAAGGGCAGGTGATGTGACTTGTATTGATTGGTCGGGGTGTCAAATGTTGTTGACCATGTGGCCAAATCAAGGAACACACAATGCCCCAAGAATAATCAATAACGGGTATAAAATACACAAGACACATAGGTAATTATGTGCTGTAGTTCTATGTAAAAAATTTATATCAATTTCAAAATTAATTAATAATGAGTGAAGAGATTTCAAATGTTATTAAATGATCATTCATTCTACTCCTAAGTAATGTGGGATTTATTCCCTTAACATCCCCTCTCACGTGCAGCCGCGTTTGTAGTCTTTCACGTGTAGCCACTTTTTTGGATTTTATCATCGTGCAGTCGTTTCTGTTGGTCTCTTATCGTGGGGTTTGCCTTTAGGTGCTAATCCACGGAGGATCAAGACATGGGACTCTGTTATTGAAAAAATTGAGAAGGTATTGAGTATTTGGCGCACTCGATGTATTTCCACCGGGGGAAGGTTGACTCTTATTAATTCCAATACGGCAAACGTTCCCATATACTTTATGTCCTTGTTCAAAATGCCAGCTGCTGTTGCAAGGAAATTGGAGAAAATGCAGAGACAATTTTTTTGGGGAGATTCGAATGATAAAAAGAAAATGCACGTGGTAAATTGGGATGAGATTGCTCGGAGGAAATCTAATGGAGGCTTGGGGGTCAAGAAAATGATGCAGCAGAATCTTGCTCTTTTGGCAAAGTGGTGGTGGAGATTTGGTAAGGATAAAGAATCCCTATGGGTGAAGGTGATCAGGGGAAAATATGGTTTGGATGCAAATTGTTGGTTACCCTATGGTCACGATGCTAACGCTACATCAAGAATCTGGTTAGATATTTGTTCTCTGGATGATCCCTCATCCCCATTGGGCTATTCCATCCGGGACAGCTTTCGAGTCCAGGTAAATTCGGGCGATGCAACTGTGTTTTGGGAGCATGTTTGGCTAGGTGAATCCTCATTAAAAGACGATTATCCTAGACTTTTTTCTTTATCTACCCAAAAGGAGGAGTTGATTAGCAATTTGAGGGCTGATGGATCATGGGAATTACTGTTCCGAAGAGAATTATTTGGGCGAGAAACGCAGGAACTCGATAATTTGAAAGAGCGGCTTCAACGGGTTATCCTACTACCGTCGAAACCGGATGCTTTGCGATGGAGATGGTCGAGTGATGGAATTTTCTCTGTCAAGTCTGCCTACGGGCAATGGGAGTTGCAATCCCACTCCAGTAATGCACTGCTTGGCTCGCTTTGGAAGAGTTTGGGCCCTCCTAAGGTGGAAATCTTTGCGTGGATGGCAGTAAAGGAAAGAGCGGTAACAAGGTCTGTCCTTCTTAGCCGAAATTTGATCAGTGAAATTCATTTAGCTTTGTGCCCTCTGTGCTCCTTGAATCTGGAAACTCATCAGCATTTGTTTCTTCACTGTCATTTCTCATGGAGTGTTTGGTCGATAATACTAGATTGGTGGAACATCAAATGGGCTTGCCCAAGTTCTGTACCAGACTTAGCAAATTGGTGGTTTTTTAATGGCTTCTCCAACCTAGAGAAACATGTTTGGGAAGCTTGCTTCTATGCTACGTTATGGTCTCTTTGGTTGGCAAGGAATGATATCATCTTCAACAACTCTACGAAACAAGCTTGGGAGGTGGGGGATTTAGTAAAAACTAGAGTGGCGATGTGGATGAAGGCGAAATTTGACATCAAGGTTTACACCGTTGAGGAGTTCAAGATTTTCTTAGATGGTATCCGCAAACTGAAAATGTAACCCTGTTCTCAGGAGAGTTTCCAACTATCGGTTGGATGTGTTTGTAAATTCGGGTTCAACCAAGCTTCGGCTTAGGTTGAATTTCCTCAATGTACCCTTTTGAGTTCTATAAAAATATTCCTTTTGCCGAGCAAAAAAAAAAAGTGACAGTTTTGGCTTCCTTTCTTTGCCGATTCTTCCCCCTCCATAATTCATCACCCCTGACTAATTTTTCCCCTTATCCGGTTAAGGAGCCATAAATTATGGGTGGGTCTTGACCTGGGAAAAACTAATCCGAAACAATCAACCTGGTTTGGGACGAATTTGTCCCTCCTCATCCACCCTCTTCATCTCCCTCATCACACACAGTCACACCAGATCGGGACTCCTAAAACCCAATTTCCGGAAAATCTGAAAATTTTAAAAACATAACCCCTACACAATTCAAAATTTCGGAACCTTACCACAGGTCCTCAACAAACACCCACCGCCACTGCTACTGCTCATCGCCGCCGCCGTCAGGAGAGAGCCAAGAGAGGTGGAAGGCGAGCATGTGAGGAGGAGAGAACGTCTTCATCTTCAACGTCGTGGTTTTGCCCTTTTGGTCGGAATCACAGAAATATCTTCGTCTTCATCTCTGGCTAGAGAGAGAGAGATTCAATGGAGTCGGGTCTGAGAGAACCGTTTCCCATTCCCTGAGAACCCATGGTTTTGATTTACCACTTGTCCTTTTTCTTTTTCTTCTAGGCTACCAATGTGGTAGTCGAACTTTCGAACACCACATGGCGTTGCCCGAAGGCATTGAATAGTTTCCTTTGCTGCCACTCGCTCTCTCTCCCATATTGTTTTAAATAATGAAGGATATGTATGAATTAGGTATGAGATTTCGAAAAAGAAGAAGAAAACAACTCTACAAATAAGTTCAACTCTTACAATTCTCAGAAAATTCCAAAGAAATTTTTTAGTATTTGAATATGTAATTTTGAACATCTTTATAAAGGGATAACGTATAATCACTTGTCCGTACATTGCACGGGATACCGCTTGTCATTTTGAAAATGTTGGTTCTATTGATGCTAATTTGGTTATGTTTGTGACGATAAATAACAAGAAAGGGAAAAACTGATGTGAAAGAGTTTTTTTTCCTTGATTGGAAGAAAAATGATTAAAAAAAAAAAAAGAATACCGAATTGGTTCCAGTATTTGTTTCTGGTGATTCATATCAATTCCGTGTAAATAAATTTAATTTTTTTGGTATCCACGGAGACCCAAGATCCAAAGCATTCAAATTGGGAGTATTTCATTAATCAAATTATGATTTTGATGCGAATATTTTGTTAAAACTGAACCCGAACTGCAACTTGTTAGGTTTTCCAAATTAAAAATGACAGCAGATTAATTGGAAGTAAAAAAAATCAAGTAGAATTAAACTGCCCTGATAGGTGAGGATCAAGTCGTATATCCATCTGTTCTGGTGAGATTACCAATTCCAAGAGTTAAGTTGTAACGACCAGAATTTTCGGCCAATTTTTTTTAATAAAATTAAATATTTTGTTATAACTCTTTTGCTTAATTATCATTTTATCATTCTTTATTAAACAAAAGTGATTGTCTTATTATAATTTAAACCCTTGTACTAAAATTTCAGTGAAAATGTGCATATGTGTGCCGTGAGTGTACAAAAAGGAGAAGAAGAAGATTTAGTACTCCTGATAGTGATACCCATTAGTTGCACATAAACCGATGCGGATCTCGCAATTTCAAACTGTGTAGGTTGTAGTTGGCCAAGGATGAAAAAAAGAGGGAATATGCTATAAAACATTCAAACATCTCACAAATACAAAAGTGACTTAATTAACACAATTTGAAAATCAAACACACAAAAACACAAACCATGCCATAACAGAGGAACTACTACATGTACATGACTATTAAGGTGAAGGGCCTGATAAGGCATCCCTCATTATTCATACATATTTCAACTCTGTGCACAGATAGCTTAAATAACACATATAATGTTAATTCCCTTCTTCGTTATATCCGCCGCGTCCATATCCACCTCCGTAACCGCCACCTCTGTAACCACCACCACCTCTGTAATAACCGCCACCACCTCCGTAATAACCGCCACCATGGTGATAACCATCACCGCCTCTGTAATAACCGCCACCATGGTGATAACCGTCACCGCCTCTGTAATAACCGCCACCATGGTGATAACCGTCACCGTCGCCGCCATGATAATACTTGGCATCATCAATCCCATTAGTCTGTTGATCAGCTGCACAATTGATATATATGCTTGATTAATATACTACTCCCTTCGTCCCAATTTATTTGTCCCATTTTTTACTTATACATGTCTCAAATCGGGACGGAAGGGGTATAGTTTAGATCAAGGTGATTAGAACATATTAAAGCCCAATTAGGTTGGGTTGAAAGTTGAAAATTGAAACTCAACGAAGACAAAAACAAGTGAGGTGGCTTGCATTGATTTGAGATCGGAGTGTTAATTAAATGGCCTAGACCAATCAATGGAACTCTTCTAACCTTTGGCAAAAAAAATAAAAATAAAACCGTAGTATTATCCCCATCTAAATTAATTTGGAGTTGAATTGGGTTTATATCAGTACTTAAAAGAAAAAAGGGGTTAATTACATTGGTTTAGCTTGTTGAAACTAAAACTTAATTTAGCTTTCTAGCTATAAAAGCTTTAAATAGCATTCCTGAATCCGTGAATCTGTAGGACATAAAGGAATAATAATGATGTAATCGAACAATCTCCAAAAGTAACATCAGAATAAGTACAACTCCTCTAACTCTAAGGGGACCTTTTCCTTAATCAACAGAATCAAGATTTTATTGAGCGTTGTGCAAGAAGAGAGTAAAAAAACTAGAGGAATAAAATCAATCAATTCAGTTAAAATAAAAGACTCACCAGTGGTGGGAGTAGTAGAAGTGGTAGTCTCAGCCAAATCCCTGGCTGTCACCTCCGAAGAGATGAGAAGAGCAACGGCCAAAAAAAGGCCAAGGAAAACAATTGCTTTCGAAACCATTTCCCTCTTTAGTTGGTTGGATAGACTAGTTTGGAATGAAATTGAAGTGCAATCTTGATGTCCATTTATAGGCTCGATCGGAGAGATTCAAGTGGCTGTGAGTGCACTTTAATTAAATAGTGTAATTTGGCAAAGTCAAAAACATTTCTTTTAGGGCAACTTGACAGAGTTAGTAAAAGTTACGTATACTACTCTGGACCGAAAACCTCCTGATAATGAGTTGAGAAACGTGACTCCAAATGCCCCATGTAAGTGTAAGTCTGGCACAAACCCCACGGCGTTGATAGCTCATCATATAGTATCAAAAAATTAAAGGGGTGGCTCTTAGGTGTTGAGCTTCAGCCTATTGGAGTTTTTTTTAGTTGGCATCTTGTCAATTAAGGATCTGGATTTCGGATGGATATGTGTTGCCTTTTTCTTTGCTCTTTTTAGCCTTTATATTCACTCAAAGATTAATAATAAAAAAATTTGTTGTTCACAAAAAAAAAAAAAAAAAAGAGGGGTGGCTCATAGATTTACTTCACTGATGACAAAATCATAAATCAAAAGTTTTGTACACAGAACAATATATAAATGAACATATTTATTTTGGTTGAAATAAATTAAGTTAAATTTATTTGAGCCATCTCTACGGAGAAATCTTAGTCCTCCGAAGGTTGAGATTTTTGTATGGATGGCGTGCCAAAACATAATTGCGACGAGGTCGGTCTTGAACAGCAGAAATATTAATTTGGGAATGGATGAACAAGGTTTGGCATGCCCATTTTGTCTTCAAGAAGAGGAAACGCCAAAGCATCTATTGATTACATGCCCATTTTCTAGCCAAATTTGGTTGAAGATGGCAGAGTGGTGGAACATTGATTGCGTGATTCCTTCGAATCTGTTGGGATTATCCTCTTGGTGGTTTTCCTTCTGGTTCAAAAATCTGGAGAAATTTTTTTGGGAGTGTTGTTTTTATGCTACTTTGTGGTCTATTTGGATTGCAAGAAATGATGTTATCTTCAACAACAAAGTTGCTGATCCCCATCAATTGGTTGATTTAATCAAAATAAGGGCAGCCTTGTGGATCAAAGCCAAATTCGATGTTAAGGTGTATACGGTAGAAGATTTTAAAAGGAATCTTGATGGTATTAGAAGGCTCACGATTTAGGTGTATCTTTTAATGTAATTTTGATCAATTTTGTTTTCCCTTGGGGTTGTGGTGAACTTTCTGATTCTCCCTTCCCTTTTACTCGATGTACCTTTCGAGTTTAATAAAAAAAAATTTCCTTTGCCGAGAACAAAAAAATTTATTTGAGCTATATCATCTACTTATTCGCAAATTAAAATGAATTTTTTTTCAACATATGAATAGTTCATGCCGACGATATAATTCTGTTTTTTGAATGACATGAAAGAAAAGAAAAAATCAAATCATACATGAAAGTATGAAATTTTATACTCTGTCCGTCCCCTTTTTAAAGTCTAAAATTCTATTTTGGGTTGTTTCTTAATAATTGTCTATTTTGTAAAAGTTGGTATATTTTTCATTTTGCCCCTAAAAGTAGATTCATTTTGAAAAGTTAGTAAGTAAAAGTGTAATGATAATATCTCCATAGAGAGAAAGTAGAGGTAAAAGTTGATGTAAAATGCAAAATGATGATATTTTTTTAATAAGTTGGAGTTACGAAACGGGATATTTAAAAAAGGACGAAGGGAGTAGCATTTTTTAGCCCAAGGTGTCCGCTCAAACCCTCAACTAATTAATGTGCAGCTACCTCGGCAAAATATAATCATCAATACGATTACCCGATCTATTGGTAATGTTTTGTTTAATTTCGGAGTGCGACATATGGGATAGTTAAAAACCTATCCATGCACGTTGGTCAATGGACAACGTAATAAGATGAGGCATACACAAAGATTATGAGCAATAAATAATAATCAATGCGAGCCACTTGATCGGTGGTGTCTAACTGCTCTTTAAATAAATAAAAAAATCACAGGTTTCCAACTTATATTTGGACGAAAATAAAAAAATACAGTAGATAATAAAGCACTTTAAAAATGAATTTTTAATTTTTTAAATATTATTCAATTATTTAATTTATTAATAAAACGAATTATTATGGCTTAAATGTGAAAAATT
Organism: Rhododendron mucronatum var. ripense; assembly: GCA_019656295.1. Lineage (NCBI taxonomy): Eukaryota > Viridiplantae > Streptophyta > Magnoliopsida > Ericales > Ericaceae > Rhododendron > Rhododendron mucronatum. The sequence goes on along the minus strand of BPLT01000127.1, from coordinate 1,320,385 downwards.
AATTATATTTGCATTTATTATATATAATGTAATGCATAATTAAATTTGAGACTGAATAAGTGCAAATTTGTTATTCAAAAATTTCTTACATCATCCGTCCTTCCTTATCCTCTCATTTTATCCCTCTCCCATAAAAGTCGCATTAATGTGGATTTACCCTCCATAACTAATCCAATCAGTCCCCTACGGTATTTATTTTGTGAGGTTTACTTCACTGGTTACTATAATACTAATACCTCTATTGAATCCCAAATTTAGCGAAGCACGACCTAAATCTATCCTGGCTTCCCTCGCCTGACAAAATAACCTAGGCCAAATCAATATGAACCAGTTGTTTAATCAATTTTAAGTTTACTTCAACTAGAGGCTGGGACTCCTAATTGTGCTATACTAACGATTTTAAACATAACTGATGAGATTATTTTTTTCGGTTTTTGAAAGAGATCAATTCAAAGTAATAGGATTAATCAAAATTGCGACCAATCAATATGAACCACTTGATCAGTGGTTTTTAAGTTTACTTGTGGAGTACTTCAACTTCAATTTTAAGGAAGCGACCCCTAATATATTTGTGACTTTAAACAAAACTGGTGAGAGTTTTTTTTTTTTTTTCCCCCGGTTTTTAGAAGAGATCAATTCAAATAAATGCGATGAGGCACAAAGAATGTCCTGCTATTCCTCCCGGCCCGTACAATATGAGATATTGAAGAAAATAACTACAAACAGATGGAATGCTAGCTGTCCTAGAAGTTTGAGCTCGATTTTAAGATTTCGAGCGTTTCAGCATATCTCGTCCAGATAGTGGTCGTCCGCATTTATCCGAATGCATGGTTCAAGACTTATACTTAGAGACAACTGGAAATTGAGTCTGGACAGATGCCAATATCTGTCCGGACAATTAGGACATAAATCGATAAGTATAGCATGTCCAAAAGACTTGGTCAACTACATGCACATGCATTCTACATGCACATGCATTTGAGTACGTAAGTCCGAAATAGTCAGCGGTAGACTTGGTTCGTACTGAGACAATAATCAGAAAAAAGACTCGATCGATGTGGACTGCTTGATTCTTAATTCTCTCTTGTATTTATCAGTACGTAGGTGGATACCTGCCCCACCCATATGGTGGCGGGAAATGGAGATGAAGGACCCTCCAATTGGAGATTGGATATGTATATATAGAATAGAATCCATTGATCCATACCCTACCAGTTACCATCCCTAATCGAAACTAGATAAAAAGCATCCCAACGAGATTGTCACCGTACCTCCCGACAATCCTACGCCACCAGTTTAAATTTGGATATTTTGTGTACCATCCGTTTAAATTTAGATACTTTGTGATGAGCTATCAACGTACGTAGTGGTTACGACAGACTTGCACATATGATGGGGCATGTGGAGTCATGTTTCTCAACTCAATTTCAGGAGGTTTTTCCACCCCAGAGTGACTAATTTATCATTTGTTCGGTCTAGTCTAGGAGAACTAGGACTGACTTTGTCAAGTTACCAATCCAGAAAAGTTATCGACTTTGTCAAATTACCAAAAAGAAAAAGTTAGTGAATTTGTCAAACACTCTTTAATTGCATGTACTCACATGCAGCCACTGGAATCTCTCCGAGCCTGTAAATGGACATCGAAATCGAACTGCAATTTCATTCCAAACAAGTCTATCCAACCAACGAAAGAGGGTAGGAAAAAAAAAAAAAACTAAACAGGGAAATGGGTTGGAAAGCAATTGTTTTCCTTGGCCTTTTTCTAGATGTTGTTCTTCTCTTCACCTCAAAGGTGACAGCTAGAGATTTGGCAGAGACTACTACTATTCCTACTACCCCTAGTAAGTTTATCTTTTTAGCTGAATATTTGATTGATGATTTCATACCTCTTGTTTTATCCCTATATTCATGGCATAACATGCAATAAAATCTTGGTTCTGTCCCCTATATAAAAGGGTCCACTTAAATATGTTTTAGTTATTCTGATATTACTTTCCGAGATTGCTCACGTCATTAATCAATGCAAGCCACCTCGCTTGCCTTGTCTTCATTGAGTTTCAATTTTCAACCCAACCTAATTTCGCTTTAATATGTTCTAATCAACTTGACATAACTATTAATCAAGCATATATCAATTGTGCAGCGCAGCTGATCAACAGACTAATGGGGCTGATGATGACAAGTATTATTATCATGGCGGCGGTTATCACCGAGGTGGCGGATATTACGGAGGTGGCGGTTATCACCAAGGTGGTGGATATTACGGAGGTGGCGGTTATTATGGAGGAGGTCGTGGCGGCGGTTACGAAGGTAGAACTAATGTTACCACACTTGTTTCTAATCACCTCTAATTAAACTACTTAATCATGCATATATATCAATTGTACAGCTGATCAACAGACTAATGGGGTTGATGATGCCAAGTATTATCGTGGCGGCGAATATTATCACCGAGGCCCTTACCACAGGGGCCCATATTACAGAGGTGGCGGCAATTACAGAGGTGGCTGAGGTGGATATGGAGGCGGCGGTTATGAGGAAGAAGGGAATTAATAACATCATAGGTGCTATTTGAGTTATCTGTGTGCACCGAGTAGTTAAAATATATATGAATAAAGAAGGATATCCTATCAGGCCCTTTATTTAGATTAACTAGAGGTTGGGGCACACGCGATGCGTGTGCAAGTCAGATTTTCACAACATTTTTGTAAAAATGCTCCTCATTTATTGTTTGATCAAATTTTCACAAATGTTGTGAAAATCAAACTTATACACGCATTGCGTGTGCTCCAACCTCTAATGTTAACCTATTGTGATAGATAAACAACAATTAAAACATTTACCTTAACAAAAAAAAAAGACATGTGAAAAAGAAAAAACATACTCCATATATGGGTATTGGCAGCAATCAAATTCACAAACACAAACAGAAAAGAAGGTACAAACTTTTAACAAAGGACAAACTTACTTTACACCTTTTGTGAAAACTCTTGACATCTGGGTAGCAGATGCAGGCTAAAGCAATGCGAAGTTCTAACAAAAACAATTAATTTTCCTGTCTTTCTTTTGTCTCCCGATCTCTCTCTTCGAAGCTTTCTTTTTCTGTGAAAGTTTTCTGTAAAAGTACCGGTGAAGATGAAGAAATGGGAGGAGTTGAGGAGAAATGAGAGTGTCAGACGTGGGTTGGCAGTTGGGAGGCAGTTTTTTTGGGGTCTTGGTGATGCGTTTTTACTTTGACGCCCCTACAGTGTTGTCCCACGGGGGTTTCAAAAATAAATTTTGTAAGAGCGTATTTTTGAACATGAAAAAGCATGACAAAAAAGGGAGACACCAAACTGGTGCTCTCCCTTTATATATTAGAATAGATATTAGAATAGATAGTGATGTAGTAGTTCCTCTCTTAGGGCATGGTTTGTATTTTCCTTGTGTTTGTATTTTCAAATTGTGTTAAATCACTTTTGTATTAGTGAGATGTTTGAATGTTTCAAAACAACTTTGTTCAATAGCTTGATAAGTAGGTGAGTGAGCTTAATAAACCAATTAAACTCGCCTCTTCGATTGGTAATTAATTAATTAAAACATGAAACGAGTCCATTTAATTTTGAGCAACGAATTAATCTTCTTGAATACATTATTTTATTTGACTAAATACATCGTTTTTTAAATTTCAGTAATGTGTTGTAACTTTTATACCAAATCTCATAATTTTATTTTATTTTTTTGCCGAGCAAAAAGATTTTATTAATATTTATAAACGATTACGAAGATTAAACGGAGCAAGGTCACACCTGTATAAGTCAACTAAGACCACCGAAAAAGGACAACAAGACACCAACCAAAACAGCAAAAGACTGAGGAAAACATAACCAAACCTCATAATTTTTTAGCAATATCAAAACATTTTCACTAGGAATCATAACATTTTGGTATGTTCATCTCGAACTTTTATATTAATAAAACCTCGTGACTTTTCAGCAGTAGAATTTATAACATTCTCATGAGTTATTATTACATTTTGGTACCTCTTGTAATTTCTTACTCCCTCCGTCCCTTTTTAAGTGTCCTGATTCGTAACTCCAACTTATTAAAAAGATATCATCATTACACCTTTCACATCAATTTTTACCTCTACTTTTCCTATTTACTCTCTATAGAGATATCATTATTACACTTTAACTTACTAACTTTTCAAAATAAAATCCACTTTTTAGGGGCAAAACAGAAAATGCACCAATTTTTACCCATTAACTTTACAAAATGGACACTTATTAAGGGACAACCCAAAATAGAATACTGGACTCTAAAAGGGACAGAGTGAGTACTAAAAACTCGTAACTATTCAGTCATAAATTTCCTAACATTTTCATTATGAATCACACCATTTTGGTACATTTTGTAACTTTTATTTTGCTCAGCATAAAGTAGTTGAAGTTACAAGACATATGCCGAGCAAAATAAAGGTACAAGTGCTTGACGATTTCCTAATCCTAAAATAATGGGTTGGCCCAAGCGTAGGGCGGAGACCGACGTATATAGCACAATATCCGATAAGTCCGGAGTCGAATCCACAGAGACGGTGATATGTGCTGACTAAAAACTCGGGTTGCTACTTATTTAAAGTAGCTCTTAGGTACCCACCCATTGTCGATTGTTTGAGATTAACTAAAACTTAAGGAAACAATTGTTCTTTTCAAATAATTAAAAGGAGGGTACGGTCGTAGAGTTCATAGCACTCGCAACCAGTCCGGATTAACCTACTCCATACAGTATTCTTAAAAACACTCAACTTTAAATTGAAAAAGATGTCCCGCAAGATGCAAAACCCTCTGGTCCCCGTTTACCCATGCGCAGCAGAGAATGAGTTTTGAACCCCCATTCTCCCATTCACATGGGCTCTGACAATGCCCGGATTTGTCTGTGGCAAGTATTTTTTCAATCTAAAATTGTTTTTTCTTTATTGTTTAAAAATAGGAGCAGTGCCCAGACTGACTACGGTGTGCTAATTATCCCGCGACCCTACTTATACGACTACTCACTCATTATTAAGCAAGAAACAAAAGAAACTCTAGTTGAAAACATCCTTCTATTACTCGATACAAAAAATAAACAAAGAGATCCAAACCAAACAAAAACAATCAAATAACTTCAATGAAGAACGAAAATTAAAAATGAATTACCAGAGTGCAAGTAATTGAACAAAGTGTCGAGAACATGAAGGGGAAAAAGACTCTGAATGAGAGAACATCAATCCGAAGCTGCAAAACAATTTCCATAACTTCTCTATTTCGCCCGCGTCCCCCATCCTCTTTTCCGCTTCTTGTTCTCCCCTTTTATAAGTTTCTGTAATCGATTAATCCTAACCCTCGTGGGCTGAGAATAGCTTAGGCCTATTTCCTTTTTCTTTTCCCCTTTTACTCCCGGCCGACTCCAAGTTTTCCCTCTTGGCCCACCATTTACTCAAACCAATTGTGAAGTACCACTGGGCCCATCTAGAGATCACGGTGCACGTCCAAAATTTCATAAACTGGTTTTTTTTTTTTTTTTGGTCAAACGGAAATTTAATAAAACCTAAGGGAGAGAGTACCACATTAAGCGTACAACCAAAGATTTGGGCACTTGAGCATAAGAGCTCGCAACCTAGTCAAGCACTTGCCTGATATTCAGGCTATATCTAATTACAAATTCCCTCATCGAGATAGGCATGTCCGAAACAAACACAAGGGCTTCTGTGTGTTCTGCTCCCATCCTAGCAAGGTGGTCAGTGCATTAATTGGCCGAACGGGGGATATGCCCAATTGTAGTGTTTGTCTGAGCCAGTAAGAAATGGACTTCATTGATCCGCACACTCTGAGGGTGATTATCTGGGATTCCTTCCGATAAACTGGTATATTGCTTTGGGCCTACCAATACATGTATGAATATTATTATTATGCTTCCCATTTCTCGTCCAATAGTACGTACAGTAGGAGGAAAAATAACCAGGCACAATCTACGATTCTTTTAATTTGATTAACCGCGGTTTTAACGTATTAAGCTTCAACAACACCTACAATACAAAAATCAAGCATTAAATTCCAAGTAACGATATAAACGGACTTAGCAAAGGTAAATTAGGAGGCGCTAATGTGAACATTTACGCGCCTATCAACAAGACGTATATATTACAGTACCTCAATCTCTGTAGTCCATAATTGGTCTTCTTCTCGATGTACCCTTTGTCGAGTTTCTCATAAAATTTCGTTGCCTATCAAAAAACTTCTACTAACTTCAACTACTTAAAAGAATCGGTACTTTAAACCATATATAGAAGCAAAATTGCAACCAGCTCCGTACCCACCTCCACTTGGACCACTTCGCCACCTCCGCACTGTTTGTACCATAATTGAGATTTCCATTTTACCCATCGATTGATTGACACGTGGCAAGAGTAAACATGGAAAGCTAAAAGAATAGAATGGACTCACCTCAATTAATTAGGATTAGATTGAATCGATGGTGAAACTATAAAAAGTCTTGTCCGTCGATTGGCCAACACGTGGCATATTTTTTATGATCTTCTGGTCCATCGATCAGGGGACAAATGTCAAAGGGGATTAAATCCCATGATTCCACGGTCAAAGAGGAAGTTAACCATGATTAACAAAACAGTTTTCCAGACGTGGGCATGATCGGCAGTTGAAGAAGTTACTTTACCAGAATTTGAAGGAGTTTCAACTGCTACCTTGGAGGGAAGATTTGAATTCAAAAGTGAAGGGATCCCTATTTATAATCAAAGTGCAAGACGATTTATGGACACACAAACAACGCCAATCAGGCCTTTATCTTTTCTTTTCTAAGAGTAGAGTTAACTTGTAATTGTTCACTCAATCTTCTCGATTGATTGTTCTTCTACTTTGAGGGTTAATAAAGTCTATTTTGTTAATCCTTCTTCCATACTTCATCCACTTCATTGTTTGTTTCCAAAGAAGTCCTGAACTACGGCAAGGAACCAAACTCCACTTTTCACACCCACATTCCAGCAAGCTTACGATACGATTTTTCCCATCGATTCACCATCGATTGGAAAGGAAACCGAAATTTTGGTAACACGTACCCACGGCATCGCATCCACCCACCACCACCAATTCCATATATACTTGGCGACGTTGGCATCATCTGCCCAATCACTCTGTTCAGCTCAAACAAAGTTTGATTTATATGCTCAAACAATTGTGGCAATTATGTACCATATGAACACATTCAACCGAAAGGTCGGGTTGCAATTGAAACCCAATTATGACAAGGCAAGTGAGGTGACTCGTAGTGTCGTGTCAACTGTGTTGAGAATACGACCAAACCAAGGAAAACACAATGCACGAAGAATAAGATCAAGAACAGGAAGAAAAAAAAATATGCAAGACACATAGGTAATTATGTAGCTCTCCAACAATTTGTTGAGTACATCCACGACTCGCACCAAATTCCTTATGTATCGAATAAAAATTAAAAGTATACAAGTTACATCGATTGCTGTGTATAACAACTACAGTATTTATATTCGGTTGAATATAAATAGTTGATGAGTTTTACTTTACTAGTTACCGTAATACCTCTGTTATATCCCGAACTCAACGAAGCATGACCCAAATCGAATGAGGCTTCCCTAGCCCAACAAAATAACCTATACCAAACCAATATGAACCACTTGATTAGTCAATTTTTAAGTTTACTTGTGCACTTCAACTTCAACTATAGATCGAGCCAGGGACTCCTAACTGTGCTATTCTAACGACTTATAATTTAAACTACTGCTGAGATATTTTTCCGGTTTTTGGATGAGATCAAATCAATAAGTTGATCAGAGGTTTTTAAGTTTACTTGTGGAGTACTTCAACTTCAATTATAGCGGAAGGGACCCCTAATATACTTGTGACTTTAAACAAAACCGGTGAGTGTTATTTTTTTTTTTTTCTTGGTTTTTAGAAGAGATCAATTCAAATAAATGTGACGAGGCACAAAAAATGTCCTGCTATCGCTCCCGGCCAGTACAATATGAGATATATATTGATGAAATTAACTGCTAACACATGGGATGCTGTCGTAGAAGTTTGGACTTGATTTTCAAGTTTCAAGTCTTCTAACATATGGGCTCGATTTGAGCTCGATTTTCACCCTTGGGCCGGCCCTGAATATATCCCGTTCAGACAGTGGTCACACATCTGTCCGAATGCATGGTTCAAGTCTTATGTACATATGCTTTAGAGGCAACTGGAAATCGAGTCTGGACAGAAGCCTACATCTGTCCGGACGATTAGGACATATATAAATCGATAAGTATTACTCCTATGAGAGTTACATGTCCGTCATCTACATGCATTTGAGTACGCAAGTCTTAATTAAATAGTGAGTGGTACGTAGACTTGGTACTGGACAATGATCAACAAATAGAGACTCGATCGATGTGGACTACTTGATATATACTTAATTCTTTCAAGTAGGTGGACTGCTTCTTATTTCTTGTTTGTCTAAAAAGATTAATATGTATGGACGACGTTACTCCACTAATTCGTCCCCGAGGTGATCTTATCGCATATGTGTCGAGGTTGAAACCCAGAACCCATTGTGCTCTACAGGCATACGTAATGGCTATATTTTGCAGGGGCGGCTGCACGATAGGTTGAGGGTTCAAGCAGATACCTTGGGATTAAAAATATCATTGTTTTACGTATGATTTGATTTCCCTTTCATGTAATTAAACTTTTATCATACTCTCGGCACTGAATTGTTCATACATAACCAAAGCAACGGAAAATCCGCTTACGTTTTTGACACTGCTGAACTCAAATCTCGGAGTGATTACGACGGACTTGCACTTATGATGGGGGTAGTACTGACTTTGTCAAGTTACCAATCCAGAAAAGTTATCGACTTTGTCAAATTACCAAAAAGAAAAAGTTAGTGAATTTGTCAAACACTCTCTCACAGCCACTGGAATCTCTCTCCGAGCCTATCAATGGACATCGATATTCAACTTCGATTTCATTCCAAACTAGCTTATCCAACCAACTAAAGAGGGAAATGGGTTCGAAAGCAATTGTTTTCCTTGGCCTTTTCCCGGCCGTTGTTCTTCTCTTCACCTCAGAGGTGACAGCCAAGGATTCGGCTGATACTACCACCTCTACTATTTCAAGTGAGTCATTTACTTCTAAAAATCAAAAAAAAAAAAAAAAAGTCATTTGATAGTAATGCATAGCACAATGGATTCCCACAGTAACTCAAGTAGTTCATATTGATTGGTCCGGCCCATTAATTTAATTAACACTCTGACTAATCAATGCATGCCACCTCACTTGCCTTGTCTTCGTTGAGTTTCAATTTGCAATCCGACCTAATTTCTCTTTAATATGTTCTAATCACCTCGATATAACTATTAATCAAGCATATATCAATTTTGTAGCTGATCAACAGACTAATGGGGTTGATGATGCCAAGTATTATCATGGTGGTGGTTATTACAGAGGTGGCGGTTATCACCGAGGTGGCAGATATTACGGAGGTGGCGGATACGGAGGCGGCGGTTATGAAGGTAGAACTAATTAATGTTTCCACGCTTGTTTAATTCTAATCACCTCTAAACTATTAATTAATCAACCATATATCAATTGTGCAGCTGATCAACAGACTAATGGGGTTGATGATGCCAAGTATTATCGTGGTGGCGGTTATCACCGAGGCCCTTATCACAGGGGTGGCAGCAGTTACGGAGGTGGCTGAGGTGGATATGGAGGCAGCAGTTATGAAGAAGAAGAGAATTAACATCATAGGTGCTATTCAAGCAATCCGGGAACCGTGCACCGAGTAAGTAAAAATTTGTATGAATAAAGAAGGATATCTTATCAGGCCTTTCAGATTAATAGGCATGTAGTAGTTTCTCTGTTAGGGCATGGTTTGTATTTTCCAATGTTTGATTTTCAAATTGTGTTAAGTCACTTTTGTATTAGCTAGTGAGATGTTTAATTGGAATGTACGTTTCAAAACAATTTTGTTCAGTCACTTGATAAGTAGGTGAGTGAGCATCTATTCTGAGGTTTACTTCATTAGTTACCGTAATACCACTGTTGAATCCCGAACTCAGCGAAGCACGACGCAAATCGTAGCCCAATAAAATAACCTATACCAAATCAATATGAACCAAGTGATTAGTCAATTTTAAGTTTACTTGTACTTCAACTTCAACTTCAACTTTAGAGCCAGGGACTCCTAATTGTGCTGTACTAATTAACGACTTTAAACATAACTGATCGATGAGATTTTGTTTTCGGTTTTTGGAAGAGATCAAATCAAAGTAATGAGACGAGGCACAAAAATTGCGACCAATAATTAACCAATTGACGACCAATCAATATGAATCACTTTTCTTTTTTTTTTTTGGTCAATCGGTAGGAGAGATCATTACATCATGTATGAAGTACAGAGTACAAATCACGGAACACTACATTCATTGTATGAGAGTCCACGAGATAACCAAACTCAACTACTAATCCAACAATCACTATAAACCCAACTCAACTATAAGCCCTCATTAATTAAGGAGAGAAATAACCGTAACAAATACAAAGGAAAAAACACACACACGCAGGTGGGAAGACTCCTGACCTCCTATTGAGATGCAAGAATCCTAACCAACTGAACTAGCCTCAGTTGTTCAATATGAACCACTTTGATCGGTGGTTTTTAAGTTGAAGAAATTAAGGATGGTATTTATGATCGCACAAAACAACGGGCTGCGTCCAGACGCCCTTACAGAATACTTATCGATTTTTGTCCAAACGTTGCGGACAGAAATGGGTCTCCGTCCTGACGCGATTTCCAGTTGCCTCTGGGAATATGACTAAATGAGTCATGCTTCCAAACAACGTGAGCACCGTCTAGACGGGATATGCTGAAACGCGCGAAACCTGAAAATCGAGCCCAAACTTCTACAACATCCCATGTGCTTGCAGTTAACTTCGTCCAAGGACGGATCTAAAAGGAGGCACGTGTCCTCACTCGAAATTAAAACATATTTTGTATAAATTAGCATAATTTTGAAGTGTGCTAATATATAGGAGTAAACATACACACTTACATATATCTCAAAAATACACATAGAGAATTCGTTTTATACTTAAATTTCATCATATGGTACAGTTATATTTGTTGTTTGTCTATTTGGAATTATTCTTTCTTGATTCTCTTTATTTTTAAAAGTCTGGAAGAAATATTTTAAAATAAACTCATTAACAAAACAAGCTCAATCATTCTAAAACTTGTCGATGTTCATTTAAAACATATTTTAAAATTATTGTCTGAGATTTTGTGCTCATTTTTACATAATTTAACTTAAAGCACACATTACAAACTTAATTTTGTAGTTAGTAATGCATGCCTTAATTGTGTACGATCTTACTATGATTGACTAAAAAAATAAACTTTCGCCATTATAATTAACAAGTGCCCCTACTAGGTTATATTCCTGGATCCGTCCATAACTTCCTCAATATATCTCATAATGTTCGGGGATGGATATATAGCAGCATATTCTTTGTGCCTTATCTAGCTCATTAATTAATTTGAATCAGTGTTTTTTTTTTCAAAGTCATTAGAATATTAGGGGTCCCCGCCACTACAATTGAACTTGGAGTACAAGTAAACTTAGAAGGTAACTTAAATAGGAATCCTGCCCTATATAGATACTTAAGTCCTAATTTTAAGGGTTTCAAAACTTATGTTGCCATCCTGAATTTTAAATAATACCAAGTTTATCCTTAGGGAAATGATATTGGCACTCCAAAAATTGATGCAGCTGTTTGGGCTGAATTAGCTCAAATCAATCGACAAATAATTGTGTGCGGGCGTGCCAGAAAAGAAATAACTTCAAAGAAGAAATTACTCTTTTCAAATGATTTGAAACAAACAATTTCAATCAGGCAATTGTGTTATCTGTCCGATTACCTCAACTAAGAGGATTTTTCCTTAAGGTATCAACCAAATAAAAGATTGACGCGCTTCGAAATCAGAAAAGATGATTGAACACAAACAAACCTGAATCTAATCAAAGATAAGTTTGTATACAAACACTCTTAAGATTTTATCAAGAATAATAAAGAAATGCAAGCACACTGAATTTAATCGAAAGTGAACTTGCAAACAACTATTCTTTGGTAAGAAAAAACTTAAAAGAAATAAGAGAACTTGAATTTAATCGAAAGTAGTCTTACATGCAAATAAGCCTTCAACTTACAAAAAAGACCCTATTCTAAACTAAAACTAATCTAAGATAGATCTCTGAGCAATCATTTTGTATGAATTGTCAGATGATATGGATTTTTTGTGTGTCTTCCCCTTCACTTGCTTCCTCTATTTATAGACGCTGAACTTGTCTTCGATCCCCACGTCTTCGATTGATATCCATAGTGGCCGCATAAATCGGTTGAGAGGGGCCTTCGAACGGTTATCTTGATATTTCTAGAATTCTTTCCCCCCTGCATGCTTCGATAATGGTATTCGTGGCTTCATGCTTAAATAACGGTTCCTATTTCCAAGCAACGTGGGTTAATGTCACACGCTAGGCTCAAAATAATCCCCTGCAACCATGTCCAACATTTATTATAAACCAAGACAGTAATAGTACCGTTCGATGTTTCCAAAGATCAATCAACGGTTTAAATCAAACTGCTTTTAAAACCATCCTTAATTATAGCCTAAACGCCGTCGGTTCCAATCAAAACGATATCGTATAGTATTAAAATAACATCACCATTAAACCCCGCAATCCTCTGTATCTCGGGTTTAATTAAGATGTGTTCTGATTGGTCAACACACTATTTGGTGCCACGTGTAATTTTCTTATTGGGTGGTATATTTTAGGATGTAAACACACCCCCCGCATTAACATTTTATTTAGGCTAAATAAATGTTAATGGCACACGTTCTCTGGTCATGCCCCTTCAAAACCGGATGCATGAAGCATGATAGGCTTTTACTCCCATGCACGTCTATTGAACTTCCCAGAGATAGCCACAATTATTTCTCTATAAATGGTAGTTAATGATAGGGTTTAATGAATCACATTACCCCTCATAAACCCCTTCGAATTCGGGTTTTGCTAAGAAATCTTGCGTTTATGGACTCTCTTCCAGAAATCAATCTTATCTTAGACAATCTCGATTGCCAAACCTCTTCTCCTCAAATGTCTCCTTCAAACTCTCCTCGAATGTTGGCAAGCAAAATCCTTTCGGATCGAACATTCCACACCCCCAATCCATCTACCACAGGTTGGGACTCATCTTTAACCCGTTCGAACTCGTTCGACGGGTCCAACTGGGGCTCATGGGAAGAAAACCCTACTAATACCAACACTGGCACCATTCTGGTCAGGTTCGATCAGCCTGATCCTACACCCCACAAATTTCATCACTTTCGAACTCTGTTCGCAAGCCAATTCCTACCCCTGAGCGGTAACGACACCGTTCACATGGGTATGCTTGAATCCATTTACTCTTCTCTTAAATTTTCCCCTTTCTTGAAATAAGAGGAAAATTACCTGGGGCCTGCCCCTTACTGCGACTTCAAACGCATGGCTCAAACCCAACAGTCCCTCTGGCTCACAGAGGTGCAAACTCCACATTATCCAGCTGATTTCGAGGAAACCAACAAGCTGGCTCCTCTTCTTGAAGAGCCTGACTGGTTCAATGAGGTGAATAATCTTGCCATCAATACCCCTCATTTCCAATGGCAATATGGTTATTCCATCTACCCTGCTGACAAGAGTAAAGCTCTACAACTCCTGGCAGCCTTCTCTTTCCTGGATATTTCTATCCTGGAAAAACAAGTTCCACTAACTAGTTTTAAGTGGGCTTGTGAGACATTGGTACTATGTTCCATCCCCTCCACGGTTTCTTATCAAATCCACTGTTTCCTGGACTTCTTACCAGTAATCAAGTCATGGCTCGAAGCCAATACCGCTGCGTATGGCTTCGATCAAACCCTTCAAGATTATGCTCTTACTAAGGAAAGGATTGAGAAGCTGCATGACCAAATCCATAACTTCACTACTGAGTCCTTCGAAGTGGTGCCTGGCCATGCTGATAAAAAGCTTCGAAGGCGCTTCAAAAGGCAACAAATGAAGCGTCCAACAAAGGAGGCTCGGCTTCGAAGGAAAGCCAAAGCTTTGGTGCTCCGCTTTAGGCCCCCAACCTTACTTCTTCCAACAGATTTTGTGATTCAACCTGTTCCTGGGAAGTGAGGTGGATTTCTTTCACATGAGGGTTATTGTTTTGCATAACCTCTTCCCATATGTTTTCTTCTTGGATCTTCTGTTCGATCTCTAGAGCAACATACTTTACTAAAGCCAATGGGTTGGCTTTTTCTTCAGCCTCTCTCTTGGATTTACATCCAAGCAGCATCATCTTTTGGGGTGTCTGATTCATAGTCAACAGCTTGTTTCAGCTTCGATTTCAGCTCTGCCAATTCCCCCAGTTCCATCTCGTTGGTTGGGTAGGTGGCTGCTTGAAGTAGTTCACTCAAAGGAACTACATCCGGTTTGTACATTTCTGCTTCAGCAAAATTTGCCGTAGCACCAAATGGATGTGGATCAGCTTTGACTCCTTCAACACCCACTTCTTTGCCTTTGTCATACTTAACAATCATTAATTCCTGATGCATAGAGGAAGGAATACATCCGTTAACATGAATCCAGTCCCTTCCCAATAAAGCATTATATTTAGCATATGTGTCAACTACAAAGAAAACAGTATCAGTTTCTATTCCACCTACTGCCAATCTAATGGAGATGATTCCCCTGGCATGTTGGCTTTCCCCAGTAAATCCTGCAATGGATGTGCTGGTTAGAATCAATTTTGCTTTTCCTTTTCCTAACTTTTTCAAAGTTTGGAAGGGCAAAATGTTCACCGCAGCCCCATTATCCACCAAGATTCTGTTAAGTGGGACTCCATCAAAATGTGCAGTGATATACAATGGACGCAAATGTTGTCTTATTGCATTAGTAGGTAGTTTAAATGGATATGAAATTTCCACATAATTTCAATCTATTACCATGGGGTATTCAACGTCGGACATGGAATCTGACACGAAACAAGCACTTTCTTTTGAGCTTACCTCCAGACTTTCTTGATTCTGCTCAATTTCACGTACCAAGTTCTTACCCATCTCGATCTGAGATACTTCTTTCAAGTCACAGTCGTTGCATATGATATTTAACTCCTTATCACTCAAAATTTCTTCAAAATTCTCTGGCTCGCTCAAGTTCGACCAAGCAGTACCTTGATCTTTGAACATCTGACCTTTTGAGAAGAAATCCATAGAGCTTGGATAAACCATATTAACTTGTACTTCTGGCTGGTCTCCAAATTGGATTGTAGCCACTTCTTTGATTGGTCTAACTGCTTCGGTCTCCTCAGCACCCTTCCTTTCGAATTCTTGTGTCGTTACCTCCATAGGGGAAAAGGTTCCTTCCATCCCCTGTTGTTCCACCACCATGGCCTCGAGCAAACCAGACTGATAACTAGCCAGCGAGTTAGGAGAAGGCGGACCAAGATCCTCTTCGAGCATAGCAGAGGCAACCTTTTCCAAAGCCTCCCTCTCGTGATACTGGGTTCGAAATTCCTCTGGGTCCCTTTCGATCCTGTCGAACCTTGGATTAGGTTTTGCTCGTCTGCCTGATTCTTCCCCCGTTGAAAATTCTCCTGACTGGAAGAGCGTATACTTTCTCTGGAGCTTTCTCTTTTGAGTTCTTGAGAGCAATGGAACCATCTGTGGTAATTGAGACTTGGGATCCCTAATCAACACCCAGTTTCCAGAGTTCGAAATTGGTGGCTTGAAAGTTCTGCTCGCATTCCTGTTTGAACCTTTGTATCCTTAGAACAAATCAGGTTTGACTTGCTTCAGAAACCAGTCAGGAACCCCTTTCACCAAGGTGAATTCCTCTTGTTTGGCCTCTTCTTGCGCCTTCGATGTCTGGCCAATATTGGCTTTCTTCGAAGGTGGCAGCTCTCTTCTGTGGATAGCTGGAACAGGGCTAGTGGACATGTCTCTTTTTGATGCCAACCAAGACTTGTTGTCGCTTGGCTTTGCTTGAACTGGGGCCATTCTTTTCATTCCCATTTCTTTTAGGAAAAAACTCACGCCCTTTCTATCCAAGTCCTTGAAAACCAAATAGTTGGCCCTGCATACTACACACAGGCACTCCAAAAATGAGGCTTCTAGCATAGGCAGGTGATTGTTACCTGGGAATTTCTGCAAAGAAAAATCATCATTGGCTCGCCTATAGGAACTTGGCCTCATTCCCATGCCTCGAGGGTGGCCAGCGTATGGCTTGCCCCTTCCATATTGAACGGTATTCATGTTCACTGGTGCTTCTTTATCCTGCCAATATTTCTTGACAGTTCGAGCCAGTGAGGAGGGCACACTGGTGTTGACCTTTTCTACCTTTGGAAAAGGCACTGCATCTATCCCCATGGTCTTTTCAGGGAATTTGATTCTTCCTTTCTTGATTTGTTCTTGAATCCTGTCACGAAAAACATTACAAGATTTAGTTGAGTGAGACCAAGAATCATGCCACTTGCAATAGGTCTTTCCATTCTTTTCTTCCACTGTGGGCAGTTTCACATTCAAAGGCAGCTTAATGATTTTCTTTCTTAACAAGAAGTCAAAGATTTCATCAGCTTTAGATATATCAAAAGAATATACTTTGGTAATCTCCTTTTGTTTGAACTTCTGCCCAAGAGAGACATTCTTTTGAATTAAAGGTTCACAAACACAAGGTTCGTGCTCTATAATTTCAGCAGCATCTATTTCATAATTAGGATCCCTATAGTATGTTGGGTAAGAGGAATTATGCCTATCCATATCTTCCTCTAGCAGTGATTCATATCTAGCAACTTTATAGGTTAGATCTGCAAAGTCCCTAAACTCTGTAGAATCAAACCTCTTTCGAAGCTCCCTTTCTAGACCATCTTGTGCTAATCTCACAAACTCTGCCTCTGGCAGATGGAGTTTGCACTTGGTCTTAGCCCTTTTGAACCTAGATATGAAATCTGCTACTTTTTCATCTGGTTTCTGCTTTAGCCTAGCCAAGTCTGCCATAGAGACTTCAGGCTCAGCATTAAAGAATTGTGCATGAAATGCCTCTTCCATTTGAAACCAACTTGTAATCGATTCTGCAGGCAAATTTGTGTACCATGCAAAAGCTGGCCCAGACAAAGAATTTGGGAACAATTTCAACTTCATGAAACCATTCTGAGCCAAGTTCTTACATTGGGCAGAAAACCTAGCAATATGCTCTATAGAAGATTGTCTTCCATCCCCATAAAACAAAGTAAAGTCTGGGATTTTAAATTCTCTAGGGATCTGAAATGTTGTGTCAACCCATTCTGGATATGGTTTTCTATAGATTTGAGGTTGTACCCCCCGAGTTCGAGGCCCACAAACTTCTTGTATGAGATCCATAACTTGGTCTCTTAGTATTGGATTGCCTATAAGGAAATTTTGTTCTTGATTTCCTACTAGTGGATTTGGTTCTATCAAGTCATCTCTATGCATTTCCCTTATAGTGTTAAAATCCCCTTGGTTTTCTCTGGGAGGTCTCTTAGTATTAGGAAGATTTTGACGAGAATGCTGTGTGTTATCCCTCGTTTTCTCAGGTCTATAACCTCGTTCTAACTCTACCTCATCCTCCCATCCCCCAAGTGTGGGTTCGAAAAGAGGATTAATGCTTTGCCTGTCTCTGGCATTTCTTGGAATCCCAATAGGAATTCCATAAGATTGCTCTGGGATTTCGAAGACAGGCTTTGTAGGCTTCAAAGGCTCATACCAAGATTGTGGTATTTCCTCTGGATACATTTTTTCCTTACCCTTTCTAGACCTTATCTTACCCTGACCAACATCCTCTCCAAGCCTTCCTTCGAAAGGATTTTGGTGAATAGTTGAATTAGCATGATCATCTAGCCCAATATTCCCTGGACTGTTTCTTGTTACCTCTAAGTTGGGCAACCTACTTCTTATGCTTTTGATCATGGTTCTTTGGGTTTGAGCCATCTCTCGAAAAGCTATCATCATTTCTCTGAACATTTCCTCCTTATCGTGGTCTTTACCACTGGCTTGTCCCTTTTGGAAATTTGGAGGCCCTTCATAAGGAGGTACTTCATAAGAAGGCTCCTCATAAGGAAGCTCTCCCATTTCGGAAACCAATTGGGGAAACTCATGATTCATAGGCGTTCCCTGTTCCGTGGCCTGTTCTGGCACAGCTTGTTCCTCTGGCACTTGACCACCAACAGGTGTCCCTATCTGCTTTCGAAGCCTTGGCATTCTGGCACCTTCGAGTCCCACCGGGCGTGCCAAAAATTGTTTGGGCTGAATTAGCTCAAATCAATCGACAAATAATTGTGTGCGGGCGTGCCAGAAAAGAAATAACTTCAAAGAAGAAATTACTCTTTTCAAATGATTTGAAACAAACAATTTCAATCAGGCAATTGTGTTATCTGTCCGATTACCTCAACTAAGAGGATTTTTCCTTAAGGTATCAACCAAATAAAAGATTGACGCGCTTCGAAATCAGAAAAGATGATTGAACACAAACAAACCTGAATCTAATCAAAGATAAGTTTGTATACAAACACTCTTAAGATTTTATCAAGAATAATAAAGAAATGCAAGCACACTGAATTTAATCGAAAGTGAACTTGCAAACAACTATTCTTTGGTAAGAAAAAACTTAAAAGAAATAAGAGAACTTGAATTTAATCGAAAGTAGTCTTACATGCAAATAAGCCTTCAACTTACAAAAAAGATCCTATTCTAAACTAAAACTAATCTAAGATAGATCTCTGATCAATCATTTTGTATGAATTGTCAGATGATATGGATTTTTTGTGTGTCTTCCCCTTCACTTGCTTCCTCTATTTATAGACGCTGAACTTGTCTTCGATCCCCACGTCTTCGATTGATATCCATAGTGGCCGCATAAATCGGTTGAGAGGGGCCTTCGAACGGTTATCTTGATATTTCTAGAATTCTTTCCCCCCTGCATGCTTCGATAATGGTATTCGTGGCTTCATGCTTAAATAACGGTTCCTATTTCCAAGCAACGTGGGTTAATGTCACACGCTAGGCTCAAAATAATCCCCTGCAACCATGTCCAACATTTATTATAAACCAAGACAGTAATAGTACCGTTCGATGTTTCCAAAGATCAATCAACGGTTTAAATCAAACTGCTTTTAAAACCATCCTTAATTATAGCCTAAACGCCGTCGGTTCCAATCAAAACAATACCGTATAGTACTAAAATAACATCACCATTAAATCCCGCAATCCTCTGTATCTCGGGTTTAATTAAGATGTGTTCTGATTGGTCAACACACTATTTGGTGCCACGTGTAATTTTCTTATTGGGTGGTATATTTTAGGATGTAAACAGCAGCCACTCCAAAATCAGTGTAACTCCAAAGCTACTTTCCTTTGTTTTTTGGAGTTCCTGCATCAATTTTTGGAGTGTCAATATCATTTCCCTGCCCTTAATACATGTCTTTTACGTTTTTTTGGGTAAACATATTTCAAGGGATAACATCCCATGACCTGCGCACCAAAATCTTTGGAGTGGGTCCCGTTTTCATTGGAAAAACTAATTGTAGATAATAACTATCCCATTATACACGGTGAAACAGTTTGGTGGAGGTCCCACATCCCCATTGCAACGCTCCCCACCTTCCCCATTCCTCATCGATCAAAACGGGAAAAAAATTGGAACTGTTCCGTCCTCCCGTCGACTGTTTACAACCCGTTCCGTCAGAGGGGAGAGAAAACCCAGACGCAAACCCACATTCGGGGAACTGCAAATTGATCATGTTCATTAGTATTATGCAAATAAGGGTAACGTTGGTTTTACAAATTTTTGTTTGTTTGGGTTTATTTGAAAGTTATCATGATTTCTCAGTTTCAATGATGGAACTTCAAGAATCTTTTTTTATTCCATTTGGTTTGTTTGAATTTCATGGTAGATTGGTTTAACATGAAATAAAATATTTCATGATAGTACATTTGAATACGTGCATGGTATTATTATTTTTTTGAAATATGTCATTATAATTAATGGTAGATTATTACATTTGTAACATGATTTCATCATGTTTGTAATCTCATTAATTATCATGTTCGGAATATTCTAGGTTTATTTGTTCGAAAGTTATCATGATTTCAGTTGTTTTAATAGTTTGATATTTGATGACTTTGTACTATTTAATTAATTTTAAATTTTGTTTTGAGATTTTAGAAAATAAAAATTTGAGAGAGAAGATCAGGAGAGTGAAAGAATTAAAAATTAGGTTAGAGAAAGGTTTGAAAGGTTGGAGAGAGAATTTTGATAATTAGAAAAGATAAGGAGAGAGAGATTTGGAAGATTAGGAGAGAGAAGGTAGTTTAGGATTTATTTGAATTTGAGGATGAAAAGACAAGTTTTTAAACCCAGTAGGAAGAGGACTTAAGTATCTACATAGGACAGGACTCCTATTTAAGTTCCCCAATATAAAATACACAATACTTATTATATTAGTAATGTATAACTAGGGGTATAATGGGGCAACAAAGCATTTTTGAGGATGTGAACATAAGTATTTAAAATCACTAGGATGGATATCTAAATAAGTCTTTGACGTTTTGCTTCGTATAGTGAAACCCTTTATCGTTCCCAACAATGTGTGCTAATCCACGGGCAAAGTGTAAGGCCATCCACAGTGGTATAATCAAAATTCAATTGTTTTTAAAGTTAACAATGTTAGTGTAAAAGATGGCTCATAATGATATAATCAAACTTAGCAAACATCCTTCGAAATAATCAAATTTTGGGCTTTGGATAACCAAAACTAGCTACATTTTTCAATAATCAAAATTTGTGGACCCCACGCCATATAGGTTAACTAGTTCTAAAATTTGTGTACACGCGTGTTTCAACTAATATTTTCTTTTTCTCTTTTTCGCATACTCTATACCTTATTCACTTCACTCACAAATTATTTCTCTTTATTTCCCTCAAAAAGTGAAACTTATATATTTCGATTATCTACAATTCAACCCATCGTCGCCGAATTAAGGTATTTTACTCTTCTTTCTCGTTTCTATTTTTTTCCAAAAAAAAAAATTCATAATAGGAGGAAAGAAAATCACTGATTTTTGCCCAAAATTAAGAAAGGGAATCAATATATTTTTGCCCAAAAAAGATGTAAATGGATGGTAGTGAATGGTAGAAAACAGAGGGGGAGAACGAGAGAGAGCGAAATTATAGTGGACCTTTATTTTGGTTATGGACTAGAAGTGATCATTGTGAAGTTCAACATTGTTAAACTTAGTAATCTTTTAAGTGAATAATCAAAAGCTGATTTGTCAACTTGTGGTTATCCTTTTTTGATTATACCACTATGGCTGGCCTAAGGCACACGTGTCAAAAACTGTTAGAACT
This sequence comes from Rhododendron mucronatum var. ripense, assembly GCA_019656295.1. Classification (NCBI taxonomy): domain Eukaryota; kingdom Viridiplantae; phylum Streptophyta; class Magnoliopsida; order Ericales; family Ericaceae; genus Rhododendron; species Rhododendron mucronatum. Next base: position 1,298,895 of record BPLT01000127.1, on the reverse strand, counting down.
ATAACTCGTATGTTAAGTATGAAGAGATACTTAGGAGTTCTAAAAAAAAGGCTAGATGCCGGAGCGGAGTGGAACGTAGTGGAGCGACTACATCTGGTCCATCGCCAATGATCCAGTGAAAATAGATTGGGCCAAAGGCTCAGGCATTTCGTAACTGGGGGGTGCGGGGAGCAATGGCCCCCACGGTACGGTACAGTTTGTACAGGGGTATTTTTGGGATACAAACCTAATACTAGATTATGGTTAGAATAGAGTCAGTATAAATACTCTATGTTGTAAACCCTATTTCAAACTGTGATAATAAAGAACTGTAGTCACTCTCACTTCCGTGGACGTACCCGATTTTGGAAAACCACGTATATTTCTGTGTTGATTTCTTTATTGTTTTATACTCGTGATTCTTGTGCGTGTGTGTGACGATCCTAACAAAAACACTAGTCAATAATCCCTGCGCATGCATTTGAGTAAATCTTAAATAGTCAATGGTAGACTTGGTACTAGCTAGGACAAGGGGAAGGGAGAGAGAGAGAGAGAGAGAGAGAGAGAGAGAGAGGGGGAGAGTCGATGTGGACTGCTTGATCTTTGATGAGGGTGGCCTGCTTAATTCTTTGGTGTTTTATCTATCAAGTTGGTGAACTGCTTCTTTCGAGTTTGAAAATAATACGCAGGCAAGTACGTATACGTATGTTAATCCACTAATTCGTTCATAAATTTAATTTTTAAGAATTATTGTTCTCAATACTCTCAAACCGCACACGCAACAAGGGTTGTACGCGGTCTTCGCTCGAATCAACACATGTCCGCAGGAACGATAAAGAGAAGCTACAAACAAGAGTCACGGTTGTCTATGCATGATCGCCCAAAACAAATTAAGCAGCACGTCTGGACGCCCTTGCAAAGTACGTATCAATCTTTGTCCCGACCGTCCAAACAGAAATAGGCCTCCATCCAACGCGATTTCCAGTTGTCTCCGGGGGCAACAAGACTTGAGCCATGCATCCGGACAGATGCGACAACCGTCTAGATGGGGATATTAATCCCGAATCACTCAAAACTTGAAAATCGATCCCAAACTTCTACAACAGCATCGATCCCATGTGCTTGTATAGTTAATTTCATCAATATCTCATATTTTGTACGGGGAGGGATACCATGATTTGTGCCTCATCATTTGATTTGATCTCTTCTGAAAACCAGAGGAAGAAAAAAACTCTCATCAATCTTGTTTAAAGTCACCACCGAAGGTCGTAGCCTAGTGGGTAGGGTGCCATTCATCCTTAGGTGAGACTCGGTTTTGAGTCTTACCAGTGGCAAGGGAGTGTGGGGGTAAACACTTATGCCCATTTGTACCTAGGTGGTGTTGTGCTGATGGTATGTCCTCTCAGACAGCAGCTATGGCTCGAACCAGACATTCTACAGCAGATAGCGAGCTTTTATGGTCACGCTCAAGGGGGTTGCTACATTGGTCGCTCCTCCCACCGTTTTCGACGGTTCAAAAAAAACGTCTTGTTTAAAGTCATTAGAATATTAATTAGGGGTCCCTGGCCACTATAATTGAAGTTTAAGTACTCCACAAGTAAACTTAAAAACCACTGATCAAGTGGTTCGCATTGATTATTATATAGTATTGATCGTAATCTTTGTGCATGCCCCATCTTATTACTTTGAATTGGTCTCTTCCAAAAACCCAAAAAATAATCTCATCAGTTTTGTTTAAAGTCGTTAGTACATAGCACAATTTTTGACAAACCAAATCATTCCAGATATTATATATAAGAAAAATACAGTACAATAAAAGCGGACATCATCGGTTTAAAAATAACAAAAAAATAACAAACAACCAAAACAAAAGACAACAACAAACAAACAAACAAACAAAAGAAATAAAAGAAAAAAGAAAAGCCGCTTGGAACGTCCAAGACGCCGAGGTTGGACCCGTCGATCACACTCTTGAAGAGGGGTTGGAGTGACCAAGTATGAACGCAATCAGGGGTCCCTGGTTCTATAGGTGAAGTTGAAGTAAAAGTAAACTCGCACACGACCGATCAAGTGTTCATATTGATTACATAATCATTTGCACCTAATCGCCTTTAATACTTAATTTACATGACCCTCTTGATCGGTCGGTTACCAAATTGATTTTAAAAAAAGATTTGATACAGTCCATGAATATTATTCAAGATAGTGTTCATGAAACATAAATGAACGGCTCAAGTGAATATTATTTATGATAGTGTACATAATGAGCCGTTCATTTGTGTTTCATGAACACCATCATATGGATAATATTAAGTGAATATTATTTATGATAGTGTACATAATGAGCCGTTCATTTGTGTTTCATGAACACCATCATATGGATAATATTCATGGACCTTAATTAACACTCTCTCTCTCTCTCTCTCTCTCTCTCTCTCTCTCTCTCTCTCTCTCTCTCTCTCTCTCTCTCTCTCTCTCCCCTTGGGGCAACCAAGATTTTTTGGCAAAGACCGACTTATAACTATCCGATATGTCGCACTCCGAAAATAAAGAAAACATTACCACTAGAGAGGATAATCATATTTATTGATTATATTTTGCCGAGGTGGCTGCCCTCCAAGTTGAGGGTTTGAGCAGACACCTTGGGCTCAAAAATGCTACTCCCTTCGTTCCAAAATGACAATTCCACTGTCTCTCTCTTGCCTCTTTTCAAATCAAAAAATTAACTACTTCCGTGCATAATTTTTCAAATTTTTTTCGCACCGTATTAAAGATCTCGATTAGTACTTTAATTTGGTGCGAAAAAATTCAAAAAATTATACACGGAAGTAGTTAATTTTTTGATTTGAAAAATGGCACGACTTTTCATGGTGGACTATCAATATGGAACGGAGGGAGTATAAAATTGGGCCCTATAAAATTTTTTACTTTTATATATGATTTGATTTTTTCTTTTCTTTTATGTCATTCAAAAAAAAATATTGTCAGCATGAACTATACCTTGAAAAAAAATTCAATTCAATTTGTGAATAAGTAGATAATATAGCTCAAAGAAATTAACTTAATTTATTTCGACCAAAATATATATGTTCATTCATATATTGTTCTGTGTACAAAACTTTTGATTTACGTTTTTGTCACCGCTGAAGTAAAATCTAAGAGCCACCCCTTCTCTTTTATTGTGAACAACAAATTTTTTTTATTAATCTTTGAGTGATTATAAAGACTAAAAAGAGCAAAGAGAAAGGTAACACGTGCCCATCCGAAACCCAAATCCTTAATTGGCAAGATGCCAACTAAAAATAAACTCCCAAGGGCCGAAGCCCAACACCTAAGAGCCACCCCTTTAATTTTGGATACTATGTGATGAGCTATCAACGCCGTGGGGTTTGCGCCATACTTACACTTACATGGGGCATTTGGAGTCACGTTTCTCAACTCATTATCGTAAGTTTATTGACTCTGTCAAGTTACCCAAAAAGAAATGTTTTTGACTTTGTCAACCACTCTTTAATTAATTTGTACTCACAGCCACTTGAATCTCTCCCATCGAGCCTATAAATGGACATCAAGATTGAACTTCAATTTCATTCCAAACTAGTCTTATCCAACCAACTAAAGTCAGCAAAAGAAAAACTAAAGAGGGAAAAATGGGTTCGAAAGCAATTGTTTTCCTTGGCCTTTTTCTGGCCGTTGCTCTTCTCATCTCCTCGGAGGTGACAGCCAGGGATTTGGCTGAGACTGCCACTTCTACTACTTCCACTACTGGTGAATCCTTTATTTTAACTGAATTGATTGATTTTATTCCTCTAGGTTTTTTACTCTCTTCTTGCACAACGTTCAATAAAATCTTGATTCTGTTCATTAAGGAAAAGGTCCACTTAGAGGAATTGTAGTTCTTCTGATGTTACTTTCCGAGATTGTTCACGTCATTATTATTCCTCTATGTCCTACAGATTCACGAATTCAAGAATGCTAGTGTAGTGTGGTCAAAGCAATTGATCTCTATTTAAAGCTTTTATAGCTAGAAAGCTAAATTAAGTTTTAGTTTTAACAAGCTAAACACTTTTTCTTTTAAGTACTGATGTAAACCTACTTCAACTCCAAATTAATTTAGATGGGGATAATACTACGGGTTTTTTTTTTTTTTTTTTTTTGCCAAAGGTTAGAAGAGTTCCATTGATTGGTCTAGGCCATTTAATTAATTAACACAAATCAATGCAAGCCACCTCACTTGCCATGTCTTCGTTGAGTTTCAATTTTCAACCCGACCTAATTGCGCTTCAATATGTTCTAATCACCTTGATATAAACTGTACACCCTCCGTCCCGATTTGAGATATGTATAAGTCAAAAAGGGGGACAAATAAATCTGGACAGAAGGAGTAGTATATTAATCAAGCATATATATCAATTGTGCAGCTGATCAACAGACTAATGGGATTGATGATGCCAAGTATCATGGCGGCGGCGGCGGTCATTACGGAGGTGGTCATTACGGTGGCGGTCATTACGGAGGGGGCGGTCATTACGGAGGCGGAGGCGGAGGCGGTTACAGAGGTGGCGGAGGTGGATATGGACGTGGCGGATATACCGAAGAAGGGAATTAACATTACATGTGTTATTTAAGCTATCCGTGCACCGAGTTAAAATATGTATGAATAATGAAGGATGCCTTATCAGGCCCTTCGCATTAATAGTCATGTAGTAGTTCCTCTGTTAAGGCATGGCTTGCGTTTTTGTGTGTTTGATTTTCAAATTGTGTTAAGTCACTTTTGTATTTGTGAGATGTTTGAATGTTTTATAGCATATTCCCTCTTTTTTTCACCCTTGGTCAACTACAACCTACATAGTCAGAATTGCGAGACCAGCATCAGCTTTTGTGCAACATATGCAACATAACAAATTGGACTACTTAACTCTTGGAATTGGTATTCTCACCCGAACCGATGGATATCCGAATAGATCCTCACCTATCAGGGCAGTTTAATTGTACTTGATTTTTTTTAATTTCCAATTAATCTGCTGTCATTTTCAATTTGGAAATTAAAACCTAACAAGTTGCAGTTCGGGTTCAGTTTTAACAAAATATTCGCATCGAAATCATAATTTGATTAATGAAATACTCCCAATTTGAAATCTTGGGTCTACGAGGATACAAAAATAGACGAAAAAAATTAAATTTATTTACACGGAATTGATTTGAGTCACCAAAACACAAGAATCAATTACTGGAACCAAATAGGTATTCTTTTCTCTCTTTTTTTATCATTTTTCTTCCAATCAAGGGGGAAAAAAAACTTTTTCACATCAGTTTTTCCCTTTCTTGTTATTTAACGTCACGAACATAACCAAATTAGCATCAATAGAACCAACATTTTCAAAATAGCAAGCAGTATCCCGTGCAATGTACGGACAAATGATTATACTTTATCCATTTATAAAGATGTTCAAAATTACATATTCAAAGACTAAAAAATTTCTTGAAATTTTCTGAGAATTGTAAGAGTTGAACTTATTTGTAGAATTTTTTTCTTCTTCTTTTTCGAAATCTCATACCTAATTCATACATATCCTTCATTATTTAAAAATAATATGGGAGAGAGAGAGAGAGAGAGAGAGAGAGAGAGAATGGCAGCAAAGGAAACCATTCAATGCCTTCAGGGCAACGCCACGTGGTGTTCGAAAGTTTGACTACCACACATTTACATGGACCACATGACAAACCAGTCCGAGAGCAGAGCCAATTGATGTCATACCTGCTTGACGGATTTCTAATCCTAAAATAATGGGTTGCCCCAAGTGTAGAGCAGAAACCGATGTAGCATAATATCCGATAAGTACATAGTCGAATTCACAGAAATGGTGATGTGTGCTGACTAAAAACTCGAGTTGTTACTTATTTAAACTGGCCCTTAGGTAGCCACCCCTTGTCGATTGATTGAGATTAACTAAAACCTAGAAATTGATTTTACTTTTCAAATAATGAAAAGAAAGATATGGTCGTAGGGTTCATAGCACTCGCAACCAATCCGAATTAACCTGCTCCATTCGGTGTTCTTAAAAACATTCAACTTTGGATTGAAAAAGATACCCCTCAAGATGAGAGACCCTATGGTCGCCGTTTACCCATACGCATCGGAGAATAAGTTTTGGACCTCCATTCTCCCATTCACATGGGCTCCAACAATGCCCAAGATCATCTACGGGAAGTATTTTACCAATCTAAAATTGTCTTTTTCATCATTTGAAAATAGTAGTGCCCGGACTGGCCACGATGTACTAATCACTCCGCGACCATACCTATACAATTACTCACTAATCATTATGCATGAAAAAAAAAAAAAAAGAAATCCTAATCTGAATCATGCTTCTATTATTCAATACATAAAATAAATAAGAGATCCAAACCAAACAAAAATAAACGAACAACTTTTATAAAGAACAGAAATTAAAACGAGTTACCAGAGTATGAGTAATTGAACAAAACTTTAAATAACTTGAAAGGAATAATATTCTGAATGGAAGAACGTAAGCTGAAGCTAGCTGCAAAGTAATTTCCGAAACTTCTGTCGTCCGAAGCTGCTACTGTTGTTCACGTTTTTTCCTTTTCCACGGCCAGCCCACCCTTTCACCAGTAGGTTACATTGTTCATATAGGTATTGAAGACTTTTATCACACCAAGGCCCTTTGAACTTCATGAAATAATAAATGAACCATTCAATTTTGAATCATTTTGCATTTGAATCCTAAACTTCTTTAAAATCTTCTTTTTATTTAAAGTCTCGCACATTGGGCAACGGAGTCGAGCAACCTATAAACATAAAAACACATAATAAAAATAAGTTAGCAAATATAAAAGATTAATAAATGTAAATTGGAGGGCCAAAATATATATATTTTGGCACTTATCAATACCACCACAACAATAATGCCTAAAGATGACACTTAAGTTTATAACCGTGATAAAAAGACATCCAATCACTACTACAATATGCAGGTAAGCACGTACACATACGTTAATCCACTAATTCGTTCACAAATTTAATTTTCAAGAATTATTGCCCTCAATACTCTCAGACCATACACGCAACACACGTCCGCAGGAACGATAAAGAGAAGCTACAAACAAGAGTCACGCTAAAAAGGTTGTTTATGCATGATCGCACAAAACAAATTAAGCAGTACGTCTGGACGCCGTACAAAGTATGCATCGATCTTTGTCCCGACCGTCCGAACAGAAATAGGCCTCTGTCCAACGCGATTTCCAGTTGTCTCAGAGGGAACAAGACTTGAGCCATGCATCCGGACAGACGCGACCACCGTCTAGATTGGGATATCCTGAAGCACTCGAAACCTCAAAATCGAGCACGAAGTTCTACAACAGCATCGATCCCATGTGCTTGTATAGTTAATTTCATCAATATCTCATATTTTGTACGGGGAGGGATAGCATGATATTCTTTGTGCCTCATCATTTGATTTGATCTCTTCTGAAAACCAGAAGAAGAAAAAAAAAACTAAACTCTCATCAGTCTTGTTTAAAGTCACCACGGAAGGTGGTAGCCTAGTGGGTAGGGTGTCCTTCATCCCTAGGTGAGACTCGGTTTCGAGTCTTATCAGTGGCAAGGGGGTGTGGGGGTTAATACTTTTGCCTATTTGTACCTAGCTGGTGCTGTAGTAAAGGTATCTTCTCTCGGACAATAACTATGGCTTGAACCGAATATTTCACAACAGGTAGGGAGCTTCTATGGTCACGTCCAAAGGGGTTGCTATGTTGATCTCCTCTCCCACAGTTTTCGACAGTTCAAAAAAAAAAAAAGTCTTGTTTAAAGTCATTAGAATATTAATTAGGTGTCCCTGGCCACTATAATTGAAGTTTAAGTACTCCACAAGTAAACTTAAAAACTACTGATAAAGTGGTTCGCATTGATTATTATATAATATTTGTCGTAATCTTTGTGCATGCCTCATCTTATTAATTTGAATTGGTCTCTTCCAAAAATCCAAAAAATAATCTCATCAGTTTTGTTTAAAGTATTAGACCAAGTTTTGACAAACCAGATCATTTCAGCTATTGTATATAAAAAAAATACAGTACAATAAAAGCGAATATTACCGGTTCAAAAAAAACAACATGCAAACAAAAACAAAAGACAACAACAAATAAACAAAAGAAAGAAAGCCAAAAAGAAAAGCTACCTGGAACCAAGACGCCGAGGTTGGACCCGTCGATCACACTCGTAAAGAGGGGTTGGAGTGGCCAAATATGAGCACAATTAAGGGTCCTTGGTTCTATAAGTGAAGTTGAAGTACAAGTAAACTCGCACACGACCGATCAAGTGTTCAAATTGATTACATAATCATTTGCACCTAATCGCCTTTAATACTTAATTTACATGACCCTCTTGATCGGTCGGTTACCCAATTGATTTAAAAAAAAGAGGTTGGATACCCTCCATGAATATTATTCATGATAGTGTTCATGAAACATAAATGAACGGCTCAAGTAAATATTATCCATGATAGTGTTCATGAAACATAAATAAACGGCGCGGTACCTTAACATTTTTCTAAAAAAAATTACCCCTCTCTCTCTCTCTCTCTCTCTCTCTCTCTCTCTCTCTCTCTCTCTCTCTCTCTCCCCCCCCCCCCCCCCGGGGGAAACAAGATTTTTTGGCAAAGGTCCCGCATTGACCGACTTGCATAGTTGCATGGATAGGTTTTTAACTATCCCATATGTCGCACTCCGAAAATAGAGAAAACATTACCACAGAGAGGATAATCATATTTATTGATTATATTTTGCCGAGGTGGCTGCACTCCAAGTTCGGGGTTTGAGCGGACACCTTGGGCTCAAAAATGCTACTATAAAATTTTGTACTTTTATATATGATTTTATTTTTTTCTTTTCTTTCATGTCATTCCAAAAAAATTTATATTGTCGGCATGAACTATACCTCGAAAAAAAATTCAATTCAATTTGCGAATAAGTAGAAAATATAGCTCAAATAAATTAAGCTTAATTTATTTCAACCAATAAATATGTTCATTTATATATTGTTCTGTGTACAAAACTTTTGATTTACATTTTGTCACCGCTGAATTAAAATCTAAGAGCCACCCCTTCTTCTTTTCTTGTGAATAGAAATTTTTTTTTTATTAATCTTGAGTGATTATAGAGACTAAAAAGAGCAAGGAGAAAGACAACGTGTGCCCATTCAAGACCCAGATCCTTACTCGGCAAGATGCCAACCAAAAAGAAACTCCCAATGACGTCACCGAAACCCAACACCTAAGAGTCACCCCTTTAATTTTGGAGATACTATGTGATGAGCTATCAAACGTAGTGGGTGTACACTTACATGGAGCATTTGGAGTCACGTTTCTCAACTCATTATCAAGAGGTTTTCGGTACAGAGTAGTGCTACGTAAGTTTTACTGACTCTGTAAAGTACTTACCCCCTAAAAGAAATGTTTTTGACTTTGTCAAACGCTCTTTAATTAATTTGTACTCACAGCCACTTGAATCTCTCCGATCGAGCCTATAAATGGACATCAAGATTGCACTGCAATTTCATTCCAAACTAGTTTATCCAACCAACTAAAGAGAGAAAAAGAAAAACTAAAGAGGGAAATGGGTTCGAAAGCAATTGTTTTCCTTGGCCTTTTTCTGGCCATTGCTCTTCTCATATCTTCAGAGGTGACAGCCAGGGATTTGGCTGAGACGACCACTTCTACTACTACTCCAACTATTGGTGGGTCCTTTATTTTAACTGAATTGATTGATTTACTCTCTTCTTGCACAACATTCAATAAAATATTGATCCTGTCCATTAAGGAAAAGGTCCACTTAGAGGAGTTGTAGCTATTCTGATGTTACTTTCTGAGATTGTTCGATCACATCATTATTTTATTCCTTTATGTCCTACAGATTCGCGAATTCAGGAATGCTAGTGTAGTGTGGTTAAAACAATCAATCTCTATTTAAAGCTTTTATAGCTAGAAAGCTAAATTAAGTTTTAGTTTTAACAAGCTAAACCAATGTAATTAACCCCTTTTTCTTTTAAGTACTGATGTAAATTAAACCTAATTCAACTCGAAATTAATTTAGATGGGGAGGAGATAATACTACGTTTTTTTTTGTTTTTTTTATTTTTTTGCCAATAGGTTAGAAGAGTTCCATTGATTGGCCTAGGCCATTTAATTAACACTCTGATCTCAAATCAATGCAAGCCACCTCACTTGCCTTGTCTTTGTTGAGTTTCAATTTTCAACCCGATCTAATTGCGCTTTAATATGTTCTAATCACCTTGATCTAAACTATACTTCCTCCATCCCGATTTGGAACATGTATAAGTCAAAAAGGGGACAAATAAATCGGGACAGAGGGAGTAGTATATTAATCAAGCATGTATATCAATTGTGCAGCTGATCAACAGACTAATGGGATTGATGATGCCAAGTATCATCATGGCGGCGGCAGCGGTTATCACCATGGTGGCGGTTATCACCATGGTGGTGGCGGTTACAGAGGCGGTGGCAGTTACCAAGGTGACACCTCACTTACCTTGTCTTCGTTGAGTATGTTCTAATCACCTTGATCTAAACTATACACCCTTTGTTCCAATTTGGGACATGTATAAGTCAAAAATGGGACAAATAAATCTGGACAGAAGGAGTAGTATATTAATCGAGCATATATATCAATTGTGCAGCTGATCAACAGACTAATGCGATTAATGATGCCAAGTATCATGGTGGTGGCGGCGGTTATTACCATGGTGGCGGCGGCGGTTATCACCATGGTGGCGGTTATCACCATGGTGGTGGTGGCGGAGGTGGATTTGGACGCGGTGGATCTAACGAAGAAGGGAATTAACATTATGTGTTATTTCAGCTATCAGTGCACCGAATTAAAATATGTATGAATAATGAAGGATGCATTATCAGGCCCTTCACATCAATAATCATGTAGTAGTTGCTCTGTTACGGCATGGTTTGTGTTTTTGTTTGTGTGATTTTCAAACTGTGTTAAGTCACTTTTGTATTTGTGAGATGTTTGAATGTTTTATACCATATTCCCTCATTTTTTCATCCTTAGCCAACTACAACCTACATAGTCAGAATTGTGAGACCCACATCGGTTTATGTACAATTTATGCAACATAACAAATTGGACTACTTAACTCTTGGAATTGGTAATCTCACCCGAACCGATGGATATCTGAATAGATCCTCACCTATCAGGGCAGTTTAATTGTACTTGATTTTTTTTTATTTCCAATTAATCTGCCGTCATTTTTAATTTGGAAAACCTAACAAGTTGTAGTTCGGGTTCAGTTTTAACAAACTATTCGCATCAAATCATTATTTGATTAATTAAATTCTCTAAATATGAGTCACCAGAATACAAGAATCAATTACTGGAACCAAATAGCTATTCTTTTCTTTTTTTATCATTTTCCTTCCAATCAAGGGAAAAAAAACTTTTTCACATCAGTTTTTCCCTTTCTTGTTATTTATTGTCATAAACATAACCAAATTAGCATCAATAGAACCAATATTTTCAAAATAACAAGCGGTATCCCATGCAATGTACGGACAAGTGATTATACTTTATCCCTTTATAAAGATGTTCAAAATTACATATTCAAATACTAAAAAATTTCTTTGGAATTTTCTGAGAATTGCAAGAGTTGAACTTATTTGTAGAATTTTTTTCTTCTTCTTTTCGAAATCTCATACCTAATTCATACATATCCTTCATTATTTAAAAAATATATGGGGAAGATATATATATATATATATATATAGAGAGAGAGAGAGAGAGAGAGAGAGAGAGAGAGAGAGAATGGCAGCAAAGGAAACTATTCAATGCCTTCGGGGCAACGCCACATGGTGTTCGAAAGTTCGACTACCACACATTTACATGGACCACATGACGAACCAATCCTAGAGCAGCGCCAATTGAAGTCATACCACCACTACAATAATGCCTAAAGATGACACTTCAGTTTATAAGCATGATAAAAAGATGTCCAATATTGTTGCTAAGGGATGAAGCTAGTTTGCCAATTTGGGAGCTTTTCGTCTCAGTTTGTTGGGGTGGTCATGTCTTGTCTCTTTGTCCTGGTTTGTGTCTGGATCGAGTCAGTCTTGGGTGGGTGGGGTTTTTTGCCTGTTGTGTATCCTGGGTGTGTCTGGTTTCGGGTTGGTAGATTGGTAGCTTTGGGCCTGTTATGCTTTGGGGTCTTATTGTTGGTCAATTTTGTGGTTTCACTCCTGGTTTGTGTCTGTCGTGGATCCCCCTTTTTCAGGTGTGAGGGTCCTCTTCTGGTATCTAGCCCCTGTTTTTTGGTGCCTCTTCCTGGATTATCTTTTGAATCTTTCTCTTTAGTGCCCCATGGTAAAGCTTAGGGATTTTGCCATGGATGCTACTTGCTCTACTCTTTTCAACTCCTAATTTTGGAGGGCTAAGAGCTTAATCGGTGTGTTGTGCCTGATGACTCTTGCAACTCCAAACTCTTGGAGGGCCAAGAGTTGTATCCAGTCTGCTCTCTCCGAATCGGAGGTCTGTTTTGACTCTCCTTTCTGCTGCAAACTACTACTACTTTGCCATGCCACTCCTCTGAAGTTAAGACGCTGCTCTGCTAATTATGCTACGGTAATTCTGGAATGTATGATGATGATTTTGGTCCTCTTTGATGGTCATGGTTCCAATTGTGCCACGGCCTATTACCTAGATATGGAAATGTGCAATGTAGCTGGTGCAGCCGTTATATTGTCTGGAAGGGTTCTTCAATGTGGATTTTATCATTAATGACTTGTTGGAGATAATGCTTTGCTGTTGTTCATGGTCTGATGCTGCTAATGATCCTAAGCTCTTATATTTTGATCGATGCTTCTCAACTGTTCCCGTTGATCACCATGGAGTTATCAGGTGCAAGATGTTTTTCGAAAGTGATCCTGCTATTCTTTTGACCATGAATTGATTAATGGTTCAAGAGGAGTCCTATATGTGAAAGTTGGCATTTTGCTTTTTCTTGGGAGTTGGATGATTCCTCCTTTCTTCCTGAGGATTCATTCAATTCCCTATTGGATGTATCTTTTTTCTTTTTCCCTTTTCTTTTTGGCCATTCTCTATGATTCAAGTTCTTCCTTGCATTTAGAGTTTTGGCCGCCTCGGTGTACTCTTTGTCAAGTATTAATAAAATTTTGTTCCCTATAAAAAATAAAAATAAAAAAAAGAAGATGTCAAGTATTGATATAAGGAAATCTTCATCCCTCAATCTCCCCCAATATTTTTTCAGTTTCAATTTTCACGTAGTTCTTAGACAAGATGAAACCCTGCCTTCGCCCGCTCTCTCACAGCCACCATTACCGATCGAAGAACACGCCTCAAACTGTCATCAAAGCGTCATCTTTATAGATATTAATCACGGTTCTAAACTGTCATTAAAGATATCCGACTTTTAATCACACTTTTTTTTTGAATGGCGTAGAAGAAATTTTATTACTAATTAGAATGAAGTACAACATATAAGAGCCGAGCAAGAGAGGATAGCATCACAATGCATGAGTCACATCCTAACTAGGTTTGCAGCCCACCCCGCAACAATCATATGCTATTCAAGCTCAAGGATTGACAAGAAATCAACCTAAACTAGAGATAAAATAAAAACACCCAAAGTGCTAATTAAGCATACAAGTAAATAAAGAAGCATAGATCTTCACCAAAGTTTTTCCCCGATGAGCATCAAAATCCAGAATTGTTATGGCAGAGCAGCTAGACTTGCCATAGACCTATTATGACCAGCCATCCAATGCCCAGAAATTCCTTGGTTTTGATAATGGCATAATCAAAAATATATGGCAGCATTTTTAAAGCAGAATCCATAAGGATAATCACAAGCCAATGGATCAGAATAAGAGCCAGCAAGTTACCAATAGAAGCAGATCACCATAAATGGAAGTAAACAACATTCACCATAGTAGCAGAATCCATCCCATATAGCAGCAGTAGTAATTAGCATAGGGCAGCAAAAATTCAATCTGTTGTAAATGTAGTTTGGCAGTAATCCTGACAGACCAAGCAAAACTTAAAGAGAAGGACACGAAACTCCCCAAAATCCCACCCCAAAAGACAACAAGAGACACAAAGACCAAAGAGAGACAAAACCCCACCCCAAAAAAAACTCCACAGCCAACCACCCAAAGAACCCCCAAAAAGCATAGCCACCCCATAATTATGAGGCTTGGAAAATGCTTCTCAAATTGAAAATGAAGTCATTGATGGAGTACTCAGCAGAATCACACTATTTAACCGTCATCTTTAATTAACTATTATTGTAGTAGTGTCTGCCTTCAATGTGGAAAACCACTATTTTCAACCTTTTGCGGTATTATGAGGATTGATAATACGACTGTCATAGTCTTTTGTATACTATTTTGCATAGTAGTGTTCTCTATCCTTCGGTATGACAGGTTTCTCCAAAAGATTGACCTTGTCAAAAAGTCACATCTGCAAAAGAAGAAAAGAAATCATGCAATAATGGAACCTGGAGAGAAAACAATCCAATGAAGCAAAGAAAACCAGCAGTCAAGAGTCTTAGCCAATACCTAAAGCAGTAACATGCTGCCGACAATAAAGGTTGAAGCTTGGGAATGAACTTTGTCCAATCCTAGAAGAGTCTCTGCCAGTACCATTGGAACAAAATCCTTATACAGCAACATCAATCTACCAAGTCCATGCTAACCTTATCATCAGTCAAGACCAAGAGAAACCAGGCCAATAAACAGATACATAATGCAACTCGACGCTTGCTTTGAGATACCTCATCGAGGCTATCACCCATGGGCCGGAACGGGTCTATGAGGCTCAAAATATTAACTTCACCTCCTTTTACCAAATCTTTTGATTTTTTTCCAACTCAATCCTAATAGCTCCACAACGAAGGGCTTTTCTGCTGCTACATGGGGATGACGACTATTTTTTTTATTGATCCAAAACTACGTATCCAAATAGTTTATAGAACAATCATAAAGGAGCACATTCTTTCTTTTTATAGTCATCATATCTCCTCAAGGAACGATTAGGATTATTTCATCAAATGTCGACTCACATTCTCCTTTTGGAATCTTTCTAGCAAAAACATATTTCCTTCTTCACATCTTCACAATATCGCAGAACTCTCCACAAGTCAAGTATACAGTAGAGTTTTCTACAACCTTGGAAAATATTTCAGAATCCTCTAGAACATTTCGTAACTCTCTAACTTCCTTCTAGAACCTTAACAGAATTAAAGATATAAAACATTATTCAACATTTTACACCGCTTGAGAATAGTTTAGATTATTATTCATTAATTCTTCTAGGGAGTTCTCCACCGTTCTACAATACTCTACCACTTTTAAACCTTTCAAATTTTTTAGGATTCTCTAGTTTACTATAAATGATTCTAGATCTATGGAGAGTCAGATGTTGACTTTCAACAAGAGGTAAACATTGCAAAAAAATGCACTAAATAAATAATCGAAGAGATTTTCGATCAACCTATGTAGTTATAAATGTGTAGACATGTAATCCCAATATTAGCATGATTAAGCGGTCGCGGCGGTGGATACAGAGGCAGCGGTTACGAAGGTAGAACTAATGTTGCCACGCTTGTTTCTAATTAATCACCTCTAATTAACTTATTAATCAAGCATATATATCAATTGTGCAGCTGATCAACAAACTAATAGGGTTGATGATGCCAAGTATTATCGTGGCGGTGATTATCACCGAGGCCCTTACCACAAGGGCCCGTATTACAGAGGTGGTGGCAGTTACGAAGGTGGCTGAGGTGGATATGGAGGCGGCGGTTATGAAGAAGAAGGGAATTAACATCATAGGTGCTATTTGCATGTGCTATATATCTGTAGAGACCTGTATTTTTTTTTTAAACTTTTTTTTTATTGCTTTCGTTAATGTACGGCCCGTCGAGATAGACGGTACGGATATCCGATGTGACGCCTTCGTTGGAGGATATAAGGGTAATTGTGTGAGGGGTGCACGTGTGAGTGTGTGGTGCGAGAAGCGAGGGATTGCTTCCCACTTCTATAATTTCCCCGGGAGAATCATTTCTCCCATTTCCTCCCTTTCTCACTCTCTCGGCAGTCTCTCTCTCTCTCCTCCTCTCCTCCGAAAACTCTCCTCTCTCTTTTCTCCTTGATTTCATCTACTTAGAGCGTGATTCCGAACAAAGTTCAAGAATTAAAATTGTTATACAACGCATGGGCTTTCCGAATATCCAAGAAAAATCATGATCGGACCACGTGGGAGCTTGGTTGACTTGGTCAAAGGATCGGGTTTTGCTCAAAACCCATGAGGAAGGGATTTCTTACTCTTGTTATGTGTTTATACGGTGTTTATGTACCTAGATCGTGCTTTGTTCCGTTGTTTGAGATTGTTTGTTCCATTTCCGAAAATCTGCAAAACAGGGTCTTTGTTTTTGGGGTTTTATGCCTTCTTAAACTCATGATTGAATTTTGGTTCCTTCATATGAAATACAGTAGACTTCGAGCCCGTTCTAATGCCACTTGAATCACCTAAAACCGTGAAGAATTGAATTAATGGTGGATTTTAGAAATCTGGTTACGAATCTGTCTTGGTTTCTGCTCGTTTTCGGTTTGCGCCCAACTTCAAATGGCTGTAACTTCCTTGTCCAATGTCCGATTTATGCAAACTTCATATTGCTTCGAAGGTCTTGAAGTTAACTTTCATTTACCACTAAAATCGCCTTAAAAATCTTAGTACACAGAAAGTTATGACTGTTGCAGTGGAGGTGTGTCAGTCTGGCTACTTCAAAGGTTGTTCTCGTTCCGTCGTAATGGCTCCCTATGTAAATAAAACATGTTTAAGTCACTTTCGGACATGATTTCTCATGTCCTAGTAACTCTTTGTTTGACCTTGTCTTTTGACACTCATTAATATATATTATTAATGTCATTTGAGTAGGGAATGTATCGTAAGATTAATAGGAGTACCGTGAGCTATAAGGGACAATGTGGTGAGTATTATGGGTAGACATGAGCTCGTCTAATGATCCGAAGGATAGTATTGTGACCCGTATCACCGTGTTTCATCTTGTTGATCCTCCTAGGTTCCTTTGGCACTTGTTCTATAAGATTCTCGTTTCGAAACTAGCCGGTGATGTGCCGTGGAATCGTTGCGGGTCTGGTGCGTGGCATAGGGCGATGTAATAGATTTAGAGAAATAACGTGGACTTAAAGTATTTATCAATGTGCAATGGGGTGTGCTTATGAGTTTGTATGCATTGTTAATGATCTAAGAACGAATGTGACTTAGAAAGTGATGTCTGCTTATATATGGTTTGATAATGCTTTTATATTTACGTGAATTATAAATTTTGAATTGAGGGTCCTGCAATGCAAGGTGTGGTAATGCGGAGACTCTAGATGACCCGCAACGCAAGGTGTGGTAATGCGGAAACTTAGGTGGAGAGAATTCAACATGACGCAAGGGGTGGTAACAGTTGAATGTCTCGCTTGATAAAGAGAATTATGGTTGACTTTAGAAGTTTATATTGATGTTTGGATAGTTTGTTGACTAAGATTGTGGCTGCTGAAAAAGAGAATGAAAGGTTGATTCTATTGAGGTTTTATTAAAGAAAGAAATTTTATTTTGAAAAGAGAATTTTTATCGAAAATCCTCCGGTATTCTTGAGCGAATCAACGGATCTGGTATTTGGGCACAAATCAACGGACTCCGGCATTCAAGCTCGAATCAACGGAGTTTGACCCGAAGTGGTCTTGAGTTTTCCCTAAAATTGTTTTGGAATTCAAAAATTAAAGTTTTATGAAATGAAGTCTCATGGTGAATGGTATGAGTTGAGGAAGTTGACGTGGTGTTCGTTCGAAAAGTTATTAGATGGTTGAACAGTTGTTGTATTCTATTAGATCGATGAGTTTAAATATTACTTCTAGTTGACGTTTGAATGATTAAGGACATTTGTGGGACGTCCAAGATTTTCTAGTCTTAGTCCGTCTGTTCATAGTGGTAACTCTTGTATCTTACGTTCATTTGTTGGAATTCATTCGCTCTAGTTGCATGTTTCATCGCATTTACATATAGCTTGAATATAGATTTTCCTACCGGGCTAGTGTAATTAATTCAACCTATCATTTTCATGTAAAAAGCAAGGAAGTCGGCATGGCGTGCATCTCGTGCTTGTTGTTCATGTGTCTCGGAGGTATAAAGGATGAGTTGAATTTGCATTTATTTCAAAGTAGAATTCGGAAGAATGAATATTGAAAATTGTAATATTATTTTGGTATTTGTATAACTTGGGGTTTCGAACCAGGATTGTAATTTTTAATTTTAACTTTGATAACTGGGAAAAGAAGTCATTTGGGTATTATCGGTACGTCAATATTGATTGTATTTATTGAAAATGATTATTATTTATGTTGAAAATCGAGGGCGTGACAATATCTGTGCATCGAGTAGTTAAAATATGTATGAATAAAGAAGGATATCCTATCAGGCCCTTCCTTCAGATTAATAGTGATGTAGTAGTTCCTCTGTTAGGGCATAGTTTGTATTTTCCTGTGTTTGTATTTTCAAATAGTGTCAAATCACTTTTGTATTAGTGAGATGTTTGAATGTTTTCAAAACCACTTTGTTCAGTCCCTTGATAAGTAAGTGAGTGAGCTTAATAAACCAATTAAACTCGCCTCTTCGATTGGTAATTAATATTAAAACATGAGACGAGTCCATTTAATTTTGAGCAACGAATTAATCTTCCTAAAAAGAATTAATAACCGAACAAAATCAAGCTCTTATAATTTGCTCCTTTAAGCTAGAAAAAAAATACGCAAGACACATAGTTAATTAATTAATTAAGTAGCTCTCCAACAATTTTGTTTAGTACATCCACGATTCACACCAAATTTCCTATGTATCGAATAAAAATTAAAGTATAAATAGTTGTTGAGTTTTACTTTACTGGTTACCGTAATACCTCTGTTGTATCCCGAACTCAACGAAGCATGACCCAGATCAAATCAGGCTTCCCTAGCCAAATAATAATAATAATAACCTATACCAAACCAATATGAACCACTTGATTAGTCAATTTTAAGTTTACTTGTGTGCTTCAACTTCAACTATAGATCGAGCCAGGGACTCCTAACTGTGCTTTACTAACGACTTATAATTTAAACTACTGCTGAGATATTTTTCCGGTTTTTGGAAGAGATCAAATCAATAACTTGATCAGTGGTTCTTAAGTTTACTTGTGGAGTACTTCAACTTCGATTATAGCGGAAGGGACACCTAATATACTAATGACATCAAACAAAACTGGTGAGTGCTCTTTTTTTTTTCTTGGTTTTTAGAAGAGATCAATTCAAGTAAATGCGACGAGGCACAAAGAATGTCCTGCTATCGCTCCCGACCCGTACAATATGAGATACATATTGATGAAATTAACTGCAAACACATGGGAAGCTGTCGTAGAAGTTTGGCCTTGATTTTCAGGTTTCAAGTCTTCCAACATATGGGCTCAATTTTCACCCCTGGACCGGCCCTGAACACATCCCGTCCAGACAATGGTCACACATCTGTCCAGATGCAGGGTTACGTACATATACTTAGAGGCAACTGGAAATCGAGTCTGGACAGATGATAGGCGCATAAATGTTCATATACGCGCCCCCTAATTTATCTTTGTTAAGTCTATAGACACCCCAATCTGGGCTTCCAGATTAGTTTACTTACGGTTTTTGATTCCCCGATGATGAAATGGATCAAGAACACCCTGGGAATGATAGCGTGTTTGAGCTTTGAGTGTTTGCAAAACCCTTGAACCTAACCTAGCCTAAGCTACTTCAAAAACCAAAAACCCTTCCGGTCCGCGCCAGGGCGCAACCATCTTGCGCCAGGGCGCAACCATCCCGCGCCAGGGCGCACCATCGCGCGAGGGTTTCACTCCATCGCGCGACAGTGCGCCAGGGCGCACCATCGCGCGACAGACTCACTCCATCGCGCGATGGTCCCACCTACAACCGACCTTTCCTGAGGAGGACAGTTGGCCACCAATGCAACCTCAGCCAGGCCTCGTGGACTGCCTGAACTCCTCTGTTTCCAACCAGATTCACTCCTTTTCCCTATTTATACCCCCCATTTATTCTCTTTCAAAGGGGTTAACAAAAAAAAGGGTTTCAAAAGGCTTAGTAAAAACCCCAAGTTTCAAAGAACATAGCTTGTTCTTCTTTCAACCATTCAAACACCTCATTCAAGTTTCAAACCTTAAAGCTCAATCATCCGTTCAAACTCGATCTAGGTATAGCATACCTTCTGTTTTCTGTTCTGATCCCTTAGGGGGGCTGGCAGGGCCAAGGCTGGTAATCAATACCAGTCCTGGTCCTAAAGCTGGCGAGGTTTCAAAAACCGTCATGGTAGGAACCAGCGCGCGATGGTCCCACTCTCTCGCGCGACACTTCGGTGCTGCACGCGACGGACCACGTGGGGATTGGTGTCCTACTGTTTTGTGCTTTATTTTGTATATAGATCACTCTGCAAGCATGTTAAAAACCAGTTTATTGTCTTCCTTAGTATAAACTGTTAGCTTTATAGTTGATTTGTATTTCTGCTGTTTTGGAATACCCCTGGGATAATTCTGGACCTGTCTCAGAACCCAGAAAATGTGAACCAAGCACTGGTCTGGTCCGCGCCAGGGCGCAACCATCCTGCGCCAGGGCGCACCATCGCGCGAGGGTTTCACTCCATCGCGCGACAGTGCGCCAGGGCGCACCATCGCGCGCCAGACTCACTCCATCGCGCGACGGTGCGCCAGGGCGCACCATCGCGCGCCAGAGTGACTCCATCGCGCGATAGTTTGCCTCCGACCAGTGAATGGCCTTGCACGGGTAACTTGGATTTAGGCTGTTATTCTGTCCCCACACTGTTTATGGGGTGCTTTATTCAATTTCTAGGGCTTTTAAGCCTTTAAACTGTATATTATGCTGCTCATAACTGCGTGGTTTGTCCTGGGTGTGCACTGGTCCTTCCAGAGCCCAGAGAGTTTGAGAATAAGAGTTGTGGGTTTGAGCTAACCGGCGCGCGCTTGTCTTGGAATTATGCGAGCAAGAGTGAACAGCATGCAGTGACTTGTTCAGTGCATGCTGGTTTCTTCCTACGCACGTCACTCCAAAACAGGGGCTCCCCAATTTGTTTAAACTCCCACAGCAGTCTGTTCCCATCCTATACTAACTGCTCATTCATGCCATCTATCACATCCTGCAAACGTGTTACAGTTTTAATCCCCGATTAACTGTTCTCCCGCCCTAATTGGCTAAAAATTGATTAATCAAACAGAATCGCAAACAAACATCCTTTCGCAAATGCCTAAGTAGAGACCGATCTCCGGATTGGGCGAGAGGGGTGCCATAAAACCCTTCCCCTCTCGTAACCTGGCTCCCGAACCCAGATATGGTTATGACGGACTGGTTCCTTAACTTTTTCAAATCAAACAGCGCGGCAGGTGCTTCGAAATACGGTTCCTTGGGTGTCGGACCTTCAAACCCAAGTGGCGACTCTGTATCTTCGCGAGCGCTTGTCGTCCAGCTTCCAAAAGCGCTCCCGCGAACCGGCAGCATCTCTCCTCAAACAAAAGGGTAGGGGAACGGAATCCCCTTCCCGGAGGAAAGAAAGATCGGGGCAAAATCCCATTTGCCCACAGTGGCGACTCTGCTGGGGATCGAATCGATATTAGTCTATACTTAGAAGTTAATACGCTTGGGAACAATCCCACAAAAGCCTGTCAAAACGGTGAGCTTCGCGCTGCCGAAGAAAGGATTGGTGATTTAACAGGACCTCGTGTCCGGCCATCCAATCTGGGGCTTTTTCGATTGTTCTCTCGTGTAGTTTCCTCTAAGTATTGACTAAATAAATAGAGCCAAATTTGAAAAGACATTTGCAAATTTGCGATTCTGTTTCATTAATCAACTTTTCAGCATCTTCATTTGCATCGATGTGGGATAAGCCCCGTTGGATCGTTTTGGCAATCCGGCACGGTTTACCGGAGCCCGGGGACCCCGAATGACTAACAACCTTCGACGATGATGAGTCATTCTACCGTTCGACTGTTGCTCTGCGATTACGCGGGCAGCGGGAGGTATATCTTGGCTCTAGTCCGAGGAACCTGTTACAAGCCAAAACCAGCCTTTGCATATACAAAACATTAGAACTTTCCAAACTAGGACAGGTACCTACAGGGTAAGATTACTTGCATCTAACCCCCATATACTGTCTACGTGTTATTGCTTTCCCTATCGCATGCACTGTACATACATTATTTTGCATAGGAGCATGATTAGAGTGGTTCTCTCTTTCGAGTTTGTGTTGCGCAATCTAAGACGTTGTTGGACCCGATGAGGAGTCGTTCATTCTGTCGAATGTTCGTTATCAATCGCAAAGTCCTTAGTTCAATGAGACTTTGAGAAATCAAAATTTACTACATCCTTGGCTCATGCCCGGTTAAGAATTCAACCGAAAATATGGAACAACAAAAGTAGTGATGCCGTGTCACTGGCACCACCCAGGTTGAAGTGCGAAGTCACTATACACCGCCGTGTTCAAGGTTAAGGTGCCATGTCATCACCACCGAGTTGTTCCAAATTCAAAGTTGATTCTTCAAATGGGACTAGTCGAAGATTTAGTCTATTTTGACGTCTTTTAGGATCTGACGATCTACTCAAGGACACATGGCCGAAAAGAATTCTGAGGATTCTGGCAACGTCTGAAATTCGTGAGGCAAACTCGTCTCTATTTTTGTACATTCATACATGCTGTTTTGCGTAGAAGCATGTTTAGGGCGGCTTCTAGGTTGTCTCTCTTTCGAGTCTGTCTTATGCTTATTAGGACGCTGCTAGGCCCGATGAAGAGTCGTGCATCTCGATGGTGCACGTTGTCAATTTTCAAAGTCCTTAGATCAACAAACTTTGGGAAATCAAACCTTTTTAAGTCCTTGGCTCATGCCCGATTGAAGTTTCAACCGAAAATAAGGAACCACAAAGTATGGATGCCATGACACTGACACTACCCAGGTTGAAGTGCGAAGTCACTATACACCATGGCGTTCAAAGTTAAGGTGCCATGTCATCTATACCGAGTTGTTCCAAGTCTAAAGTTGAAATTTTGAGAACGAAATAGACAAAGGCTTAGTCTGTTTTGACATCTCTTAGCGTTAGTCGATCTATTCAAAGGATACACCTCGAAAAGAATTCTGAGGATTTTGGCAGCGTCCGAACATCATAAGACAGACTTGTCTGTAGTTGTAGAGTCTAGGAGGACACCAACGATGGCAACATGTGCATTGCATTCTAATTGCTGCAGGAACCTCACTGAGTTCTCGTTTACTTTGCTGTCCAAAGCTAAAGGCCATCTCACTGAAGGGGAGAGCCAAACCTACTTGGGTTAGTCTGCCGGGGCTGTTACACCTTCGTTCCCAAGGTTATATCACCTGCCTCGTTCACCAATTCAGAAATGGCAGTACAAATGGAGCTGGCTGAGCTCAGAAAAGCTATAGAGGAATTGGGTCACAAGATGGACAAACAGATGATTATGGTCCAGGGACTCGTTGGCCTCGTTACCACTACAGCCCCGCAGCCAGATATGGGGCTAGTCAAAGAACCTTCTCTAGCCTACCACTCTCCAGCGGTCAAAATCAAACTATGCTCAGGAGACATGTTCAACGACCTGGTTGAATTCCATGAGGCTAGGACTCACTCGAAGGAGGATGTTGATTCCTTTGTCGAAGCCATTGCCAAAGGGGAGGACATGCTTAGTGATGAATTCAACCTCAAAGGCAAAAGAAGGCATCCTGTTAATGAGGCAATGTGTTGCAACTGCAAAGCAAACAAGGGTCCTGCTTTGAACTCTCAATTCACTCGCCGGAACCCACCGAGGGTTTTCTCATATTTCGATGCACCTTTGGCCTCGGTCTATGAGAGGCTCCTCGATGCTGGTTCCATCAAGCCCCTCAATCCAACTTCATTGCCTAAGAATCCCTCTGCCAACTTCAAATATAACCTCTTTTGCACCTACCATCAAATGCCTGGCCATTCAACCAATGCCTGCTTCCGGCTTCGACATGCCATTCAAGATCTTATCGATTGTGGCATCATCCCAACTCCATCTCCATCAAAAGCCAATACTATCTCCATAACCTTACCTCAACCCAACTCTGGTTCACAACTTGGTCAGACATCCACTATCTCCACTCAAATCAACCCCACCTCTACTCAGATCGATCCGAGCTTTAAGCCAACTGTACCCATCCTGTCCGAGCCTGAGGACAGCCTGCTGGCTGCTGTTTGTGCAATTGAGACTTTCTCTGCCAACATCTGGACTGACAGTGATGAGGGGCTTGCAAAGGGGAAGACTGGCCTGCTGAGGTCCATTGTTCAAAGGAGCGTTGAGTAGGTTTGGTCGAAGAAGCTGATAAAGCCGAAGTGCTGTTGCTTGGGCCTGACACCCGCTGGATCCTACCTCTTTTTGTGGAAGCTATGGGTAGCTTTTTAAATATTGCATTTTCAAACCGCGTCTAGTTTGCATTGGCGTTTTGTCTGAGTCTGACACAGAGTCGTTTGCATTTGTCTAAGTCTAGCTCTGAGTCGGAGGTTGTGCCTCTTGGCCCTCCACGTCGTAGCTTTTGTTTCAAGTTTTGAGTCTGCCGTACTTGGCAACCCCGAGGGGCTTTCTTTATGACATGCTTTATCTTACTTCTAAGTACTTCGCTGGCTTTTGAATAAACTATGTCGTCCCTGACGACGAAGGGATAGATTTCGATGGGATTATCCCCAAGGAAATGTGTTCCCTCGCCGAAAGGGAAGACAAAAGGCATGCTCAGCCTAGTAATTGAAATAGTAGTTTTCAAATAAACTTGAAAGATGAAGTAGACCTCCAAATGGTTCAAAACTGGTTCAAACATTGTCCCCAGAGGAGCATTGTGCCCGGTCACATAGGTTCGAAGAATTCATCAACGTCTTGGCATGGTCTCACAAAGACACGCCCGACGTTGATCATGAGATAAAGGAACATTAAATCCCCCTGCTACCAGATGCCAAACCATGTAAAGCAAAGCTCAAAAGGTCCAGCGCCTCTACCATGTTCAAATTTGCAAGAACAGCGTTCCACCAACCACAAGTTAGAAAGTTCAAAATTGGCTTGGGGCGAGGCATGTCAACCGAAGCACTTTAGACCCTATGCTATCAAGGCCATTTTTTCTGGGGCTGCGGCCAAACATCATCGACCTCGATGGCAACAAATTCAAATACCTTGGTCAGCATGCATCAATTCAAAAGACTTTTCCCTGAGAGAAGCTCGTTGGACTGAAAACCCCAAGGGTGGGCAGTTCCAAGCAAAAGTTAGAGCAGCCTGCTAGACCAAAAACCTATGAAGGTGGTTTAGGCAAAAGTAAAGGCAATATTTGAAAGCTCGCTAGACCGAAAACCCGAATGGACGGTTCTAGGCAAAAATTAGAGCGTAAAAGGTGAGGTAAAACACTCGAGTGGACCTTAGCCTGAACTACGTTTTGACCTGATTCCCTAGCTTGGGATACGTAGGCAGTCTCTCCTTGAGACTCGGTCACAATCTATCAATTTGATCCATGGTTGACATTTGGTACACATCAAACGTCGAAGAGGATCGAAGATCAAGCTGCATGGGAGGCGTCTGACAGGGAAAACCTTTTGTCTTTCAATTTTATTGCAAACTACTACTTCAATTTCGAAGCTGAGCATAAAGCCTTAAAAGAATTTAAGCATAAAAAACAGAACGAAATGCTGGCGAGGCCTAACGGCTCACAGTTTATTCTACGTTCAGCGAAGTCTGATGTGAGCAGTTGCAGTAGCTTTGCAGTCATGTACGCTAGTTTGAGGTTCACGCCACTTGATTCGTAGTTATGTGCGTTGGTCTCAACCCTGCGCGCACTTTTTCAATTCGTATAGCAATCGATAGCAGTCAGCTACTGCCTTCGAGTCCTGCTCAAGGGGCTTTTACCAAGTTCGGTCATACCGTGTAGACTTAATGTGACTGCACGAGGGTGTCGGTTTCAGTCCGGGCCTATATGTGTCTTCATTTGCGTCTTATGTCCGTCTTTATGGCATTTTTCTAGATTTCAATCATTGTCATGTCGAGATGCTATTCTCCGTTCTATTTGTTTGTGCAGGTCATTGTACAGCTATTTTGACCTCGCAAGTGTCAGTTTCGCCTGTCTAAAGGGATATTGTGAGTTTTGGCACGTTAATGCTCAAAATTTCATTGTATTCCATGTGTCTAAGGGTTCACATTGTTCCCTGGGGCTCTTTCCCCCTTTTCGTTCGAGCTAGGCACGTCTGTACATATATGTATGTCTGTGTCGACTCAGTTCGCTTGTCAACGCAAATTAGATATTAGCGCATGATTTATATGTCAATAAACTGGAAAAATGCAATTTTTACATTGCTACTCTTGCATCTATAATTCACAAGCTGTGGACTCTCTTGAGACGGCAAGGGCACGTCAGCCCAAGGCCAAGCAAAGCATATCTCTGGGGCTTTTCCGCCCAAGCATCGAAGAAGGGGCATGCAGGCCCAATGCCACACCGCTCCTATATGTCACCTGGGCACGCCAGCCCACTCAATATCTATCTATCTAGATGCACATCTCAGAAGCAAAAGACAGTAAAGTACTGGGGCTCAGTGGTAGTCCTTAGGCATCGTTGTCCTCCTAGGAGCCGCCCATAGCTTGCATTTGCATTTTCAATTTGTGCATTTTGTTTGTATACATCTTTGCATATTGTGTATGTCAACTGTTGAAAACAGGAAGGTGGTCAGAATAGTCACCATCGAGTCTTTGTTTGCCGAAGGATGCAATGCAATCTCCTGCGGTGTTATTCTCGTTGGTCAGTGGATGCGAAGAAATCTCCCTGAATCCACGATTTATTTGCCAAAGGATGCGATGCAATCTCCTGAAATGTTGTTTTGTTCGTTAGCGAAGGCGATGGAAATCTCCCTAACTCTCGATTTGGTTTGCCGAAGGATGCGATGCAATCTCCTGAAATGTTGTTTTGTTCGTTGCTTGACCGATTCCTATACCTAAATTAATGGGTTGTCCCAAGCGTAGGGCGGAAACCGATGCAGCATAATATCCGGTAAGTCCGGAGTCGAATCCACAGAGATGGTGATGTGTGCTGACTAAAAACTCGGGTTGTTATTGATTAAATTGGCTCTTAGGTAGCCACCCCTTGTCGATTTGATTGAAATATTAATTAAAACCTAGAATTAATTGTACTTTTCAAATAATTAAAAAGGAAGGTATGGCCGTAGGGTTTATAGCACTTGTAACTAGTCCGAATTAACCCGCTCCATTTGGTATTCTTAAAAATGTTCAACTTTAGATTGAGAAAGATACCCCGCAAGATGCGAGACCCTATGGTCGCCGTATACCCATGCGCAGCGAAGAATGAGTTTTGGACCCCCATTCCCCCGTTCACATGAGCTCCGACGATGCCCGGGTTCGTCCGCGGGAAGTATTTTTCAATCCAAAATTGTCTGATTTATTATTTAAAAACAAGAGCAGTGCCCGGACTCGCCACGATGTGTTAATTACCCCGCGACCCTACCTATATAACTACTCACTCATCATTAACTAATAAACAAAAGAAACCCTAAATTGAAACATGCTTCTAATACTGTGAGATGAAAAACAAACAAGAAATATAAACTAATCAAATATCAAGGAATAACTTTTATTAAAAACAAAAATTAAAAGTAGTTATCGAAGTACGATTAATTGAACAAAATATCAAATAACATGAAAGAAAGAAAACTCAAAAGAAGACTTAACAATATTCAAAGGGATCGTGATGGCAGCCCCGTCCGTCTCTTCTTCGTCCGTGGCCAGAACTCTCCTTCGGTCGCGTGATCCCAAGAAGATACCATGGCAATCCCCGTTCTTTTCTCCCTCGGCTGCCCCGTCCTTTTTTCTGTTTTATCCGTGCGTGGGGAATAAGATCCTTCTCCACTGTGCGCAGCTTCTCCTTTTTATAAGGTGCTGTAGCCGAGTCCCTCAAGCCCTATTTTTCTACTCTTGGAATTATAAGCCTGGCCCACTATGGAACAAGGCCAGCAATATTTTTGCCATGGCTTCCCACGTGCACATCTTTATTAAGGCCAAGAGTATTGTAATATCCAGTCCAATGAATTTAATTGACTTTACGGTATTAAGCCTCCAAATGCCTACAATACAAAAATCAAGCATTAAACTTCAAATAATAGTATAAAATAAACTTTGCAAGGATAAATTAGAGGGCGCTAACGTGAACATTTACGCGCCTATCATTCGTTAGCAGAGGCGATGGAAATCTCCCTAACTCTCGATTTGGTTTGCCGAAGGATGCGATGCTATCTCCTGCGGTTTTGTTCAGTTTGTTAGCGGAGGCAATGGAAATCTCCCTAACTCTCGATTTGTTGGCCGAAGGATGCAATGCAATCTCCTGCGGTTTTGTTATTGTTGGTCAGTGGATGCGAAGAAATCTCCCTGAGTCCACGATTTGTTCGCCAACGGATGCGATCGAAAATCTCTTGCGGCATTGTTCTCATAGCAGGATGCGATAAAATCTTCTGCACATTGATCTGCCCATCTCAAATCAACGACAGCCGGTCCTGTCCACTTCTCAACGGCGTGATCATTCTGCACATTGATCTGCCCATCTCAAATCAACGACAGCCGGTCCTGTCCACTTCTCAACGGTTCGATCATTTATACTGATGATCCTCCCATCCCATCTGCAACGGCTCGGTCATTTATACTGATGATCCTCCCCTCCAGTCTTCAACGGCTCGATCATTTATACTGATGATTGTCCCGTCTTGTCTGCAACGGCTCGGTCATTTATACTGATGATCCTCCCCTCCAGTCTTCAACGGCTCGATCATTTATACTGATGATTGTCCCGTCCTGTCTGCAACGGCTCGGTCATTTATACTGATGATCCTCCTGTCCAAGACTTCAACGGCTCGATCATTTATACCGATGATTGTCTCATCCTGTCTGCAACGGCTCGGTCATTTATACTGATGATCCTCCCGTCCAGACTTCAACGGCTCGATCATTTTTACTGATGATCCTCCCATCCTGTCAAATTCCTCAGCGGTTTGATCACTCGGTTCATTGATCTCTCCGTCCGCACCCACGACAGCCGATCCTGTCAAATCCATCAACGGTATTTAGCCATATCGTTCATACAATCCACAACGACGATCAGATTATCGTCCGATGGTTTGTTCAATGGTCCACCATCCGCAACTAGTTGTTCCCCAGGAGAGTCCGCCTCGGCCTGCTTTAAACAACTACCTCTACATCAGTCTTGCTTCACGCGCATCTTCCAACAGCCTTATTGCTCTGTCTCGGATGGTCTTTGATAAGGAGATTGGCTCTGATTCCCAGCAGATGGAATTCAACCTGCCTGACACGACCTACCTGTGTTTGTTGGAATGCTTTGTGCCGAGGATAGCTTGATCCCCAGTAACGACGGCTTGTCCTATCCACGTCTTCAGCGACAGCCGGTCCTGTCCAATTTCTAATGGCTCAATCATTTTGTATAGTGATCCGCCTATCAATGGCTCGATCATTTTGTATAGTGATCCGCCTATCAATGGCTCGATCATTTTGTATAGTGATCCGCCCACCAACGGCTTGATCATTTTGTATAGTGATCTGCCTATCAATGGCTCGATCATTTTGTATAGTGATCCGCCTATCAATGGCTCGATCACTTTGTATAGTGATCTGCCCTACGATAGCTCGATCACTTTGTATAGTGATTCGCCTGTTCAAAGCAACGACGACCTGCCCCATCCAAATCTGCAGCGACAGCATGTCCAGTCCAAATTCGATCAATAAGCGGCGATTCACTCGTCCACTTCTACTTCCATCCCCGGCAATGGACCTACCTGTCCATTCCACCGATCAGGTTCCTTAAGTTTACTTGTCTACTTTGCTAGTATGCTTTGCTCTGGATTGCCTTGAGGGGTGTCTAGAAATCTTTGACGTTACTTGTACCAAGTCGATGGTGCTTCAAGTGCCGTCAAAGAGGGGCTACTGTAGACACCCCAATCTGGGCTTCCAGATTAGTTTACTTACGATTTTTGATTCCCCGATGATGAAATGGATCAAGAACACCCTGGGAATGATAGCGTGTTTGAGCTTTGAGTGTTTGCAAAACCCTTGAACCTAACCTAGCCTAAGCTACTTCAAAAACCAAAAACCCTTCTGGTCCGCGCCAGGGCACAACCATCTTGCGCCAGGGCGCAACCATCCCGCGCCAGGGCGCACCATCGCGCGACAGACTCACTCCATCGCGCGATGGTCCCACCTACAACCGACCTTTCCTGAGGAGGACAGTTGGCCACCAATGCAACCTCAGCCAGGCCTCGTGGACTGCCTGAACTCCTCTGTTTCCAACCAGATTCACCCCTTTTCCCTATTTATACCCCCCATTTGTTCTCTTTCAAAGGGGTTAACAAAAAAAAGGGTTTCAAAAGGCTTAGTAAAAACCCCAAGTTTCAAAGAACATAGCTTGTTCTTCTTTCAACCATTCAAACACCTCATTCAAGTTTCAAACCTTAAAGCTCAATCATCCGTTCAAACTCGATCTAGGTATAGCATACCTTCTGTTTTCTGTTCTGATCCCTTAGGGGGGCTGGCAGGGCCAAGGCTGGTAATCAATACCAGTCCTGGTCCTAAAGCTGGCGAGGTTTCAAAAACCGTCATGGTAGGAACCAGCGCGCGATGGTCCCACTCTCTCGCGCGACACTTCGGTGCTGCACGCGACGGACCACGTGGGGATTGGTGTCCTACTGTTTTGTGCTTTATTTTGTATATAGATCACTCTGCAAGCATGTTAAAAACCAGTTTATTGTCTTCCTTAGTATAAACTGTTAGCTTTATAGTTGATTTGTATTTCTGCTGTTTTGGAATACCCCTGGGATAATTCTGGACCTGTCTCAGAACCCAGAAAATGTGAACCAAGCACTGGTCTGGTCCGCGCCAGGGCGCAACCATCCTGCGCCAGGGCGCACCATCGCGCGAGGGTTTCACTCCATCGCGCGACAGTGCGCCAGGGCGCACCATCGCGCGCCAGACTCACTCCATCGCGCGACGGTGCGCCAGGGCGCACCATCGCACGCCAGAGTGACTCCATCGCGCGACAGTTTGCCTCCGACCAGTGAATGGCCTTGCACGGGTAACTTGGATTTAGGCTGTTATTCTGTCCCCACACTGTTTATGGGGTGCTTTATTCAATTTCTAGGGCTTTTAAGCCTTTAAACTGTATATTATGCTGCTCATAACTGCGTGGTTTGTCCTGGGTGTGCACTGGTCCTTCCAGAGCCCAGAGAGTTTGAGAATAAGAGTTGTGGGTTTGAGCTAACCGGCGCGCGCTTGTCTTGGAATTATGCGAGCAAGAGTGAACAGCATGCAGTGACTTGTTCAGTGCATGCTGGTTTCTTCCTACGCACGTCACTCCAAAACAGGGGCTCCCCAATTTGTTTAAACTCCCACAGCAGTCTGTTCCCATCCTATACTAACTGCTCATTCATGCCATCTATCACATCCTGCAAACGTGTTACAGTTTTAATCCCCGATTAACTGTTCTCCCGCCCTAATTGGCTAAAAATTGATTAATCAAACAGAATCGCAAACAAACATCCTTTCGCAAATGCCTAAGTAGAGACCGATCTCCGGATTGGGCGAGAGGGGTGCCATAAAACCCTTCCCCTCTCGTAACCTGGCTCCCGAACCCAGATATGGTTATGACGGACTGGTTCCTTAACTTTTTCAAATCAAACAGCGCGGCAGGTGCTTCGAAATACGGTTCCTTGGGTGTCGGACCTTCAAACCCAAGTGGCGACTCTGTATCTTCGCGAGCGCTTGTCGTCCAGCTTCCAAAAGCGCTCCCGCGAACCGGCAGCATCTCTCCTCAAACAAAAGGGTAGGGGAACGGAATCCCCTTCCCGGAGGAAAGAAAGATCGGGGCAAAATCCCATTTGCCCACAAAGTCCAATTATATTATTATTTGAAGTTTTATGCTTTATTTTTGTGTTGTAGGTATTTGAAGGATTTAATAAAAGAATATACAAAATGGAGAAGAATTGGCCTTGGACTTTGGTACACAAGTGGGCCCAATAGTTAGTAATTATTTTGACTAACTGGGCCGTGAAAGAAAATTAGAAGAACATGGCTAGGATTAAGAGTGATAACTGGGCCAATAGGAGTTTTGTTATTAGGTCGGCACTTTCACTTATAAAAGGCAGCTTTTGACAAGAAGCGGGGGCTTCATACGGTAAAACAAAAACAGAGATTCGGGGGCTGCCAAGACCGAGAGCTACAGGGAACAAAACGCTGGGATATCTTTTTGGATTCTCACGTACGACGACAGAGAAGAGGGGGCTGTCGAGATCAAGAGGTTTTGTTCTGAATATTGTTTATGCAGTTTTAGATCTTACGTTTTTACTTCTGTTTCTTTTCCGATCAAGTTATTTGAAGTTTTGTTCAATTACTCGCACTCTGGTAACTTGTATTAATTTCCGTCTTTCATTAAAGTTGGTCATTGGTTATTGTTTAACTTGGATCTTTTGTATATTTTTCATCTTGCGCAATATAAACATGATGCAAGTTAGGGTTTCTTTTACTTCTTGTTTAATAATGTGTGAGTAGTCATTAGGTAGAGTCGCGGGGTGATTAACACATCGTGACCAGTTCGGGCACTGCTCTTAATTTCAAATAATGGAAAAACAATTTTAAATTGGAAAAATACTTTCCGCGGACGAACCCGGGCATCGTCGGAGCCCATGTGAACGGGAGAATGAGGGTCCAAAACTCATTCTTCGCTGCGCATGGGTATACGGCGACCATAGGGTCTCGCATCTTGCGGGGTAACTTTTTCAATCTAAAATTAAACGTTTTTAAGAACTCCAAACAGAGCAAGTTAATCCGGACTGGTTACGAGAGCTATGAACCCTACGACCATACCTCTTTTAATTATTTGAAAGTTCAATCAATTTCTAGGTTTTAATTAATCTCTCAATCAAAACGACAATGGGTGGCTACCTAAGAGCCAGTTTAAATAAGTAACAACCCGAGTTTTTAGTCAGCACACATTACTGTCTTTGTGGATTTGACTCCGGACTTACCGGATATTATGCTGCATCGGTCTCCGCCCTACGCTTGGGGCAACCCATTATTTTAGATTTAGGAATCGGTAAAGCATTTTTTGCGCCGTTGCCGGGGACAGTAACGTGTGTTAAGAATTCGGATAGTTATTTTTTATTTTGTCTTCTTTTTAGTTCTTTATTTTTTTTTATTTTTTTTTTAATTGTTGAAAAGAAAAAAAAATGGCCCATTTTGCAAGGTGGTTTGGAGGTTATATAAAACAATTTGATTGTTCAGTATCACTTCCAATATTTTATGGTTTCGGTTCAGAAAATCCTTTTTCACATGTTCATAACCTTGAGGAAGCTTTTGGTAAGAATGAAGTGACTCTTTTACATGTATTCCCAGCATCTTTACGTGATAGTGCTCTAGATTGGTTTAATTGTTTGAGTCCAAGATTGACATGGGGTGAGATTGTAATACAGTTTTTCAAAACTTTCAATCCCTCATATGAGACTCATATGCTTTTACAAGAACTATCAGATTTCTATCGACAAGATGATGAGTCTTTGTTGCAGTGTTGGGAGCGATTTAAAAATACCGTATTCTCTTGGTTGAGTTTTAATTGTGAGCTTGGCGGTCTTCTAGCTACCTTTTGTCGTGGTTTAAATCCTAAGACATGCAAGGTGGATTTTAGGTCCACTGACGAATTTCTTGATAAAACCGCTGAAGAGGCTTGGGATTTCTTAGATGAATTAACTCAAAAACTCTAACTTTGTGAGTTGACTGACAGTTCTGAGGATACCAATTCTGATGCTAGAGAAAAAGCGGAAATAGAGTCACTTCCCGAGGATATCAATTCTGATGTGAGAGAAAAAGAGGAAATGGAGCCGTTTGTCATTAGTGAAGGCTATATGCCTTTTGAGGAGTCATTACCAATAATTACACTGAATCATCAAGTACTCCTAGCTATAGATTGTGCCACCCCTCCTACTGAGTCTCCACTTTAACAAGAGTTTTTAAATGTGGAGCAAATTGATTTTCTTGGTGTTGATGAATTTAATTTAATTTATCATCCATATCTTGTGGACTTTGTCAATGCTTTGAAAATTGATCTAGCTTGGGCTAAGCACTTGGTTGTATTTAAATATCTAAAACGAATTCGGCAAATGCGCTACTCGAAGTATCTTATCTTGTGGCATGGCCGAATTCAATTTTTGATAAAAGATGTAGAATGGAGTGCTCTGTTCATTGTTTTAGCTCTTGTTGACGTGATAAATGTTCGGTACCCGCGTTTGGCTGCTCGTATATAATTTTTTTTTTTTGATGGTCTGGTATAGCCACTCGTTTCTCGCTTGAGAACTAGGGAGAAAAGTAGTACCCGTGTCTTTCGCGTGAAGAAAGTGGATGATTTTTTTTTTTTTGTCTTTCATTTTATCTCTTGCTTTATTTATTTCTTTTAGTTATTTTTCTAGTTGTCTTGGAGGCTAACATTTTGCAGATTGTTCGATCCAAGTTGGGGGGTCTCCCTCTCAACATCATTTACTCTGCTTAGCTCCTCCGTTTCGAGGTGATACCTTTCCCTTCTTTTTCTTTTATGTCCGCTATTTTTATTCTTTTGTATTCAATGAGGACATTGAATTGTTCAAGTTGGGGGGAAGGATCACTTTGTTCTTTATTTTAAAAAAGGGAAAAACACAAACTAAAAAAAAAAGGAAAATTTTTCTTTTTGCATGAGACTTGAAGGCTGTTGAGACTAGCTCGTGATTGATTGAGTTGGATATGTGATAGTCATTGTTTGATTATATTTGTGGTGGCATTGTAGTTCTTTTTGCTAGCTTGTCGCGAAGAATTTTTCATGGCATTTATTTTTAGCACATTTGCACCTCACGTCTGTTTGGGCTTTGGTTGCTTGTGAGTTGTGACTTAATTATTCTCGATGGCTAGTTTAGTGGAGACTTATGCCCATGTGAGTTTAGAGCCTTATCTTTTCTTGGAGTGGTGTCAAATAAACTCTTCTTGTCACAAAAAAGCAAATTCGTTGTTGATCTCATTATTTTTGTTGTCAAGTGTTGGGAATATTTTGAATTGCCTACTTATCTCTTGAGTTTGAAAAGTTATATGGTTGTATTGGCCCTTGGAGAGGATTATAGGCTATCTTTGCTATTTTGAGCCAGTTCGTTTCTTTTATTTATACATTATCTCTTGTGAACCCATTTGAGCCTCATGCACATAGCTTTTTCCTTGTTGAGCTCCACCATCTATACTGTGTATTGAGAAAGGTTAGTTAATGATGTGAAGGTGAATTATTGAGAAGGGGATGAGTGGAGTTGTGAATTGAGTTTTGATTGACCGGTGATCTTTCCCATAGAAAGAGAAAACAAAAAGAAGGGGAAAAAAAAAAAAGCAAAAAGGGAAGACACCAAATTATTGTGGAAAAGGAGAAATACTTGTTTTAAATGTGAGTTTGTATTAAAGGTAGGAAAGAGAGATGTGGCGGAGTTGAAAAAAAGAGAAGAAAAAGGGGGCACGCATCTTTATGTTTGCCCTATGTGAGTAGTGGTTAGCCTATTCTCGGACACTTGAATTTTTACCTAGCCTTGAAACATTTTCCCTTACCTGACATTATAACCGAAATTGAAGTCCTATTTGATCCTACGGGTAATGGGCCGTGAATTGGTGGATAGAGAGAGTTTCTAATACTTGGCATTCCGTTCATGAGATTGTGTGTCCACTTTATAAAGCTTTCTTTTCGTGTCAACTTTTACAGGATACTTTGCTTTCATTTATATAATTTCCACCTGCACATATTGAGAGTAATATGCACCTTATTTCGAGTGATTTCATTTGTTGAGTGCATGACATGGTGAGATTTGAAGTCAAGACTCGGTCCGGAGAGAAATTTTGGTTATTTTTCACTTGTAACCGAAGCCCTTGTTCACACACGCTTAGTATCGGTGCCATGACTTATTTTTCTAACTTGATAGTATCTAGAACTGCTTATGCGCATTATCTCTTTGCAATGGCTTTATATTCTTTGTTTGAGATATCATTGAGCTGTTTTACGGTTTTTCAGATTTCATGTGAAAGGATTCTTGGTGTTTTGTGGGTAATCACTACTGAAAACCCTCACAAGACTTCACTCGTCCTACCGGGGCCGCCTGGGGGTTTAAAAGAACTGTCAGTTTTAATTTATTTTCTTTAAGTTGCATTTTGTTTTATTTGCTCGGGACTCGCAAAGTGTAAGTTGGGGGGTGTGATAGGCGCGTAAATGTTCATATACGCGCCCCCTAATTTATCTTTGTTAAGTCCAATTATATTATTATTTGAAGTTTTATGCTTTATTTTTGTGTTGTAGGTATTTGAAGGATTTAATAAAAGAATATACAAAATGGAGAAGAATTGGCCTTGGACTTTGGTACACAAGTGGGCCCAATAGTTAGTAATTATTTTGACTAACTGGGCCGTGAAAGAAAATTAGAAGAACATGGCTAGGATTAAGAGTGATAACTGGGCCAATAGGAGTTTTGTTATTAGGTCGGCACTTCCACAAGCGCCTATAAAGGAACCAAGTTCCAAAATGTGGCTTACATTTTGGCCATCTCCGGACGATAATGCCCCCAGGTTCTGAAGTTAGCCGATTGAATTTACTTCTTTAGGGTTTTGGGCGTTCTTGTCATTTCACGCTCAAAAGTGGTGGGCCGTAGACACTATTTGGGTTATTTACGAATTACTTTAACGGGTTTTCGGACTTTCGATGTTTTCCGTCTGCGTCCCGATTTTTCTATACTATTTTGTCACGTAGTGGTTTTGGGCTTGGGGGCTTTCCGGTAAAATTACCTCCCTTGGTTACTGTACACGCGTGAATAAAGCCTGGAATCCAGGCGGTCTGTCCCTTGCAATTCAGTTTTTCCTTTTTTGATAATGCTCTTCCAATTGGTTTTTTTATTGTTCTCTGCCCATTTTGGGTTTTCATTCATCCGGCCACCACCATCTCTGCGACGGACGGCCAAACCGGCTTCTCAAAGCAGATGATGCCCGATTAGCTGCAGGAGGAGAAGATTTGGAGAGGAAAGTTTGTGAGGAGCTTAGAGGCTGGGTCGTCTTCGGCTCCAGTCGGAAATACGAGGACGCCGCCGATTTGTTCGACAAAGTCATCGGTTCTTTCAGAATTCAGCAAATACTGTGAGTCCTTTTCCCTTGTTTTCTTTTGGGTTGTCGATTGGGGTGCTTCGGATTTGTATATCCGGGTTCAGGTCTGGTCGATTGATTGATGTGTACTTTTTATGTCGTAAAATTTCAAAGAATCTGTTGGGTTAACTCTGGGGAAAGAAACGCATGTGTTCGATCAATTGGTTGTAGATTTTTGGCTGCTTATGAAATCGACTTCATGATCTAGGGAAAACTCTGAAAAAGGACGCATTTCCAGGACTAAAATTTGATTTCCAAAAAACGACAGATGTGTGAGGGTCAATTTCGTGGTCTCTGTGCTCTATGATATCAACAATTTCTAATCATTCTTACAGATTTATGCAATTTCTAGCACGGAAAAGGTCTTTAGCACAGTAGGAAAAACTTTATCGTTTCCTTTTATTCATTTTCAAGGATTAAAAAGATAGGTAAAAAAACAAAATCTGTAAGCTAAAAGAAACTGAGAATATTGAGTACCTTCCCATTCTTTGTCTTTAGGCACTTTAAACAGAATAAGCTAAGTAGCTGCTTTATCTCACTCACATGAGAAGGATGATGTATAGGAATCGCTGACTCGATACACTCAAAATGACTTGAAAGATAACAATAACAAAACTTGAGTGGTACTCCGTGAAACCGCAACCTCAAAGCATGTGAATGGATTTCTTTCGGAGTTTTCAGCGTGATCACCGGTATAAACAACAAAAAATGTGAAAACTTGGTACCTTCACATTTTCGAGGTTCTCCAGCACCGCATGATTCACATTTTCCAGATTCAAGTGGCTAAGCAAGGAATTGATTTGTATAGTGGATAGATTGGCTTATAGGGAAGTCATTGTTGGATGATGTATTTTTGTAAAAATTCCCAGTTGACTTAGCGTGTGAGCTACTCATAAAAATTCCCTGGCACGGATCCTTCTGGGTTAAGATACTTTGAAATGATCTACTCATAAATTTGCCTTCTGATAACATGACTTTTATGCTTTTCTATTTTGATTTGGAGATTATCTTTTTCTTTGACCAGGTTAAGGCAAAAGGGTCATTGATGCAAATGGTTGCCGCAGACTGGATAAGATCTGACAAACATTAAGACAATCTGGCCATGCCCCCAGCAAAGCCACCCCTCTGAAAGCTTCCAAATCCAGGCCTCCGGTAAGTTGTGAATACGCTCTCTCTTTTGTTCTTATCATCTGTGTTGTGCTTGCATCATGATTAGCTTACAGAGTGGAAAACAAAGCAGACTATAACAACATGATTCCTGACCAATAGTTCTAATGTTCAAGTAAGCTAGGAAATCATAGCTGGTGTTGGCTGTTCGCTGTCGTAGGATCAATTTCACTAGATTACCTTGCACATTCTTCATTGTTTTTTCCCTAATGCAGACAGGTATGTTAGCCACTTAGGATGAGTGATCCTACCAGATTAGATGTGAGACAATTGCCAATATTCTCATCCCCGAAAGATTATATGATTTAGTTCAATGGCCAATTAAGCAAGTCCTTAGTGATTTAAGTCCTCACTAGAGGAGAGTTGATAATTTGATCATGCACTTTTTTCCCTGGTGGGGACATGTACTTTGTGGGTAGAGATTCTCACACTCCCCCATTCTATAGTGGCATTCCTTTTATCTCATCTTGCATGTGAGAAACTATAAATTTATAAGGATATTGTTTTATGTTTTATCTTTTTTGTTTTATATGCATCCAGAGAAGTCCGAATTTTAGCCTCCTCTACAAATTTAATTGTTTACCAAAATGGATTGTCTTTGTGAGAGCCTGCAAAAATCATAAGCCATTGTAGCCGTCCAGCACTCCCCCACATGCATGACCCCGTCTCGCTAGAGTTGAATAAACTGAACTAACACTTGCACAATCACAAATAAGCCATACCAAATATAGCAGGGGAACGAACACAATCACGAGACTCATGAGAACAGACCTCTTAAAACATCTCAAGTCACTTACTCTTTCAAATGCTTGAACTATTAGGAAAGGCGCCCAACAATGTATATCAAGGTATCCAACGCTTACCATTGGAGAATAAATTGATGTTTAAGAGCTTATGGATCTCTTGTTATTAATTTAAAGTTTGGCTATTGTAACGCAGTTTAGTGGAGAGTTCTTTCATTTTCGTTATCTTCCTTTCTTCCCCTCTATCTGATTAGGGGAGCAGACTGCAGTAGTGCAGTGTCATGTTCTTATAATATTTTCATACTAATATGTACCTTGTTTGGACCATTGTAATAGGTGTTCGATTATGAATTACTTGAATTGATGGGTGTTCATAATACAAGGCTAAGTGTTCGAATGAATTGATTTGTGGGCTAATATTTTGGGTGAGTGTTCGTTTAACTTGGATTGGGTGTTCATTTAAGGCTAAGTGTTCAAATAATGAACTAACCTACGGTAGTACAATTTTTTCAAGTATTTTATGAAGGAAAAAAAAACATTGGGGTGGTCATGTGACCATCTCCCCTTCTATGTAGAGCCGCCAGTGCCTACATTTGATTTCTGTGATTCCAGCGGTCAAGACATTATAAAGCTGATTGATCAGATCGTCGATTGGGCTGGGGCTTTCATCGCCTTCATCCTAAGAGGGTTGTTGGATTTGACTTCTGTTTGATAGTCTTTAGCCCCAGAGAGAGTTTGAACTTTTGTGATTTCTCTTGATAGATTTCTGTATAGATGTTTGATTTTTGTCGATCGGAGTGATGTGGTATTTGATTTTGAGGTGTTCATGGTTTTCAGTTATCGAAATCCTAATAATTTGGGAAACCAGTTAGAGAGTCAGCTGCATACAGGGTCAGTTAGATTTTTGTATGTCATGCATGATAATCTAATTGGTTACAGAGTCAGCTGTAAATCTAATTGGTTGGATTTCTTTTGAAAGACTCTGTGTGTGGTAAAAGTCTCTTTGTGTACGTCAATCATCCATGGAATTTTTTGTTGATTTCGTTGGTCAAGAACTGCACTCTAATAGAGCATATTAGCATAAGTTGTTGTCATACTTTTAACATGCTAGGGAAAGATAAGGAGACAGTTTAAGCTGGAGTTTTGAAGAGTTCTTTGAGTCTGCAGTCAGTTATAGTTGAAAGATGTTGGGCGGATGCTTGCCATTGTAATGATGTTTTACGTTATACGACTAGATGTAATATCATAAGCCTAGCTGCCTTTGAGACATATTATGGTATACAAACAAAGACAAGTGAACGGAAATATTGCCTGTTAAGCTGAAAAGCAAAGCAAGGACACGAGCAATACACTGAGGTCTTCGGTTGGACTTAGTTCAAACCAGATGAACAACTTAAAAATGGCAGGCAGGTAGGCAGCAAGAAAGAAACTAATGTCAAGAATGCAAGCAAATTTAGGGAGAAAACCAAAAGAAAATTGACATATGTTACTAAGTTGTTCCCTGAAATCCTACGGGTTTTCTTGAAGAGTATACGTTCTTTGGATGCATAGGGTATGCACATTGGCACGTGATGTTTTCCCCTGGCAAGTACTTTTAGGCTGTGTTTGGAGATTGGAAGGATTTTATGAGGGAAAGCAAAAGGTGAAAGGAAAAAAGAACAGGATAATGAATGAAGTGAAGTGGCTTAGCCCTTGTATTAATTTCATTGTATCTTCTTCTTTACTGTTTCCTTTACCCTCAAAAAAATTTTCATGTCTATGTAGAATCGAAATCTTCTGTTGACCAAAAAAAAAGAGAAAAAAGGAAATCTTCTGTTGAGTATTATCTTCAGTCGCTGTCAATGTTGAATGCAGAATTTATAGAGAGTGTAGCTTAAAGAAGAGTTTCAATAACAGAAGTTTTTGGTGTTTGGGTTATTGTTGTGTCTGATTTAGTCAATACCAGTGTTCTTTGTTCTATCAGGTTCCCCTTGTGACTAACATCAATTATTCTTATTTCTAGGTTTGAGAGAGAAAGGACATGCCCTTTGTGCAGGACCTTGGTTGGACCTGCAGATATTCGTTCATTCAGGACGAATCAACAAGTTTGTTCTTCCAATTGTTCTGAAATTCTGCATTGTCACAAAGCATGTATCTTCTTCCCCATCAAACTGCTATTTCCCCAAAAATTTTATCTCTTTGCATAGTCTTAGTTTTGACTTATTACATTGTCTCATTCTTGAGTTGCCCTTAAAAATTGTTGGTTGGAAGGTATCACCAGAATTAGCAGATGGATTAACAATATGTACATTTGGCCTCGGGGTGAGTTGATTTTCATGAAAGTGATCATCGCTATTGCTTTTACCTTAGTGCTATGATTGAATGCACCAGACTATGTAGCACTAATACTTCAAAAAGGGCGCTATGTCCACGTATTGGAGTCGGGGACACATATTGAACACACCACGTGGCGTGTCCAATAATTTTTATTATTTTTTGATAGGGGACACGCCGGGGATTGTCGATTATACTAGCGGATTCTTCACTGGAGTCGGGTGGAAATCATTTGTTCATGCACAAGCTAGCAACCTACCACACATTAGTACTCAATCCTAATGTACATGTAGAATTACACACTATGGTGTTTGATGCGAACAACTACGAACGCATCTACTCTTGGTATTGATATCATTATGTAAGGACTGTGAACTTCATCTAATGAATGCATGTATAAAAACTGATCAACCTTCATTTTACAGCGAACGTCACCATATCCCGATCTTGAAAATGACAATCGCTTCGAACTTTTTTACTGAGCACGCGATTCGTGCGGAGCACGTAGCCCGACACTAGTTCACTTATAAAAGGCAGCTTTTGACAAGAAGCGGGGGCTTCATACGGTAAAAAAAAAAACAGAGATTCGGGGGGTAAGAATTACCGGCCGGTCCAAAAAATTGATTCAAAACTCCAATAGCTCCTGGATTGGTTCAAAAAGCACGGACAAGGATTTCAACATTTTTTTGGACAATAATATCCACTCCCCCTTCACGCCTCCCAACGAAAAACACCTCGCCGTCTCCTAACCCTCGGCAACTCCTCACGTGTCACCGCCTCCACTCCGCCTGAATCACATCCGCCGGCGTCGCCATTGAAGCCTTCCTCCAACCGCCATTGAATCCTTCTTCCAAAATGTCTAAGTCGACGACAACTGAACCACCATATGGCGAGATCCTCCTGCTCTGTATGTCCGTATGGGCCAGCGCAACCTTGTCGTGGTCTCCACACCCGACCTCTCCAAGGAGGTGCTCCACACCCAAGGGTTCGAGTTCGGTTCGAGAAGGTCGTGTTCAACATCTTCACGGGCAAAGGCCAGGAAATGGTGTTCACCATCTACGGCGAGCACGATGAAAACTTAAACAAAAGATGAATATATATTTTTTTTAATAAAAATTTTGTTTTTAAGGCAAATTGATTTTGGCCAAATGCACCCTTGCAGAGTGTCGTGAATGAGAATGGGCGAACTTAGGGCCAACTACTATTAATTCGCAGTGTTAGTTCCCAATCTTAATTAACTGAATTCTAAATTCTTGCAGTGTTGATTGTGTGATTGTCGTCTTTTCGATAATCAAGAAGTATCCATCAAATGAAGATCAAAAAAGTGAAATAACAAAAGAAGAATGCAGGAAAATCAGAGCAGACTTGATACATTTATTTGTGCAGTGTTGAGTATTCTACTGGTGTATTAAGTCTCACTTGCCCATTCCTTTTGACTTTTAATTTGGAACTGCAACTGTTAGCAAGGTTAGAAATGTTTAATTTCTAGAACTTTCAATTATTAGCATGTGTACTTCTGTTTCAGTGCAACTTTACCAAGGTTTAGTAAGGTTTCAAGTTCTGCATAGACCTTTTTGTTTCAAGTATAAAATGTAATGTACTATGTTTATGTCTGCTCCTTCCAATGTATGGCAAAGCTAAGTTGGTACTTGTTGTGTCCTCGTGTGTCCTGTGTCTTGTGTCTAATGCACAATTGATGGAGAAAGTTATATCATAATATTGATTAACAGTGTTAATTAAATGACCGGCTTTCTTTCCGAAAGAAAGGATTCACACTGTTAATCAAACAGAGAATGGTATATGATCATGTTAATTTGTAATGGAGAAACTTATATCATAATATTGATTAACAGTGTTAAATCAAGAACTGGTGACTCGGTTTGAACGGTTTCATGGTACGAGTTCCAGTTACAATACAAGCTTAGTTGAGCCGAGTTTTTTGCATTGTATCACAAGAGATAAACGTCCAAGAACTTTTAACCACCGTAGGAGGGGCGAAATGCCTTTAAAGAAAGCATGGTTTGCGTGTGCCTCGATCTAAACATCAGTTGTAATGCCGTGTTTGAAAGAAAGAACATGGAAAGAAAAGATATGAGAAAGGACTTTCAGTTGCAGGCCGGAGGTGGTCACCGGAAACACTGCAAAATTGTGAATTTCACACTGCGAATTTTCAATCGCCTGCCGGAGTTGGTCGCCGAAAAAATTTTGCATTGCACTCTTTAGTTATTCTTCCTTACACACTGCACGCTTTTAACTCTTGCTTTGGAAAAGAAAGCTGGTCATTTAACACTGTTAATCAACAAGGTCATATACCATTCTCTATTTAATTAACAGTGTTAACCCATTCTTTCAAAAAGAAAGCCGATCGGTTGTTTAACACTGTTAATCTATAAAATGATATAACTTTCTCCATTAATTAACAATGTTAATTGCATTGCACTCTTCAATTATTCTTCCTTATACACCAGTCATGCCCTTTTTTCTTCGTTAAGGTTTTCTGTAGCTATTTTATTTCCTACCACTTGATTGTTGCTCGCAAAGCATAGAGAACGATGATTGGAACTTCGGTCGAACACCGCACGCTTTTAACCCTTTCTTTCGAAAGAAAACTAGTCGTTTAACACTGTTAATCAATATTATCATTTCCATTGATTCCTTTTTCTAACATCGAAGTACTTCAGAGAATGGTTTGGTATTTCACTTCAAATTTTGTCTTTTGCTAGAGCAGGTTACAACTGATAACTAGTTTGACCCTGTTGTTTTTTTTCTAGTATAAAAAGCAAAGTTAACCTAGCAATTAAAAAAA
The DNA here is from genome assembly GCA_019656295.1 of Rhododendron mucronatum var. ripense. Lineage (NCBI taxonomy): Eukaryota > Viridiplantae > Streptophyta > Magnoliopsida > Ericales > Ericaceae > Rhododendron > Rhododendron mucronatum. The sequence continues at coordinate 1,254,492 of BPLT01000127.1, read as the reverse complement.
AATCAACCTTAACAAAAATAAATAAAAAATAATATGACCACCGGGTAAAGACAAGAAGTGAAATACCAAACCATACCTCAATTTCAAGATTTTGTTAATCGTCCAACGACTGTACTTGTTCGATAGAAACCCCGGTCAAATTTGTTAATAAATATTGTGATATACCTTTTCGATTGAAACCCCGGTCAAATTTGTTAATAAATATTGTGATATACCTTTTCGATTGAAACCCCGGTCAAACACCTCACGATTTCTTCTGCTTTTGTAAAAAAGAAAGCTGGTCATTTAACACTGTTATCAACATGGTCTTATACCATTCTCTGTTTGATTAACAGTGTTAACCCATTCTTGCAAAAGAAAAGCCGGTCGGTCATTTAACACTGTTAATCTATATTATGATATAACTTTCTCCATTAATTAACTATGTTAATTGCATTGCACTCTTTAGTTATTTTTCATTACACATCGCATGCTTTTAACCTTTTCTTTCGAAAAGAAAACCGGTCATTTAACACTGTTAATAAACAAGGTCATATACCATTCTCGGTGTGATTAACAGTGCTAACCCATTCTTTCGAACAGAAAGCCGGTTGGTCATTTAACACTGTTAATCTATATTATGATATAACTTTCTCTATTAATTAACTATGTTAATTGCATTGCACTCTTCAGTTATTATACCTTACACACCACACGCTTTTAACCCTTGCTTTCGAAAAGAAAGCTCGTCATTTAACACTGTTGATCAACAAGGTCATATACCATTCTCTGCTTGATTAACAGTGTTAATCCATTCTTTCGAAAAAAAAGTCGGTCGGTCATTTAACACTGTTAATCTATATTATGATATAACTTTCTCCATTAATTAACAATGTTAATTGCATTGCACTCTTCAGTTATTTTTCCTTACACACCGCATGCTTTTAACCATTGCTTTCGAAAAGAAAGGTGGTCATTTGACACTGTTAATTAACAAGGCCATATACCATTCTTTGTTTGATTAACAGTGTTAACCCATTCTTTCAAAAAGAAAGCCGGTCGGTCATTTAACACTGTTAATTTATAAAATGATATAACTTTCTTCATTAATTAAAAATGTTAATTGCATTGCACTCTTCAGTTATTCTTCCTTACACACTAGTCATGCCCTTCGTTCGAAAAGAAAGCTGGTCATTTAACACTGTTAATCAATATTATCATATACCTTTGAGCACTTTAATTAAATTTGTTAATAAATATTGTGATATACCTTTCCCTAACTTTTGATTGTTGTTCGGAAAGCGCAGAGGACGACGATTGAAACCCGGTCAAACACCTCACGATTTCTTCTGTTTTTGTAAAAAAGAAAGCTGGTCATTTAACACTGTTAATCAACATGGTCTTATACCATTCTCTGTTTGATTAATAGTCTTAACCCATTCTTTCAAAAAGAAAGCCTGTCATTTAACGCTGTTAATCTATATTATGATATAACTTTCTCCATTAATTAACAATGTTAATTGCATTGCACTCTTCAGTTATTCTTCCTCGTGAATTTTATATATTATATATTTTTAGCAATATACGTCGAGAGATATAAACCGTTGAAAATGCACGCAAGGTCAGGTCATATTGTTTGGAGGCTCGAAGCAAATTTCCTATATTGAGCCCCTTATTCATTATTTTTTTTAAAAATGATAAAAGTACAAAAATAACAAAAAAAAAAAATCAAACTAAAAGGATACAATTATGACAATATAAATGTAAAAACATATTATAGTAAGAGTACTTTTTGAAGAAGATAAGATACAATTGTGTTTTTATGTAGAAATATTCTAATATTAATATGTAAACTGTATATTACAGTGGGATCTCAATTTTGGACCAAAATTCGGGGGTCGGAAGCGGGCTTACCCCATGAGCCAGCCTTGGCTACACGCTCATGATTTTTACTAGCTTGTAGTTCATAATTTTCACTATATTCGAGCTCATGAATTTCACTAGCTACACGCTTGTGATTTTTACTTGCTTTGAGGTCATGAATTTCATAAGCTACACACCCGTGATTTTTACTAGTTTCGAGCTCATGAATTTCACGAGCTCGAGATTCAACAGAATTAATTGAAACAAGAAGAAAAAACGAAATAGGATGTCGTGTATGCGTACCGAACTAGTTGATCAACGTAACTAGGAGTAAAAGACAGTATATGCATACTTGAGATCGTGAGTTAGGGCACGAATTTGGGCAAAATAATCGAGCAGATGGATTCAACAAGAATATGGAAGTGATGTCAGGGGAAACTAGAAGCAAACGAGTGTGTGAGAGAAAGAGCGCGCGCTAATAAATTTCACTAGCTCTGGGGTAATTCAGATGAATCTTAAACAAATATCTATTTCACGAGCTTGGAGTTGGAGCTCATGAATTTCATGAGCTTAACCTTGTGAATTTTATTTGATTTTCAAAACAGTAGCTGTTTGAGAACAACACAAGTACCACGAATCTCGTGAAATTCAACGCGGTCCAGGTATAGTGTCCATCCGGCCGGTTTCATGTTGTCCTCAACATCGGCGCCACTATCGTGAACGACCTGGAGTTTGGGGCTATTGTCGCGGGTGCGTCGTCGTTGCGAGATCTCGTGGAGAAAAGTCGCCCGCGCTGGAGGAAGGGGTAGAAGAAGAGCAAGATAGAGTCAGATGACGGTACTTCGAAGCCGCACAAGTGTTTGCGGATGGTTGCGGTAGTTTTGTACTGGATGGGTATTTTAGTAAGAAATTCAGGTGGAATCCTTGTCCGTGCTTTTTTTTGTTTTGGGCCGGAGCGTGCGGGAATTAGGCCTATGAAGTTGGACCGGCCCGTCATTCTCTCCTGCCAAGACCGAGAGCTACAGGGAACAAAACGCTGGGATATCTTCTTGGATTCTCACGTACGACGACATAGAAGAGGGGGCTGCCGAGATCAAGAGGTTTTGTTCTGAATATTGTTTATGCAGTTTTAGGTCTTACGTTTTTACTTCTGTTTCTTTTCCGATCAAGTTATTTGAAGTTTTGTTCAATTACTCGCACTCTGGTAACTTGTATTAATTTCCGTCTTTCATTAAAGTTGGTCATTGGTTATTGTTTAACTTGGATCTTTTGTTTATTTTTCATCTTGCGTAATATAAACATGATGCAAGTTAGGGTTTCTTTTGCTTCTTGTTTAATAATGTGTGAGTAGTCATTAGGTAGAGTCGCGGGGTGATTAGCATACCGTGACCAGTTCGGGCACTGCTCTTAATTTCAAATAATGGAAAAACAATTTTAAATTGGAAAAATACTTTCCGCGGATGAACCCGGGCATCGTCGGAGCCCATGTGAACGGGGGAATGAGGGTCCAAAACTCATTCTTCGCTGCGCATGGGTATACGGCGACCATAGGGTCTCTCATCTTGCGGGGTAACTTTTTCAATCTAAAATTAAACGTTTTTAAGAACTCCAAACAGAGCAAGTTAATCCGGACTGGTTACGAGAGCTATGAACCCTACGACCATACCTCTTTTAATTATTTGAAAAGTTCAATCAATTTCTAGGTTTTAATTAATCTCTCAATCAAAACGACAATGGGTGGCTACCTAAGAGCCAGTTTAAATAAGTAACAACCCGAGTTTTTAGTCAGCACACATTACTGTCTCTGTGGATTTGACTCCGGACTTACCGGATATTATGCTGCATCGGTCTCCGCCCTACGCTTGGGGCAACCCATTATTTTAGGTCTAGGAATCGGTCAAGCAACAGAAGCCTACATCTGTCCGGACGATTAGGACGAAAATCGATAAGTATTATGAGAGTTACACGTCCAAAAGACGCGGTCATCTACATGCATGCACATGCATATGAGTACGCAAGTCTTAATTAAATAGTGAGTGGTACGTAGACTTGGTACTGTGACAATGATCAATAAAAAGAGACTCGATCGATGTGGACTACTTGATACTACTTAATCTTTCTTGTAGACCTGTAGTTGTATCTATCAACTAGGTGGACTGCTTCTAATTTCTTGTTTGTCTTAAAAGATTAATATGTACGTACGTTACTCCACTAATTCGTTACCGAGGCGATCTTATCGCATATTTGTCGAGATTGAAGCCAAGAACTCATCGTGCTCTACGGGCATACGTAATGGTTATATTTTGCGGGGGCGGCTGCACGATAGATTGAGGGTTCAAGCGGACCTTGGGATTAAAAGTGCATTAAAAATATCATTGTTTTACGTATGATTTGATTTTCCTTTCATGTAATTCAACTTTTATCATACTCTCGGCACTGAATTGTTCAAACATAGCCAAAGCAACTTTGCTTACGTTTTTGACACCGCTAAACTCAAATCTCAGAGTGGTTACGACGGACTTGCACTTATGACGGGACATGTGAAATCATGTTTCTCTACTCAATTAATCATTGTTCGGTCTAGTCCAGGAGAAGTAGTACCACTGACTCTGTCAAGTTACCAATCCAGAAAAAGTTACCGACTTTGTCAAACACTCTCTCACAGCCACTGGAATCTCTCCGATAGAGCCTATATATGGACATCAAGATTGAACTTCAATTTCATTCCAAACTAGTCTATCCAACCAACTAAAAGGGAAATACCAAAAAAAAAAAAACTAAAGAGGTAAATGGGTTCGAAAGCAATTGTTTTCCTTGGCCTTTTCCTGGCCGTTGTTCTTCTCATCACCTCAAAGGTGACAGCCAAGGATTCGGCTGAGGCTACCACTTCTACTACTTCAAGTGGGTCCTTAAAAATAAAAATAAAAAAAAGGTCATTTGATAGTCATTAGCATAGCACAATGGGTTCCCACAGTAACTCAAGTAGTTCATATTGATTGGTCTAGCCCATTAATTTAATTACTCTGACCAATCAATGCATGCCACCTCACTTCCTTGTCTTCGTTGAGTTTCAATTTTCAACCCGACCTAATTTTGCTTTAATATGTTCTAATCACCTCGATATAACTATTAATCAAGCATATATCAATTGTGCAGCTGATCAACAGACTAATGGGGTTGATGATGCCAAGTATTATCGCCGCGGTGGTTATCACCGAGGCCCTTAATACAGAGGTGGCAGTAGTTACGGAGGTGGCCGAGGTGGATATGGAGGCGGCGGTTATGAAGAAGAAGGGAATTAACATCATAGGTGCTATTTAAGCTATCCGTGCACCGAGTAATTAAAATATGTATGAATAAAGAAGGAAATTTTATCAGGCCCTTCAGATTAATAGTCATGTAGTAGTTTCTCTGTTAGGGCATGGTTTGTATTTTCCTGTGTTTGATTTTCAAATTGTGTTAAGTCACTTTTGTATTAGCTAGTGAGATGTTTAATTGGAATGTACGTTTCAAAACAATTTTGTTCAGTCACTTGATAAGTAGGTGAGTGAGCATCTATTCTGAGGTTTACTTCATTAGTTACCGTAATACCACTGTTGAATCCCGAACTCAGCGAAGAACGACGCAAATCGTAGCCCAATAAAATAACCTATACCAAATCAATATGAACCACTCGATTAGTCAATTTTAAGTTTACTTGTACTTCAACTTCAACTTCAACTTTAGAGCCAGGGACTCCTAATTGTGCTGTACTAATTAACGACTTTAAACATAACTGATCGATGAGATTTTGTTTTCGGATTTTGGAAGAGATCAAATCAAAGTAATGAGACGAGGCACAAAAATTGCGACCAATAATTAATCAATTGACGACCAATCAATATGAATCACTTTTCTTTTCTTTTTTTGTCAATCGGTAGGAGAGATCATTACATCATGTATGAAGTACAGAGTACAAATCACGGAACACTACATTCATTGTATGAGAGTCCACGAGATAACCAAACTCAACTACTAATCCAACAATCACTATAAGCCCAACTCAACTATAATCCAACAATCACTATAATCCCAACTCAACTATAAGCCCTCATTAATTAAGGAGAGAAATAACCGTAACAAATACAAAGGAAAAAACACCCACACGCAGGTGGGAAGACTCGAACTCCTGACCTCCTAGTGAGATGCAAGAATCTTGACCAACTGAACTAGCCTCAGTTGTTCAATATGAACCACTTTGATCGGTGGTTTTTAAGTTGAAGAAATTAAGGATGGTATTTATGATCGCACAAAACAACAGGCTGCGTCCAGATCAGAATACTTATCGATTTTTGTCCAAACGATGCGGACAGAAATGGGTCTCCGTCCTGACGCGATTTCCAGTTGCCTCTGGGAATATGACTAAATGAGTCATGCCTCCAAACAACGTGAGCACCGTCTAGACGGGATATGCTGAAACGCGCGAAACCTGAAAATCGAGCCCAAACTTCTACAACATCCCATGTGCTTGCAGTTAACTTCGTCCAGGGACGGATCTAAAAGGAGGCACGTGTCCTCACTCGAAATTAAAACATATTTTGTATAAATTAGCATAATTTTGAAAGTGTGCTAATATATAGGAGTAAACATACACGCTTACATATATCTCAAAAATACACATATAGAATTCGTTTTATACTTAAATTTCATCATATGGTACAGTTATATTTGTTGTTTGTCTATTTGGAATTATTCTTTCTTGATTCTCTTTATTTTTAAAAGTCTGGAAGAAATATTTTAAAATAAAGTCATTAACAAAACAAGCTCAATCATTCTAAAACTTGTCGATGTTCATTTAAAACATATTTTAAAATTTTTGTCTGAGATTTTGTGCTCATTTTTACATAATTTAACTTAAAGCACACGTTACAAACTTAATTTTGTAGTTAGTAATGCATGCCTTAATTGTGTACGATCTTACTATGGTTGACTAAAAAAATAAACTTTCGCCATTATAATTAACAAGTGCCCCTACTAGGTTATACTCCTGGATCCGTCCATAACTTCGCCAATATATCTCATAATGTTCGGGGATGGATATATAGCAGCATATTCTTTGTGCCTTATCTCATTAATTAATTTGAATCAGTGTTTTTTTTTTCAAAGTCATTAGAATATTAGGGGTCCCTGCCACTACAATTGAACTTGGAGTACAAGTAAACTTAGAAGGTAACTTAAATATGAATCCTGCCCTATATAGATACTTAAGTCCCAATTTTAAGGGTTTCAAACTTATGTTGTCGTCCTGAATTTTAAATAATACCAAGTTTACACTTAGGAAAATGATATTGGCACTCCAAAAATTGATGCAGGCACTCCAAAATCAGTGTAACTCCAAAGCTACTTTCCTTTGTTTTTTGAAGTGCCTGCATCAATTTTTGAAGTGTCAATATCATTTCCCTGCCCTTAATACATGTCTTTTACGTTTTTTTGGGTAAACATATTTCAAGAGATAACATCCCATGACCTGCGGACCAAAATCTTTGGAGTGGGTCCCGTTTTCATTGGAAAAACTAATTGTAGATAATAACTATCCCATTATACACGGTGAAACAGTTTGGTGGAGGTCCCACATCCCCATTGCAACGCTCCCCACCTTCCCCATTCCTCATCGATCAAAACGGGAAAAAAATTGGAACTGTTCCGTCCTCCCGTCGACTGTTTACAACCCGTTCCGTCAGAGGGGAGAGAAAACCCAGACGCAAACCCACATTCGGGGAACTGCAAATTGATCATGTTCATTAGTATTTTGCAAATAAGGGTAACATTGGTTTTACAAATTTTTATTTGTTTGGGTTTGTTTGAAAGTTATCATGATTTCTCAGTTTCAATGATCGAACTTCAAGAATCTTTTTTTATTCCATTTGATTTGTTTGAATTTCATGGTAGATTGGTTTAACATGAAATAAAATATTTCATGATAGTACATTTGAATACGTGCACGGTATTATTTTTTTTGAAATATGTCATTATAATTAATGGTAGATTATTATATTTGTAACCTGATTTCATCATGTTTGTAATCTCATTATCATGTTCGGGATATTCTAGGTTTATTTGTTTGAAAGTTATCATGATTTCAGTTGTTTTAATAGTTTGATATTTTATGACTTTGTACTATTTAATTAATTTTAAATTTTGTTTTGAGATTTTAGAAAACAAAAATTTGAGAGAGAAGATTAGGAGAGTGAAAGAATTAAAAAATTAGGTTAGAGAAAGGTTTGAAAGGTTGGAGAGAGAATTGTGATAATTAGAAAAGATAAAGAGAGAGAGAGATTTGGAAGATTAGGAGAGAGTAGGTAGTTTAGGATTTATTTGAATTTGAAGATGTTTCAGACAAATTTTTAAACCCAGTAGGATGAGGACTTAAGTATCTACATAGGACAGGACCCCTATTTAAGTTCCCCAATATAAAATACACAGTACTTATTATATTAGGAATATATAACTAGGGATATAATGGGCAACAAATCATTTTTGAGGATGTGAACATAAGTATTTAAAATCACTAGGATGGATACCTAAATAAGTCTTTGACGTTTGTGCTTCGTTTAGTGAAACCCTTTATCGTTCCCGACAATGTGTGTTAATCCACGGGCGAAGTGTACGGCACACATGTCAAAAACTGTTAGAATTATGGCTCATATGTTAAGTATGAAGTGATACTTAGGAGTTCTAAAAAGAAGGCTAGATGCTGGAGCGGAGTGAAACGTAGTGGAGCAATGGCATCTGGTCCATCACCAATGTTCCAATGAAAATAGATTGGGCCAAAGGCTCAGGCGTTTTGTAACTGGGGGTGCGGTGGGCAATGCCCCCTGCGGTACGATAAGGTACAGTTTATACAGGGGTATTTTTGGGATACAGACCAAATACCATATTATGGTTAGAATAGAGTCGATATAAATACTCTCTATTATAAACCACATTTCGTATTGTGATAATAAAGAACAGCAGCCGCTCTCGTTCCCGTGGACGTACCTGATTTTGGAAAACCACATATATTTCTGTGTTAATTTTTTTATTGTTTTATACTCGTGATTCGTGTGTGTAACGATCTTAACAAAAACACTGGTCAATAATCCATGCGCAATCATTTGAGTAAATCTTAAATAGTCAAAATGGTAGACTTGGTACTAGCTAGGACAAGGGGAAAAGAGAGAGAGAGTCGATGTGAACTGCTTGATCTTGGATGAGGGTGGCCTGCTTAATTCTTCGGTGTATACGTACGTTAATCCACTAATTCATTCACAAATTTAATTTTCAAGAATTATTGTTCTCAATACTCTCAAACCGTACCCGCAACAAGGGTTGTACGTGGTCTTCGCTCGAATCAACAAATAGGCTGTCTATGCTTGATCGCACAAAACAAATTAAGCAGTACGTCTGGACGCCCTTACAAAGTACGTATCGATCTTTGTCCCGACCGTCCGAACAGAAATAGGCCTCCGTCCAACGCGATTTCCAGTTGTCTCCGGGGGCAACAAGACTTGGGCCATGCATCCGGACAGACGCGACCACCGTCTAGATTGGGATATTAATCCCGAAGCACTCAAAACCTGAAAATCGAGCCCAAACTGCTACAACAGCATCGATCCCATGTGCTTGTATAGTTAATTTCATCAATATCTCATATTTTGTACGGGGAGGGATAGCATGATATTCTTTGTGCCTCATCTCATTTATTTGATTTGATCTCTTCTGAAAACCAGAAGAAGAAAAAAAAACTCTCATCAGTCTTGTTTAAAGTCACCAACGAAGGTGGTAGCCTAGTGGGTGCCCTTCATCCTTAGGTAAGACTCGGTTTCGAGTCTTACCAGTGGCAAGGGGGTGTGGGGGTAAAACACTTATGCCCGCTTGTATTTAGGTGGTGTTGTGGTGACGATATGTCCTCTCGGACAGTAGCTATGGCTCGAACCGGATATTCCACAGCGGGTAGGGAGCTCCTATGGTCACGCCCAAGGGGTTGCTACGTTGGTCACCCCTCCCACCATTTTCAACGGTTCAAAAAAAAAAGTCTTGTTTAAAGTCATTAGAATATTAATTAGGGGTCCCTGGCCACTGTAATTGAAGTTGAAGTACTCCAGAAGTAAAATTTCGTAAGATTAGTTAATCTTAGCATCAAACACAAGGGAAGGCTACTTTAGAGCTAGTTTAAATACTAACAACCCGAATTTTGAGTTAGCACACATTACAAGCTATGTGAATTTGACTCCAGTCTTACCGGATATTGTGTTACGTCAGTCTCAATCTTACGCTTGGAACAACCCATTATGTTAGGACTAACGAGGAATTCGTGAAGCACTGGCCACTATAATGGAAGTTGAAGTACTTCACAAGTAAACTTAAAAACCACTGATCAAGTGGTTCGCATTGTTTATTATATAATATTGGTCGTAATCTTTGTGCATGCCTCATCATATTACTTTGAATTGGTCTCTTCCAAAAACCCCAAAAAATAATCTCATCAGTTTTGTTTAAAGTCATCAGTATATAGCACAATTTTTGACAAACCAAATCATTTCAGATATTATATATAAAAAAAATACAGTACAAAAAAGTGGACATTATCGGTCCAAAAAACAACAAACAAAAACAAAAAACAACAAACAAACAAAAGAAAGAAAACGAAAAAGAAAAGTTGTCTGGAACCAAGATGCCAAGATCGGACCCGTCGATCACACTCGTGAAGAAGAGTTGGAGTGACTAAGTATGAACGCAATGAGGGGTCCCTGGTTCTATAGTTGAAGTACAAGTAAACTCGCCCACGACCGATCAAGTGTTCATATTGATTGCATAATCATTTCATTTGCACCCAATCGCCTTTAATACTTAATTTACATTACCCTCTTGATTGGTCGGTAACCCAATTGATTTTTCAAAAAAGATTTGATACACTCCATGAATATTATTCATAATAGTGTTCATGAAACATTCATTTATGTTTCATGAACACTATTATGTGGATAATATTCCTGGACCTTAACATTTTCTATAAAAAAATTACCCCTCTCTCTCTCTCTCTCTGGGCAACCAAGATTTTTTGGCAAAGGTCCCGCATTAACCAACGGTGCATGGATAGGTATTTAACTATCCCATATGTCAAACTCCGAAAATACAGAAAACATTACCACTAGAGAGGATAATCATATTTATTGATTATATTTTACCGAGGTGGCTGCACGCCCCGTTCATTTATGTTTCATGAACACTATCATGGATAATATTCATGGACCTTAGCATTTTTCTAAAAAAAATTACCCCCCTCTCTCTCTCTGTCTCTCTCTGAGCAACCAAGATTTTTTGGCAAAGGTCCCGTATTGACCAACGTTCATGGATAAGTTTTGAACTATCCCATATGTCGCACTCCGAAATTAAACAAAACATTACCACTAGAGAGGATAATCATATTTATATTGATTATATTTTGCCGAGGCGGCTGCACTCCAAGTTGAGGATTTGAGCGGACACCTTGGACTCAAAAATGCTACTCCCTCCGTCCCAATTTAGTTGTCACTTTTGCGAGTTCGTGCCACTTTTCAATTGATTATATCTTGTAATTTATAATGTTTTAGGTAATTTTAAAAACATTGTATTATAAAACAAATCGAGATCTATCAAACAAGATCCATATTGGATATAAAATTCATTACCAATTTAAAGATATAACTAGTTTTTTTATCCGGTTAGAATAGAACTGTGACAAGTAAATTGGGACGGAGGTAGTATAAAATTTTGTACTTTTATATATGATTTGATTTTTTCTTTTCTTTCATATCATTCAAAAAAAAATTATATTGTCGGCATGAACTATACTCGAAAAAAATTCAATTCAATTTGCGTATAAGTAGATACTGTAGCTCAAATAAATTAAGCTTAATTTATTTCAACCAAAATAAATATCTTAATTTTTTTTTCTGTGTACAAAACTTTTGATTTACGTTTTTGTCACCGCTGAAGTAAAATCTAAGAGCCACCCCTTCCTTTTTTGTGAATAGCAAATTTTTTTTATTAATCTTTGAGTGATTATGAAGACTAAAAAGAGCAAAGAGAAAGGCAACACATGCCCATTCGAAACCCAGATCCTTAATTGACAAGATGCCAACCAAAAAAAAACTCTCAAAGGCCGATCGAAGCCCAACACCTAAGGGCCATCCCTTTAATTTTGGATACGATGTGATGAGCTATCAACGCGGTGGGTTTGCGCCAGACTTACACTTACATGGGGCATTTGGAGTCACGTTTCTCAACTCATTATCAGGACCAGAGTAGTAAGTTTACTGACTCTGTCAAGTTACCTAAAAGAAATGCTTTTGACTTTGTCAATCACTCTTTAATTAATTTGTAATCACAGCCACTTGAATTTCTCCGATCGAGCCTATAAATGGACATCAAGATTGCACTTCAATTTCATTCCAAACTAGTTTATCCAATCCAACTAAAGAGGGAAATACCAAAAGAAACTAAAGAGGGAAATGGGTTCGAAAGCATTTGTTTTCCTTGGCCTTTTTCTGGCCGTTGCTCTTCTCATCTCTTCGGAGGTGCTAGCCAAGGATTTGGCTGAGACTGCCACTTCTACTACACCTACTACTGGTAAGCCCTTTATTTTAACCGAATTGATTGATTTTATTCCTCTAGTTTTTTTACTCTCTTCTTGCACAACGTTCAATAAAATACTAATTCTGTTCATTAAGGGTAAGGGGTCCACTTAGAGGAGTTGTAGTTATTCTGATGTTCCTTTTCGAGATTGTTCGATCACGTCATTATTATTATTTTATGTCCTATAGATTCACGGATTCAGGAATGCTAGTGTAGTGCGGTTAAAATAATCGATCTCTATTTAAAGCTTTTCTAGCTAGAAAGCCAAATTAAGTTTTAGTTTTAACAAGCTAAACCCTTTTTCTTTTAGATGGGGATAATACTACGGTTTTATTTTTATTTTTTTTTTTAATTTTTTTTTTGCCAAAGGTTAGAAGAGTTCCATTGATTGGTCTAGGCCATTTAATTAACACAAATCAATGCAAGCCACCTCACTTGCCTTGTCTTCGTTGAGTTTCAATTTTCAACCCAACCTAATTGCGCTTTAATATGTTCTAAATACCTTGATCTAAACTATACAACCCTCTGTCCCAATTTGGGATATGTATAAGTCAAAAAGGGAGACAAATAAATCAAGACAAAAGGAATAGTATATTAATCACCCATATATATCAATTGTGCAGCTGATCAACAGACTAATGGGATTGATGATGCCAAGTTTCGCGGCCGCCGCGGCGACACCCGCCCCGGCCGTGGCTTCAGAGGCGGTCGTTACGGAGGCGGTGGCGGTGGCGGTTACAGAGGTGGCGGAGGTGGATATGGACGCAGCGGCTATAACGAAGAAGGGAATTAACATTATATGTGTTATTTAAGCTATCCGTGCACCGAGTTAAAATATGTATGAATAATGACGGATGCCTTATCAGGTCCTTCACAATAATAGTCATGTAATAGTACGTTCCTCTGTTACGGCATGGTTTGTGTTTTCGTGTGTTTTTTATTTTCAAATTGTGTTAAGCCACTTTTGTATTTGTGAGATGTTTGAATGTTTTATGGCATATTCCCTCTTTTTTTCATCGTTGGCCAATTACAACCTACATAGTCGGAATTGCAAGAACCGCATCGGCTTATGTGCAACTTATGCAACATAACAAACTACACTACTTAACTCTTGGAATTGGTAATCTCACCCGAACCGATGGATATCCGAATAGATCCTCACCTATCAGGGCAGTTTATTTGTACTTGATTTTTTTATTTCCAATTAATCTGCTGTCATTTTTAATTTGGAAAACCTAACAAGTTGCAGCTCAGGTTCAGTTTTAACAAAATATTCGCATCAAAATCATAATTTTATTAATGAAATACTCCCAATTTGAATGCTTTGGATCTTGGGTCTCCGGGGATACAAAAATTGACGAAAAAAAATTAAATTTATTTACACGGAATTGATATGAGTCACCAGAACACAAGAATCAATTACCGGAACCAAATTGGTATTCTTTTTTCTTATCATTTTTCTTCCAATCGAGGGGGGGAAAAAAACTTTTTCACATCAGTTTTTCCCTTTCTTGTTATTTATCGTCACAAACACAACCAAATTAGCATCAATAGAACCAACATTTTCAAAAATAACAAGCGGTATCCCGTGCAATGTATGGACAAGTGATTATACTTTGTCCCTTTATAAAGATGTTCAAAATTACATATTCAAATACTAAACAATTTCTTTGGAATTTTCTGTGAATTGTAAGAGTTGAACTTATTTGTAGAATTTTTTTTCTTCTCCTTTTTCGAAATCTCATGCCTAGCTAATTCATACATATCCTTCATTATTTAAAAAGAATAGAGAGAGAGAGAGAGAGAGAGAGAGAGAGAGAGAGAGAGAATGGAAGCAAAGGAAACTATTCAATGCCTTTGGGGTAACGCCACGTGGTGTTCGAAAGTTCGACCACCACACATATACATGGATCACATGACGAACCAATCCTTGAGCAGCGCCAGTTGATGTCATACCACCACTACAATAATGCCTAAAGATGACACTCAGTTTATAAGCGTGATAAAAAGATGTCCAATATTGTTGCTAAGGGATGAAGTTTGCCAATTTGGGAGCCTTTTTGTCTCAGTATGTTGGGGTGGTTATGTCTTGTCTCTTTGTCCTGGTTTGTGTCTGGAGTCAGTCTTGGGTGGGTGGAGTTTCTTGCTTGTGTATCCTGGGGTCTGTCTGGTTTTAGGTTGGTAGATTGGTTGCGGTTTATTTACCTTTTTGGTCCTCAAAGTAGTAGCGAACTGTCAATTTTGTTCTCAAAGTACAAATTTAACCAATTTCGTCTCCAATGTTTATAATATATGTCTAAAGGGTCCCTAACCCTAACGCCGTTTAATCTTTCTGTCAAAAGGAGGGGCATTCTTGGTATTTCAGGTTGGCCAGTTGTGGGCACGCGCCCCAAAATCTCGCTGGATTTTTGGTTTATAAAAATTGCTCGGGGGCGGCCCTCTTGGAAAACAGCGCGGCGAAACGCTTCGATTCAGAGTCGTCACTCGGGTTTTAGCGGAGGAATACCCAAGGAACCGAACTCGAGAACGTTTGCTACGTTTTGCTTTGATTTGAAAAGATTTGATTTGATTTGAAGAGGCGTAGACTGGTCCGTCGTCACCTTCGATATCTGAGGTTCGGGAGCCAGGTTACGAGAGGGGAAGGGTTTTATGACATCCCTCTCGCCCAATCCGGAGATCGGTCTCTACTCAGGCATTTTGGTAAAACATTTGCATTTTTCTCTCATTTGATCATTTTTAGCCAGTTAGGGCGGGGGAGCAGATAATGGGGATTAATACTGTAACAGCTCGCAGTTTTATATGACAATAATGTTTATGGATGATGATTTGTTTGCTTGAATTGAATTGAAACGTAAGAACATAGATTGAGAACAAGCACTGTAAAATGTTCAACAGGATGATGTACGCTGCTTTTCGGACACGTGAGCAGGCAGCATGCTGGCACGCAAGGGCCAAGCCACTGCACGCCAACACACCCTGCGCACGCCACCTAATAGCTGGCGTACACTACCCTACGGATTTCTTACAGCTCCTGCTCTCAACCCTCTGGGCTCTGGAATGGACCAGTGCACACCTAGGACAAACCACGCAGTTTATAAGACAGCTTAAGTGAATATACAGACATAAGGAATGGCTAAGAGCCATGAAAATAGCAAGGCAGACCCCATAAACAGAGTGGGGAGGAACAAAAGGCCAGGATTGAACTATGATGTAAGGGCCAGGCACCGAACTTTAGCGTAGATGCCGTACGCCACTCTTGAGAGTCCGTACGCCATGCTTGCATGTTGTCCAGTGTTTGGCTTTACATCATCTGGGCTCTGGAACATAACCAGAAACACCCCAGAGGCCCTCTAAAGCAGATATGAACAAATATTGAATACTACAACTAAACGGTTCTAAATACAGAAAGCAGTAAACTAGTTTTTAGCATGCAATAAGGTGATGAATAAATAAGAAATAAAGCACAAAACAAGGATCTGGACCCCATTTCACAACTGGAGTACGCCAGTTTCGGAGGGCTCGGACCTGCGGTACGCCACAAAAGGTGGCGTACGCAAGGTCCAGACAGATCCCAGACAGATCAAATTTTAAGACTGTACGTACTGCCACGGACCGGCGTACGCGGGCATATGATCGGCGCACGCCGATTCTAGTTAGAAACGATTTTTTTTGCTTTTGAAACTTTGATAGCTTTAGGGCCAGGACTGGTATTGATTACCAGCCTTGACCCTGTTAGCTCCCCTCAGGGACCAGAACAGAAAAACAGTACCAAAGTGTATACCTTTGGCTTTTGAGGTTTGAGAGATGTTTGAGCTTTGAACTTGAGGGTTGGATGATGGATGGTGGTGGATGTTTGACTGCAAGATGTGTGTGGAGGGGTCCCTTGTTTACTCTTCCAATGGATGAAAGAAGAAAAAGCAAGAAGACCAAAGAAAAATAGAGAGAAAGAGACTTGGGAACTTGAAACTTTAAAGAGCCACCTCTTGAAAGACTAGTGGAGGGGTTATATATAGGGGAAGAAGGAGAGAGAGGGGCTGAGGCCAGTGAAAGGGACTGGTGTCTTAGCCCTTAAGTCTTCCTTCTCATTGGATGAGAGGGAATATGATGATGGGATGGTGTAAGAGATGTCCCCCCGGTCGAGGTTGATTTTTCGATGGATTGGAAGGTTCCCATGTGTTGTAAACCCCTACCCATGGCTTCTGCATGCTGAAAAACACAAGTTTGACCGGAGGTTGACTTGGCATACGCCACTATATACCTGGCGTACGCAAGGTTAAACCCGGTCAAAGGTCAAAGTTGACCGATGACTGACACGTGGCAGAGAACCAGCGCACGCCAAGACAGTCTTGGCGTAAGCCACAAGGGTTTTGTTGAGGCCTTTTGGTTCTGGTTTGGAGGGTTTGAAAGGGTTTTTAGAATGCTCAAAACTCAAACACACTAACATTTCTGAGGTGTTCTTGATCCGCTTCATCATCGGGGAATCGAAGACCATAAGTAAACTAAACTGGAAAGTCCAAAATAGGGTGCCTACACCAGTTGTATGTTTAACATTTCCTCCTCCGTCAAAACATCTCCACCCTCCACAAGAATATACACAGGCAGACGCAGATAAACTCCATTAAAATCTACAATGGGCTACAACAAATTACCAAAACCCTTACAACGTAAATGATGTGATAGGCGAGTGATATCGTAGATATAAGCGCCTAAGTAGGGCATATTAGCACGTTAGAGGCACGGTTTATTCCAATTTCCACTTGATTCCGTGCTTTGTCTTGTGTTTTGTGTTTTTTATAGTTTCACAGGAAATAAGGTAGTTTTTGTGTCTAGTTTGGATCGCGAGGCCTTGAGGCCATTTTGGACATCTTCGTGGGAAGTCGTGATGGAGGTGTGAGGTGTCGGGTGGCATGATGAGGACATCGGGTGCCAATATTGCATGGAAGGCACAAAAATCTCCCTAACATATGGCGGTAGGGCTACGGCCCAAATCTATACCCCTACAAATGGCACTAGCTACGGACCTACGGCCCAAATCTATACCCCTATAAATGGCACTAGCTACGGACCTGAGAAAAGCTCTCGGCTGTAGCTCTACGAAGATAACAGCGGGATTAAATTGATATTTTCAATTCCAGACTTCGGGGGATTAATATAAATACATCCCCAAACTTTGTTTTTAGGGTTCGAACACTACGTAGCAGCTTTCTTTTCACGTTCTTTCTTTCCAGAGCTCTTTTCCTTTGAAGTTTTCAAGTTTTGTTCAAGAACACACCTTTCAGTAACTCGTTTCAATTTTTGTTATTGATTAAAGTTGTTCGTTGGTATTCAATTAGTTGTTATCTCACATTTATTTTCTTTCTCCAATGAAAAAAAGCATGATTAATTCTAGGGTTTTATTCCTTTCATTTTTAATAATGAGTGAGTAATTTTTCTGAGGTTTGGTCGCTGGGTAAAGGCGCGCCGCGACCCAATTAGGATTCGTCTCGCAATTTTTTGCACATTAATTTAATTAAATAATTTAGTTGGGGAAAGCTACGTTGGTTGGACGAATCCGAGGTATTGCTAGGGCTCATGTGAGCAGGAATGGGGGACCAAAACCTATTTGCTGCTGTGTACGGAACCGACAACCTTAGGATTCGCATCTTTCGGAGTTTTCAATTCTCCCTAAATTGAACCATTTTCAGAACTTTGAAAAGTGAGCGGATTCTGATTGGGTAGCGAGCTCCGGATTCCCTACCACCGTGCCTCTCTTTTTAATTATTTGAGCAAGTTACCTGTTAGTATTAGTTAATTAATCAACCGAAAGACAAGGGGTGGCTACCTAAGAGCTATTTTTAATATTACAACCCGAGGTTCCATAGCACACACTTCACCGTCCTTAGTGGATTCGACTTTGGTCTAACCGGGTATTGTGCTACATCGGTCTCAGCCCTACGCTTGGGGCAACCCATTATTTTAGGTCTAGGAATCGATCAAGTATTTTTGGCGCCGTTGCCAGGGAGAGTAATGTGTTGAGAATTCGGGTAGTTATTTTTATTTTGTTTTCTTTTTAGTTTCTTTAATTGTTTTGAGTCAACATAGGTAGAGGTAAGCAATCCTCCATCGTAGGAAAGCAATCACCTCTAAAGCCTAAGTACTATCGAGACAATACAAGGCGTCTTGTAGCCATTGAGAGAGTTCCAAGAGAAACCGTGGAGGAAGAATCTTTTAGTGGCGATTCATTTGATATCAGTGGCCTTTTTGTTGATTTAATAATCGAGTCACCGATGGCAGACCCACCGATGTCGATGCGTGCACACATGCATCCTGAGAGGACCACTTCTCTCGGTCCAATAGTCCTACCAACCGAGACGGTGGAAGCACGTAATGCTTTCACCATTAAACCTGGTACGCATAATGCCCTTCCCCTGTTTTATGGGAAGGAGAATGATGATCCGTATGAACATAACTGTTATTTCGAGGGGTTGGTGCGCACCATTGCCACCACTTCTCAATGGGAGAATGCTTGCCTTAAGCTTTTCCCAGCCTCGCTCAAGGACAATGCGGATAAGTGGTTGCGGATGCAGAAGCCACTGTCTCCCAGGATGTGGGCTGCTGTCCTAGATTTATTTTACAAGAAATATTTCTCGAAAAGTAAATCGAAGTACCTCACTCGCCAAATCCAATCATATAAGCAGAAAGTGGGCAAGTCGTTTTTAAGGTGCTGGGAGCGGTTCAAGGACTTGCTATTGTCCTTGTCGCATCATGGTTTCGTGAAACACCAGTTGGTCATTTTTAAATTGGGGCTTGAATGTTGATACAATCCAACAAATTGAGTACCTCTGTAAGGAGGAGGATTTTCTTGACAAGTCCCCGGACGATACGTGGAACTTTCTCGATGAGTTGGCCGAGAATCATGGAAGTTGGGAACCTTCCGACCTCGGTGATAGGGCCATGGCTGCGCAAGGACCCAATGGGTCTGGCATTTTCCCTTCGAGCGTGCGAGAGCACAATGTCCAGTCTCAGCTGGACAAAATGGCTAAACAGTTAGAGGACTTGAAGCTTAGGCAAGTCCATCAGGTGAATGAGGTGAGAATTGAAGAGGTGTGTGTCTTATGTGAGTGTCCGGGGCATCTAATTACCGCTTGCCCCGCTTTTCCTATGGTAAAAGAGGCCTACCAAAGCAATCAGGCTAAGGTGAATGCAATTAACCAGCGTTGAGACTCGTACTCAAATATCTATAATCCAGGGTGGACCCAAAATCCACTTTTGAGTTTGAGGGATCAAAAGGCCCCGGTGCAACCCCAGGCACCACCTCAGTCAGTCCAGCAATTTCGGCCTCCTCAAGGCCAAATGACCCAGTTTCGTTACTCACCTCAACAGCAGCAAGGGCAAATCCTTCATCTTTTGGACCACCCCCTGGCATTAACCATCCCCCACGGGATAAGCAGGCTGATAAGATGATGAAGGCTCTCATACAATCTCAAATAAGCTTCACTGAGCAGACTAAGCAGGCAATTGGTGACATTAGGACCCAATTGACCCGGTTGACAGCGACAGTTGGACAAGTCCAGCAGGAGAAGGGAAAGTTTCCTTCTCAACCTTTAATCAATGCCGTCGGTACTCATTATGTGGACGATTCTTCTGGCTCGAGTAGTTTGAATCTCAGTCTGAACGAGGCGAAGGCGATCACCACTCTCAGAAGTGGAAAGGTGATTGACAAGGATTTACCTCCAAAATAGAAATCGGTGCCACCCCCGGTGCCGGTAGCTGCACCAGCAGTCGTTCCAAACTTGAGAAGTGTCCCTGAAGAAGAGAAAGAGGCAGAGCCTCCGAAAGTGGTGGTGCCTGCTCATACAGCCCCCACGACTCCAACGCCACCTGTTGCTCCATATCCAAATCGCTTAGTGGCGAAACCTAAGGTCAATGTGAACTTTCAAATGCTTGAATTATTCAAGAAAGTTCAGTTTCTTATCTCTTTGATGGAAGCCATTGACGCAATTCCTCAGTTTGCAATTGAAGGATTTGTGCACGTCAAAGCGGAGAACTGAGAGTCAGGACACAGTGCTTCTGATGGAGCAAGTGAGCTCCATTCTCCAGATTGAGATCCCCACCAAGTGTAAGGACCCTGGTTGTCCCACCATCCCTATAGCTATCGCGGGCCAAAAGTTTGATAAGGCTTTGCTGGATTTAAGAGCAAGTGTCAACTTGCTCCCCTATTCGGTATACTTGAAGCTAGGCTTAGGCGATTTGAAAGCCACTCCAGTCACGCTACAGTTGGCTGACCAGGTGTGAGAATTCCAAAGGGAGTGGTGGAGGATGTTTTAATTCAAGTGGGCGAGTTCCTGTTTCCAGTCGATTTCATCGTCCTGGATTCTTGCCTGATACCGGAAGTCTTTAAGAAGACTCCTATCATCCTTGGCCGTCCATTTCTAGCACCTCCAGTGCTATCATGGATTGCAAAACTGGACAAGTCCAATTGTCGTTTGGGGACTTTAAAATGGAGGTGAAAGTGTTTAATGCAGAGAGCCGAGTCAAGGATGATGAGGTGAGTTTGATCGACACACTGGTGCAAGAGCATGTTGATAATATTTTGTATAAGGATCTTCTGGAGATAGCCAAGGAGGCTTCATTCTTAGATTGTCCAGAATTAGGGAGTTTGATGGAGGTGCTTGTAGTAGATGATGTGTGTGGCGCCGCTTGGGACCCAGTTCTTAAGCCGCTGGGCACCCCATTGTTTACAACTTTCCCATCGTCGGTCCAGCTAGATGATCCTGTTGAGGTGTTGGTTGATCCTGTGGAGGTGTTGGTTGATCCTGGATGAAGTAGGTGAACCGGTTGAGGTGTTGGTCGATCATGTTTATTCGGACGACCCTGTTGTGTAGCTATTGTGGCTACATTCCGACGGGTAGCTTTTGCGTACCACTCTCTTTATTGAGAAGTGGACTTGGCCCCTGGCAATCACTACTATAATAATAGATATGCGTCACATTAAGAAGATTCACAAAGATCACGGTTTCAGTGAAAGCGTGATAAAAAGTGGGTTTTAGCGCAAAATAAAAGATCTCGCTTTTACGGTAAGATAAAAGAAAAACAACTTCACTCTTGCGGAGTGATAAAAGATTTTAAGGCGGAAAAAAATGAGATAAAAGATTTCGCTCTTGTGGCGAAATAAAAGAGAAAAGACTTCACCCTTGTAGCGTGATAAAAAAGAGAAAAGATCTTACCCTTATAGTGTGATAAAAGATTTTAAGGCTGAAAAGAATGAGATAAAAGATCTCGCTCTTGTGGTGCGATAAAAGAGAAATAACCTCACCCTTGTAGCATGATAAAAAACTTTAGAGCGGAAGAAAATAAGATAAATAATCTCACTCTTGCGGCGAGATATAAAGCCTACCTATTGAGGCACGCAGTTTGAATTTTCACGTGGGTGAAATGGTACTCATTTAAGCAAACTTTGAAAAGTTATGTGAGAAAAACGATGTCGTTTAAGAACTTTGAAAAGTTCGTTTTTTTCTTTTTTACAGAAGGTAAGAAAATCAGCTCTAATTACACTCATTCCCAAAAATCTCTACCTTTCATTTTCATCTTCATGCCCAAAAAGATCGAGAGAGAAAAAGAAGGCAAATCCCACAACTGGGTTCCACCAATGCCCAATTGTTTCTTCGACGGCGGACGGACTGTTCCACTAGTGCCCGATTTTCACGTGGGCGAGCCGTGATCTTTATGATTTATTGTAGTAGTGAAATCTAGTTATTCGGATGTCTTCCAAGTGTATGTTTGACACATTAGGTAAAAAAGCAATTATATTATTATGGCTTAGCCTTATCTGAAAAGGATTAAATTCCAATTGAGAAGTCACCATTGAAATTGAAATTCAATATAAACACAAAATCCATGTGAAATGATTAGTTTAGTAAAAAAAAAATTCTAAAGTTTGTCCATAATGTTACAATCTGCAGGTTGTGATAATTTTTATAAAAATACAAAGCTCACACTATCACGAAAAACACTATTGTCAAATAAATTTACTAACTAAAACTAAATTTTTCGCCCCAAGAAAATCTTTTGGTGACAACAACTAATTTTGATTGCAAAAAAATCTTGTCATATTTTTTAAAATTTTTAAACAATGTTTATATATGTACTTTTATATATTTTAATATCATGTTAATTGCATTCCAAAAAATTCAGCAAATTTTAAGAGAAAATTTTTTTTCTCACTTTAGGAAGGAAGTATAAATATTTTTGTTTTCCTAATCTAACATAAGTTCTTGGCTAGCTTAGTGGTAAGGGCTTGGGAAATTAACTAAGGGTGCGTGGGTTCGAAACTTAGCAATGACAAGGAAAGATGGTCTAGTAGATACAAAGAAAAGATCACACGCAATGGTTTTCCATCTCAGTTTATGGTGGTGTGATCATTTTGAACTTTCTATCACGGTTATAGACCGTGATCTAAAGTAACATACATTCACACCCAGAAAAGAGAAATGATCACACTCAAGAGAAACAATCACGGCTTATAACCGTGATAAAAGAGAAATGATCACACTTTTTGGCCGTGATTGTTTCTCTCTTTCGATCACGGTTTATAACTTTGATAAAAGAGAGTGACTTACAATCACACTCAAATCCATCACGGTAGCAAGAGCGTGATGAAAAACTTACAATCACGGTCAATAGCTGTGATCTTTATGGTTTATTGTAGTAGTGAATAGGGGTACCCATCATTGACTTGATTTTTATAGCTTCGCACGCCGCTATTAAAATAAGGATCGTGTGCCCAACTCCGGTTAGTAAGGACAATTTTGTGTCGGTGACGTTGGATTTTACTAAGTTCCGTTGTTTCTGGCACAATCTATGTATATTTTTCTTTTATTTCTTTGTTCTTTATTTCTTGTCCTTTGTTTAGTAAATTCTCTATAAAAAAAAAAAGGTTAAAAAAATGAAAATTGAGAAAAAAAAGAAAACAATTGGAAATTGGAAAAGCAAAAAAATTAGCATAATGGTCTTGTATAGCCACCCGTTCCTTGCCCACCGGCAAGGGATGGGGAGAAAAGTATGACACGTTGATCGCATGAAGATTTGGTGGAGCATTTTTCTTTTTGTTTTTGTTTTGGAAGCCCGGCTAACACGAGCCGGGCAATACTAATGTCCTTTGTGCTTTTTCGGTAGTTGGTGCCTCATTCTTTTGCAGGGTACGGCGCTACAACGGCGGCAAGAGCGCTGACAGCAAATTCCTCGAACATCGACCGAGGTCATGGTGGTTAGCTGCCACCCATAGGTCCATTTCTTCTTCCTTGTGCTTTCTTTTGCTGTGTCTCCATGCTCTAGGGACATAGCATGTTTCTAGTTGGGGGAGGATGTACTTTGTACATTTTGTTGTCGCGTTACTAGGGTAAAATTTTTAATTTTTCAGGGATACATTTGTTATACTTGATTGTCTTGTTAGGTGAGCATGCTAGAATAAGCAAAATTGTTGTGCCTGTATAACTCAAGTTCATGCATATATTTGGTGCCCTTTGTGAACATGTTTGTGCCGTAGATGACGTTGAGTATGTGTCCCCACGTAGTTAATAGTGCATCTTGATAAACATTCCCATATTCTTTGTTTTCTTTTTCTCACATTTGCGAAGAATAGTAGGCTTTTGTTTCACAAATGAGTAGCGAGATGTTTTTTCATGCATTTGTGAACGTGCATAAGGGACATGATTTCTCGTGTCCTAGTAACTCTTTGTTTGACCTTGTCTTTTAACACTCATTAATGTATAATATTAATGTCGTTTGAGTAGGGAATGTATCATAAGATTAATAGAGTACCGTGAGCTATAAGGGGCAATGTGGTGAGTATTATGGGTAGACATGAGCTCGTCTAATGATCCGAAGAATAGTATTGTGACCCGTATCATCGTGTTTCATCTTGTTGATCCTCTTAAGTTCCTTTGGCACTCGTTCTATAAGATTCTCATTTTGAAACTAGCCGGTGATGTGCTGTGGAATCGTTGTGGGTCTGGTGCGTGGCATAGGGCGATGTAATAGATTTAGAGAAATAACGTGGACTTAAAGTATTTATCAATGTGCAATGGGGTGTGCTTATGAGTTTGTATGCATTGTTAATGATGTAAGAACGAATGTGACTTAGAAAGTGATGCCTGCTTATATATGGTTTGATAATGCTTTTATATTTACGTGAATTATAAATTATGAATTGAGGGTCCTGCAATGCAAGGTGTGGTAATGCGGAGACTCTAGATGGCCTGCAACGCAAGGTGTGGTAATACGGAAATTCAGGTGGAGAGAATTCAACGTGACGCAAGGGGTGGTAATAGTTGAATGTCTCGCTTGATGAAGAGAATTATGGTTGATTTTAGAAGTTTATATTGACGTTTGGATAGTTTGTTGACTAAGATTGTGGCTGCTAAAAAAGAGAATGAAAGGTTGATTCTATTGAGGTTTTATTAAAGAAAGAAATTTTGTTTTGAAAATAGGATTTTTATTGAAAATTCTCCGGTATTCTTCAGCGAATCAACGAATCCGGTATTTGGGTACAAATCAACGGACTCCGGTCTTCAAGCTCGAATCAACGTAGTTTGACCTGAAGTGGTCTTGAGTTTTCCCTAAAATTGTTTTGGAATTCAAAAATTAAAGTTTTATGAAATGAAGTCTCATGGTGAATGGTATATATGAGTTGAGGAAGTTGACGTGGTGTTCGTTCGAAAAGTTATTAGATGGTTGAACAGTTGTTGTAGTCTATTAGATCGATGAGTTTAAATATTACTTCTAGTTGACGTTTGAATGGTTAAGGACGTTTGTGGGACGTCCAAGATTTTCCAGTCTTAGTCCGTCTGTTCATAGTGGTAACTCTTGTATCTTACGTTCATTTGTTGGAATTCATTCGCTCTAGTTGCATGTTTCATCGCATTTACATATAGCTTGAGTATAGATTTTCCTACTGGGCTAGTGTAGTTCAACCTATCATTTTCAGGTAAAAAGCAAGGAAGTTGGCATGGCGTGCATCTCGTGCTTGTTGTTCATGTGTCTCGGAGGTATAAAGGATGAGTTGAATTTGCATTTATTTCAAAGTAGAATTCGGAAGAATGAATATTGAAAATTGTAATATTATTTTGGTATTTGTATAACTTGGAGTTTCGAACCAGGATTGTAACTTTTAATTTTAACTTTGAGAACTAGGAAAAGAAGTCATTTGGGTATTATCGGTACGTCAATATTGATTGTATTTATTGAAAATGATTATTATTTATGTTGAAAATCGAGGGCGTGACAATATCTGTACATCGAGTAGTTAAAATATGTATGAATAAAGAAGGATATCCTATCAGGCCCTTCCTTCAGATTAATAGTGATGTAGTAGTTCCTCTGTTAGGGCATAGTTTGTATTTTCCTGTGTTTGTATTTTCAAATAGTGTCAAATCACTTTTGTATTAGTGAGATGTTTGAATGTTTTCAAAACCACTTTGTTCAGTCCCTTGATAAGTAAGTGAGTGAGCTTAATAAACCAATTAAACTCGCCTCTTCGATTGGTAATTAATACGTAGTATTAAAACATGAGACGAGTTCATTTAATTTTGAGCAACGAATTAATCTTCCTGAAAAGAATTAATAACCGAACAAAATCAAGCTCTTAATTTGCTCCTTTAAGCTAGAAAAAAAATACGCAAGACGCATAGGTAATTAATTCATTATGTAGCTCTCCAACAATTTTGTTGAGTACATCCACGATTCACACCAAATCACTCGTGCCCCTTTTGCTCGCAACATCTGGAAACCCCCAATCATCTATTTCTTCATTGCCATTTTTCTTGGTTTGTTTGGTCGCAAATATTGGATTGGTGGCACACCAACTGGGTCTGCCCACCTTCAGTTGCAAGTCTAATGGGTTGGTGGTTTGATAATAGTTATCGAAACTTGGAAAAACATATGTGGGAAGTGTGTTTCTATGCAACAATCTGGTCCATTTGGGTGATACGGAATGGGTGTATCTTTAAGAATGCGGCTATAATCTCAGAGGAGGTGGTGGATATAATTAAATTCAGGGTGGCTATGTGGATCAAAGTTAAGTTCAATATTAGGATGTACTCCGTGGAGGATTTCAAATTGTTTTTAGATGGTATTCGGTTGCTAAAGCTGTAATTTGTTTTGGAGTTTATCATTCAACTTCGTGCTGGATGATTGACGTTTCCCCCTTCCCCGGTTGAGTTTGAGCACTTATGCTCCTCATCCTTCCCCCTCGATGTATCCTTTCGAGTTTAATAAAACTTCCTTTTGCTGAGCAAAAAAAAAAAAAATTAAAGTATAAATAGTTGTTGAGTTTTACTTTACTAGTTACCGTAATACCTCTGTTGTATCCCAAACTCAACGAAGCATGACCCAGATCAAATCAGGCTTCCCTAGCCCAATAATAATAATAATAACCTATACCAAACCAATATGAACCACTTGATTAGTCAATTTTAAGTTTACTTGTGTACTTCAACTTCAACTCTAGATCGAGCCAGGGACTCCTAACTGTGCTATACTAACGACTTAGTATAATTTAAACTCCTGTTGAGATATTTTTTCGAAGGGACCCCTAATATACTTGTGACTTAAAACAAAACTGGTGAGTGTTTTTTATTTTTTCTTGGTTTTTAGAAGAGATGAATTCAAATAAATGCAACGAGGCACAAAGAATGTCCTGCTATCGCTCCCGGCCCGTACAATATGAGATATATATTGATGAAATTAACTGCAAACATATGGGATGCTGTCGTAGAAGTTTGGGCTCGATTTTCAGGTTTCAAGCGTTTCAGCATATACTACCTAGACTTGGTACGCAAGTCTTAATTAAATAGTGAGTGGCACGTAGACTTGGTACTAGGACAATGATCAACAAAAAGGACTCGATCTATGTGGACTACTTGATACTACTTAATCTTTCTTGTAGACCTGTAGTTGTATCTATCAACTAGGTGGACTGCTTCTAATTTCTTGTTTGTCTTAAAAGATTAATATGTACGTACGTTACTCCACTAATTCGTTACCGAGGCGATCTTATCGCATATGTGTCGAGATTGAAGCCAAGAACTCATCGTGCTCTACGGGCATACGTAATGGTTATATTTTGCGGGGGCGGCTGCACGATAGATTGAG
Organism: Rhododendron mucronatum var. ripense; assembly: GCA_019656295.1. NCBI lineage: Eukaryota > Viridiplantae > Streptophyta > Magnoliopsida > Ericales > Ericaceae > Rhododendron > Rhododendron mucronatum. The sequence goes on along the minus strand of BPLT01000127.1, from coordinate 1,226,886 downwards.
GGTTCAAGCGGACCTTGGGATTAAAAATGTTGGAAAATGGAATTTAACCAAAGAGAATTTGGTGGGACCCACACCGCGTGAGGTGGGCCCAACAACAGTGAACAAATTCCATTAAGATATGAATGAGAAATTGTCTCATTATGGGAATTGAAAACGCCAAATGGCGTGCGTGCGCGCCGTCACCAAACACCTAAATTAGGCTGGGGCCGGGGCTGGAGCTCAGGATTCGTGGGCCCGCGACCTGTAGTTCGTGGTCTGTGGTCTATGGTCTAATCTAAATTAGTTTGGAATTGACTGGACTGTGGTCCTAGTTATGCTCCAGAATGAGAGCACGTGAGTCTGTGACTCTTCAATTGTCTGGCAATGAGTTGAATGCTGCAATTGAATGGTTTTCCAAAGATTAATCACCGTATTAATCATAAGGTTAATTCCCCGTATTGAATGTATTGAATTCCCCCTATTGAATGGAAAGGCTCCCTATTCAATTCTGGTATTAATTGAGGAAGCTCCTCTTCAAGCTATATAAAGGAGTCGTTCTTCTTGGTTTGGATATCGGAAAAAATCGAGAGCTTCTCTACTTCTGCTATCTAATTGTTCTTTTCGAGAGAGAGAGTACAGACACAAGTTGGTTCGACGGGCAGTCTACGGCGGTGCTCTGGCGGCTGAGTGGGAACCGAGTCAACCCTGGGAGACAAACACCGACACAACCTCCAGCACCGGTGAGGCGGCGAATTTGTCTTAAGGGCACCGTTGAATAAAACGGGTCTCGGTTTGCAATATCTCTATACCTTGCTTACAGTTTATGTTTATATTTCATATCCTGTAATTCCATTTCATGTAATTTCTGTTCGATTGTAAATTTCCAAAAATTAGTAAATTCGATTACTGTTTTCCACACTATATTTTCCTACAAAAAATGCATTAAAAATATCATTGTTTTACGTATGATTTGATTTTCCTTTCATGTAATTCAACTTTTATCATACTCTCGGCACTGAATTGTTCATACATAGCCAAAGCAACAGAAAATTTGCTTACGTTTTTCACACTGCTGAACTCAAATCTCGGAATGGTTACGACAGACTTGCACTTATGACGGGGCATGTGAAATCATGTTTCTCTACTCAATTAATCATTGTTCGGTCTAGTCCAGGAGAAGTAGTAGTACTGACTCTGTCAAGTTACCAATCCAGAAAAAGTTACCGACTTTGTCAAACACTCTCTCACAGCCACTGGAATCTCTCCGATCGAGCCTATAAATGGACATCAAGATTGAACTTCAATTTCATTCCAAACTAGTCTATCCAACCAACTAAAAGGGAAATACCAAAAAAAAAAAAAACTAAAGAGGTAAATGGGTTCGAAAGCAATTGTTTTCCTTGGCCTTTTCCTGGCCGTTGTTCTTCCATCACCTCAAAGGTGACGGCCAAGGATTCGGCTGAGGCTACCACTTCTACCACTTCAAGTGGGTCCTTAAAAATCAAAAAAAAAAAAGGTCATTTGATAGTCATTAGCATAGCATAATGGGTTCCCACAGTAACTCAAGTAGTTCATATTGATTGGTCTAGCCCATTAATTTAATTACTCTGACGAATCAATGCATGCCACCTCACTTGCCTTGTCTTCGTTGAGTTTCAATTTTCAACCCGACCTAATTTCACTTTAATATGTTCTAATCACTGTAGACACCCCATCCTGGACTGTCCGGATTAGTCCTTTTTATTTTCCGTTGTTGACCCGATGATGATAAACGGTCGAGAACAGTCCAGAGTCGATGGATGGATTTGAGCTTTAGATGTTGGATCCTCCACCTTCAAAGCCTGCTTTCAAAGCCCACTTCAAACCCTTCAAAGCTCGAGCCCAATGAACCTCAGCAAAGCCATACCTTGCTTACGCCACCTTCTCGTTGGCGTGCGCCAGGTACTTGCCACGTGTCGATCATCGACCGTTGACTGAGTTTGACCTGGCGCACGGTAGGTCACAGGTGGCGTACGCATGGTCAAGACCGGTCAAATCACTGCTTTTCTGTCACGTGCTCGAAACTTTGCAACCGTCTCAGTACGGCGCAGAGTCCCCTGATCATTGCATTCTGCAGGGGACGCCCCCCTCTCTCTCCTACACAACCCATCACCTAGTCCCATGCATTTAATGCATGGGAGCTCCCTTCTTAACCTAACCAAACCCCTAACCCCAGCTGATCACCCCTGGACTCAGCCTCTCTCCTCTATAAATGCAAGCCCTTGCATTCATTTGCAAGGGTTAACCTCATTTAAGAAACCAAGCCCATCCCTCTCTTCTCTCTTGTTCTTTATTCTCCCATTGAAGGAAAGAGAGAAAGAGAAGCTCAGTACACACTCCTCTCCACTGTCCAGTCACTTCACACCCTCCATCTTCAACATCCAAAGCTCAATCTATTCTTCTATCTCTTGCAACCAAAGGTATACCACCTTTGTGTTGCTTTCTGTTTTCAGTTCCTGAGGGGAACCAGAAGGGTTCTGGCTAGTAACTGATACTAGTCCAGACCCCTCTCTGGTAAAATAAATCAGTCGTAGAGGCCACTTCATGGCGCACGCCAGTTTAGCCATGCCGTACGCCACCTTTGGCTGTATGTGCACAGCTGGCGTGGGGATCATGAAACGTCCTTTTGTCGCTTATCTTATTTATGTCATCACCTTACAGCATGCTAAAAACCAGTCTAGTGCTTTCTGTATTTTAGAACTGTTCAAATGTAGCTTTCAATATTTGTACTTTCTTTGTTCTCAAGGCCTCCGGGGTACTTCTGGTCTTGATCCAGAGCCCAGATGATGTAAAGCCAAACACTGGTCAACACACAAACCTGGCGTACGGCTCCTGTAGGTGGCGTACGGCACGCTTGTTAAAGGCCAGTGCCTGGCCCTTACATCCTAGCTCAATCCTGGCCTCTTGTTCCTCCCCACTCTGTTTATGGGGTCTGTCTTGCTATTTCCCTGGCTACTGGCCATCCTATTATGTCTGTATCTGTGTATAATCAATATTATAGCCTGCGTGGTTTGCCCTGGGTGTGCACTGGTCCCTTCCAGAGCCCAGAGGATTGAGAGTAGGAGCTGTAAGAAATTGAGGTGGTAGTGTACGCCAGCCTGAAGGTGGCGTGCGCAGGGTATGCTGGCGTGTCGTGGCTTTGCCATGGCGTGCCAGCATGTCGCCTGCTCACGCACCCGACGGGCAGCGTACATCATCCTGTTGAGCTTCTGGCAGCGCTTGTTCTCAATCTATGCTCTTACATTTACTTTAATTCAAGCAAGCAAATCATCATCCATCAACATTTTTGTCATATAAAACTGCAACGTGTTACAGTATTAAATCCCTATTAACTGTTCCCCCGCCCTAACTGGCCAAAAATGATCAAATGAGAGAAAAATGCAAAAGTTTTAATAAAATGCCCGAGTAGAGACCGATCTCCGGATTGGGCGAGAGGGGTGCCATAAAACCCTTCCCCTCTCGTAACCTGGCTCCCGAACCTCAGATATCGAAGGTGACGACGGACCAGTCTACGCCTTTTTAAATCAAATCAAACATTTTTCAAATCAAAGCAAAACGTAGCAAACGTTCTCGAGTTCGGTTCCTTGGGTGTTCTTCCGCTAAAACCCGAGTGGCGACTCTGAATCGAAGCGTTTCGCCGCGCTATTTTCCAAAAGGGCCGCCCCCCAAACAAACATCCATTCGAAACCAAAATCGGGCGATTTTCCGGGGCGCGTGCCCACAATCACCTCGATATAACTATTAATCAAGCATATATCAATTGTGCAGCTGATCAACAGACTAATGGGGTTGATGATGCCAAGTGTTATCATGGCGGCGGTTATCACCGTGGTGGTGGTTATTACAGAGGTGGCGGTTATCACCGAGGTGGCGGTTATGGCGGCGGATACGGAGGAGGTGGTTACGAAGGTAGAATTAATTAATTAATGTTGCCAAGCTTGTTTAATTCTAATCACCTCTAAACTATTAATCAAGCATATATCAATTGTACAGCTGATCAACAGACTAATGGGGTTGATGATGCCAAGTATTATCGTCGCAGCGGTTATCACCGAGGCCCTTATTATAGAGGTGGCGGTAGTTACGGAGGTGGCCGAGGTGGATATGGAGGCGGCGGATATGAAGAAGAAGGGAATTAACATCATAGGTGCTATTTAAGCTATCCGTGCACCAAGTAATTAAAATATGTATGAATAAAGAAGGAAATTTTATCAGGCCCTTCAGATTAATAGTCATGTAGTAGTTTCTCTATTAGGGCAGGGTTTGTATTTTCCTATGTTTGATTTTCAAATTGTGTTAAGTCACTTTTGTATTAGCTAGTGAGATGTTTTGAATGTTTCAAAACAATTTTGTTTAGTCACTTGATAAGTAGGTGAGTGAGCATAAATTCTAAGTTTACTTCATTAATTACCGTAATACCTCTGTTGAATCCCGAACTCAGCGAAGCACGACGCAAATCGTAGCCCAACAAAATTACCTAGACCAAATCCCAACAAAATAATCTAGACCAAATCAATATGAACCACTTGATTAGTCAATTTTAAGTTTACTTGTACTTCAACTTCAACTTTAGAGCCAGGGACTCCTAATTGTGCTGTACTAATGACTTTAAACATAACTGATCATTGAGATTTTTTTTCGGTTTTTAGAAGAGATCAAATCAAAGTAATGTCTCAGCCTTCTCTCTACAAACATTTGGTAAAGTTTTCTGGTAGGGGGGTTGGGGCTGCCGCCTCACCCCACCCCTCCATCATCGGCCATCTACTCTCTACTATGACAGGTTGTTGAATCGCTTGGTGAGATCCTCCAGCAAATAAGCCTCTGAACTGAAGCGGCAGTTTGTCCAGTGACATAATTACGGCTGGAGTTTTTTGTCCTCCTCCTCTCTCTCTCTCTCTAGATCTGTCCCTCCCTAAGTGTGAAGTTAATGATAAAATTTAAAGTTAATGATAAAATTTTAAAAAAAAAAAAAAAAAAGTCTTGTTTAAAGTCATTAGAATATTAATTAGGGGTCCCTGGCTGATAGGTATGTGATATCATAGTTATGAGGGCCTAAGTAGGGCAAATTAGTGCTTTAGAGGCACATTTTATCTCATTTTTCACTTGATGCCGTGCATTGTTTGTTTTTGGTGTTTTTGTTAGTTTCGCAGGTAATAAGGCGGATTTTATGCCAAGATTGGATTGCAAGGCCTTGAAGCCGGTTTGGACGTCGCCGTGGGAAGTCAAGGCGGAGGCATGGGGCATCGGGTGACGTCGTTGGTACGTCGGGTGCCAAAAGTGTGTGCAAGCTCGAGAAGACCCACTAACAGAGGCGGTATCGATACAAATCTGAGTTGTATCGATATGGATACCATTAGTCGCAAGGCAAAGATTCCTGTATTGATACAGCTCTCAGCTATATCGATATCGGATGCATTAACGAGAAAAATTAGCTTTAACTCCAGAATTCGGGGGTTTAGTATATATACCTTTCCGAACTTCGTTTTTAGGGTTCTGATTTTATTTTTGCAGCTTTAGACTATGGCGTTTTTCTTCAGAGCTCTTTACTTTCAAGTTCTCGATAATTCATTCAAGTTTCCATATTTCGGTAACTCGTTTCAATTTATGTTCTTTATAAAAGTTGTTCGTTGGTACTCGATTAGCTCATATCTCTTGTTTAATTTCCACCTCGAGTAATAGAAGAATATATGTTTCCAACTAGGGTTTATGTCATTTCTTTCTTGATAGTGAGTGAGTAGTCGTATAGGTAGGGTCGCAGGGAGATTAGCACACCGTGGCTAGGTCGAATACGTTTTGCTCCTATTTCAAAATGATAATGAAAATGCAATTTTAGGTTAGTAAAGCACTTCTATTAGACGAACCCGGGTATCGTTGAAGCCCATGTGAATGGAAGAATGGGGGACCAAAACTCATTCTCCGTTGCGCATGGATAAACGGCAACCATAAAGGTTCACATCTTTCCGGGTATCTTTTTCTCTTTAAAATCGAATGTTTTCAAGAACAACGAATGGAACAGATAAGTCCAGACTGGTTGCGAGTGCTATGAACCCCACGACCGTACCTCCTTTTTAATTATTTGAAAAACCAAACAATTTCGTAAGATTAGTTAATCTTAGCATCATACACAAGGGATGGCTACTTTAGTGCCAGTTTAAATATTAACAACCCGAGTTTTGAGTTAGTACACATCACTAGCTATGTGGATTTGACTCTAGTCTTACAGGATATTGTGTTACGTCGGTCTCAATCCTACGCTTGAAACAACCCATTATTTTAGAACTAACTAGGAATTCGTGAAGCACTGGCCACTATAATGGAAGTTGAAGTACTCCACAAGTAAACTTAAAAACCACTGATCAAGTGGTTCGCATTGATTATTATATAATATTGGTCGTAATCTTTGTGCATGCCTCATCTTATTACTTTGAATTGGTCTCTTCCAAAAACCCAAAAAATAAACTCATCACTTTTGTTTAAAATCATTAGTATATAGCACAATTTTTGACAAACCAAACCATTCCAAATATTATATAAATATGGACCTTAGCATTTTTCTAAAAAAAATTACCCCCCCCCCCCCCCCCCCCCCCCCCCCCCCCCCCGCTCTCTCTCTCTGTCTCTCTCTGGGCAACCAAGATTTTTTGGCAAAGGTCCCGCATTGACCAACGTGCATGGATAAGTTTTTAACTATCCCATATGTCGCACTCCGAAATTAAACAAAACATTAGCACTAGAGAGGATAATCATATTTATATTGATTATATTTTGCCGAGGCGACTGCACTCCAAGTTGAGGATTTGAGCGGACACCTTGGACTCAAAAATGCTATAAAATTTTGTACTTTTATATACGATTTGATTTTTTCTTTTCTTTCATATCATTCAAAAAAAAATTATATTGTCGGCATGAACTATACCTCGAAAAAATATTCAATTCAATTTGCGAATAAGTAGATAATATAGCTCAAATAAATTGAGCTTAATTTATTTCAACCAAAATAAATATGTTCAGTTATATATTGTTCTGTGTACAAAACTTTCGATTTACATTTTTGTCACCGCTGAAGTAAAATCTAAGAGTCACCCCTTCTTCTTTTTTTTGTGAACAGCAAATTTTTTTTATTAATCTTTGAGTGATTATGAAGACTAAAAAGAGCAAAGAGAAAGGCAACACGTGCTCATCCGAAACCCAAATCCTTAATTGGCAAGATGCCAACCAAAAAGAAACTCTCAAAGGCCGATCAAAGCCCAACACCTAGGAGCCACCACTTTAATTTTGGATACGATGTGATGAGTTATCCAAGCGGTAGGGTTTGCGCCAGACTTACACTTACATGGGGCATTTGGAGTCACGTTTCTCAACTCATTATCAGGACCAGAGTAGTAAGTTTACTGACTCTGTCAAGTTACCTAAAAGAAATGTTTTTGACTTTGTCAATCACTCTTTAATTAATTTGTACTCACAGCCACTTGAATCTCTCCGATCGAGCCTATAAATGGACATCAAGATTGCACTTACAATTTCATTCCAAACTAGTCTATCCAACCAACTAAAGAGGGAAATACCAAAAGAAACTGAAGAGGGAAATGGGTTCGAAAGCATTTGTTTTCCTTGGCCTTCTTCTGGCCGTTGCTCTTCTCATCTCTTCGGAGGTGGCAGCCAAGGATTTGGCTGAGAGTACTGCCACTTCTACTACTCCTACTACTGGTGAGTCCTTTATTTTAACTGAATTGATTGATTTTATTCCTCTAGTCTTTTTACTCTCTTCTTGCACAACGTTCAATAAAATATTGATTCTGTTCATTAAGGAAAAGGGGTCCACTTAGAGGAGTTGTAGTTATTCTGATGTTACTTTTCAAGATTGTTCGATCACGTCATTATTAGAACCCGTTCCAGAACACCTTCTTAAAAAATAAATACTTATTTCACATTTTCAAAATTAAAAATAATGTAAATGAAAAATATTTTTTTATTTTTTTTGCACCGTATAAAATATTTCATTAAGCTCATTATTTTCGAGTTTGAAATTGTCTTCTTAAAAAATAAGTACTTAAAACTCATTCCGGACCGGGGCCTTATTCCTTTATGTCCTACAGATTAACGAATTCAGGAAAGCTAGTGTAGTGTGGTTAAAACAATCGATCTCTATTTAAAGCTTTTATAGCTAGAAAGCTAAATTAAGTTTTAGTTTTAACAAGCTAAACCCTTTTTCTTTTAAGTACTGATGTAAACCTAATTCAACTCCAAATTAATTTAGATGGGGACAATACTACGGTTTTTTTTTTTTTTTTGCCAAAGGTTAGAAGAGTTCCATTGATTGGTCTAGGCCATTTAATTAACACAAATCAATGCAAGCCACCTCACTTGCCTTGTCTTCGTTGAGTTTCAATTTTCAACCCAACCTAATTGCGCTTTAATATGTTCTAATCACCTTGATCTAAACTATACACCCTCCATCCCAATTTGGGATATGTATAAGTCAAAAAGGGAGACAAATAAATCTGGACAGGAGGAATAGTATATTAATCAAGCATATATATCAATTGTGCAGCTGATCAACAGACTAATGGGATTGATGATGCCAAGTATTATCGTGGCGGCCCTGGCCGTCGTGGCCCGGGCCGTCGCGGGCCCCCCCGCCGCGGAGGCGGTTACGGAGGTGGCGGAGGTGGATATGAACGCAGCGGATATAACGAAGAAGGGAATTAACATTATATGTGTTATTTAAGCTATCCGTGCACCGAGTTAAAATATGTATGAATAATGAAGGATGCCTTATCAGGCCCTTCAGAATAATAGTCATGTAATAGTTCCTCTGTTACGGCATGGTTTGTGTTTTTGTGTGTTTGATTTTCAAATTGTGTTAAGTCACTTTTGTATTTGTGAGATGTTTGAATGTTTTATGGCATATTCCCTCTTTTTTTCATCCTTGGCCAATTACAAACCGCATCGGCTTATGTGCAACTTATGCAACATAACAAACTGGACTACTTAACTCTTGGAATTGGTAATCTCACCCGAACTGATGAATGTCCGAATAGATCCTCACCTACCAGGGCAGTTTAATTGTACTTGATTTTTTTATTTCCAATTAATCTGCTGTCATTTTTAATTTGGAAAACCTAACAAGTTGCAGCTCGGGTTCAGTTTTAACAAAATATTCGCATCAAAATCATAATTTGATTAATGAAATACTCCCAATTTGAATGCTTTGGATCTTGGGTCTCCGGGGATACAAAAATAGACGAAAAAAATTAAATTTATTTACACGGAATTGATATGAGTCACCAGAACACAAGAATCAATTAACGGAACCAAATTGGTATTCTTTTTTTTTATCATTTTTCTTCCAATCAAGGGAAAACAAAAAAAAAAAAAACCTTTTTCACATCAATTTTTCCCTTTCTTGTTATTTATCGTCACAAACATAACCAAATTAGCATCAATAGAACCAACATTTTCAAAAATAACAAGCGGTATCCCATGCAATGTACGGACAAGTGATTATACTTTATCCCTTTATAAAGATGTTACATATTCAAATACTAAAAAATTTCTTTGGAATTTTTTGAGAATTGTAAGAGTTGGACTTATTTGTAGAATTTTTTTTCTTCTCCTTTTTCGAAATCTCATGCCTAATTCATACATATCCTTCATTATTTAAAAAGAAAATAGAGAGAGAGAGAGAGAGAGAGAGAGAGAGAGAGAATGGAAGCAAAGGAAACTATTCAATGCCTTCGGGGTAACGCCACGTGGTGTTCGAAAGTTTGAATACCACACATATACATGGATCACATGACGAACCAATCCTAAAGCAGCGCCAGTTGATGTCATACCACCACTACAATAATGCCTAAAGATGACACTCAATTTATAAGCGTGATAAAAAGATATCCAATATTGTTGCTAAGGGATGAAGTTTGCCAATTTGGGAGCCTTTTTGTCTCAGTTTGTTGGGGTGGTCATGTCTTGTCTCTTTGTCCTGGTTTGTGTCTGGAGTCAGTCTTGGGTGGGTGGGGTTTCTTGCTTGTGTATCCTGGGGTGTGTCTAGTTTCGGGTTGGTAGATTAGTTGCGGCTTATTTACCTTTTTGGTCCTCAAAGTATTAGCGAACTGTCAATTTTGTTCCCATTGTACAAATTTAACCAATTTCGTCTCCAATGTTTATAATATATGTCTAAATGGTCCCTAACCCTAACGTCGTTTAATCTTTTTGTCAAAAGGAGGGGCATTCTTGGTATTTCAGGTTGGCCAGTTGTATGTTTAACATTTCCTCCTCCGTCAAAACATCTCCACCCTCCACAAGAATATACACAGGCAAACGCAGATGAACTCCATTAAAATCTACAATGGGCTACAACAAATTACCAAAACCCTTACAACGTAAACCACCACGTAACCCTCTCATCGCCACCACGATCTCTCTCACCCTCCTCCCTAATCCTCTCTCTCATCCACGAGTCTACCACCGAGCCACCAAATTCCCCCGCAGAGTCCCTCACCGCGGTCTTCTCCGTCACCCCATAATCCCAAGTCAAAAAATAGCCTTAAAACAAAAACAAATCGGATACTAGTTGGCAAAATCGTCATGCGAGAGCTCGAAGCTGGCAGCGGCCCAATCAGCCAGCTTGAAATGACACCACGCCGTAAAAAATCCCCTACGAATTCCTCACCGCGCCGTATACGGTGCAGATTAAAAGCCTACTGCGACACCAATCAACAAAACATTGGGATTTTGGATGGATTAGTCTGAGAGACAACCCAAAAAATCAGTGACCAGGTTATTACGTGGGGATTTCGTTGCTGCTGTTTCGAACCCAACAGGTCAAGTGAGTCTTGTGTGAGAGATTTTAGTGTTGGCGATTATGTAGTACTTGGTCGTGTGAGAGATTTTACTGTTGGCGATTATGTAGTACTTGGTCCCTGGCTTGGTAGAATTGATGATGTTACAAGAGGAGGCACACTGCCGGAGATGGGGATGGTGGTGTAGGGTTAGGATTAAGGTTTGGGGTTTCACTCTGTTAGGATCGACACACACGCACACGATTTACGAGTATGAACAGTAAAGAATAAACACAGAGATATACGTGGTTCCCCAAAACCGGGTACGTCCACGGGAGCAAGAGCGGCTACTGTTCTTTATTATCACAGTTATGAATTAGGGTTTACAACATAGAGTATTTATACCGACTCTATTCTAACCCTAATCTGGTATTTGGTCTGTATCCCAAAAATACCCCTATACGTACCGTACCGTACCGTACCACGTTGCCCCCCGCACCCCCCAATTATGGATCCATGAGCCACAATTCTAAAAATCTCCACCTTGGCGAATTTATTCTCACCCATTCAGAAGATAATCATCACCATCCAGTAAGTTGGGGGGATGCCTCCCTTTTCCTAGTACCGGGAGACATTAACCAAGTCCAAGCAATGCTCGAACTTGTTTGCAGTAACCGTCTTTGTCAACATATCAGCTGCATTCTCAAAAGTGTGCACCTTTTCCAGTATCAAATCACCTGCATCAATCAACTCTCTCACCTTGTGAAACCTCACGTCGATATGCTTGGTTCGAGCATAATATACTTGATGCTTTGCCAAATAAATGGCACTCTGACTGTCACAATGCAACTGAACTCCACCTTGATCTATGCCAAGCTCCTTAACAAACCCTTTCAACCACAATGCTTCCTTAGCCGCCTCAGTCACCGCCATATACTCAGACTCAGTAGTAGATAAAGCCACCAGAGGTTGTACCATGGATCTCCAACAAATAGGCCCACCCACAAGTGTAAACACATAACCAGTTGTCGACCTTCTGTCATCCAAACCCCCAGCATAATCCGCATCCACATACCCAACAACTGAAATCTGACCTTGTTGCCTACCAAACATAATCCCGCGATCCGAAGTACCTCTCAAGTATCTGAACATCCACTTGACTGCCTTCCAGTGCTCTCTGCCTGGTTTGGCCATGTACTTACTGACTGTGCTAACTGCATGTGCCAAATCGGGTCTCGTACAAACCATTGCATACATTAAGCAACCCACTGCACTTGCATAAGGCACCTTTGACATATCCTCAATTTCTTCATCTGACGTCGGACACTGAGCTGAAGATAATCTGAAATGACTAGCTAATGGAGTGCTGACCGGTTTGGCATTATTCATACTAAACCTCTCCAACACTTTTACCACATAATTCTTTTGAGATAACCACAACTTACCAGCTGACCTATCTCTGCGAATCTCCATCCCAAGTATCTTCCTAGCTGCTCCCAAATCCTTCATGTCAAACTCTTTACCCAACAAAGACTTCAACCTGTTAACCTCAACCATACTCCTTGCAGCAATCAGCATATCATCCACATAAAGAAGCAAGAAAATATAGGAACCATCATCAAGACTCTTAACATAAACACAACAATCATACTCACAGCGTATGTACCCAATCCGTATCATAAAAGAGTCAAACCTCTTATACCATTGTCTTGGAGACTGTTTTAGCCCATAAAGGGACTTCTTCAACTTACAAACAAGATGCTCAGTCTCTGGCTGCATGAACCCCTCAGGCTGCTCCATGTATATGATTTCCTCCAAATCACCATGGAGGAATGCAGTTTTTACATCCATCTGCTCTAACTCCAGATCATAGCTAGCCACCAATGCCAAGATAATCCTGATTGATGTATGCCTCACCACCGGAGAAAAGACTTCATCAAAATCAATTCCCTTCTTCTGTGAATACCCCTTTGCCACTAACCGAGCCTTGAACTTTTCCCTCTCCTTTTCTGTTTTTACTTCTTTTCGTTTGTATACCCACTTACAACCCACTGGCTTCTTTCCCTTGGGCAGTTCTTTCAACTCCCAAGTCTTATTCTTATGCAAAGACTCCATTTCCTCCACTGTCCCTTTCAGAACTTGTGATAGCATCCTGAAAAGTAGATGGATCCCCACTAGTAGTAGTCAATGCATAAGAAACCAAGTCTTCAAACCCATACCTCACCGGTGGCTTGATAGTCCGTTTGGTTCTCCCAGCGGCCAAGTTTTGCTGTTGTTCCTGTTGCTGCTGTTGATCAAGCTGTTCATCTGGTTGAGTATCGCCTATATCAAAACTCTCCAGCTCAATCTGTATGCTCTGCTGTCTGCTGTTCACTTCCTCTAACTCAGAATTTTGAACCTTCTGATGTGACTTGATCATAGAGTCCTCATCAAAGACCACATCCCTACTGATCACCACCTTCTTTGTCTCTGGATCCCAAAGTTTGTACCCTTTGACCCCTTTCTCATAACCAAGAAAGATACAATGTCTAGACTTCGCATCAAGCTTTGACCTCTCATCACTGGGAACATGAACATAGGCCGGACACCCAAAGATTCTCAACCCTGAGTAGTCAACCACTTTCTCTGTCCATATCTCCTCAGCAACCTTCCCATCCAAAGCAGCACTCGGTGACCTGTTTATAACAAAGCATGCCATACTCACTGCTTCTGCCCAAAAAAACTTCGGAAGTCCTGCATTCAATCTCAAACACCTTGCCCTTTCTGCAATGGTTCTGTTCATCCTTTCTGCAACCCCATTCTGCTGAGTTGTCTTTCGAACTGTAAAGTGTCACTGAATCCCTTGTTCCTCACAAAACTTCAGAAAAGGCCCATTCTTGAATTCCTTCCCATTATCTGTCCTGAGGCACTTAATCTTTTTCCCTGTCTGGTTTTCCACTTCAGCTTTCCACACTCTGAACTTAGCAAAGACTTCAGACTTGTGTTTCATGAAGTACACCCAAACTTTCCTCAAAAAATCATCGATAAAGGACAAGAAATACAGAGATCCTCCTTTCGAAGCTACCCTCACTGGCCCCCAAACATCTGAATGAACGTAGTCAAGAATTCCCTTCGCTCTCTGAGTTGCATTCCTAAACTGCACTTTACACTGTTTCCCCATAACACAAAACTTGCAGAAATCCAGTTTACACGATTTAACCCCTTTTAGCAGATTCCTCTTATGCAGCTCTAACATCCCACGCTCTCCCATATGTCCTAACCGCATATGCCAAAGCATAGTATCATCAGTATCGTCTGTTGTAGTGGCAGCAGCTCCACCTACAACTGTACTCCCTACCAACTTGTAAATATTACCAGGAACTTTACAAGCTTTCATCATCACCATAGCACCCTTCGTTACCTTCATGACTCCACCCTCTGTTTATACCCACAGCCATTGGAGTCTAAAGTTCCCAACGAAATTAAATTCTTTCTCAAATCTGGAACATGTCTAACATCCCCCAAAGTTCTCACAACACCATCATACTATCTGATTTTAATTGTGCCTATTCCTATGACTTTGCACGATGCATCGTTACCCATAAGAACATTACCACAATCCACTGACCTGTATGTGTTGAACCATTCCTTGATAGGGGATATGTGAAAAGAACATGCTGAATCCAAAATCCACGAATCTGCCATGTGATCTGAACTTGCTGAGACCGAAAGCATATCACCATCATCTGACTCCTGTTTAAAGGACACCTTCCTCTCTCTACCTATGGTGACTCAACTAAAAGACAAAAGACACAAAACTCACACTCGTAAACACACGTCGCCGTCCCCGGCAACGGCGCCAAAAATGCTTGACCGACCAGGTGTTAATAAAATTAAACTAAAAACGCGTCCCAAGCGTAGGACTCTCGACCAGTGTAGCACAATAATTCCGGAAGTACCGGAGTCGAACCACAGAGACGGACGGACGGTGCTGACTCAAAAGTGTTGAATTCTAGTTTTAATTGGCTCTTAGGTAGCCACCCCTTGTTCAATGAGATTGATTTACTAACTAAATTACCAAACTAAATTAATTAAATAAGGATTTAACGAGGAGAGTACAGCCGTGGGAACTCAGCGTCCGCAACTAGCCTAACCAATATTTACTCGGGCCACAATTATTCACTTTGTTGATTTTAGAATAGGAAAAAGGATCCCTAACAAATGCGCACCACCTGTCACCAGTATCCTTGCGCATTCGAATTCCGGCGATGCCTGGGTTTTGTTTGTTAGAAGAGTTTTCGTCTTCTAAAATTGCTTAAAGATTAAATTAATTCGATCCCGAGGTAAAAACATTAATTAAACTAGCCACGAGACGCCTTTGCCCCGTGGCCGCACTCTACAGAACTACTCACTCATAATTTTATTAAACGCAGTAACAATTAAAACCCTAGATCTAAACATGCTTCGAATAATAGGAATAGAAATAAAAACACAATTCCACAGACTTACAGAAGAGTAACGGATTCGATTACTGAAGAATAACAGGAATAAAAACCGAAAAGCTTGAAAGAACTTCAACTAAAACTTGAATCTGCAAAAACAAGAACTCAGAAAAACGTCGTTATGAAAAGCTGCTAAAAATCTAAGTAAAAACGTACGTACCCTAATTCTGAGTTAAAACGGGGTATTTATACTAACCCCTATTAATTACAATTAAAAAATCCTAAAACAAATCGAAATCGGACGCCGGACGACCAAAACTGCGCCGTTTTTAGGCCCTGCTAAGCCCTCGGTAGCGCTACACCAAAAAGGGTGTAGCGCTACCTAACCCCTTAAGCTGTGTTGACCGTTGTTGGCGCGTTGACCCCTTAATGTCAAAGGTAGCGCTACACCAAAAAGGGTGTAGCGCTAGAGAACTCTCTGTTCACTTCGAGTAAGAGCTATGCCACTTTTGAGCGCTATACCACTTCTTCTGTAGCGCTCACTAAGGTTTTGTTCACCTTCTCACGAATTTGTGTCCAACACTTAGTCTCCATGGCCCTCCTTGCTCTCAAGCTCCATCTCGGCTTTCCAGATACCTCTCATTAGCGCCAAAAAGACTCAATTTCCTACACATTAAGCACAAACACAAAATCCAACCACGTGCACGCATTAAATGGAAAATGAGAATTAATTACACGTCTAACGCGCTAATTTCTCCTACTTAGGCGCTTAAATTCACGAATTCCGCGCGCCTATCAAAGTTGATCCATCTTTCTTCTCCCCTGTCTTTCCCTTTTTCTTCCAGTCAGTCCCCTTTCCCTTCTGCGGACAGTCTTTCTTCATGTGCCCCGGTTCGTGACACCTGTAACACTTGAACTCAAACATGCCCTCTAACCTGTTCTTTGACTGAGACCTCCCACGCCCCGAAACTGATTTACCCCTTTCATTCTTCCTGCCTCGATCCCCGTACCCCTTGACCACCAGACCTTCACCCTGCAACGATTCTGTTTGTTGCTTGCGTTGATTATACGCCAGAAGGGCTGCAATGACTTCCTCCAGTTCTAGGGTTTCTTTCCCCCAGAGTAAGGTTGTAACTAGGGTTTCGAGAGAAATCGGTAGTGAACACAGTAACATTAACGCTTGGTCTTCCTCCTCAAATTTTACGTCAATCCGTTGCAAGTCGCTCACAACCTGATTGAACGTGTTGATATGCTGAATCAGATCAGCACCCTCGGCCATCTTCAACCCAAACAGTTTCTGCTTCAGAAACAGTTTGTTCGCCAACGACTTTGACATATACCTGCTCTCCAGTTTAGTCCAGACCCCAGCCGGCGATTCATCACCCAACACGTGATACATAACTTCGTCTGCAAGACACAGACGAATCGTACTCACCGCCTTCATCTGGAGTTCTTCCCAATCGTCGTTCAACATGGCTTCTGGCTTCGCCTTCAACCCCTTGTACAATCCCTGCTGCACCAACAGATCCTTTACCCGCTGTTGCCATAATCCGAAATTCGAAGTTCCATCGAACTTCATCACATCGAACTTTGAAACAGACGAACTTGATGACATAGTTCTTCTGTGTGATCTAAAACAACCTGATGCTCTGATACCACTTGTTAGGATCGACACACACGCACACGATTTACGAGTATGAATAGTAAAGAATAAACACAGAGATATACGTGGTTCCCCAAAACCGGGTACGTCCACGGGAGCGAGAGCGGCTACTGTTCTTTATTATCACAGTTATGAATTAGGGTTTACAACATAGAGTATTTATACCGACTCTATTCTAACCCTAATCTGGTATTTGGTCTGTATCCCAAAAATACCCCTGTACGTACCGTACCATACCACATTGCCCCCCGCACCCCCCAATTACGGATCCATGAGCCACAATTCTAACACACTCCTAGTTTGTGTCTATCTTGGATCCCTCTTTTTCAGGTGTGAGGGTCCTCTTCTGGTATCTAGCCCCTGTTTTTTGGTGCCTTGATCTTCCTGGATTATCTTTTGAATCTCTCTCTTTAGCGCCCTATGGTAAAGCTTAGGGATTTTGCCATGGATACTACTTGCTCTGCTCTTTTCAGCTCCAAATTTTGGAGGGCGAAGAGCTTAATTGGTGTGTTGTGCCTGATGACTCTTGCAACTCCAAACTCTTGGAGGGCCAAGAGTTGTATCCAGTCTGCTCTCTCCGAATTGGAGGTCTGTTTTGACTCTCCTTTCTGCTGCAAACTACTACTACTTTGCCATGCCACTCCTCTAAAGTCAAGATGTTGCTCTACTAATTATGCTACGGTAATTCTGGAATGTATGATGATGATTTTGGTCCTCTTTGATGGTCATTGTTCCAATTGTGCCATGGCATATTACCTATATATGGAAGTGTGCAATGTTGCTGGTGGAGCTGTTATATTGTCTGGAAGTAGAGATGGCAATCTCAACCCATATTTTTTAACCCGCCCAAATCCGCTCACTTATAACCCAATCCAATCTGTCTATATTGTATAATGGGTTGATATGGGTTTAGGTGGGTTAAAAATGGGTTCAATATGGATTGGGATTAAAAAACATAGACCAACCCAACTCACTCTTGAGAGTCCGTACTGGAACTTGGAACTCGAAGATGACGGGTTTAATTATGTCACTGCTTGAGATTTTTCCATTACTTGTAGGCTGTAGCAGCCATAACATAAAAAGTCGGAAAATTTTTTAAAAAAAAAAAACACACGAAACAACTCCCAAACAAATTTATTACCATTTTTACGTTGCTGTTTTGCTAAACGAAAAAACTAAAGAAATTGACGAGGCAGACTGACTGTGCGTACCAACGATGGGCCCCGCACGGATGATATATATGAGCAGTTCAATATTTTTTGCTACCGCTCTAAAAGCGTACGTGCAGAAATTGAACGGGAAACTTCCATCAAAACTGAATTATTAATTCGAAGGTCCTACTCAGATTCACCTATTATATACTACTCTCTCTGTCCCAAATTGTCTGTCCCCTACGAAAAGTCATGCAATTTTTGGATTAAAAAATAAAGTACTTTCGAGCATCATTTTTAAAGTTTCTTTACACCAAATTAAAGTAAATCAGGAGCCCTTTAATATGATGTGAAGAAATTCAAAAAATTATGGCGAGATGTATTTTATTTTTTAATCTCAAAATTCACCTGTAAATCTTTTTTATCGAAACTCATAATTTTTTTCAAAAAGATAAAAATAATATAATTACAAGATCAATCCCTTGAGCTCCTCTCCCTCTTTTGGGTTTTTTTTTTTGTCATTATTCAGCTTTTTCTGCGTTTGTCGTTTGCGACAAGTAATTTACGATTTTTGATTCACTCCAATTAGAAAAGTAAAAAATTGACTTTTACCCAAATATTTTTGACAACATCCAAGATAAAACCCAAAAAGCCGGTTGTTGGGATTTATCTTGAATATTACAAAAAAAATTGGGGTAAAAGTAAAAAAAAATTTACTTTTTTGATTCTCTCGTCGAGACAAATAGGGATAAAAAGTTTGTCGCAAAATAAACAAATACAAAAAAAAATTTGAATAGAGACAAAAAAAAAAAAAAAAAGTCAAGTGACTTTTTAATCCAAATCTAAGCGGTGGCTTCGGCAAACATAACGAAGACTGAAACTATACAATCGGTGCAATCATCGCCTTCCAAATAATTCTCTAATGCGGCCTCTGACTTCTCATCGAAGTTACGTTACTATTTGAAAATGGAAAAAAAAAAAGTAAAACCTGATTTTTTTAAAGCTTTTTTAGCCTCTAATTGCTTCATTTTTATTCAAAAAAAATTATATTTTAATCATAAAAATTCTCTTTTTCTGAATCCTTTTATTAAGACAAATGAGAGAGAGAGAGAGGAAATGGGTCGGGTCGTGCGGGTTTGGGTTTGGCTTGACCCATATTCGACCCGATCAGTTTTAACCCGTTTACTTTTCGACTCATATTCGATCCGTCCATATTTGACCCATAACCCGTTTCAACCCACCAAGATCTGCCCATTTGCCACTTCTATCTGGAAGGGTTCTTCAATGCGAATTTTATCATTAATGACTTGTTGGAGATAATGCTTTGCTGTTGCTCATGGTCTGATGGTAGCTGGCTAGCTGCTAATGATCCTAAGCTCTTATATTTTGATCGATGCTTCTCAACCGTTCCCGTTGATCACCATGGAGTTATCTGGTGCCAGATGTTTTTGGAAAGTGATTCTGCTATTCTTTTGACCATGTACTGATTAGTGGTTCAAGAGGAGTCCTGAGTCTGAAAGTTGGTATTTTGCTTTTTCTTGGGAGTTGGATCATTCCCTCTTTCTTCTTGGGGCTTCATTCAATTCCCTATTGGATATATGGATCTTTTTTCTTTTTACCTTTTTCTTTTTGGCCATTCTCTATAATTCAATTTCTTCATTGCATCTAGAGTTTTGGCCGTCTCGATGTACCATTTGTTAACTAGTAATAAAATTTCGTTGCCTATAAAAATAAAAATAAAAAAGATGTCAAGTATTGATATAAGGAAATCTTCATCCCTCAGTCTCCCCCAATATTTTTTCAGTTTCAGTTTTCACACAATTTTTAGAAAAGATGAAACCCTGTTTTCATCGGCTCTCTCACAGCCACCATTAGCGACCGAAGAACACGCCCCAAGGTATCATCAAAGCGTCATCTTTATAGATATTAATCACAGTTCTAAACTGTCATCAAAGATATCCGTCTTTTAATCACACTTTTTTTTTTGAACGGCGTGGAAGAAATTTTATTAATAATTAGAATGAAGTATAGCATATAAGGGCCGAGCAAGAGATGATAGCATCACAACGCACAAACCAGGAGTGAAACCTTTTTCTTTCTTTTTTTTTGCATTGTGATGCTTTCTTCAATCTTGCCCCCTATCTATCAAACTTCTTTTTATTTCAATAAAATTATTTCCTTTCGCTATCCAAAAAAATAAATGTGTAGACATGTATAATTGTAGATGCGTATTGCGTACAACATTGTATCCTATAGTTATTTTAAAAGATAAAATATTAAACCTAATATTAATGTTTTTATATATGGATACAATCTTAAAAGGACGTTTATAAAAATTTTGAAAAAAATCTTGAACATGTTGGGCGAGCAAACTAATATAATTTTACAATGCTGCTACCCACACATATAAATAGGTATATATTCTACACATATTTTTTGTGGGGTCCACCTTGGGTCTCACACAAACGATCCGAGCTGTTAATTAAATGTAAAATATTTTTTCAAGGGCCACGTCTAAAATTCAACTCAATTCGATATTTATAGATACTCGATCCAATCATCGTTTTTTTCATTTTGATTTTTGGATAATGAATAGTTAAATGATTGGATCGAGCATCTATAGATATCGGATTGGGCTAATATTTGGCAAGAGCCCTTGAAAAAATGTTCTGCATTTTAATGAATGACTCGGATCGTTTGTGTGAGACCCGAGGTGGGCCCCATAAAAAATCTATGTAACATATGTACCTTATTTATATATGTGCATAGACTTATCGATAATTTTAACAGTTTTAAGACAAAAACTACTATAATTCTAAAAGAAATTTAAAACTTGGGTTGGGCGGTCGCCCGGTCTCATCCCCCTCGGTTCGTCATTGCCACCAACACCACTTTATTTCATGACATAGCTTTAAATTGACTAAATTAAAATCAAATTTTTGAAATTTCGATGTGCATAGATATGGTAGTAGTAATTTTTTTGAGGATCTCTCTTGCTTGAACTAGATAATCAAAATGTCTACACGGCTACCATTAGTTGTATTTGGTTTTGTCCAGTCCTAGTTTTGCGCCATGTTTAGTATTTGTGATCTTCCGTGTGTCAGCTTTGGTGGTTCCGGTATGTTGGGTCCTGGTGGATTGCCTCTTTGGATTATTTCTAGGGCTGTTAGTCAAGATCCGAAAATCGATTGAAATCGAAAAAATCGGTCTAGACCGAATTTTTCAAACCGGCCAAATAATTTCGATTCGGTTCCGGTTTATAAAATTTTATAAACCGGAAAAATAATTTCGATCCGTTTTATGTGTTTTAAAGACCAGTAGAAACCGGACTGGTTATATATATGTAATATATATATATATATATAAATATAGGGGAGGGGAATCAAACCCTAAAAGGCAAGAAGGATCTCCCCTCTCTTTACCACTAGGCTACCCACCATTTTGGTGTATATTGGTCTAATAAATATATTTATTATATAAAATCAATCATATATATATATATATATATATATATATATATATTAAAAAAAACTGGTTTTATGGGTTTTTTTATGTATTGAGCTCAAAATTGATCTTTTTTGTTAGGCCCAAAAAAGGGGGTTGAATTATGGATTTTTTATTGATATTTTGTGAGTTGAATTGTGAATTTTTTGATGTGTTGGGCCCAAAATATGGCCCATGAATGAAAATCGGATAAACCGGAACAAAATCGGTTGAGCCGGTCGAAATCGGACCGTATTATCTCAACCGGTTCCGGTTTCTAAAAATCTCAAACCGGATAACCGATTTCAACCGAAAAATATGGCAAAACCGGTCGAAATCGGACCGGTATCACCCCTTATTTATGCAATTTGAGTTTTTCCGTCGGGTTTCTATTCCCTAATATGGATGACTCGAATAGGACCAACACTCATAGTGTCCCATCGGGACAGCAGAGTCTCACATTTCTTCATGATGTTTACATGTATCAGTGACTCGATCATCAATAGGCCTCTCCTCAATTGAAAAAAATAAAAAATCAATGCAAGCTTCCTCTAGCTTGGGTATCTCTTTCCAAGGAGATGGGCAAAACCAACCTCTCCAAAAATTAATTGATGGCATTTGAAGGCATATATGGAGGGATTCATATGAGCAAAAGTCAAGCAGAAAAGCAGATGCAAAATCTCTTTGTTCATAAGAAGTATTATAAAATGAACATGTTAAATAAGCATATGTACTATGTGTATGATGTATCACATGCTTCACGTGAGGACAAGACCTAGAGAGTTTGGATCTAAGTCACATAATACGCTTTTGTAGGTGTAAGAGCGCGAGCGCGAAAACAACTTTCAAAAACCTTCCGGGTGCGAGAGCACGAAAACAACTTTCAAAAACCTCCCAAACCACTAGAATTCATGAGTGCAGAAATTGGGAGCGCGCGCATAGACAAGATTGAGAGTGGGAGCGAAGCCCATTTTGAATGATTATGTAACTAAGGTTAAGATAACGGGTGGCAAAGCCCAAAGGGGGATTTACCAAGTGAATTAAACACATGAGTCGGCCCCAATCTATGTCAATCCCTCCACCACAGGTCAGGCCCAACCTCGGTATTTGCTTTTGCGCGAGAATTACATTGAAGCCCATCCACCAAAAATCAGGCTCAACTTATGTAAGTACAAGGATCAGTGGTTTTATTGGATCATCAGTGGAATAAGCAAATGTGAATTATCAAAACATATCACATCAGATTTTGATAATCCATTAAGAGATTGCTAAAGTTAGCAATATCAAGTCTCACATTGGTTATTTTCTGATAATCCATTAAGAGATTGCTAAAGTTAGCAATATCAAGTCTCACATTGGTTATTTTTTGCCCATAATCAAAACCAATGGGCCCTCCAAACTTTTTCCCTTCATTTCACACATATTTTTAAAAAAGCGGTTTTTGAAGGGGAAAAAGCGGTTTTTGAAAGGAAAAAAACAGTTTATGTTAGAAACAGTTAAAAAAAAGTTTTTCAAAACAAAAACAGTTTTTCAAAAAACATACTTGGTTCACTTAAAAATTGTAAATACAATTTGGAGAAATTTTGAAAGAATTATATTTACACAAATAGTTTTGAAATTTTAAAACCTATAAATACAGTTTTTAAAAATAGATTTTGTGTAAAAAACAGTTTTTTATAAAAGAGTTTTGAAATTTCAAAAACAGATTTTTTGAAAAATACACTTTATTTACTTATAGTTATTTAAATTTTTTGAAAAAAAAAATTTTTTTTTTTTGACGAACCAGCTCAATGCATTATATTATTACAAAAACAGTACAAAAACTAACAAAAAGAGAAAACAAGAAAAACAACAGAAAAAAAAAAAAGGAAAAACCCCGCATGGAACCACAACGCCGGAGCATGAAAAAATTGTTTTTTGTAAAAAAAAAGTTTCTGAAAAAAACAAAAAAAAAATCTGAAAGTTACTTATAGTTTTTCAAAATTAATTTTTGAAAACATTGTTGAGGGAGAGAGAGAGAAAAGGTATTTGTGTAATGTTGAAGTACTTGATTGAGAGATAAAATTTGGTTATTGACAAAATATTGCTACTTTTGATTATTGAAGAGCCAAAATTTGATGAGTTGTTAAAAGATTGCTAGGTTTTGTTATTCCAATGCGAGCACTTTTTTTATCCAACATTGTTAACTTTAACAATTTTTTGTTTTGCTTATTCCACTGTGGATGATCTTAGACACTAGGAGCTTTTAGCAAGAAGTTTTTTTAACCAAAAAAAAATTGCATTGGCATTTTAGATTGTCTTTTAGTAAAAGATAAAAATGTTTCGATTAGACGCATAATGGTATTCGATTAAGCTGATTTTTTTGGATAGTTGATCTACTCAACAAGCTCTACGAAGTGAAAATTTTCAATTATTAAAGCGAAATCAAAGCAAACTCCGCTCGCTCGGAACAATACAGTGTTGTACCAACCCCTAGTTTTGTACTCCTATAAAACAATACTCTGGATCCAGAAAAAAGTAATGATAACCCTCATTCCTCCTCATGAAGCCCATTCCCCACTTGTACCAAATCTATGTATTAAAAATGCGAGAAAGTTCACATAATCTCTCCACAAACCATGGTCTTACTTTTCTTTATTTTGAACATAGCCATGGTCTTACTCCATCACAACAATATTAGTTGTTTGATGGTAATAGAATAATACTTCCAGTCCTTATCTTTTCCACCAAGGGAATTCCGGTTCCTAAATATATATTGCTTAATGTCAAATCCACCGGCCAAGATTGAGGATGACATGGGAAAACAATGGCACTACAAACACTATGGAAAAAACAGAAAAGGTGGAAAGAGAGAGAGCAACTTTTTTTCCTTTTTCTTATTAAATTTTTTCCCCCTTTCGGTACCGCCCTACCTCATACTCCTCCATCTCTTTCTGTAGAATTCAAATGTGAATACACACAACAGAATTACATAGCTGTCTCTGTGGCGAAAAAGTAAAACAAGAAAGTGCAAAGCAGATGATTCTAAAGTGCAAAGTTGATTTATTCTTTCTTGCTTTCTTGGTAAGTAATTCCTGCAAGAACCCTCCAAGATATTCTCCTTTCATTCATTCCTTTCTTGTTTCCAGGTTCTGAATTGATTGTCATCTGATCCTCTTTTGATTCCTCATTTTTGTGTAGGTTTTCTGTGGTGGGTTTGTGCTCAAATTAGCTTTTCCAATATCTTTTCCATCTCTATTTTCTTGGAAACTGATTTGGGTTTGATCTAGTTGAATTGGGTAATCCCTATATCCGATTGATATGGGCCGGATTGTGGGTGATAAGGTTTATAGGATGGGAAAGAAAGAGAGAGAAATGGGTGTTGAGATGTTGGAGATTGGAGCTCAAATCAAGAAAGTTGCGATCTTTTCAATCAGGGCCTGTTACAGATCAGTTTTGAATCATCCATTCCTTGTGGGTATGGTTCTTTTCCTTTTCTTCATGCACAGATCATTTCCTTTCCTGTTTTCCCTATTTGTATCTGCTTCCCCGGTCCTTGTTTGCACTGCTGTTTTGCTTGGAACTCTCTTGAGTTTCGGGCAGCCTAACATACCCGAAATTGAAAAGGAAGAGACGACGAATCACGAGATCATGTCCCTCAAAACTGGGATTCAGGTAGATTCCACTGTTGTTAAGAGGGGTGAGAGCTTTGTAGTGGAGAGGCACACTGCAAAGAGAAGCGATGCAGTATTAGATGAGTCAATCGCAGAAGCGAGTTCCATAGCTTCTGAAGATGAACAAAATGATTGTAGTTTGGTCCACAGTGAACCACAGATCGGGGAGAGTTCTCGAGAAATTCAATTTGAGAAGCGTTTGAGTGAGGGTGAAGAGAGAGAATTACATGACTTGGGTTTTGAAATAAAGACTGAAACGACGGAAGAGAAAGTTAAAGATTCAGTATTTCTTGAGAGCCAGTACTCTCGGATTGAAGAGGTGGAGGATGAAAATGCTGAAGTGCACAGTGGTAAATCACTGGCTGAATTCATCAACACTTCTTCGATTTCAACATGGAAACCGGTGGGGGAGGAAGAGGAGGGAGTGGACGATAATGAAGATTCTGAAAGTGGGTCAGATGGGGCTGAGAGTTCCTCTCCTGATGCTTCAATGGCTGATATAATTCCAATGCTAGATGAGCTTCACCCTCTTTTAGATGAAGACATTCCTCAACCTGCTCATATGTCCCATGACGGCTCTGATGCCGGTTCAGAGCTGTCTCAGAAATCTAGCGATGGCACGAATGAATCCGATGATGAGGAGAGTGAACACCGAGAAGAGGAAGTTGGTGATGATGATGAGAATGATGATGAGGACGAAGAGGAGGAAGAAACAGTTGGTAGCAAAGAGGCAGCGCTTAAGTCTGCAATCAAATGGACGGAGGATGACCAAAAGAATCTCATGGATTTGGGGACTTCTGAGCTGGAAAGGAATCAAAGATTGGAGAATCTTATTGCCAGAAGAAGGGCACGTAGGATTATGGCTGAGAAGAACTTGATCGACTTTGAAAGTTCTGATCTCCCCTTCAATATTCCACCTATTTCAACTATACGCCACAACCCTTTTGATCTGCCTTACGATTCAAATGACAACATCACAGGGTTACCCCCCATTCCTGGATCTGCTCCCTCTATCTTATTACCGAGGCATAACCCTTTTGATATTCCTTATGATCCGAATGAAGAGAAACCCGATCTCAAGGGAGATGGTTTTCAGCAGGAGTTTATGCCGTTTGTTCCAAAGGAGACGTTCTTCCGTAGGCATGAGAGTTTTAATGTGGGACCTTCGTTCTTTGGTCCTCCCAAGCACGAGAAGCAAGATATCAAGTTCAGCCCTTTTTTTGTACCGGAACGCTTGGGTTCAGAAGGGACTAGCTATTCCTCCTTACATAGGCAATCAAGTGAGCTTAGCGATTCCAAGGTGAGTTCTGTTCCTGAAACGGAATCTGTCTGTTCAGATGGGGACCATGATGATAAGAAGCTTATTGAAGAAGATTTGTCTCAGGACGCAGACCTGATCTCTGATGCTGGGCATCCTTCTGAGCACATTGGGCATGGAAGTGTATCCTCGGAAGATACAGAAAGTGAGGAGTTGGGACAAGCTGAGAAGAGCCATATTGAGCATGATGAGGTTGAAATTGAAATGGGAGATGAGGAAATACATTCTGAAATGGTTTCGAGCTTTTCTGAAAGCAGAGATGTAGCTATTCCTGAGGAACACGACATGGGTACAATTCATCTTAACAAAAGAGCAGATGAAGTTAACTACAGTAGTAGATCCGACTCATCATCATCTTCAGAGGTACATGAAAGGATCTTTGATGAGAAAGAAGAAGTGTCGTCAAGTTTGCGGCCAACAAAAGAAGAGAATGTTATTGAGGAGCCTTCATTGGAAGAATCCGACATCAATACTACGATGGAGTTGGTGGCTGACAGTCAACACAAGGAGCCTGTTTATGATTCAAGCCCAACAGCAGTTCATAAGAATCTCTCTTCCTCCTCTGTTTCCTCTGACTCACAAGTAGAAACATCTGAAGTGGGTTTCTCCCCAGTGATGGTTAAAAGAGTTGTATCTTTTGAAGATAGCGTTACTGAAGTGACTGATCTGGGCATAGGAGGGGATGCTCCTAGTAATGAACAGATTTTTGCAGACTCGTCCAATGTTGATTCAGTAGATGAGAATGGAATGATAACAAGTGGAGTTGCAGAGAAGGCTGAGCATATTCTTTTAAGTCATGAGTTATCAGGTGCTGACAAACAATTAGACAGTGGCAGAGAATCAAGAGTGCCTGAATTCGCTACGCATATCGAGGATGCGGCCGACCAAGTTGTGATTGACGACACGGCTCCTGTGGCTTCTTATTCTGAAAATAAGTCTTCTGAAGATTTGGATTTAAGTGCTTTGAAGAAGGAACAGCCTTCAGTGGTGGTTTTTGAGCAAGTTTCAGGCAGCCCTGCTGCATCTTCTTATGAAAGTGAAGCAGTAGAAGAGGTTCCACTCGATAAAGAAGTCACTGTTGAAATTAAGCAAGATCAAGTCCACTCATCAGGTCCTCGTGCAAATTTCCATGAAGGCATTGACCAAGAGGGATATGAGGAGCTGTCATCTCCGGATTCAGAATGTGAAGAAAAGCCCATATATGAGTTGAAGAAACAGCTGCCCGTGTCAGACAAAGCTATGGTAGAATTATCTTCTGAGAATCGTGAAGAATTGGTTGTAAGTCATGATAATATTCACCTTGGTTTATTTTCTGAGCATTAGCATTCTGCTCCTCTGTTCCCTTTTTCCACTTGTATCATTGTATGTGATCCTTAATTTCTTGAAAATTACCTGCAATAGTGCAAAATGATGTTGGATTACTGTCTTAGAAGCACTCTAGTCGAGAAAATTTTCTTCTGTAACACTTTAAATCATGGACTTCTGGTTGTTTGCCTGTGCAACTGAAGTGATGACTTGATAGTCTACTAGTTTACTTCCAGATAAGACATCAAAGCATGATGTGTCAAGTGAGAGAAAGCATCTCAAAGTAGTGTCAAACAGTTATGATTGATAAATTACTGCACATGCTTAACATTTTTTCTTAACGCAGTTGTTATTGAACTTGCAAACATGACATGGAAATGCTGAATTTAGTGAGAATTATCCATATGTAATATCCTAATTATCATCCCATGTTTGGATATGTTTGCTGCTTTCTTTGTCTGGTTCCATAATAGTCGCACAAAGGTCTGGTTGAACAGTAGAAGAGTCTTGGATAGGGATGGATGTCGGTGTAAAGATATAGGAAAATGCTGACCAAGGGTGGTGGATAATGTATAAGAAGTGCATTGATATCCATGAAAACTATATTGAAATCTATGATACGTATAGTTGTATATATTTTCATGTCTTTTGATTGTTACTATATGCATGCATATAGAGAGAAATTTTCCCCCTCAAGGATGTTATGTAAGTTAAACATCAATGACTATTGACTATTGGAGATTGATATCACCGGAAATTTTGGTCAAGTGAGTGTCAAAAAAATAGGAATGACAGTAATAGATTTGAGTATATTGGGTTTCTATAATGTGTAAAACCAATTGTTGGTAGAAGATCTGGTTTTCACTCCGCTTTTCTCTTCTTGAAAGTTGAAGTGTTCTCGGTATATTTTAACCACTCTAAAAGATATGTGATTAGTGCATTGTCCAAAGTGAATTATATTGTCACTCATAAACATTTTTTCAAATTTATCAAAGGAGTTCCTCATGTTTGGGCTTTACAAAAGCAATCCCACATCAAAGAAGCATGAGTTTCAGTTCGTGACATCTTATTGCATGCTTTGCATTACTTGAATCCCACAACAGGCAAATATAAAACCACATGTATGTTATGTGTGACCTTAAGAAGTTAGTTCAGTCATTTAGTAATATTTTGTATGCATTTTTGGGTTGTTTAGGCCCAGAACCAAATACCCAGGTTTTTTGTGGACCGGCCAGCTCATGTGAACTGTAAACGATGTTCGTGGGCTCACGCGCCAACCGCTTTTTTTCTTGAATCTAACAATAGAATTCAGTTTTAAGGAATAGTTTGTCAAGACGGGAACTAAGACCGCTAGACGGCTCAAGCAGTTGAACCGGCTGGTCCAGGCCGATTTTTTCAAAATATTGTCTTTCCCCGTTATCGTCAATCACAACTTTTCATATGGTTTAATTGTTAATTAAATAGGCTAGACTGAAATCGCAGCGACTCCCGAGGCTCAGCGGCCTGCCTTGGCTTTAGTGTTCATCATGTCCCAAACCCGTTTGCCTTCCACATCCCCAGTGAATGGGAAACTTCTATATATGTTCTTAAACATGCAATACCATGCCATTCCCTAACCCAAAGAGCAAATTCAGCAACCAAATATTATATCATGTCACCTCAACTAGTTGCGTTGGCCTTAGATGTCCCTGTACTATGGAGTTGAAAAGGGACTCATACGTGTTTACATGGCTGTGCCACTCGTGAACTCCAGGTGGGAATGGTTCTATGCACGTGTAATTATGGAGAAGTGTCCTGAATGTTCCCAATATCAATACATGTGCTTGTGTTAGACATAGAATGCTGGTCCCATAAATGACGTGCTTTTGAAGGCCCCTTCTTGTTTATCTATGATTGGCCAAAATCGCGGTTTTTTGTCATTCTATTTGTGGTGATATTGGTACTTTTAGATGGATCAAATTGAAGTATATGTCTACTTATGTTGAATGAACAATGTTAACTGTCACTACTTTGTTAATCAACCAGGTGCCACAAGTGGAGTCTGTTACGGATGTCAATGCTACCAGCAAATTGGACACATCAGAATTCCAACCCAAAAATGACGAACTTACAGCTTTAGCAGACTTGGACGACAATGCCCTTGATGAAGTTGAAAATCCAGATCACATTCCAGTTCAATCCTTCAACTTTCAAATGGAAGCGAGTGGTTCTCAGGTTCATGACCACGATATCATTGAAGAGGCAGATGAGATTAAGGAGATAGATGAAGGGCTGCTAATGGAGTTAGATGCTGTTGGCGACTTTAGTGTGGAGGAATTTGGATCAAACTTGCATAAGATTGAAAACCGGGTTTCTGAAGAAGAGATGAATTCAGAGATGCCTTCTGTTGAGGCACAATCAATCGAAGAAATTGATTCAAATTTTGAGAAAACAGAACCTTTAGCAATGAAAGCTGAAGTTGAGATAAGAGAGGTTGAGATACCACAACAGAGTCAAATAAAGGAAGAGATCATTGAGTCTGGGATGCCAGAATTTGAAGCACGATCAACGGAAGATCTGGATCAAGCTTTTAGGCAAATGAGTGAAGAGGAAATTAAAATGCCTGTTGTCATCGAGTCAGTTCATTCGAAGATGATACCAGAAGAAACAAGAGCTGGGCGTTCTGAGTATGAGATTTCCCACGAAGATTCAAGTCTCACAGAGACCAAGATGGAGTTACCAGTTGTTGAGGCAACATCAATTGAAGATCTTGATTTGGCGTTTAAACAGCTCAACAGCAGTTCCGGTTCGCTTGTGGATGTTCTCGACAGTATAGGGTCCACCGATCCAGTGGAAATCGATTCAGACTTGCACGTGGAGAGACAAAATACGCAGAATTCACTCTATGAAAGGCTTGATGTTTTGGAATCCGGCAATGCAGCAGAAACCACTTCAGGACCCCATTTTACTGAACCAAGATCAGCTGAAGATACTGACATGACTCTGAAGTCTGATTTTGAAGAACCATCCGGAAAAAACGAGTCGATAGAAGTGGGTTCTTTTGAGGAGATTGAAACAGGCACAAAAAAGCACGGTATACCAGAAACTAGCACAAGTGGTGTTGAACAACCGGATCATGGAGTGAAAAATCTGACGAGTTAGGTTCTAGCATTACTGATGGCAAAGGCAAGAAGAAAAAGTCCGGTAAGTCGAGTTCTAGTGCAAGCTCCGGTTCTAGCTCCAGCTCTAGGGACTCCGCGTAGAGAGTAAGATGCAGGAGGGGAAAAAAAATAGAGAAGAAGAAAGAATTTGGTTTTTGAGTTTTCTTCTTTAGTGTGAGTTTTGGTCGTATAGTTTGGTTAATATTTGTGTTTTGGTCTTCTAGTTTGGTTACTATCTGGTGTTTTTGGCTTCAGGTAAAGTTCTTTATTCCTTCAAGAAAGAGTTTTGGTTTGATTTCTTGAAGCATGAAATTTTCTTGGTCATCTGCCGATCGGAACCCGATTTGGGAAGCTTGTTTGGGGAAAATATTGTTTCTCATCTTGTATTGTAAATGAACAATGTTGGAAGTTTCTATAAAACATTGTGCAGTTTTTCTTCTTATTTTTCGTCAGAATATTCCTCGTATCTGAATCTTTTGGGATGTGTTTTGGATCAAGGATTTGTTAATGGATTTATGAAAAAGAGAAGAAAAAAATAGAAGATAAGAAATAATGAAGTAATTTATGCACCTATAATTTTACAAGGGGAGTCCTTACCTAAAGACTCCTTTCTTCAAAATTAATAAAGAAATTCTTTTTCTTGGAGTAATTTTTTATATAAAATGAGCAACCCAAATTGCACGAGCAATAGGCCTTACATGTAAGAGCATCTTCAACCCTGACTTCAAATTTGATGATTTTTTTGAAGGCTTACTTGGCAATTTGACATGTTAGAGTTAGACATCTTCAAGGTACACATTCCAACCAATATGTCAAATTTACTATTTTAGGAAGTTTTGGAGTGAAATAATGAGAGAAAAGACGTCAAATGACACATAAACATCTTACATCTCGGTTGGAGTTGTTTCACATGTCAATTCTTCCACTTGGTAAGGACCCTGTACCCATGACTCAAAAAATTTTTGCCAAAGCTACATGAAACAGATTTCTGAATGTAAAATTATTGCTAATTTCCCAAAGTGAGAAGCAAAAATATTCTGATAAATGAATAACACATCCCAGAATCTAATCTAATATCATCTAATCAACCGAAATATTTCTTGGGGTGAAACCTATTCGGTTTGATTCAGTTATTTTTCACAATTGCACGTGTAATATCGGTTTGAAAATATTAAAATCATAATCGAACCAAAATAGTTCGGTTTTGGTTTCAATAATTTTTATATCCAATTTATTTGTTTTTGGAATTTGAACCACAAAAAGACCCGTTATTTCGAATAAGTATCAACAGGCAACATAACTCAGCCTAACCAATGTAAGCCAATCCATGGACATAATAAATCAAAGTAACAACAAAAAAATATGTCCAACAAGAATTCAAACAAACAATAGCACAACAAACTCTAAACTAATGTCGAGAAATATTTCCAAGTGGATTCGGGGGTGTTGTAGTGCACGTGTAAGACGACACATAGTCATCGATCTCATCAATCAACGGTTCACATTAAAAATCAATTATGACCGGTAATAAATGATCTTTACCGGTCATAATTAAAAATTATATCTCAACCATTCATTGTTAATAGACCGTGTGCGCCTTACAAAGTACAGGGTGCCTTGCAGGATGTACTAATTTTCCAATCCCTTCCAAGCATGCCACATGAGATCTCACTCGCATGATTGTATGACTGCATATCGATAGTTCGCTCTCTCTCTCTCTCTCATCCAAGGAAAGAGAGAGAATTCACAATTGTACTTCGTTATTTCCTGCAGATCTCTCGTCTCGTTACTTCTCTCTGATTGTTATTTCCCACGTGCCGTACCATACCGCTCAGGAAAACAAAGAAGAACCAGGCTAGGCGACTCCTGTCACGATCTACCATTAAAAAACCTTCCCCAATCGTCACCTTAAATTGCAAGTGCAAAGTCTTTTTCAGACTCTAATGACAATGACAAACTAACTTGCATGAATCTATTCCAGAAATATTTTCATACAAACGAGTTATCATCACAATATTCATACAAGTCTGAAAGAGATGTAAGAAGTAAAACAACTTAATCTTCTTCATCAATCTTAACCTCAACTTCTATCCTAACCTCAACGTTTCGCATTCGATCCGCATAGCCAATAAACCCATGCTCGCATGCGCCCAATGAGATTCCCGCTTCCTCCATCTTCAACCGATGCCGTTGTCGTCTGGATACAATTTTTTGCTCAACTTCCTAGCAAATAAAAAGCTTTTTCAACTTCTCCCGTAAAGCTGACACGACCCTCGTCCACAACACTACCAATAATGTTATCAGCAATACAAAGTTAAACCATGCTAAAGCACCACAACTACAGCTCATCCCATTTGCCAATTTTTCATCGTCGCTACGTTACAATCCTTCTGACTAACCATATGGAGACAAGGATATTCTTTGTCCTCCTTTGCCATCAAAGTTCTCAGTTGAGAATTGAAAATTGATCGCTGTCTTCAAAGTGCATTTATGGGAAAACCCGACTCCCAAAAAAATAAGCACTGGAAAACAAAAATCGGGTTAGCTCCAATCCCAAAGCCGAGAGAAATAGTTCAGAATCACAAAGAATAACGTACAAGAAAAAATAACTCAACAAATAGTTCAGGGCAAGCTTGATGTGAAGTCAATATTGGGCCCACCCCGGGCTCTGTAATTCGACTGTTCATTTTCTTTCTCTCGCTGAGAAAGTGACCCACGTAAATATTCAAGTCAATCAGATATCGATCGCTATGTGATTGAAACATATTTTTCTTGGGAGAAAACCCCAGTTAAAATGAACAGTGATGCAAATGTGCTTCAATCACATAATCACTGATGTTCCATCAAACTGAAATTTTACAGAGGTCACCTACTCGACAAGACAAAGAAACTGAACGGTTCAGATCAACTAACAGGCTCAAGTGGGCCTGATATTAGCAGCAGAGCGTGCATGCATGTCCAAGAGCGCAACAGACCCCTGCCCCTGTTTCTGGTTTGCTCCTGGCAAGAGCAAACCATTGTTCCAACACTAAAATTGGGACCGAATCAGGTCATTGCCCTTTACGGCATTCAAAATCATGTATACAAACTGTTATC
The DNA here is from genome assembly GCA_019656295.1 of Rhododendron mucronatum var. ripense. Lineage (NCBI taxonomy): Eukaryota > Viridiplantae > Streptophyta > Magnoliopsida > Ericales > Ericaceae > Rhododendron > Rhododendron mucronatum. The sequence continues at coordinate 1,192,857 of BPLT01000127.1, read as the reverse complement.
GCAAAACGAAAAGCCATAATGGGCACCTGCTTCCTGGCCTTACATGACTAAGATGATCACTGCCTTTGTTTCTTGTGCAAGGGTCCTGTAGAAGATCCAACCTGGCCGAAGGAGAAAAGAACATTCAAGAAAAAAACACACAATACTCTACCATTACTCAGAAAACAATCTCCTTTCTTCTAAGATGGCATGTGACGGTAAATTTTCAGTATGTACAGAAGATAAGATGAGAGAAAATAGATGGTTTGGACATTTCTACCGTAGATTAAGTGTTGTAATTAGAGGCGGTAGTTCGAAAGAATCTAGGTTTGTTGGATATCATTGAACGTGATGCCCTCCACAGAGCTCAATGGAGAAGACGGATTTATGAAGCCGACCCTAGTTAATCAGCACATAAGGCTCGGTATGGTTTTTTGGTTTATCCATATAGTCTTGTATTCTCAGCCTCTTCCTCTCCAAATCTATGCACAGATGGATAAAAGAATACTTTTAGAGATGTCTTTCTATCTCCCTCCAACTCTTTCTCAATTTGCCCCCTTTCGTTTCTTAAAACGATCAAAGAGTTGACCTGCTTATTGAATGATGAACAATATTGCAGTCTTTGACCTTTTTCAGTTGTCCCAATATTTGATGACGTGGAGAATCAATTTTTTGATAAGTACATATTTGCATGTATTCCCAGTATACAGATGTACAATACGTATTGCTAATATAAACTAACCACTCTTTATAACCAAAATCAGATTTTGAGAAAGTTATGCATACTGATCTTAGAGACCTAACCATGAGCAGGATTGTTTCTTCCTGACCATAATGCATAAAACATTCATCTAAAATATCAAGCAAACCTCATTTCTGTAACTTATACGAGTAGGCATGACAAGTTGCTGAAATATATTCATCAAGCTCTGACATATTATGAGCCACAAACCGAAGTGCAGCGTGTGCACAACATATTCCCTGTATGTACAGTTTATTTGGACAGAAGCATTTGGAGGGCAAAAAGTGACAAGTAATGTGGAAGATGGATTGTGGAAAACCGACATTTAGCTATGTAAATCGACTAAATGACTACAAAAGGCGGTTTAAGACAAAACTAGGGATCTCTTGTATTCTAGTTATCTTCTAGTGTTCCAAGAATACCGAAATTAGGAATTACCATGGGAAAAATATCACTTTTTGTGCTTTATTAACCAGTATTCATATTTCCCCTTTCAATTGAATCCTCATTATTACCCCTTCCCTCCCAGTTTTACACCTATTCAAACAAACATTATTTATGTTCTTACTAAAGTACCCAAACTTATAAATTTCAACAGAAAGGATAATGCTTACAAGGCTGGATAATTGTTCACTGATGTATGTCATTGATCGTAACATAGCTTCAAGGGTATCTCTAGTGAGCTGAAACTTCACCTCCGTCTCTCCGGAAGGAGAGTTGGTATAATCTTGCAGCTGGAATGTAGAAGAAAAAGAAATGAGAGAGTAGAGAAGGGGGAAAACAAGAAGGGTCTATCACCTAAAGAAGACAAAACAGCATTACAAAATCTTTGTTGAGACTTCTACACTCCACAAATACAAGCACGGTAAACCCTCCACTACATCAAACACTTCACCCCAAGCTTCAAGACATGCACCTCAAAAATAACATCCAGAAAAGCACCAGAAGACAATCCAGCAATGGGATCTCCAACGTCCACCCTCTCTCTTTAATAAATGCCAAAAGGATAGTTCTAAGACAGTTTGCCATAGAACTTGTGAAATTGGGGGAAAAAGGAGAGCCCTACCAAATTAGGTTTCTCTCTCTCACACTTTGTATATATATGGATAAAGATACAAGTACAGATATACCCCTATGTAAAAGATACATAACAAAAAAAAAAACCAAACAATTTAACACTCCCCCTCAAGTAGGTGCAAAGATATCTATCAAACCTAACTTGAACACAATGGGATGAAAAATCTTACAGTACTACTAAGCCCTTTCGTAAATATATCAGTTAATTGGTCCTCAGACCTTACAAACGGCATACATATCAAACCCTTGCTCAACTTTTCCTTGATGAAATGCCTACCAATCTCGATATGCTTCATTCTGTCATGCTGCACAGGACTATAAGCAATATTTATAGCCGCTTTGTTGTCACAATAAAGTTTCATAGGACCATCGTCAAAGAGTCCCAAATCCTTCAACAAGGTTTGGAGCCACAAAAGCTCACACACGCCGTGAGCCATAGCCCTATATTCAGCTTCTGCACTGGATCTAGCTACCACTGACTACCTCAGCAAGGTGAAGAGAGAACGGGCTACCTCAGCAAGGTGACGATTTTTACGTTCAGCAACCTCATTCTGCTGTGGAGTGCCAACACAAGTTATTTGAAAAAGAATGCCATACTCACTAAGATATGCCCGAAATTGACCATCAAGGTACTCAGTCCCATTATCACTACGAAGGATTTTAATGTTGGTGTCAAATTGAATACGAACCATCTAATGAAAAGATTTAAAGCATGAAAACACTTCATTTTTGGACCAAAGTAAATACACTCAAGTGACACAAGAATAACAGTTAACAAAAGTGACAAACCGTCGATAACTAGAAAAAGAAGTAACCGGGGAAGGACTCCAAACATCAAAATGAATAACCGTAAAAGGAGAATCACTTCTTTGATTAACAGGAGCATAAAAAGAGCGTTTGTGTTTAGCCAGCTCACACGCTTCACAAAAGAACTGACTCCTACTGCATTGCTTAGTTAAAGTAGGAAAAAGTTTTTCTAAAATCACAAAAGATGGGTGACCTAATCTACGATGCCACTGATGCAATCAAGGAAGAGCTGAACTCGTATCTGTTGTAAGAGCTTGACCCAATGACAGAGATGTAAAAGATGGACGAGGTGCAGACTCCAAAAAATATAGACCATCATGAGCTTTACCACTACCACTGCCAATCATTCTCCTCGTATCCAACTCCTTAAAGACACGTGTAGGAAAAAATGTCACGGAGCAATTTAATGAGTGGGTAAGACTATTAACAGAAAGGTTAGTCAAAAAATTTGGAACGTGGAGAACTGAAGAAAGAGAAATGGTTGGAGAATAGAGGATGAAACCTTTCCCTGAAATAGCAAATAGGGAACCATCAGCTACTCTAACCTTATCCTTACCAGAACATATAGAGTAGGAGTCAAAAAATGATGAACAACCTGTCATATGATCGGTGGCACCAGAATCTATTATCCAAGGAAGAGAGAAAGAAGCAGTAGATGCACTAGCTGGGATACCTGTGTGAGCAAAGTATGAGGATGTAGTGGAAGTAGAAGCCGTAGAAGATGGAGAATCAAGCCTGGCCATTAGGCGCCTGAGAGTCTGTAACTCCACTGGAGAAAAAGGACCACTACTTTGGGAAGTACCAGACACGAGAGCTTGCAAATGAGCACCAATAGGGCCAAGCAACATGTCAACAGTAGACTCCAAAACATGTGCATGAGAACACACAAGACCACCACCTTTCCCACGAAAGGGACGGCCATTTAACTTCCAACAGAATTCCCTCATATGCCTGGTTTTATTGCAATAGTCACACCGGAGCAATTCTTTATCAACAAGACCACTCTTATCACCAAGCTGACCATGGGTATACTTACCATCCCGTGGAGGAGAAATAGCAACAGCAATCCGGAATTGGAGGATGAACCATCGCACTGCGTCTACTCTCCTCCTGTTGAACATATGCATAGGCCTCTCCTAGAGTAGGAAAAGGAACCCGGCCTAGCACCTGCACTCGAATCAAATCATATTCTATGTCAAGAGACTCAAGACCAGCAAGGAAATCATACATGCGCTCCTTCTCCACCATCTAGTGAAATATAGTGGCATCAACAGTGCAAACAGCTTGAAAAACCCGATAGTAATCAAGCTCTTGCCACACTCCACACAACTCAGTATAATACTTAGCAAGATCGATTGTGTTGATCCAATCCCCTAAGTTTCTTCCTTAACTCAAAGGCTTGAGCATCATCACCCTTTCGGGAATAGGTTTGTGCCACAGCAGTTCAAACCGTAAATGGAGTATCCAAGAGCAAGAAGGCGTGACAAATAGTAGGGATCATAGAGTTGAATAACCAAGTCATAGCCAAAGCATTCTGTGAGTTCCAAGCCTTAAGTTCTGGTCCAACATCTGTAGGTTGTGTAACAGGCCCTGCGATGAATTTCGACATGCCACAGGCCGTAATGGCCAAGGTAAAAGAGTGAGACCAGAGCAAATAGTTGGTACCATCCAACTTAATTTGACAAATATCAAGGGGAGAGTTATCTAGAGTCCCAACACAACTCCCCTCGTTCTTCGTATCAGCAGAAGCTTTTTGTGGTTTGCCCAACATTGCAACACAAGAATAGAGATTCCAAACAAATAATACCCAATAAACCCAAGACTAAACAGCCTTGGAAACAACAGCAGCAAACAGAGACCTATTCGACCCCGTATGAACTCAAAATCAACATACCCAGCCTCTGATAAACCAAAGAACCTCTGACAGCCCCAAAACCCTGAAAATGCACCTATAAGTGGTCGAACAATCGCCGTATGAGATCAGAAAGTAAGTCCAGCCGTTGGCGAGACTTGGCATTGTCGGAAACAAACTGAGCTTTAAAGTGTTCGAGTGTTCACATTAGCCGAAATAATCCAGCTTGAGCTCGGCTCATTTTGACTAAATGAGCCTCTTTATACGAGCCAAGTTACAAGTAACTTGAGCTCAGTTCATTTACTACACAAGCATAAAACTCAAGCTCGAGCTTCGAGCTGCTCATGAACAGCTCAATTAGTTTTCAACCCTACTATACGTGAGGCAAAGGGGTGGCTGAGCCACAGAGGGAAGAGTAGGGACAGCTTCGTCTACAGGCATGGTGGCTCTGGAAGAGGGAGGCTTTACGCCATGTCATCACTAGCGCAAGTAGTTCTCCGGGATAAGTGGAGTGAGTGACAATTAGGTTGAAATGTCGAAAACGCATTTTGCTAAAATCTATCCGTAGATATAACAAACCATTAACTGGACCATATTGACACAAAATGAAGTACATTAAGGACTCTATTGACCAAATAGAAAGAATGAGGACTTAATGACAGTTAGTGCATTCTTAAGTAACTAGTATCCAATCTAACCATCTTGAAATATGTAAGACTACACAAAGTTACACAATAAGAAAGAGGCATAAGTTTAAGGTAAAAGTTACTTAGACATTAATTATACATATTAGATCTGTTGTTGCGATGCCAGCTATATTGTTTCAACTCAATCTATGCTGCTGCATTTTCCATAAAAAAAAATTTCCCATTGTGCATTCTCTTACATGAATAAATGTATTAATTCAGAACAATCTTGGTATTGCAAGTAATATTTCTGGTCTCAAGGATTGTTTCAGGTCCTGCAGCCTTCCACAAATAAGCTGATCTAAAGTTACACTCGAGTCATACTTCAAATATACATGAGACAAAGTTCTGTCACTTAGAAAAACATCTCAGTGTGTTGGGTCAAAAAGAGATACTAGACACTTCACTATTTGAACTTTTGTAAATCTGATTACCTTAAGACTAATGACAGCCACTCTGTTGCTCGGTGTTTTCTTCCGATTCTCTAATGTCCATGTCATTGACTTGAGCCGTGGTAGAATTCCCTACAGCAAAAGAAAAATAATACTCTAGATCAGGAGCTCTAGTGAGCCTGGAGATAACTGTTCCTCAATGTGTTAACAAGCAAGTTATCAAACTGGGAGAACTATATAGTTCCAAACAAATAAATACAAAAGAAAATTAATCATACTCGCGAAGTTGCAAAGTCTAGTTTACCGTCTAGGTATCAAAATAATGAAATAACTTGGATCTTGTGCGAATTACAAATAGGAATATAGAGTTGCTAGCTGTCCACTAATAGATGCATTATACCCCATAATGAAGTTTTAATCAAGGATCTTGCTGCACAACCAGACATTAGGTTTATTGACACTCATAACAATGAAAGAAAACCTTTAATTCATTAAGCAACTGATTTTACCATTAGATCCATAAATATAGAAAGAATGATTTAATTCATGCAAATCAACCATGTAGACATAAATTTTCAACCGTAGAATTTACCCACGCTTTGAAATCCATATCTCAAATATCCACTGTTCGCTTGTTCAAGCGAACAGTGTTGATTTTTTTTTATATGCAGGCTCCTATTTCCGATTAAGATTTCAAATCGTTAATTACATACTAAAAGATAAAACCTCCGATTAATAAAGAATAAAGAACAGGAAATAGACTAGAATAATTTAATTTTATTGATGATTGGGGTTTAAAACCCTTGTTTACATCAAAACAGAAAATATTGAATCTATTTAGAGGGATTGGAACCCTTTACCTATAACTTGGTATGCTTACTCTCTTACTGGATCTTCGACGTTTGCTGAAGATTGCCCGTGATAGTAAGCGAGTAGGTTGCTTGGTGGTTGTGGATTGTAGTGGTTTTCCTTGGATGGAGTATATCTTCTCTCTCTCTGTATATCTTCTACGTTGAGGGAGAAGAGGTATGATGGTGAAAAGTTGAAGTATGAGATCTGAAGTCTGAGATCTTGGGGTCGATGAGAGATAGATGAGAGAAGTTAGGTTTGATCTGAGATCGAGGTCCTCGCTTTAGATGACGGACCTCATATTTATAGGACCTTCATTCATCATCAGATGCTTGGCCGCCAAATAATTCATTTGAATTTGAATAGTTGTTGCTAGAGAATAGATGATATCATATCTTCTCAGCCTCTTCAAATTTTGAATAGTTGTTGCATCAGATGACATACATCTGGGAATATTCTTCTGCTTGCACAAAAGTATTTTCTTGGGCTCTACGTTTTATTTGATTTTAGACATTAACCCATATTTGGTTTGTAGGCCCTGCGAAATGCAGGCTTACACGGTTCAACTAATTTGTAAACCTGCCACTTCTCCCGCAGGCTCATACATTCGTTAGGCTTGTCGGGCCAACATATGTTTGTTGATTCGTGGGCTCGCTGGGTCAATCATGATTTGTAGCCCTGCTACTTCTTCCGCAGGCTCATATATTCGTTAGGCCTGTCGGGCCAACATATGTTTGTTGATTCGTGGGCTCGCTGGGTCAATCATGATTTGTAGCCCTGCTACTTCTTCCGCAGGCTCATATATTCGTTAGGCCTGTCGGGCCAACATATGTTTGTTGATTCGTGGGCTCGCTGGGTCAATCATGATTTGTAGCCCTGCTACTTCTTCCGCAGGCTCATATATTCGTTAGGCCTGTCGAGCCAACATATGTTTGTTGATTCGCGGGCTCGCTGGGTCAATCATGCTTTTAGGCTCTTTATATGCCTTTTAGTCCGCAAGCCCAACATATGATATATTGATGATATCATCCATCTTTGGTTGAAATTTATGTGCCAACAAATGCCCCTCGTGAGTCGTGCAAGCAAGTTTTGATTGTATGAGTCACGATCTCTTGGCACTTATTGTGGTAAAATAGTCTTCATATCTTGAATGTGCTGTATTTTTTGAGTCCTTATTTACTTGAACTCGAGCTTTTAGTGGCCTGGTTTTTTTGACTTTGCAAGGCATGCAACACTTTATTTATTCTTTTCTTTTCTTTTCTTTTTTCTCTCTTTTTTTTTTTTTTTTTTTTGTGCTGACCCCTCTTTTTTTCATAGGCTTTTATACGGCCTCTCCTTTTGGGGGTTTTGCATGGGCTATCCTTTTCTAGGTAGTATTTCCATATACTTGTGTGCAGCCTTTTTTTTTGTAAGCCTTTTCCGTAGGCCTCTTTCTTTTTGTATAATTTCTCCTTTGAGGGCTTTGTATCTACAGGCCACCTTTTTTTTTTAATATTTTGGTGTGGATCAGGCCCAATATTTCACTCCAGCTGACAGCCGGCCTTTTTTTGTGTATTTTTACTAAGAATCCAAGTCTGAGTAGGATTTCTTTTTGACTGATGACTCAGGTTCGTTCTTTGTACACATAGTTGAAGTAGGACTTTATAAATCATCCAGCGATTTCCTCCTTTCTATTGGTCCTTTTGTGTATAAATCCATATCACAATAGGATTCCGAAGTCTGTATACTCTTGTTTCCAATAGAGTTTGAATAGGACCCTTGTTTCTCTTATTCAGATTAATGCCAAGACCCCCCCTTTTTTTTAATCCGAAAGCTCAACAACTCCCTTATTTTTGCTTCTCGTCTTGATTTTCAGGACCTATTTGTGCAGTTCTATTTGCCGCCACTTGGAAGTAACAAATTTGTTGTTACTCGGTTCAATTTGTATATTTATGCTCCTTATTTGGCTCTAATTCCTTTCGGGGAATTTTTGTCACTTTTGGCTTTAGTCTCTTGTGAGAGGTTTTTGTCAGGCTCATCTCCAAACCCATTCAGACTCTTCTTTGAACCCCTTGTAGTTGAGAATTTTGTCAACTGGTCCTTGGATTTTCTAACAGATTCTCCCCTCATTCGTCTTTGTTAAGGCCTTTGAGAGGTTTGGTCATGTTATTGAATTTGAGGATTCTCTTGGCTTGTTCTCCTTCAAAGGTTTTGGAGAAGATTCCTGTGAAAGGGTTCAACATTTGTCTTCAAGAAGGCTTTGCTGAAAGAGAATTTTTCTTTATTTGTCTCTCAGACTTTTAAGATTTCTCTTAATGGCTTTATCTTTGCATTGCCCAGATTCTGTCAGAGAGAATATTCTTCATTTGTCTTTAGAGGCTCTCAAAGGAGCTTCCTTTTGGCTTTGGCTCCCAAAGGCTTGTGTTGATCCCCTTTCTATGGGTTTGAAGTTGTACTTGACATCTGCTTCCTTACAGGGGCTTTTGTTGAGACCCAATGGTAACTACATTATGTTTAGGGCTCTCGAGGGTTTTCATCCTCGTTTGTCCTCTCGGGATCTTGCTGAAAGGCTTTTAGGATTTTCATCCTTGTCTTTTGCTGTGAGCATCTTCATGTTGGTTGTACAAATTGAATTGATTCCCGTTAGCATCATAAATTTCTCCTTAAAAAATGCTCAAGTGTCAACTCTTATGACGAGATACTCTCCTCTGTGTCCAAGCTCACAAAATGTATCACTATTTGTGAAGGGGAGATTTATGTCACTTTGGTTTATTCGGATTTTGTTTTAGACTTTGTTTAGCCGTACACAGTTTAAACTCTTACAGGCCAGGAACATGGTTTATTTATTGAGATTGTTTGTTGAGATTATTTTGCCGTTCACAATTTAAACTCTTGCAGGCAAGGAGTATTTATTGAAGTTGTTTTGCCGTTCACAGTTTAGACTCTTGCAGGCCAGGAGTATGGTTTGTTTGGTTTGTTGGGGTTGTTTTGCCTTTCACAGTTTAAACTCTTGCGGGCCAGGAGTATGGTTTATTTATTGAGATTGCTTGTTGAGATTATTTTTGCCGTTCACAGTTTAAACTCTTGCGGGCCAGGAGTATTTATTGAAGTTGTTTTGCCGTTCACAGTTTAGACTCTTGCGGGCCAGGAGTATGGTTTGTTTGGTTTGTTGGGGTTGTTTTGCCGTTCACAGTTTAAACTCTTGCGGGCCAGGAGTATCCTTAGATTTATCACCTTGGATTTCGGTGAGGTGTTTTAGCAGTTTAGCCACATACTGCACCATTGGTGGTGGTTTGTTTATTATTATTTTTTTTTTTTATGAAGGATCTAGGATTAATTGCATCATTACTAAAGATGTATATCCCAACTAGGTTGGCACATACACCCCAGCCAATCATGTGCATTCCTAGAACCACCCATTTTATTTTGTTTGCCCTAACTTTTGCCTAGGTCGGGTTTTTGACCTAGCGGGACTTTTTTTTATTTTTACACCCAAACTTTTGCCTAGGCCGCCCTTGCGGGTTTTCAACCTAGCGGGCTCTTTTTATTTTTATTTTTTTATTATGCCCTAACTTTTGCCTAGGCCGCCCTTGCGGGTTTTCAACCTAGCGGGCCTTTATTTAAGGAAAATACCTTTTCAAGAACCTTGCATTGGTGGGAGGGATGATCCGCTCACCATCCATTGTGATCAGTAAATAAGCCCCTTTAGAATAGACTTTCTCAATGACATAGGGCCCATCCCACTTAGGCTCAAGCTTTCCTTTAGTCCTTCGAGATATGACTATTGGTCTTCTAACCATCAACACCAAATCCCCTTTCTTAAATGAACGAAGCTGAACTCGCTTATTGAAAGCGTTGGCCATTCTTTGCTGGTATATCTCCAAGTTTTGTTGAGCATATAGTCTCCTTTCATCCAAGGATTCAAGCTCGACCATCCTTATTTTTGCACTTTCTTCTTCCGTTAGGGAGTCCTGTATTGCTACTCTTAAAGAAGGAATTTGTACTTCTAGTGGCAATACGGCTTCCCCCCCAAACACCAAAGAATAGGGTGTCGCTTGAGTTGGAGTTCTATGCGAAGTTCGATGGGCCCATAATGCTTCTTGTAACTTCTCATGCCAAGTTCTTTTATTTCGCTCAACCATCTTTTTGATAATTTTGCATAGAGTCTTATTGAAAGCCTCTGCTAAGCCGTTAGCAGGCGCATGGTATCGCGAAGAATGGTTGATCTTTATGCTGTACTTGGAATATAACTTGTATAATGGACCACTTCTGAAGGGTTGCCCATTATCAGTTATGATACTATCTGGGACCCCAAACCTATAGATGATATGGGTTCGAATGAAATCTGAGACATTCCCACTCTTTATTTCTTTCAAAGCAATTGCTTCAGCCCATTTTGAGAAGTAATCAGTGGCAGCTATGATGTATTTATCACCCGCAGAGGATGATGGCTTGATAGGCCCAATAACATCGATGCCCCATGCTGCAAATGGCCAAGAGCATGTTGTCACATGTAAAGGCTCTGGAGGCTGATGGATAAAATTTCCATGATATTGGCAAACTTGGCATCTTTTTTGCATAATTAATGCAATCGGAAATCATGGTTGGCCAATAGTATCCAAGGTGTTTCAATTGCATATGTAACTTTGGACCACTTTGGTGTGCTCCACATACACCACTATGCACTTCTGCCATAACTTCATGAGCATGTTTATTGGCTATGCAACGCATATACATTCCATCCAAGGATCTTTTGTATAATGCATCCTTCCACATGATGAATTTTGTGGCTCGACGCCTTACCTCTGCCCTTTTTGCTTTATCCTCTGGAAGCCTACCATGTTGGAGGTAATTTATAAAGGGCTCGCGCCAATCTTCATCACCTTCTTTTGTTATGGTTGCAAAAACTGGCAATACTCCTGAGATTTCCGTTATGGGCTGTAGAACTCTTCTTTCTCCAACTGTAATAGTAATTGTTTCCCTATCAGGCAGGGAGAGCGAGGCAGCCAAACTTGCCAAGGAATCTGCTTGAGCATTTATCCTTCTTTTAACATGGAACATGTTAATTTTCCTGAATTGTGAAAGCAACTGGCTAGCCCTCTCGTGGTATGGGGCCAAGCTTGCTTTTTTAACAATATATTCTCCACGCAACTGTTTTATCACCAACTCAGAATCTCCATAGACTAAGAGCTCTTCGATCTGTATTTGTAATGCCAATTCCAATCCAGCAATTACAGCTTCATATTCTGCTTCATTGTTTGAACATTCTTCCGTCAATGCAAAAGAATGAGGGATTATGGCATTATTTGGTGTGACAAACACAACACCGATTCCAGATTTGTTATTTTTAGATCTTCTTGCTTTTGGCCATTTGGACTCCTTGTTGCCCCATCGAAGTACATCTCCCATGCTTTTTGAACTTCAACTTGCATGACCTCTTCATCTGGTAGATCAGTAGCTAGGGGTGAATCATCAGGGACAGGGTGCGCTGCTAAAAAGTCTGCTAAGGCTTGACCTTTTACTGTTGGAGGATTACGGCCCATTTTGCAATTTTCCCAGAGAGTATTGGCCTTGACAGTATATACTTCAAAGGATCAGCCCTTGATATCAATTTGACTTCGTGCTCCAAGACGTAATGTCTTAACTTTTGCAAGGCGAACACCAAAGCGAGACATGTTTTCTCAATCGGAGAGTAGTTGAGTTCTGCACCAACCAAAGTACGACTTAGATAATACAAAGCCTGTTCTTTCCCTTGTTCGTTATGTTGGGCCAACAGGGCTCCCAGTGAGCAGTCAAGAGCAGCAATGTATAGCAACAATGGTTTTCCCTTGGTTGGACTCATAAGTACCGGGGGTTTCATAAGATATCCCTTGATACTATCAAATGCGTTTTGGCATGATTGATCCCATTCGAAGGGTACACCCTTTTTCATTAGCCTTGAGAATGGCAAGCATCGCCCTGCCAAGTTAGAGATGAATCTTCTTATATAGGCTAATCTTCCTTGTAACCCTTTCAACTCCTTCAAATTTTTGGGGGGAGGCATTTCGAGGATAGCCTTGATTTTCACAGGGTCAATTTCGATTCCTCTGCTTCGAACTACAAACCCAAGGAATTTACCTGAACAAACTCCAAAAGCACATTTTAATGGGTTCATCTTGAGCTTGTACTGCCTTAAGCGTTCAAAAATTTGCTTCAAGTCATCCAAATGATCTTCCTTATTTCTGGTTTTGGCGACAAGATCATCAACATAGCACTCAACGATGTTATGCAACATATCACCAAATATCACCGTCATTGCTCTTTGGTATGTTGCCCCTGCATTTTTTAGACCAAAAGGCATCACTGTGTAGCAAAAGATCCCTTTTGGAGATCTAAAAGCTGTCAACTCTTCATCTTCGGGGGCCATTCGGATTTGATTATAACCCGAATATCCGTCCATGAATGACAACGTTTCGTAACCTGTGGTTGCATCAACCAGAAGTTCCGTAATGGGTAAAGGAAAATCGTCTTTAGGACAAGCTTCATTGAGATCGCGGAAGTCAATGCAAATCCGTATTTTCCCATTCTTTTTCGGGACTGGGACTATGTTTGCCAACCAAGTCGGGTATTTAACCTCCCTGATGAATCCAGCTGTAAGGAGTTTATCGACTTCAGCCTCAATTTGGGACATCAATTCTGGTCGTGTCCTTCTTGGCGCTTGTTTAACAGGCCGTTTCTCAGGATGGATTGCGAGTCTATGAACTGCAACTCCAGGATCAAGTCCAGGCATCTCATTGTAGGTCCATGCAAAAACATCGCGATGCTCCTTCAGAAAAGAGATGTACCTTTGAGCCTCTTCCTCTACCAAGTTTGCACTTATGAAAGTTGGTTTATTCTCTCCTTCATCACCAAGATTGACTTCGCGAAGTTCGTCAATTGTAGCTTGACCTCCTTCTTCAGATTGTGTTGGAATGGGATATGTCTCATCTTCAATCCCATCATCCAAGACCCCTTCCTCTGTAATCATATTTACAGAGAGCTTTTCATCTGCGGCTTGATAGCCCAATCCTTCCCTTGTGGCCACAATAGGACTTCCTTGCTGAAGGGATTTGGCTTGTGCATGAGTTAACACAGAATCAAAAGGTGCTACTGTTTGTGTGGATACTTTTTCAGGATCAAGACCAGCTTTCACTAACATTTTTGTAACGTTTGCAGCATAATTTGGTCTTATTGGACTCGATAACTCCATAGTTTTGAGATTATCATCCTGAACTTTCTTTTCCATGTCACCAAGTGAATGGAATACTATAGGCTTCATGCCTTTTGCTTTTGCAGGGACTACAAATTTACGATAGTTCTCCACATATGTGCATTCTGCCTTCCGTAATGGTAAGACAAATGCATCTTTTAACTCTGAAGTTGGATCTATCGGAGCTAAAGCGCTTGCCCCCGACTTCCTTTGAGACTTTGGAATGTAGCGAAATGCCCTCCTTGTCTGAGCTTTCATGCTTTTAGTATCTATTTCTGTTGAGCCCCTCGCTTTACTTTGCGAAGCTTTTGTGTAGAAACGAGCATCCGCGTAGTAAGCTTCAACCCCATTAAAGGGATCGTTATCAGCAACAATTATCCCTTCGTTTATAGGTGGAGGTAATGGATACTTGATGCACTGATGGTAGGTAGAGGGCACCGCCATATGATTATGTGACCATGGTCTCCCAAGCAGGGCATTGTAGGAAGTGTCTACATCAATCACCAGAAATTCGGTATCTTCCTCGATGCCACCAAATTTAGTTCGCAATTTGATTTTCCCCATGGGGCGTTGTTCATTTTGATTAAACCCTTGGATCACCAGATGACATGTCCGTAATTGGGATAATCGAACCCCTATTATGCCCAAAGCCCTCTTCGGTAGTAGATTTACTGCGGACCCACCATCAACCAAAACCCGAGAGATTTTGGTGTCAAGAATAAGACCAGTGATGAACAATGGTCGATTGTGATCCGGTGTTTCTGCATACATATCCTCATCACCAAATGCTATTGTGGACAGGCATGTAGTTGTGCTCTTTTGCCCCTTTTCTTGGACCTCCTTACAAAAATCATCCGGATTGGACAAGGCATAACTCAATGACTTTCGAAGTTCTGGTGACATCATCAAGGCATCATATATGCTTACTAGAGCTGGGATCTTCTTTAGATGAGCAAGAACATCATATTTCACTTGCTCTTCTTCTTTTGGGACTTCTCTTTGTGTATCTAGTACTTGCAAATTTTGACTTGGCTGATTGCGGGGCTGTCTTTTATAAGTCAAATATGTCTTGCACACATGGACAACTTCCTTCCCATCCCCTTCTTTAGGCTCATCGTTTATTTGCACCATGTTCACTGATCCAACAGATGAATTTTCGTCATCAATGATCATTTCTCCTCCTTGGGGATGCCTTTCCTTTGCATTTCTCAAATATCGTGAGTCCCATCTATAGAAGTGTTGGGATTGTATGAAAGCACTTTTCATGACTTCCCAACTAGGTACAATAAACCCAGCAAGAGAACAATACCAATCAAATGCAATCCCATCTAGAGAAAGAGGAAACTGTCGTAGACACAACGCTTGATTTTGAGCAGTTTCCCCGCATTGTCTCAAAAAGAGGTTTATATGCTTTTTAGGATCACCATACCCTTCATAGATAGAGAAATTTGGGAGCTCGTATCCTACAGGGAACGGTGTTTGCTGAACCCATGGAGGGAGCACATCTCTAGGTCTCATACTTCCCATGTCTCGTTGGTCCAACGCGGATTCGAGCTTCCGCTCCGCGGTCCCTTCTAGCAACTCATATGTTTGAAATGAAACACTTTCATCCGGTAATGGCTCCCACATTTCAAGTTCCATTGGCCATGGTGTGTAGAACCTCCTATAAAACCGTTCTGCCATTGTGTCCCAATCAAGAATTGAATTGGGAGGAAGGCTAAAATACCAATCAGCTGCCCATCCTCCCAACGAGAGTACAAATTGCCGTAGGAGTAGTGCTTGACTTCGTATTGTGTTTCCACATAGTGCTAGGAAATGCACTAAATGGCGCCTTGGACATCCAACTCCATTATACAAGGGAAAATGTGGTATGGAGTATCCTCTTGGGAATAAGACCATTTCAACCCATTCAGGATATGGATGATTTAAAATGTGTTCCCCACCAATTGCATAGTTTCGGGGAATTCTGGACTTTTCCTCTTTCAAAGCTACAATTATCTTCGCTTGATTTGTTCCTTCCCTTCGAGCAAAAACTCTTGCTTTTTCATCATCCTCTGGACAACTTCTGATTTGTATATCCGCATCTTGAAAATTCACATCCACCGAAATTACATTGCATGAAAAATCAAAATGGTCGCTGGACACACTTTCCCCATCGTATGTTCTCGCTGGCGAAGGGTATCTAGGAGAGAAATCAGAGTCTACGGATGACTCGAGGATATGTGGGGATTGAGTAGAATGTTTCCACATTTCGCCATCCGATAGGCTCAACTTCTCATCTTCAAAACGAAGCCGCTTTCGAGAAGTTCTCATAAGTCCCGTATCCGATCCGTATTCCATGTTTCTTTGAGATGGACTTACTACATACTCTGGAGTGTTCATGTAGAGCATAGGAGCTACAGGGGAGAACTTTGGTGAAGCCATTGTCCTTTTTGGAGTCACACGAGCCTTAGGGGTTACCATGAACTCTCCCACCGCGAGATTTAGTGAAGTAGGAAAATCAGCTATATGAATCGGACATGAAACATTGCTTCCTTCTTCATCGTCACTTATCACAATAGGGGAATCCGGTATGTGAATTGGACTTGAAGCACTGCTTTCTTCTTCTTCTTCATCGTCACTTATCACAATGATGTTAAGGCATGGGACCTGGGTTATTGCCTCGTCTTTCTTTCTCTTAAAATAAGCTTTTAGCTCTGGAGATTGAAATTCTTCAGGTAAAAATTCTTCAAATGTGATGGTAATGCGAGGAGATTGTTTCAAAGGCTCATCGGGGACAAGCTTCACTTGCTTTGCTTTCTTTTGGCTCTTCTTCTTATTCCTCGCGCTTTTACTTACTTTGGTCCTTTTTACCTTTTTGGACGTTTTTGGCTTTCGCGCTCTTTTCAGAACAGAGGGCACTTTGGATTTAGATGAGAAACTTCGTCTTTTCTTCATTCCTTTTGATTGATAAACAACCCATTCACCCTCTTCATCGTCATCGGCCGTAATTGGGTTTGCTGTCACTTTCTCAGGAGGGGGAAGCTCAATAACCCTCGAGTCAAAGAGTTCTTGAATCTTGTCTTTCAAGACAAAGCAATCCTTTAACGGATGACTGATAAGGCGATGATATGGGCAATATTTTGGATCATTTTTCTTGCCTTCTTCATGCGGCCTTTTCACATCGGGGAGCGTAATCAACTTCTGCTCCAAGAGGTCTTCGAACATATCCTCTACCAAATCATCTGTAAAAGAATACTTCTTTTCCAATCTTTCCTTCATGGTGACCTTTTTAGTTTCCTTCGGTCTTTGTGCCCCAATCACCACTGGAACTCTTTTCTTGGTTTCAACTATTGCAGCCGCTGAGGTTTCAAGCCTATCTACAACCCTCGGCCTTCTTCGTTTGCCCAAGTGTAATTCCATGTCATGTGCTTTGGTACATAAGTCATTGAACCCTTCAAAGGTCTGAGCCATGAGTGCCGTAGAAAGCTCATGTCGAAAATTGTTAAGACACATACGAATGAGTTCCAACTGCGTGAACTTTTGAGGGCATGCAAACGTCAAAGCTCGCCATCTCGCAATGAAGTCGGTGACAGTTTCGTTATCTCGTTGTTTGGTCTCAATGAGTTCTGGTACCCCAACACGCCTTTGGGTATTGCAGAACTGTTTGAGGAATTCTTTAACCATGAAATCCCAACCTTGGATTGATCCTTCAGGGAGATTCGAATACCAGGTAAATGCAGAACCTTCAAGAGATTGCACAAAAAGTTGTAAACACAAGGCTTCATTCTGTGCTATTGGCCCGCATCGTGAGAGGAAATGGGCAATATGTTGTTTAGGATCTCCCGTTCCTCCAAACATTTTGAATTCCGGTTGGGAGAAGCCAGGCGGGAATGGAACGGTATCCACCCATGCTGGGTAGGGCTTTGTGATCATCCGAAAGCCTTCGTCATCCTTTTCCTTAGCTTTCTTTACTTGCTTCTTCACCATGTCATCGATCATGGCCATAAGCATCGGGTTCAAATTACTGCTCATTGGGTCAGCGAAGAAATGTCCGTTGCCCCCAGTAAACTTTGTTTTCGGGACTTCGAATGATCCCTCCTCAAAGGCAGATGCTTTCTGCTTGCCTTCTGTTACTTGGGCTTGCAAACTTTTGATCTGTTCCACCAAGTGAGACATTTCTTGGTCCCTTTTTGCCAGCTGTTCTTGCAGCGAAGCTACCTTTTCCTCCCACAGCTGAGGGTTTGAACTTTCTTCATCACCCACTTCCGTCACCATCACAGAAACGGCTTTTGTAACACTTCTGGGCTTCTTACTTGTGGAGGATGATGATTTACTGCTCGCGGGGGATGACGAATACACTGAGACAGAGTCATCCTCTTCGCTTATATTTAATCCCTTTGGTTGTTCTTGCCTGACCATAGACCTTGTTACTGTCCCTGGCATAGGCATCAAGGTAGCTGTTCT
The DNA here is from genome assembly GCA_019656295.1 of Rhododendron mucronatum var. ripense. Lineage (NCBI taxonomy): Eukaryota > Viridiplantae > Streptophyta > Magnoliopsida > Ericales > Ericaceae > Rhododendron > Rhododendron mucronatum. The sequence goes on along the minus strand of BPLT01000127.1, from coordinate 1,174,820 downwards.
CTTTGCTTGTTCCACCAATTTGGCAAATTGTTCTTCCGTAGTGGTGGAAACAGAATCCCTCTCACCATCAAAAGAGTTCAACTCTGACTCGCTTGATTCTGTGGAATATTCCAGCTCGTCATTGTAACTACCAAGAGCCTTTTCAATTGCTCCCATAACGTTGGCTGCTACAGACTTCTGGTCTCCCTTTTTGAGGGTTTTATTCCTCCTCTGCCTCTGTCTCTTTGGGTTTGAGGTTTTAGTGGGGGTTTTTGGCCGAACCCCTACAGGCATGGAAGAGAAAACCTGTGTCTCCTGGATTTTTATGAGTGATGTAGCGTTTCTCACAATTGGACCTACGAGTCGACAATTCGGCAAAGCCGTCAAATTGTTGGTCTTTCGTTGAGCCAACGAATCCACCACTTTAGATTGGGCTAACGAATTAGCATGATTTCGGGTTTGGCTGCCAATCTTTCGTTGAGCCAACGAATCCACCACTTTCGGTTGGGCTAACGAATTAGCATGATTTTGGGTTTGACTGACAATCTTTCGTTGAGCCAATGAATCCACCATTTTCGATTGGACTAACGAATTAGCATGATTTCGGGTTTGACTGATCATCTCCTTGCCAATATTCTTGATGATAGAACAGTTTTCCACAGACGCCCTCTTTTGAGCTTTTTCCGCAATCGTAATCGAATGCTCCGCCTGTGTAATCAAAAGACCCAGTGTACTTTGAGTTGTACGGGCCTTGGCCAGGATAACAGCGACTGCTATTGCTTCCTTAGCAGCCTTCGCTTTTCCAAGGAAGTCCCACGAGCACTTTGTTGCTCTTACTACCATATATTGTTTGGCAGCCTTCAACAGATCTTCGGCTACCCCTTTGAGGCTTTCAGCCTTTTGGAGTAGCGAAGTGCTATTGTTTGTTTGAGCTCGCGGTAAGACAGCCAAGAGCTTTCGCTCTGGAGCCTCCCGATGAGCAGGCACTTCTGGTAAGACAGCCAAGAGCTTGCGCTCTGGAGCCTTCCAGTAAGCAGGGACTTCTGGTGAGACAGCCAAGAGCTTGCGCTCTGGAGCCTTCCAGTAAGCAGGTGCCGGAGAGACTAACACATCCCTCCAAGATTTTTGAATCCCCGTCGTAGGATTCATCGGTGTCTTCACAGCGAGTCCATTGTTGGCCTTCATGATTGCAGCTTCCATATTCGAATCTGTTGAAGCAAGGGACGCTGTTAGAATAATGAATTTTATAGTCTGTTTTATTCTTCAAAAGATGGGAGGAGAAATAGGTCCCACCGGGCGTGCCAGAAATTTGTAGACATAAATTTTCAACCGTAGAATTTACCCACGCTTTGAAATCCATATCTCAAATATCCACTGTTCGCTTGTTCAAGCGAACAGTGTTGATTTTTTTTTATATGCAGGCTCCTATTTCCGATTAAGATTTCAAATCGTTAATTACATACTAAAAGATAAAACCTCCGATTAATAAAGAATAAAGAACAGGAAATAGACTAGAATAATTTAATTTTATTGATGATTGGGGTTTAAAACCCTTGTTTACATCAAAACAGAAAATATTGAATCTATTTAGAGGGATTGGAACCCTTTACCTATAACTTGGTATGCTTACTCTCTTACTGGATCTTCGACGTTTGCTGAAGATTGCCCGTGATAGTAAGCGAGTAGGTTGCTTGGTGGTTGTGGATTGTAGTGGTTTTCCTTGGATGGAGTATATCTTCTCTCTCTCTGTATATCTTCTACGTTGAGGGAGAAGAGGTATGATGGTGAAAAGTTGAAGTATGAGATCTGAAGTCTGAGATCTTGGGGTCGATGAGAGATAGATGAGAGAAGTTAGGTTTGATCTGAGATCGAGGTCCTCGCTTTAGATGACGGACCTCATATTTATAGGACCTTCATTCATCATCAGATGCTTGGCCGCCAAATAATTCATTTGAATTTGAATAGTTGTTGCTAGAGAATAGATGATATCATATCTTCTCAGCCTCTTCAAATTTTGAATAGTTGTTGCATCAGATGACATACATCTGGGAATATTCTTCTGCTTGCACAAAAGTATTTTCTTGGGCTCTACGTTTTATTTGATTTTAGACATTAACCCATATTTGGTTTGTAGGCCCTGCGAAATGCAGGCTTACACGGTTCAACTAATTTGTAAACCTGCCACTTCTCCCGCAGGCTCATACATTCGTTAGGCTTGTCGGGCCAACATATGTTTGTTGATTCGTGGGCTCGCTGGGTCAATCATGATTTGTAGCCCTGCTACTTCTTCCGCAGGCTCATATATTCGTTAGGCCTGTCGGGCCAACATATGTTTGTTGATTCGTGGGCTCGCTGGGTCAATCATGATTTGTAGCCCTGCTACTTCTTCCGCAGGCTCATATATTCGTTAGGCCTGTCGGGCCAACATATGTTTGTTGATTCGTGGGCTCGCTGGGTCAATCATGATTTGTAGCCCTGCTACTTCTTCCGCAGGCTCATATATTCGTTAGGCCTGTCGAGCCAACATATGTTTGTTGATTCGCGGGCTCGCTGGGTCAATCATGCTTTTAGGCTCTTTATATGCCTTTTAGTCCGCAAGCCCAACATATGATATATTGATGATATCATCCATCTTTGGTTGAAATTTATGTGCCAACAAACCAGGTCTCATAACCACATTCTGGTGTTGCCACTAGTCTTTTGCAAGTCTGGATAAATCACCCAGTATCCGGGACGTATGGTCGCATAACCAAAATATAACATTACCAGGACAAGCTAGGAGAAACTAGCATAAAAGCACTAAACTGAATATCATGCAAAGAATATGAGGAAAAATGAAGTTGTCACTTTTTCATACCAGATTGTCAGTAGGACCAACATCACGTTGGAGCGGGATGGAAATCACATGTGACGCATTAGTTTCAGCTGTAAGTGGTGTTGAAGCCCCAATATCATTTCGACTAAATCGATTAAAGGGCTCATCCTGCCGAGGCCACAAAGACGCAAAAGTTTCTGACGAGAGGAATGATCCAACAGAAGGTAGCAAGCCTGCATTGACCTGGTGGGAGATGCTAGTTTTCGGCAATAGATGCTGGCAGAGCCGCAAAAGGACATTGAAATAATAAGAGACCAATAGGAAAAAAAAATAGTCAACTAATAACAACCTCGTATTCAAGAAATGCAAAGATAACTTAGAAAGGGACGGAGGAGCAGGCACAAGGGTGAGATTTCAAAAGCCACTACAAATTTACTGCCCAGCCAGACTAACTTATCTTCCAAGATTATCCTACATAAGAATATCAATTGTTTACCCAAGTTAGGGAGTTCAATAAAAGTAGGACTCTAAAAAACAGCAGAGCTATTAGCTTGAACACAATGTATGATCAGCTGTGCAGCACTTCAGTATCATTTACTCCCTCCTTCCCATATTGTTAATCCACTATTCTATTCTAGGATGCCCTAAAACACAAGTCCTCTTGAAAAGTCAAAACCATTTCGTATGTCCAACCCGGATACAACAACAACAACAGAACCCATGTAGTCCCCAATCATTGGGGTATGGACGGGGGAGGATTGAAGACAGACCTAACCTTTGATATTTTCATATAAAACTCAAAGAAACTGAACAAACATCCATGGCAACTTTGACTCAAGCGCAACTTCTAAAAATTGCATTAGACCTCCAAACATGTCCACAAGTTGTCCTACCAAATCCCAAGCATGTTCGACTGAGATAATATAACAGAAAGGATATATTTACATGTTTCTGACACTTGTCCGGGCAGGGCGCAGTGTCATGTAGGTATCCCAAGCATGTCCGACAGGAATATATGAGAGCAGTAGATGTGTCTATACTTCTTAGTGAATGAGGATAAACGTTTCGCTTAAACATAACAGAATACAGTGGACTTTAGGTTGTTTATTTCCAAAAAGTGAGATAAACTTGTCAGGTACTTTGGCAATTCTCATTGTATTCTTGTTCAGTCAAGACTTTTCAGTAAGGTAAAGTTTCAACAGCTTGATCGTTGGAAAAAAAAGTGATCCATGGAGCCTAGCTCAATCAACTCAAATAACATAACAAGCTGAGTCTGAAAACAAATGCTGATCTCACAACCCTAAATATGGCTTTGCTCTGTTCATTTGCATCACCATATTCGTTGTCTCAATCCACGTTTGATATTTCCTACTGTTTCATTTGGTTCCAAATTTTTTAATGATTCTGGAATGTATTTTACCTTGTTCTCAGAATCTGAGAACTATTTGAAAGATCGTTTGAGATTGTGTCAGACTCAAGTATGCTACATATGCATCTGCCACAAACACAAAATGTCGTGCCTATTAATCACAAACAAGTTTGAAAGTCACCTGCTCTCCAGACATTTCCTCTTTCCACTGATTCTGATATTTTTGGAATAACAGAATAAGATTGCTTTGCAGATCAAGAGACAGATCCGGAGGAAATAGCTTCAAAATATCATCATCAGTGAAGTTTTCATGTACACATTTTCTCATAAGCGAACGTAGGCAAGCCAAAACCTACAATCAGAATATGCATAGCTTTAAATATGCCAAAGCTGGTAAAAAAGGTCAAAAGCAAGAAAGTTGCTAGATGGACTACAAAGCTTGGAAGAAAAAACAAGAATATAAGGAAAACTAGCAAAACTAGCTAACTAACCCATGGCCTGAATTTTCAAGTTGAAATTTAACAATATATGGCACCTGGTGCAACCCTAGGATACGGACATTGTACAAACATAATAACAGAAGAAATTCAAAGCGACCTGATCATTCCAAAAAATTTCATCCTCCCTCTTTCTTATTGGTCTAAAGTTTGTATGTGTGTGTCCAATGTTAGCCTGAATAAAGCGGGTAGCTGCCCCACTGCCCATGTAACTCCCAACCCCAGTAACGGAGAGATTCAATCCCAAGCCTATGGAATTACGATTAAGAGACTACCAGCTAAAGTAGGTAACATCTTCTCCATAACGCTATTCATCAAAAGAAAAAAGAGAATTTATGTACAAGGGAAAACATGTTACAAAAGAACGCAGAAAAACCATTGACACGAAACTACAACCCATAAACACCGTCCCCTTCCTTGGAACAATATATGCAAGAAGGCAGTAAAGCCTTAACATGTAACCAGATCATTTCACACCTTCAACAAACCTCCTTTCCTTTTCTGCCCAGATGCACAAAAACAGGATGAAAGGAACCAGATACCAATAGGGTTTCTCTTCCTAGCAAGGAACGTTATAAAAATTCTTGTGCTTTCCTCAAAGCCTTAGGAAAACCCACCGTATATTAAATACAAAAGAAGAACGACTCTATGTCTCTTTTTCTTTTTTCTTATAACTCAGGTGTCCAGGTCAATTTACACACACCTCAACTAATCTAGGGGGACTAATCCCACCGTACACTAGCGGGGAGCCCACTTAAAGCCAGAGTAAAACCCATATGGACAGGCCCCAAAGGAGTTGATAGCACCTGAGAGGTTTCAACGTGATGTCTTAGGAGGGAGCAAACCCCAAAGCCTCAGTCTTGACCACCATTTCTTGAGGCCAATCACCAAAAGCCATCCTCCCTTATCTTCGGAGAACAAACCAAAGCACTGGATATCTCCAACTTGTCCAACTTTCCATATTGCACCAGCATACCGAAGTGATCCATAGTTCCATACTAAAACCTCAGATCAACACATAAGATCACCAAATAGAAATCTTGCCTACCCCAAGACCAAATGCTCCAAAGTACATTTGAGCATCCCCATATCATATGTCATGCCAAAACCAAAGTAGTTGACCATGCCCTGGTGATAATGACTCCTATCTTTCTTTCCTAATAGGAAGGAGGCGGAGAATACACGTGCATTCAGCAACAACTAACACATATTTCTGAACTATCTTCACCCTTAAATCTAGAGCTCTAAGCAAAACGAACAAAACCGGCAATATTTTCTGAGCACTCTCAGATGCCTTTCCTGCCCTTTCCAAAACAAACAACAATAACAGTACCAATCTATTCCCCAACCGATGGGGTATGGGCAGAGAAGGCTAGAGACAAACCTTACTTTTACAGTTAACGCACAAAGTGGCTGCTCTCGCAAAGTTTTACCTCTGCAATAGTACCTCCAAACATTGAAAGCACAAAGTCGTTGCTCTCAGAAAGTTTTACCACTAAAATAGTACCTCCAATCATTGAAGAACTCAGATGTGGCTCTCAGCCCATCCGATTGTACCCCTTGCCTTGCAAGGGGAAGGTCTGGGTTCAAGTCAATGGAGAGACATCAAACCACTTCGGTTGTTAACACACCAATTCACCGCTAACCCCCGATGTACATGCGGCCATGCCCCAAATCAAAGCCGGAAGGCACCAGAGACACGGCATCCTTAGAGACCAATTCAGTTTCTTTGCTCATTACCTTACTTCCTAATACCCATACCCAAACATTACCCAAAACCAAAAGCCACCAAATGATACAACAAAATCAAATCCAGATATTATCGCCATTGTAATAACAACGTACGAGTGAAGTACATACATACAGAGAAATATATTTAGAGATAGGGAGAGAGAGAGATGATGGGTATTTTACAGGGTCGACTTCACCGGGGGACGGAAGACTGAGCAGAGACTGAAGGGAGGACTTGAGGTGGGGAAGGAGGCCGGTTTTACGTGTTTTCCATAGGGAGGTCAGGAGGTTTTCGAGGTCTTCTTGGGACTTGATGGCTGATAGCTTATGCAGTTGCAGGTACAGCACCGTGTCTCCCTCCATTTTCCTCCGCTCTTCGTTTCTCTGTCACTGCCGCTGGGCCGCTACCAAAGGGTTTGAAAAGAAAATACCACTGGTTTTTTACTTTTCATTTTCTATTTTTAGTTTTTTGACTTTTTATCAGAATGTTACTTCGAATTTAATGCTTTGGTTTTTCTTTTAATATAACTGCAAAAAGGGTGTGTGTGTGTGTGGGGGGGGGGGGGGGGCCGGGACTAGAGGAGCAACCGGTTTGGACGTGACTATAAGAGGCTTTCAATTCACTTTGAAATGTCTAAATCGAGCCATAATTATCGTTCAAAAGAACATATCATCACTACAACACCACCTATATATTAAATGGACAAATGGCTCTCCACTCAAATCACGCATTGGCAATACTCGAACCTGGGCGTGTCATGCACGTGGAGGGGGAGCACTTAAAGGCCACTCACCCTTGCCATCCAGGTTGCTTTGTTTGGAACATGGAAAAAAAGGAAGGGAGAAAAAGAGAGAGTTCAAAAAAATACCCTTCTTATTTGGTTTGAGAGAGAAAAAAAGAGCACATCCTTTTTTTGGATAAAAATAAAATGAAAAGAAAAAAGATAAAATGACAAAATGCGACTCTAAGCGTAGTGAAAATATTTCCTTTCTTTTCTCACATTTTCCTTCCCTTTCCTCGCTTTCCACAAGTTCAAAACAAAACATATTTTTCCATTCATTTGTTTGGTTTGAGAGGGGAAAAAAAGGATAAAAACACAGAACAAAGTACTGATAATAGCACTGGAAATTTACTCTTTACTTGTCACATATTTTTTTCGTTATTCATTTTTCTCACATTTCACAAGTTTCAAACAGAACGTCAAAAAAAATTACCTTATAAATAAAAAATTCATGGCTCATTTGATGGATAAGAGTTTGGGTAGACAATGAAAAAGAGTAGAGTTGAAGTGCACGTATAAGTAATGATGGGAATTAGATTACGAGGTTTCCCACTAACACAACATATTGCACCACAACGCGCACAACATACTCTTGTGACGGTATTTCATTAATTGGATGTTCAATGAACTGCTATTTTACAACAATCAATAAAATAATGACAAGTTCTCGTGTTATGTATATAATTGAAATAATAGATTTATCCTTAGCTTGTACTTAGTTAGGGTACAATTGATACAAGTGCGAGTAGATAAGAGTATAAAATGTTATAAATTACTTGGTTGCCCTCATTGAATCATTGCATTGAAAAAACAAAAATCATTTGATCATTCAGTATTTTTTAGCTCAGACTAGCTAATCCTAGGGTTTGGAGTATTAGCTAAGAACCATTCAAGGAATAAGTTCTTCCCTCCTCCTTTCTCCACCTTCCATGTCTCATTATCAAAAGTCTTCTTCCTCTTGACACTCTCTTCTTTCTCCCCCTAGCATACGGGACCTAAAGTTTAGCACGGTAAATTCTACTTTCCTCTCACTTTCTTAGTATATTTTCCAAGTTTCAAACACAATACAAAATTTATGCCGGGCATAATTTGCATGACAACACAACCACTTGTCTTCAATCTATTTAAGTGTCATATTTTCACTTACCCGAATTAGTTAACAAAATTTCCCTTTCGATTCCACTGTTTTTGAAAATTTAGAAAGGTTTTTTGTACAATCCAAATTAGTGTTCCTAGCTGAATGTGTGTTCGTTTATAGTGAGGAAAAAAAAGTTATAGAGAGAAAAAAGGATATAGAGAGAAAAAGGATATAGAGATAGACAGAGAGTAAAACATAAGAGAGAAGAAAGATTGCGTGACACAAACATGCATGAAAAGGCGTAAGAGAGAAAGAAAAGAGGAATGAGAGAAGAGGTAACAGATGACCAGCGTGAATGAGTACGTTTTTTATTTTTACTGTATAGTAAGCATTGATTTATGAAACTGTTGAAGTGTTCGGATGATATTTACATATTAAAATTACGACATAGAAGTGTTTTAAGACCCCATTCCATTAACAATTTTTACAGCAGCTCGTTTGGTACGTGAGAGTTCGCAAGAGAATAAAAGAAATGGGGAGAGAGCTCAATCCCTCCCTCGTTTGGGAGGGGAAGAAGGCGAGAGAGGGTGAGAGATGGAGGGAGACTAGAACCCCTCCCAAGGCCAGTTTCGTTTCTCGCCAAAAGTGGGGAGATTTCATGAGAAAGGGGAGCGTGTGGTCCACCCCCCATCGGATCATCATCGACGAGTGGCTGTGCGTCGTCGAAGAAAAGAGAGAGAGTACCAGGTTTGTCGAAGATCAGATGGAGAGAATTCCAGCTTGTCAGAGAGTCGCCGGAACTCTACTAGTCACCTGTGAGAATTTGATTTCTCACTATTATTTGGATGAGAGGGTAAGAAATCACACACATTTATTTTCTTTTCTCACTAATCCATCCAAAGGGGCTAGATTTTTTTCAATTTTGTCCTTATTTGATTTTTTTTTTTCATGTTTCTGAATTTTACGCCTCACTTTTTTGATGAATCAAAAAGGTCAAAAAGTGAAACGTAAAACTTAGAAATGCGAAAAAAAATTAAATAAGAACTATATTGAAAAAAGTCCTTAAAGTTGCTGAACAAGGTACAATCTCAGATTCATTTGAACTTTTTCTCGAATTATGTATCTCTATCATTCATTGAATTGTGTCTCTATCATTCATTGAAAATGAATAAATGATAGTAGAAAGCATTTTACGTTTTTGCTCCCAAACAACCATAGTGCGGTAATCGAAAACTTAGAACGTCCAAATGGTGCTCCCATAATATATTGTCCTTTTATTTAACTTTTCTCACATGGAATGAAATTGGAATATCATCCTTTTATTTATTTATTTCTCACATGGAATTATATTTGGTGGGAAAAATGCAAATTATGAAAAGAAGAATGCAAAAACTTACTCCCACAATAACCAAGACATCACAACAAGAAATAATTTTTAATCTCTACAATTTTCCCAACTAGTAATAGAAACGAAAAGGAATACATGCATTACGCCCCATTTCTACTCTCTTTTTTCATATACAATGTATTGTCAAATTAAAGTAAAGTTGTTTCTCTCACATTATTTTGGTTTTCTCATATAATTTTTTCTTTTGACCTCCCCCTCCATTCATTTTGTAGACTTGTACCATTTTTTATACATTCTTCTAATTAATGCAAATATATATATATATTTTATTTTTTAGCATTTGAATTTATGGAAACGGTTCTTGAAATTTATAAAAAATGTATGCATATAGGGACTATTTCATAAATTCACACACTAAAAGACAAAAAAAGTGTTACATAAATTAGTGTAAAAATCAATTTCGTTAGAAAAATTATTTTGTCACTCATTTTTTTTTATTAACGCTACTCCCTTACAACACTTGCAGGGGAGTGACGGTAAAAACAAATAAAATAGCAAAATTAGCGGCGTTTTGTAATTTAATGAAATCATCTTTGACTATAAAGTTGTAATACAAGAGGTACTAGTTCATAAATTTTATAGCTTATTGAAAGGACTCCTAAATTAAAATTTTTTTCTCTGGACAAATAAAATTGTAGTACTACTTTGTTTGACTATATTTTCCCACGAGTAAATTCTAGGTTTGGATTCTACCTCCCCGTCTCTCTCTCATCCACAGACTCTCTCTCTCTCTCTCTCTCTCTCTCGCTCTCGCTCTCTCAGCTAGTTCGGGCGTGCTCTTCTCACGTATCGCCGGACTAGGGTTGTCCCATACGTGCAACAGGACTCATCGATCGGCCTTCGAAACCCTCGATTCCAGTCGTCCCACGGAGCTTCTTCAACTGTATGCCTCTTTCCGGGTAACCAAATTTCTGCTTTTTTTACACTGCTTGTTCGTATACCTAATCCTTTTTCCTGTTTCCGTTTCCAGCTTAAAGAACTACCGTTTTTTGATCAGTTGAAAAACGGTATTTTACTAGAGAAATACCTATATTGCCTTTTCTATTTTGTTGAAATGATTTTTCATGTGTTTTATTGGTTTTTGTGTTTGTGCACACGTATAAATGTTGGTCAGAGAAACTTAGGGCTTTTATTTTCACTGAGCTGCACAAACTGGTCTGATTGTTTTCGTGTTTATCATTCCCATGGGATCATACTGAAGTAATGGTTTACGTACGAGGAGTAAAATATACTAATGGATAGGTTTGTTGCAGATTAGCTCTTTCTAGCTGTTATTTGAAAGTACTGGGTTATTAATCATGTCGTAGGCACACCAGCGCATGTGCACACGCCTCTTTTTGGACGCAAGTTCCCCACAGGCAGGGGGCGGGGGTTTGCAATAATAGTTAGCAGTACGTATATTTCTTTTCCCTATATGTTGTCTCTCTTTTGTGCGGATTTTGTTTTCCTTTTTGGATGTTGTTCTTATATATTTTTTGCATGTTCCCCTTTCATATGGCTGATGGAACCTCTGAGCTTCTATCCAAGTGTTCTCTCTCTCCCTTTCTCTCTGTGTGTGTGTGTGTGTTAATATAAGCAAAAGTTCTGGTACTCCTACCATATAAGATCTCCAATTATCCTAAAGCTTAGGCTATTACGTAATGAGCTGAATATTTTTAATTCTGTGTTTAATTGTTAATCCTAAACATCTTGGATGTCAAGTTGTGTCCCAGACATTAAATAAGGGAGATATGGGTCTTGGATGGTGTCAATAAGGAAGACTTGGACATCCGCCCGTAAAGCCTGAATATGTGCTCGCTGCAGAGGCAGCTCAACAACTATCGAAAGGTTGTCAATTGAATGCCCCCCAAAACATATTTTGGAATAGGTGTAGTAATTTCAGTTTTTTCGTTTTTCAAACACCCGGCCCAAAACTAGTTGAGCACTGATCCCAAAAATAGTTGAACCCATCCCAAAAATAGTTGAACACCAGTAGCGAAGTTACATAAAGAGCAATCGGTGCATTCGAATGAGAGATTAGTGTATGAATGATTGCTTGATTACTTATATTGAGAGTGATGTATTTGACACCTTTGATAATGAAACTATAATACAACGGTTTTGAAACATGAAAACTCGTCAAGGGCAATTGTAATATCTCATGTACTTTCCTATTTCTGGTTGGCAATGTTGATATTAATAGATAAATTTATGTATATAGTTGTTGTTTCCGGAGGTAGTAGAGTGTAAAGTATTTATGAACACCCATCTAAGCATTTTTCAAGCCGCCACTGGCTCACCAAACCTAGAATTCTATCTGGCTTCAAGCGTGTTCTATAGCTATCTTACTTGGATCGCGGATCGCTGTGGTACAAGAAACGGGAACGTGGTACGCTACCCTATTCAGAACGCGATACGATAGGGGTAGGCTTCTTCGGATTGTAAATAGGGAATGTAATACGTTGTCGGAACGTGGAATGCTTTTTTGGATCGTCTTAACAAGATTACACATGTGTACCTTTTGTGTATGTGTTGGGAACGGTAATGTCTTTGTTTCCAATTTACATCTAAATCAAAAGATTTGTATTGTATTATCTTATTTTCTTAATTAAAACGATAATTTAATTTCTTAATCAATAGAGTTACTGAAATCAGAAGATTTATGTGAGAATGAATCTTGTTAATTATTATAGGTATAAAAAGAAATAAATCTCTGTGAGTGGGCAAAAGAATAAAGATATATTATTAGAAGGCTTTTCCCTTTTATAGTGTGTACACGTGATTTCCAGCTGTGATCAAGAGGTGGGATTAAAGGGTGTAATCAGGCGTGGCACACCTAATAAGGAAGAGTCAAATTTAAAGGTTAAGAAATATACTAGTAACAGGTGGCACATTACTGGCGGGGCGAAAAAATAGACAAACTAGTTGTGCCCACAGGATAATAATCCTTCAATAGGGTTTATTATAACTTTATCCTTCAAATAGTGTCGCCGTCTTCCTCAAGTCGTTCTCGACCACCAAGAAAAGGGGAAAAACTCCAGGGAAGACATCGTTGCCAAGCACGCTACACGAGAATACATCATCAGTTTCATTGATCCCTGATAGAGGTAAGTTTCTGACCATTACGGCACTTCGTTTCACTTTTGTTCTATGTCATTGGATCGATGCAATGGCGGTTCCGGAATGCGTATGATATGCGATCGGGATCGGATGTTCTGGATCGCAAATCGCCGGGGGGGGGGGGGGGGGGGGGGGTTGGTTTGTGGTTAGCATGTTATGGTAATCCTGATCTCAAATGTATTAGGTTCGACACATGCACGCTTGAAAGTCAACAAAGGAAAGGTTTTAACCCACATGTTTCAAATTCTGGGTTTAATATGATGATATAAATTTCCAAGGATACATCCCCAAATGAGAACACTATTTTTCTGTGGTAAAAGTTTCCGATAGCAGGCACTCTTTGCATGTATTGCCAAAGGTTAGGGCTGCCTCCAGTCCGCCCCCACCCAAACTCCAATGAATTGGGGACTACATGGGTACTGCTGTTGTTAAAGCATCCCCTAATAGGCCGAATTACCACTTTCAAGGGTTTTCATGATTATGCTTGGATCTTGGAGAGAGATGGAGTGGAAAATGTGTGGAGACCTGTGAAATCTACAGCAATCTACAAAACCTTACTGTGGTGCAACCTGGTTCAAGATTTCTTAATTTTTTTTTTCCCTTTCAGGTTGCCTTATTCATTTACTTTCTCCTGTTGTATCTCTCGCTCTTTCTAGTGTACTGTGGTTGTGTGGGAATGACACGTGCAGATGCATTGAAAAATGAAGTCTAGGGTGTATTGGCGCCTTAACGACTTAGGTCTCACAAATATATTCTGTAACCTTTGTTATTGCATTTTTTTTTAATAATGTCTAAGATGTAAATTTCCAAATGACTAATATTTCATGATAGTCCAAATTTAGGTAAAATCAGAGACATAAAACTAGATTAAATCGTTGTAAACAAGAAATTCAATATACAATCTGAGTATGATTAGGTTGATTCATATATCGAGACACTAGAGTCACATAACCCAATTTGACTACCAGAAAGAGAAGGTAACACCTAGGGTGTTTGAATTTGAGACCTGAAAACTGGACATTGGGTACTATTCTATCTGTTTGACATATCCATGGTCGGTGAATCAATCTCTCAAGGCCGTCTGACGTTTTTAAAATCCATGTTTGAAAATAACTTTGAGTTGAATGTTGATTTGTCATTTGTGGAAATTTAGGGGAGCAGCCATATTAAAGCATTGTCTGAATAAGATGGAGTCCATTTCCAGATTACCCAAATTCAAAAGGCTAAGCATACAGCCATTTAGGTATCACTAGACAGTACCGCAACTATTGTAGAATGGTTCCTTAAGCAGGCTGCTAAAGAAAAGTTACATTTTTTATACTGAACCTGTTACGATGACTTGAGATGGTTTTGCTTCTTTATATTCACTGTTGAATATCTGGACTGACTTTATGCATGCATTCATTCTAACTCCTCTTTCACTGTTGCAGGGACTTTTAAATGTTAGAATTTCTCGGACAGCAGAATGAGTGACAACGTTTTTGACGGACAGATATTTGCGGAGAAGTTGTCGAAACTCAACAGTTCACAGCAAAGTATTGAATGTATCCTTGCTTTAGGAGAAAAATAATGAGCCCTCAACAATGACAAGGGTAGAAATATATTGATCATTGTTGTACAACAGGGATTTTATTTTGAAGTAAAAATTCAACTTCCTAATCTAGAAGGAATGGAAATAATAATTTCCAAAATTCTACGTCGTTGATATTTTATTCTATGGTGTCTGCCTATTTTAAAGGGCACATTTCCACACTATTGCTGGGGTATACTTCTATTTACACATTAAAGAACTTTGCATGCTAAGCAAATGTTTGATCTGAACATACATTGATTCTCCTTCCGTTGTAGATTCACCGTGTGGCTCTTTGTAGTCCCAAATTTCTGGACATGATTCACGAAATACTGTATTCCTTTCCATAATATTGGTTTGCAATCCTTGTGAAATCCACTCTACCATCTCATAAGGGTGTACATGTTAATAGTGGACGTGAATACATACTGATTTCTCCTTGCGTGTATATATTCTATGTGTGCCTCATTGTATTCTTAAATTTCCGGACATGATGGACAAAATAATGTTCTGCAATCCAAACTGTTGTTTTTGAATCCTTCTTGAGGTCCAGTCTATCATTCTTTCTCCATAGTTGTCCTTTTGTTTTTAAGTGGTCAACATAGTCCTAAGTTTTGGATATGATAGACACAGTATTGCGAATACCAAATATTGTTTTGCAATCCTTTATGGTCCAGTCTCTCAGTCTCTCTCCGTACTTGTCCTTTTGTGTTAGGAGGTAACTTAGCCCACCATTCACCAGTTGTCCTTTTTTATCAAGTGGTCAACCTGGTCCAATGTGTGTATTAAACTTTCCATATTACTTACCCTTCCATGTTCACTGCAAATGCAAATAAGTACGTTTATACAAATCTGATTTTCTTACCCTACACTTCCTACTACTTCATGTTTGTCAATTTCCTATACCACCATTAATATAGGATGCTTGTAAATGCTCTAGCTTGAAGCTGTTACCTCGCATGTTTTAGCAATAGGTCTACTTAATCTATTAGGAAAGAGGATGAACAGTGCATACCCACGTACTTTGTGTTCCTCCTGTAATGACTTCTATAACACGAATTGTTGTTCAAGTCTTACTTTGTTCTGTTGAGGGCGCACATGTTACATTCCTGTAATTCCTTTGCATAGCTCATAAGCTTAATGGTGCAAATTAATCCTTAGCTTAAGTGTCTTTTCTTTGTTTTCTCAGGTTTCTTTCTCTTGTGTGTGCTTATATTTGACTAATGTTAAGGCGTTTATGTGCTTCATAAATGCATATGTACAGTAACTCAACACCGAACTCTCTGCCTTTGTGGTGTGGTCTGTCCGCAAGTAATTAGATGGATCTCAATTTGAATTGTTAAGAGTTAACGGACAGTTGTCCGACTTGTGTCCCTTGAAAGGCCCATCGACTAACAGGAGGCTCTATTTATTTTGTTCAGATTTTTGTTGTCATGCTTCAGATTGTCAGCCTCAGCTGCTGGCATTTGACCAATGTAATCAGTTCGGTTCAGTTCTCTGGGTCTTGTCTCAACTTGCATCACCGAGCTAGGCTTTCATTTTCTTGTTGGTAGTAACTTGAAATGAAGATTACATGGTCCCTGTCTTACCTCTGGGGCACCCTTAGGAATGATTACTAGTTGGTTGATTAATGATTATCAACAATGTACTTCTCCGTCCATATGCAGCGACAATGTACTTGTCCCACCAATATGCAGGTAACATAATGGACACATTTGTTGTTGATTCTCCAGGAGTGCTGCTAAAACACTGGCCTTGTAAGATCTCCATAGCTCTAGTACTCTTTCTGTACTTGGGTGGAGCTCCCTTGGCACTTTCTTTTGTGTCACAAAAGCTTAGTACTGATTTTCTGTGTTATGGAGTTGCATTTTGTTGGGTGTCTCGGATGCACTAGTGCTTTCATTAAAGCGGCATTCTATGGATTAGAAGCACCTGAAAAGCATGTTCCACGTAGACACTCTTATGAAGAAAAAGGGTGTGCTGCTGTTTCTTTTGGCCGACTTAGAATTCTGACTCTTGATAATACATGCTTCTTCAGCACTCGGCAGTGTTGGTCAGAATGGCATGTGTCTGATCTTGTAATGAGAAAAACGAGTAGGTTGTTGAAATAAACTTTACCTGCTGAACTGCGGAATCACATCTTACGCCCTGATAAGTCATGAAGTGAGTATGTGAAGAAGGATAGGTATGGCCGTATGGAGGACCACTCTCCTTCTAATACCAAAACGCTCTTATATTTGAAATACCATATACCTATTGTGACCATGTGACTCCACACCCTAGTAGTCCATGCCCAGAATTTCTTCTAAGTACCAAAAAAGACTTAACTGACAACATATTAGAAAGAGCAGGGAACATTCAAAAGATTAATACCTCATCCATAGATAAAGCCGAAATGTCCACACTCAGAGTTGACACTTGGTGTTATCCTACAGCAATTGGAAATTCTCTAGCATTTCAGTCTCCACA
Source organism: Rhododendron mucronatum var. ripense (assembly GCA_019656295.1). Classification (NCBI taxonomy): domain Eukaryota; kingdom Viridiplantae; phylum Streptophyta; class Magnoliopsida; order Ericales; family Ericaceae; genus Rhododendron; species Rhododendron mucronatum. Next base: position 1,158,023 of record BPLT01000127.1, on the reverse strand, counting down.
TGTTGCCGCTTTTCTAGGTTAATTTTTTCTTGCGCTTCGTATCACCCCACCCAGAATGTCAAAATGTATTGGGCCTGACTTGCTAAAACTTCATTAAGGGTCGTGCTTTAGTGCTGGAGCATAGTGAAGCTTGCTGTCATGAGATCTTGCAAGCAAGTCACAATTAGTTCTTCTGATAGAGTTAGTGTTTGTTGGTTTTTGAGGAGGCTCAATCATCTTGAAGATGCTTAAAGAGTTGTACTACCTTATGAGTCAGTTGTCTACCATATATAATGTGTGTGTGTGTGTGTATATATATATATATTTATCAAAGAGTGACATATTTCCTCTTTCATCGGAAGTATTTAGTTAATGTTCATTGTTGACAAATTGCTTTTGTCACTGTTGTAAGTCTTGAACTCTTGATCAACGTGTCTCACATCTGCACACAAATTTGACGAAGAGTCTTTAGGCATGTTATTTTGATTAGTATCTCTTTTTATGTGTTTCTTGGTGGGTGAGTGCTTTGTTTTCATAATAGAGTGTGTCATGGCTGTCTAGACTACCTTCTTAATGACATCCAGCAAGGTGTCCGGTTTCTCCTGTTGATGGATCTCAGGACTAGTTTTTCTTCGTTCTTTTTCCTCAGAGTTTCTGCTTTCTAGTCTGCATCACAATGAAAGCAAAGCCGATATCACTTCATTGTCTCTATGGTTTTCGTAAGTCTAGAAATTTGGACCCAGTTTTAGCCAAGATCTGGAAATTCTCCAGTTACTCTGGAGAATCACATATCTTTGTTATACTAACTAAAAAACTGCTGTTTATTTCCATCATTTAAAAAAAAAAAAAAAAAACCCTAACATTGCCCAAGTTCTCCTTTCAACGACCCTCTTCCACATGGTGTTAGCTTTCATAGCATGTTCAGGCAATTATTACGAAGACAAGCTTGGTTAAACTAAAATGAACCTCTTCGCTGCGTTATTCATTGTTATATGTTCAAGTTGTTAATGGGTTATTATGGGATGTATCATGTACCACATTTTTTCCTTCTCTTTTGTGTCGGATTTTTACTTGCTTCTCTTCTATGAACAGTGTGTTATAGTGTGGCATGCTGCATGCAAGGAGTGATATGTTCCTACGATTCAGAATGATTTGGTTGATGAGCTAATGGTATCTGTTCTTTGATTTTTGGAAGCATTTGCTCATACAAGTGATATTGTTAATTTTCTTTGCTTTTCAAGTGAGCATTAGCTTATGTTAGCAGTTTCTATTGTGTCCTTTTGAATATTATACCTAATGTTAAACAACTGTTTCAATGAGCTTCAGTTTAATTGCAAAATGGGCTTATGTTTCCTCTCACCTTAAATGACTTCTTTTGATAAAAATCTTGAGCATATTAATAGAGTAAGTGTTAGATGTCTGTTTCAAATTACTGCAAACTTAGGGATTACAAGAATATCTCGCCACCTGTGTGGCAAAGTTATCTTCAATTGGGAATAAGTTGTTCAGTAACTATTCCGTATTCTTCTTCCTGGGAAAGATTGTTGTTTGGCTGGTTTCCTTTTTGCATTTGGGCTTATCTCTTATGTTTCTGTGATGGGTACAGTATTTCCCTTGACATTTGTTAGCATTATCCCGTCTGTGCATTTCTCATAGGAAGAAAGCTAGACAGATTGTTGAAACTTGGGACAAAGCATTCAGTACAGCTCAGCGAGATCAGCGTGTTTCTTTCCTATATTTGGCCAATGATATCCTGCAAAATAGTAGGCGAAAGGGCAGTGAGTTTGTCAATGAATTTTGGAAAGTCCTCCCTGCTGCTCTGAAGCATGTTTATGACAATGGTGATGAAAATGGAAAGAAAGCAGCCTGTAGACTGGTAACTCCTATTCATTTATGAAGTATTTCTTTCAGGTTCCTGATTTGGAGCACAGAAGACAAAGCTTTGACATAATCAGAATTCCTATATGTGCAATTTTTTCCCGGTACATAGATACACATCTGATATACATGCTAATAAAATTTACGAACTTCTCTGATAGTTACTGCAAAGAAAAGTTTAGTAAATTTGTTTCTTTGTATTATAGAACTCACTCAATCACTCTAAGTTATCGATTCACTCTTTTTACCTCCATGTTGTTATCGTAATTTTCTTAGTGGCTAATGAGTTATATTAGGGTTTCTAATGAGTTATATTAGGGTTTTGCATTAACTGGACAATGGGCTTCCTACTAGCTCTAAGGTTCTTGCTTTTGTAAAGAGCAGATGCCATCTTTAAGGCCCTTGGCTCATACCATGGGTTTGCCCTTTGCACATTCTGTAGATTGGTGAAGAATCACTGCATGGGTCTGCAATGATGTGGTTGTCTGATTTGGAAGATGTTTGAATGTTCTGCCTTTTCTTTTTTCTGAAAGACAATTGGAAGAGAAAGGCACTTTTTGTTTTTCGGTTAGGTAAGAAATATGCTCATTACTCGCAAGTGTTTTTGTGCTTGTGGGCTGTCAGTTATTTAGGAATGTAAATAGCGATGAGAACTGGGCAAACAAGTCGAAACCTCCGCAAGTGATTTGATCACCATATCATCTAAGCAATCGACTCAAGATCTTTCGAAAATTTGTTCCCCAGATGTTTCCAACAGGGATTTGGCCTTCCTATCCTAGTGGCTTCCCTGCTTTGGTGAGGTCTAGAATCTCTACAATTTCTCTATTAACCAATAAGAGCTTTTATAGGCTGTGGATGTTAGAGCTGTGGATATGTACTCTTCACTTGACGTATTTTGCTGTATTTCTTTCACCCTGCCTTTTTCCATTCATTGCTTGTGACCAATTTCCTGCCATAGGACTGAACTGTTCTTTGAACTTTGACGGGAAGAAGTATTACAGCAATTTTAAGATTTTATGCCCCTGCTTTGAAACATTAATTTTCTATTGCTGTAGTCTTGTTGCACAATGTACTATCTTATACTACTGCCAATTCTGGCTATGCTTGTTACTTTTATCCCTGATTGTGCCTCCATTTTTACTTTGCCATTATGGGACTGGTGGGCGAACAATAACTAATTAGGTGGACATATGGGAAGAGAGGAAAGTTTTTGGATCTCGGGGTCAGAATCTTAAAGATGAAATGCTGGGTAAGCATCCTCCTCCCTCAATCAGCAATGGAAAGAGTTCAAATCCTATTAAGATAGTGAAGAGGGATTCTCACTCACTAAGAATCGTAAGTATTTGTTACATATATTTAGTTTCTTTTTCTGATTCACTTTTCTTTAGTTTGTTGCAATTTTCCCGCCGAGAACTGTATGTTTACCTTGGATCATATCAAATCTGGTTTATCATGTTTTCAGAAATTGGCTGTTGGAGGTATGCCAGAAAAGATATTAACTGCGTTTCAGTCAGCGCATGACGAAAATGTTACTGAAGAGACTGCTTTAAACAAGTGTAAAGCTGCTGCAAGTCTTGTAGGGAAAATGGAGAAAGAAGTGGAAATCACTTCTGCTCAAGGTAAGAATTATGCTTATTACCCTATAAAATGAATCATGTGGTGACCCAGATGACAGATTATGTAACTTCCATAGCTATGCATGTGAATATCAGGGAATTATCCTCAATTAGGCTCGTCAGATGTTTAGGCATCTTACATTTTCTGACCTTTATGCCCCCTTTTTAGTAACCGTGTCATCTTAAATTGAGTGATTACGATACTGATCAATGTTCCCCGATTGGCCATTATTATGTGTTTCCTGCAGGCTGTTTGCGCACCCCATCCATTTTTCTCTCTCCACGGGCACTATGGTGTCGCTGTATACCGTGATTATGTTCTTGATCCCATTTCCAAAAGCTTAGGCTTTTCGGCTATTTTGTTGTCTACAATTTAGCGAGTTGCACGGCACCTATTTTATGTCTTCATATGTTTATACTGTCTGTTGCTAAGTTCTTGGAAAACTTCCTAAAGGTGAGGTTTGGGGATGAATTAAGCATATTTTATCTTATTGAGATTCAGTTTGTGCTCCTATTATGCAACACTGTTCACATTTTTGGGTCAAGAGAGTTTTATTCAGATCTCATGGGGGAAGTGGCTGTGGCTGTTGGCAGTAGAGAATAATAGATGGTGGAGGGGGTAGCTTCTGGTATGGCAGCGAGTGGGTACTGGTCTTCCCTAGACATATGTACGTCTCATGGTAACCCTTTAGAAGGGTTCTAAGAAAGGGCAGGAGAAGTTTGTGGGAAATTCTTTGCGAAATGGAGGTGAAATGAAGATTTGTTGGGAGATTGTTGTCCTGTACATCTAATTTCCATCTTTTCCTCTTTCAATCAGGCAATCAACAAGGATCGTTATTGATTGATGAGATACAGGAGCAGGAAAATATACTTGAGCAATGTGTTAATCAACTTGAAAATGCTGAAGCAAGTAGGGGCGCCTTGGTTTCTCAGCTTAAAGAAGCCATTCAAGAGCAGGTATGTTTTCATCATAATTGTGAGTTCTCTAATCAGCAATCAAAATCAGTGGAAAACTATTTCACGACTGTTTACCAAACTTATGTTTCAGGAATTGAAGATGGAACTTCTTCGGACGCAGTTGCATGTAAGAATTACCATATTCATTCATTTCTATTTTCTTTTCACATAGCAAAATGACCCAAGAAGGAGATTTGGTATTCATAACTTCTAGTTCTGGTTTTGAAATTTGATGTGTGCTTATGTCCAGCCAAGGGTTATCTGTTGGAATAGTTACCCGTCTTTTCATTTTGTATTTTCCTTTTCTCTTAAAATGATAACCTTGCAGTTTCCGGAGGTATCATTAGTAGAAAATTATTTCATGCTCTTTCAGTTTTGTCAGAACACCGTTAGGCGGGAAATGTTACAAGTTGGTGTAGACATTTGATATGGTTACTCAGCTTTGAGTTATGTCACTTTTATTGCTTGGACCACTTACCGTAATGACTCGAGCACATTGAGTCATAATTCCTACCCCATCGAGTGGTAACTCAGGACTGTGGGAAACATTGGCAACTTTTTTTTTGGCAGTGTACCCAAGAAACTTTCCCTTTTATATCCCAATGTTTTTTCCAAAAACTTAAAAACAATCAATTTTTTGTGTTCCCGAATTACATGTAACCTCAGGCTGTCAGTTTGATTGTACATTCTATATGTTCCAGCTCTGATGTTGGATTTGCAATGTAAATTTTTGTTTGGACATATCAGAAAAGAATATTGACCTATAGTTATGACTTTTGAGCGTCATTTTAGGCATCACAGAAATGGAGATTGGTGTAGGATAACTATCAAAGAGAAGACGCTTATTTGTTCAATTTTCTGTTATATATTCCTGTTTTACCATATTATGAAGAAATTGTGGCCGAACTTCTGAGTCTTAATTCTGGAAGTTAAGGTTGGGGCAAAACAGAATTTGGAAATCGGCAGAGTCGCTAAGCATTGTCATGGATACGTTTTTGTACCTCTAGTTAAATCAAAACCTGTATATGTATCTTGAGGCAGAACTAATTTTATGAAACTGCTGTATTTGACAGCTTCCTGCTTTGTCATCTTGCATAGAGTCATAGACCGTAACAGATTTGGTTCATATGTGGATTTAAAGTTTCCAACCATCAGGCTTCAGTTGCTACATTGTTGTAGTACTGAGGTGCTTTCTCTTGGAAAAAAAGAGAAACGAATCTAGTAATGCCTTGTACTCAAGTTCAGTGTCATTCATTCTTCCCACTGGAACCTTACTGTTCACTTTATCTTCATGAAATCCCCAACTTTGTAGGCAGATTTCATTATCTCTTGGAGAACTTCGCTCTGTTTGTCATGTATCTGTGTCCTCGGAAATTAGTGATTAATTTAAGAAGTTCTTACTAAAATTGTAAAATCTGCCAACACGGCCATTTATGCTTTTTAGACTTTAAGTCTTAAAATGCTTTTTAGACTTGAAGTCTTAAAAAGTTTTTCTCCTCCGAGTTCTACCTTATTCTTACTTAACACTGTCCATGGGTTTGTTGGAGGTGTAGGAGGGTTCAGATTCGAAATATAGAGAATACTGAATAATGCTTTGTAAAATGATTGCTTACTGTCAGCGAGGGTTCGATGAGAATCTTGCTGGGTGAAAGAGCACAGAGCTGGAAGGAACCTTGGCAGGGATGCTCTCCTTCTCAGCTTACTCTCCCGTATGGATCTCTCTACCAAGGACGAGAATTCTCTTTCTACAAAGATGTCTCGCTCTTTAGAAATATCTCTTGCTCTCTTGGGTCCGTGCTGACCAATAAAAATTCGAATGATGTCCAGTGAGATCTTGCGAGGGCATTCTTTTTTTTACCGTGCAGCCATGATGCTCAGGATACCTGTGGCCTCAGGACTCTCGCAGTCGCAGATATGACTCTTTGAGTACTGAGTAATACCCCGTAGTGTTCCCCTCCACCAAACCACAAGATCGCTTGCCAAAAGATAATAAGGTCATGACCTGTTTCGGTCTCTCCACTACCGCAACGTCCAAGGTCATGACCTAGCTTGGTCTCATGAATACTGCTACCAAGCCTATGAGCTCCTTGGGTCCTGCCAGTTGACTGGGGCAGAACTCATTGCCTGGGTGAATCACTTATAAAGTACTACCTCCGTCCAAAATAAATGTCCGGTTCACAAAACGAGGACTTAAAAATAATACGTTTTCTACAAGAAAAAATTCCAACCTTTTCCATAAATTAAAAGAACTCATGGATATCCAGTAAATTGTTGGAAAAAGTTTGAATTTTTCTTGGAAATTTGTATTATTTTAAGTTCTTGTTTTGCAGACTAGACATTTATTTTGGGACGGATGGAGTAAATTCAAGTCGGCCTTCATAAGACACCAACTTAACAGCAGAGGGAGAGTGCTTTGCTCTTCTTGCAACGGGTATGTCCCAAGTGCAAGCCGTAATTGCCCCCTCTGTTCGGGATGTCTGACCTTCGCGTAGGAACAAGCATCAGTCTCTGTTAGCGGTCGATTATTTCTCTAAGACACTTAACTTTGGCTTCACACATTGAAGGATTCAGCTTCCTTTTGGATCTAAAGTCAATTCCGCAACACGGATGGTGTCCGTCACTCTCTTGAACATGAGTGGCACTTGTGTCTCCCATGGTATTAGTGGATCCAATGGCACTTAGCGTTGCTACATGTCTGAATCTCCGTGTTTCAAGACCTGTTTCCACTTCCCTACAATGGGTTTGTGATGTCAACCTTGATGTGAGAAGCTTGAGTTTCCTTAGTTGTCTTATTGACAAAAAGAAAATTATTAGAAATGTAAATGTGTAGAAAATTCATTCTTTTAATCCATATTGAATTTTTATTTGCTGGCATGGTTTTAAATATCAATATGGGTTTTGCTAGTTACTGCCCACTGGGCAGCACCTCGGTCAGTCAGCAAAGACTGACTTGTCAGCTTTTGCTCCGTTTTCTTTTTTCTTTTGTCAATTTTTATGACACTTGTTCTCATTAGTTCCCAAAGTAAATTGCTATTCCCCCTGACACCCCACCCCCGACCCCACAACACTTTTTCCCCGGATCCCCCCCCCCCCCCCCCCCCCCCCCCCCAAAAAAAAAACGACAAACGACAACGTTTTAGTTAAAAAAAAATAAAATTAAAACTATCCATTTGCAATCCTATGGAACAGAAATGTAATTATGAGAGCCCTACAGACAAAATTTGATTATGTCTCTTTAGAATAATATGATCAGAATAAAAATATCTACACACCCGTTCAAACGGATTAAAAATTGAAGCACTTAATTTTTTAACAATATTTTTTAATATATAAACGGTCTCAAAAAATTAAGTGCTCGAATTTTCACTATGTTTAAATCGGTGCAAAGATCTTGTTATTCTAATTATATTGACAAGATCTTTGCACCGAATCAATTGGAGTAAAAATTTGAGCACTTAATTTTTTTAGACCGTTTATATATTAAAAAATATGATTAAAAAATTAAGTGTTTCAATTCTTAATCCGTTTGAACGGGTGTGTAGATATTTTTATTCTGATCATATTATTCTAAAGAGACATAATCAAATTTTGTCTGTAGGGCTCTCATAATTACGTTTTTGCTCCATAGGATTACAAATGGATAGTTTTAATTTTATTTTTTTAAACTAAAACGTTGTCGTTGTCGTTTTGGGGGGGGGGGGGGGGGTTGGGTTGGGATCCGGGGGAAAAAGTGCTGTGGGGTCGGGGGTGGGGTGTCAGGGGGAATAGCAATTTACTATGGAAACTAATGAGAACAAGTGTCATAAAAATTGACAAAAGAAAACGGAGCAAAAGCTGACAAGTTAGTCTTTGCTGACTGACCGAGGTGCTGCCCAGTGGGCAGTAACTAGCAAAACCCTATAAACATTTTGCAATTTGATTGATGGTGTCAAAGGAGGGCCCTTACCTTGATCTCTGCCCCATGTAACATGTACATTATCAGTTGCTGTATCCCTAATGGAGATGACATTCCTAATCTTAGATGAATTTGAATCTATCTCTTACAAAAAGATCCCATGAAAATGATGGAGGAAAATAATGGATAGTCAAGGAAGTGAATGCTTAATATCATGGCACTTGTGCTCGAGTCTCATAGTTATAGGGTTTTCCACATCGGCATATGAATTCCATGGTTTGCAATGTCTCTTTTTACTCTATAACTGTTGCCTTGAAAATCCCTTTGATTCTTGGATCTCATTTATGATTTATCCTGATACCACTCATTTGGGCTACTAACTGTCATTCATGATTCATTAACTTTTACCCATTCATATCAACTTTGTCTTGGGCCGCATTGAGTAAATTTCGTTTTGTTTCTTCTTCGACACCAACCCCACTTGCATAAAAATTTTCCCCATTATTTTTGGTAAACCTCCCTATGATTTGCATGGTGAAGCAACTCTTATCTTCTTGCATGGAGGTAGCTTATGATGTACTCTCCCCTTCCCGGAAGATTATCCCATCTGCAAGACGAGAACTTAAGAAAATGTATTTTTGTCAAGAAAAATGCAATTTTTTTTGATCAATTAATAGAACTCATTGATATTTAGTCTCGAGCGGCAAAAATTGATTTAATTTTAGAAAAAAATGTATGATTTTTAAGTTTTCGTTTTGCGGATCGAACAATCTTTTGGGGACAGAGGTACTATTGTGGACAAGCTTGCTCACGTTTGTTAAACAGTGGTTGGTGACATTTTTTAAAAACTCACTATTGTATGTCCATAGGTTTCATTTTGTGGTACTTGTATTGACAGGAGTATCACATTTGTTGTGTTGATCAGCACTTTCTTTGTATGTGGCTTGCTACGGACAATAATTTCCTTCCCATTTTCTGATTAAAACTTCAAAACTAGTGCAGACGCATCGTTCCACGTGGTAGATTCACTAGTGTTAAAAATTTACCTCGCATACATGCCAAACCGAATGACAAATCTTCATTCTGTTTTGTCCCTCTAAATTTGGTCGATTCAGTCGCTTGATTGTGCTAGGAAAAAATAATAAATTAGTTGGTCTCAAATTGCTACATACTTAGACTGAAACACCCCCAACTGAAATGGTTTAAAACTATAATCGACCTTCCATCCCTTTTATAGTGTGAAACTAATTTCGTGGGTTAGAATTTAGAACAAACTTGTCACTTGTGCCTCGTTTTTTTTTTATGGACCATCAAGAAGTTACATAGGAGTGCTATTTTCAATTTTGTGCTAAGTTAGGGTTAGTTTTCAATGGCTTTGAGTGTGTGTCGATATGATATTTGTACTACTCACAATTCATTTGTGTGAATGTAGATGCTTCATCTTTCCATGTCTCCTGCTGTGGCTATATCCCTGTTAATTTCAGAATTCCTGCGTCATGTAGCTGTGTCCACGTCCGTTTCTGTATCAGTGTTTGTGCTTCTTAGGAGATGCATGAATGATAGAACGGAATAGAGTAATGAACAATGTCATGGTTCTTTCTAGCATAGGTCATGAATGTCTCTTGGATGGTGATGCAGTCACATCTTGGTCTCACGTATTGGCTAACCCGCTCAGGACTAAATATGTATCATGAGAATGCTTCAAAGGTTGGTTATACGTTTGAAAACATCTCTGTAAATGGCACTAGATACGACTTGCAAAGTCTTGTCCTTTTTGGCGCAATTCCTGAATCCCAAGGTGGACGCCTCATTGGTGCGTGCTATCAGAACTCAAGGTACATGTGCATATAGTATTGGGGGAGTCGGACATAGAAAAATGCAAATGGAATTCAAAGAGGGGATCGAGTAAAGCACGGGAGAGGGAGACATCGCAGGTGAGACTCTGAGGTGAGTCAGAGATGTCCCAGTGGTAGGATTAGGGGGCTTAAGAAAATGACCATGGAGAGCGAGTTTTGACAGAATGAAAAAGGGGTCTGACAGAATGAAGCTAAACTTTCTGAACCGACCAAACCACCTACCACATGGTAAGATCTGGTTATCGAAAGAGAGATTTTGTTTTGGTTTACACACTGGAAAATCCTATAGCCACAGTCCGGTTTGGAGTTTTGAAGTCTTAAGTCTTGGTTACAAATCGAACCACTACTGTTCAATGGTGTTGTGAAGTGAATGGCTTCACCAGTAAGAAAAGTTTCTATTAACGAAACGGTGCATCCTGATTGGTAGAACAACTTGATTCTTTCTGATTGGTCAAAATGACTTGGCGTTTTCTGGTTGGTCGGGCGACGCAATCCTTTAGGACCTTAGTTCTTGGTTTCATTAGAAATAGAGAGACTACTATTATAAAGAGTGAAGAAAGATAATTTGAGAATATATCAATCATATTTTGGTTGGTCCTAAAGACCTGTTCTTCTCTTTGCTCGTTCCTGAAGGAACTATTTTTTCTATCTGTTTTTTTTGCTCGGTGAGAGTCAGCATTGCTAGTTTTGGACTTTTAGTTAGTGAGGTTTGAACTTCTGTTAAATGCATGGGAGTACATGGTGCCTATTACTTGGCTTCCACCTCACTTGCTCGTCCGCGATGGTCAGTATTTTTTCTATATTTGTTGTTCTGTGTGTCCTTTATTTCTTCAGGTTTTACATCAAATGGTTCATTATTATCCTAGACAGATATTATATCTCCTTTTCTGGTTCAATTGACTCTGCTGCCATTTTTTTCCTTGTCTTTCGATCCATACCTGTTACTCTTTTTGCTTTCTGTTTCTTATGCCTCCAGTTTTGTTTGTTCATGGACGTGATATCTCTTTTAGTTAGTGAAATTTATTGCAAAAAGGGAAAAGAAGGAAATTAATCGAAAAAATATGGCTTTTTGGATTTTTTATATGAAAAAAGAAATGACCTTGAAACTGAACGGTTCGTTGTGGTTTAGTTTCACTCTTTACATTGGTTTCATCTTATATATCTTGATTCTTGAATCTTCAAGGTGGTTTGGTTCATGTTTTTCATTAGAACTGCACCAATCTGTACCTTGAACACCCCTAGTAAAATAGCTATGAGGCATCGACGGATATAATTAGTGGTAGGTTATACCCATGGGTTGCAGGGGTCAAAGGCTATATTGTTTAGTGTAATTTTGAATTGGTTCGTTATGGGGTGCTTCGTTCTAAACTTTGTGAAACTCGAAACTGGTTGATTTGGTTTAAGTTCTCATTGGTGTCATTTCTGTATGCTCAAGCCTCAAAGACTCTACGCTGGTGGAGGATTTAGGGGTGTGGAGTCTGTGCCCCCTAGTGTTGCTTTTAGATCAAAATCATCAAATGCATGTCCCTCCTTTCGTTGCTATTGTTTTTTGATTATTTTTTGGTGCTGTCTTAATTGGAAAATTCAGAAGAAAAATTGCTGTCATGTGATTCCCCCTGCATTATTAGTTAAAGTTTAGTAGTTGCTTCATTCGGATAAACAGTGACGTAGTCCATGGTTGTGCAGGTCACTAGAGGACACATTGAACATTTGGGTAATATGAAGCACATGCTGACATCACCTCGTGTTCCTGCATCTCTGGCTGCTGTTATTAACCAACCGACGGAATCCCCTCTTGTGCCTTCGCCTCATTCAACCACTAATAACCAACTGTTGCAACCTGTCAATTCGTTTGCAAGTGTAAAGACTAGCGAAGAAGAGAACAAAAAAGCAGCAGCAGCTGCAGTTGCCGCTAAGCTTACTGCTTCTACATCATCTGCACAGATGCTTACCTCCATTCTTTCATCTCTCGTTGCAGAGGAGGCTGCCTCCAAGAGTAGTGGTGCTCTAAAATCAGCTGGATTCTCCTCTAGTTTACCCATGTTTCCCCCGGAAAAACGACCTAGACTTGAGAATCCGTTGCCTGTTACAGATGTCAACAGTAATTCTGACATGGGTGGTGGTACAGGGTATTTTACCTCTCTTCAATCCATTCAAACAAACCAGATGCAGTCTCCATTTCCACCCCCACCGCCACCACCTGTTCCTTCCGGAAATTCCTCAGCAAACCAATTCGTTCAACCTAGTGGTATGATGATGGGGGTTATGCCTTATGCGTACGGTGCTACTAGTCTGCCGCCACCTCCGCCTCCCCTGCCTTCGCATATAGCACAGCAATTAGCAAGACCGCCCCTTCAGCCACCACTACCACAGCAGCCCCCGCCGCCACCGCAGCAGCAGCAGCAGCAGCAGCCGATGAATGGAGGGTACTATCGGCCACCAGGTATTGGTTTCCAGGGGCAAAGTCATCAGCCAACAACACCACCGCCGGTACCTCGGCAATGAGTTTCTTCTGTATTGGGGGATGGAGGGGTATTTGTAGAGCTCATTTCGTTATGTACATTAATAGGTGTCTTTAGTTTATTGTAAGAATTTTTTTCGTATTTCATTTCCTACAGTTTTTACTTCAACCTTGACGCCTCTCCCTCAGTCCCAACTTAAATGTGCTGCTTTGTAGTGGCAACAGATTATGTAGCTGAAGTGTAACCTCTGTAAAATACCGGTGAAGCGATGGTTTTAGTGTAGGGAAGGGATCTCGGCTATCTGAAACCGAAAAACGAGCTGTGAGGAGCCAACCTTAAATCTACTATCCGAGCTACAGTCAGTAGTTGTGCTGTATTACTTTCAGCACAAAAGTAAAACTGGGGTCAAATGCTCTGTTTAACAGAATGTTTTGTAAGATGGTTGTAACTGTGGCAACTGCATTTATCTACACAGCTTACTTTGAGAAGCAATTTTGCTCTGTTTGGTTATGGTTTTAGGAATCATTTTTCTCGTCTGGTGTTATTATTTCTCCCTTGATGTGCTCAGGGTAATATTTTAAACTCGAAATAGGTTGACAATTTTTTGAACTTGTTTTATTGGAATTATTTTGAGAAAGCATTAAAAATAGATTTTCAAATACTTGAAAAGCAGGTCCTATATAAAATGAACCCTTGTGAAAATGATGCTTGCCATTTTTAAAAGCAAGTTCTATTTTATTTTTCCAGCAAAACTGATTTCTGAAATGTATTAAACTTGCATACTGGCCCTGAAATTTCCAGGTTAAGAAAGGCATTTGTCTCCTCTGATCTGGGACTGATTTCCAGAGGAAGGCACTTGGCCCCAACGACCCTTTTGTCTTGGATTACTTTAGATTCATAAAACTCCTAGTAAGTAATATCCCCATAATATCTTGAATTACCTTAAATTCATGAATATTTTGCAATACAAATTCATAGTTTGGAATTCCCAACCGTATTGTGATTCAGAGTAAATGTTACATATGGGTTTTTGCTTTGATGTTATGAATTTTGCAAATAAATGTTATAAATTTTGAGTACACAAATATTATACGAAATGTCTACAAAATATTATGATTTGAAAGCGATTCAAGAACACCCACGAAATAGGGTTGTGTATTGTTGCTTATTTTTTCTCATTTTTCTGAAAACTAGAGGTAAAAAAGAACCCCAATGGCTTGATCAAGTAGGAATGAGGAAAACAATAAGCGTGTTTGTTTCTATGAGGTCACATGTATCCCACAGATTCTAAACATTCATTGGAGGGTTTGCCTGGCCTTTAATTTCAAGGCGCTAGAATTAGTCGACATACACACAAATTCGCCCGTACATCCTTTGCAGAATCCTATGGGGAACCGACGAGATGAGCACCGATGATGCACATATCGGCGCGCGGAAACCACTTCCGGGCCTATATAAAGGATCTCATCCCTTTGCTAATTCTTAACTATTTTCTCAGGTGGCCCCGTATAAATTTAGCTCAATTGAACAATTACAAGTAGTTGATTGATACAATGAATTACTTTTTTTTATTAAATAGGTACGTTGCATAAAAACTTTCATTTATTCAATTGTGCTCATTTTTAACTTCTCCACTTGAAAAAAAAAATATTAAAAAAAATTAATGATTGATATAATCGATGATCCAAATTCGTTCAAATACCCTAACCTTCGGACACAAATCCAAACCATCAATTACAACGGACCATTCAAATTTAGACTGCACCGTCTCGCCCTGTCCAAATTAAAATTTATACTAAATGTGTTTTACTAACTCAAATAAGTACTTATTTTTTTAAATAGTAACCTGTATTTCTTAAATTAAATGTAATACATTGTGAGAGAATTAACTATCCAATAACATAAAAATAAGTACTCAACAAATACCGTAAGAACTGAACCAGACTTATTGCTTCTGAAAACCTTACCAAAAACTTCTTCTCCCTCCGACCCTCACTACTCCGACGTCCTTTTTTCCTGCAACAATGGCTATCTGCCATAACAATCAATCTACTCTCAAGCTCATCTCCCCATCCTCTCCCACAACCTTCTCAAAACCCTACCGAACCACAAGCATCAGATGCTGCACAACATCCTCCATTAACGCAGCCCCTCTGAAAGCCCTAACCACCGACCCCTCCCCCGTCTTCGCCTCCGTCAGGACCTTCGCCCCGGCCACCGTCGCCAACCTCGGCCCCTGCTTCGACATCCTCGGCTGCGCCGTCGACGGCCTCGGCGACCACGTCACCCTCGCCGTCGACCCCCACGTCCACCCCGGCCAGATCTCCATCTCCCAAATCACCGCCGCGAACGACTCCGTCGGCAAGAAACTCACCAAGAACCCTAACTTCAACTGCGCCGGCATCGCCGCCTTGGCCGTCATGAAGATGCTCGACGTCCGCTCCGTCGGCCTCTCTCTCTCCCTCGAGAAAGGCCTGCCTCTAGGCAGCGGCCTCGGGTCCAGTGCCGCCAGCGCCGCCGCGGCGGCCGTCGCCGTGAACGAGCTTTTCGGCGGTCGTCTAACCGTGTCTGACTTGGTTCTCGCTGGCCTGGAGTCGGAGTCTAGGGTTTCGGGTTACCACGCCGATAATGTGGCGCCGGCGATCATGGGAGGTTTCGTGTTGATTCAGGGTTACAATCCTCTCGAATTGAAACGATTGAGGTTTCCGGAGGAGAAGGATTTGTTCTTTGTGTTGGTGAGTCCCGAATTTGAAGCCCCGACGAAGAAGATGCGGGCAGCATTGCCGACAGAGATCTCCATGTCGCATCACGTGTGGAATTGTGGTCAGGCAGTGGCATTGGCAGCCTCTTTGCTGGAGGGTGATTTGAAAGGGCTCGGGACGGCTATGTCGTCAGATAGGATCGTGGAGCCGAAGAGGGCTCCGTTGATTCCTGGGATGGAGGCTGTGAAGAAGGCTGCTATTGAGGCTGGGGCTTTTGGGTGCACCATTAGTGGTTCGGGACCGACTGCTGTTGCGGTGGTAGATAGGGAGGAGAGGGGGAGGGAGATTGGTCATCGGATGGTCGAAGCATTTATGAAGGAGGGGAACTTGAAGGCATCTGCTATGGTTAACAGTCTTGATAGAGTTGGTGCTAGGCTTGTTAGTAGCATCCCCTTATAATCTAAGAAGAAATTGAGTTAGGGTATGCTATGCTTTGCTTCTTTTGCCATAAGACATTTGTGGGTTTTTGGTAGTTGGGTTTTCTTTATTTGTATGTCTGCGTTTGTGCTGATGCAGTTGTTTTGGTAGTAAACAGAAACCCATTTTTTGTGCAACAATTGAGATGAAATTGATCATATGAGACCTTGGCCAGTGTTAGTTTGATTGCATTAATGTAATGTCTAGCCATTTTCAATGTATCATTCACATGTGTTCTCAGTTCTCTCAGAGAGTCATGGGGCAAATGTTTTTCACTGCATACGTTTCATCTGTGTTCCTGAATTGCTGTTTGCTACAGAACATTCTATATTTTTCAGGACAAAAAATGGATTGTTGGTTTATCCTATTTGAAGAACGAACCCCATTATGCCAGCTTGGAGTCCAAGTATTGGTGTAGCTACTATTGCCTTTAGTGCTTTTGACTGTCAGTTTACTAATTTAGCAGAAGAACTGGTGTCGCAAATGACCCAATTGGTGATGGAAAGCAGCTATCTCCTCACTGTATCTGAGGTGGTTAGCCTCCGTCACTCTGAGAATAGTAGAATGCCCCTAGGGATGAGATTTGAGTAACTTTGTGCAGCATAATGAGCTAATTATCATTATATTCGTCAAACTTGGAAACTTTTTAAGGCAAAATCCTCCAATTCTGTATTGCCTATTGAAGTTGCACATTGGAATTCAAATAAGTATTAACAGCCTACCGTTTACCAGAGATAAGTAAAGTTTGTCCTTTTTGAAAACTATCGAATATTGGCTATGGATACATTTCTAGGAACCAAGGCTCTCATATGGTCATCCCCAGCAAATTGCCTTTTCTACTGCTTAGGTGTATACGTAGGCCATTGAAATTAGCCCCTGCTAGCTGCAAAAGCAGACGATGCTTGTGGATTGGGTGCAAAACGCATTGAATACTATCAGTGTCAATGATGAATTCCACTTCTTTTCCTCCGCTGGGTAGGGAAAGCTATCATGAGCCTGCCAATAGTCCTGCAAGAGAGTTGCTTTACAAACGTTCCATGAAAACACCCTCAATTGCTGCTTCTCCAGGAGATTCATAATCTGAACCATTGATGAGAAGCTTGACGAAGTCAGCAGGAGGATGTTTGCCATGTTGGTTTGCAGGGCTGAAAGAGGAGTCGTATGTTGAGCTAGATTGGGCTGTGTTAAAAGCATGAAGCTGCAAACTAGCTTGTCCGAGAAGACGATGGAATTAATAGGTGCATTAGGGAAAAGAGTTTCACTTATTAATGGGCGCATTAGGGATTTCACTTCAGAATGACACCAGAACAACCTCGCATAGGAGAAGAAGTTGGGGGCTCTACAAGGGTATTGCCGTATCATGCCCTGATTGAATGTGGTTGGTTTATGCAGTGGACTCATGAATTTTGTGTTGCCTTTTTGTCTTGCAAATGGGATGTATCAATTGGTGATTTTCAGTTACTCTGAAGTACTTGCCTGGGCCCTGGACTTTTGTAGGCCTTTGCTTACTGCAGTATTGAGTTTGAGAGAATCAAGACTCGAAGAGTCGGCAACTCCTGAACAGAAGCATTGTTCTTGACAAGACCATAATCCAAATATACCTGTCTCTCTGCCTACACATATATTTATGCCAGTAAATGTACGTTGATTATGGATAGATGAGATTGGTCGACAGCAATTCAAAAGGATTTGGTTTCTCTCCGGTTCACATAGGATGTTGTTCGGCGTCACGGGTCCATCATTAGTTCCAGTTTGTTGAACATATTCATGCATTTTGTAGGCTGTTTCATGCCCTTACTGAGACTCCTAACTGAGGAACAAAATATGAAAAGCTAAATAAACCTGAAAAAGGTGCAAATACTAAACTCCTAAACTTAAAAGTCACTATGTTCGAAAAAGTGAAATACATCTGTTTTTTTTTTCTTTTCTCAGGAGTCTAAACTTTCATTTCTATGCCTTCTTGTCATTCATGGTATTGAAGGCAAAATTTTAGTAGATAAAACCCTATAGATCTCCTTTACCTAATTTTTATTTGATGATCCAAGTAACTTTTGAAATTGAGAACCTAAAAAAAGAGGCCTCTATTGCTGTAGAAAATCTTTTAACAGGACGAAACAACTTCAAATAAAAAAACTCCGACATTAGGTATTAGTAACACAGCCATCTCAATCTTGAAAGACAACCCAGACGAAGAACCAGAACCGACCACCCTCGAGGCCTCTATTAAGCTTTTCCAAGAACCAAATGTGCTTCTAATGGACAAGATGTATTTTTCGTTACTGTCCAAAACAGAAGTGCAATATGAGCTAACAAAAGTTGCGCCCTTTGCTCGGGTGGGCCCAAATAAAACAAATTTTTCGAATACACGAGCTACCAAATTTAGGGCGGCCCCGTTTTTGGACCCGGGGTCAGGTGCAGAAGTGGCCGTTTCCTCGGCCTCCCCAAGGCCAGCTCTAACCACAGGCCCAAACTCGGCAGTCCTAAGTCCACCCATTTAGAGGATTGGAGAGAAGTTGTTACCTTTGTTTGGCCTCTAAGTCAGGTACCCAAAAAAAAAGGAATAGGCAGAGCACAATAACATTTTACTGCCACAGGGCAGAAATCTCCATCAGAAAACTATGCTAAATGTTAACACTGTATAAGGTGTCATTGCATTTACTCAAGCTAAAACTAATGTCATGAACTAACCTTATATTCAAATTGCATTTTTTTCGGTCACTCAGTCTCGCTTCTTTTACTTGTCGTGTCTACTTCAACAGTTTCCACATCTTTCGAGCCAAGTGAAGAACCTTCAATCTTCTCTTCAACCTCCTCCAAGAAGGTTGACGAATCAGTTTCATCATCAGAGGCCTCGGAAGTCAGGTCCGAGTTTGGTTCTGAATGCTGCAACTCCAATATCATAGTTGATGGAGAATGAGACAAACATTCGTTATCAGTGGAATCAGACATTTTCTTGTCCTCCTCCATCATACGCTTGGCATAATCTTCATAGACAAACCCGATTGAGTTTCTACCGCCAAACACGGATTCCAGCTTGTCCATATCAAATAGTTCTTCCATTATCTTCCAGCTTTGTTGGTCGTTGCGAAAGACAAACTTCACTTTCTTGTATGTCTTGGGCTCAAGAAATGGTTTCACCAGCTGCAGGAAATAAAATTTCAGTGTAATCTTGGATGACAGTGGGAAGTAAAATAGTACTAAAAACTATATCCCGAGCGAGGTGTATAACGTGGAAAGAAAAGCAGGAAACCATTTCGAAGGTAATGCAAGGCTGAATACCTTGCAATGTTTTTGCATCATAGCAACAAATATGGCCTACCTCTTTTTCGAAGGTAATGCAAGGCTGAATACCTTACAATGTTTTTGCATCATAGCAACAAATATGGTCTACCTCTTTTCACAAGAAGAACAAATATAGGTTGTGTCCAAGACAGAACTTAACAGAATCGACCCCTAAATTTTCATTTCATGGCAACCGGATCATCTAATGGTTGGCCTTTATCAGGATTACATAGATCCCCAACACCGTAGAAAATAATTTCTTGTCCTTTAACAAATTAGACCAGGCATTTGTTGTGGATGCTACTAACAATCTTGCTTATATTGCATCAAAGAGTCCTCAAAAGCCCCAGCCAAATGGATTACAGGTTTTACTCTTTGCTCAAGCATCTCATTTATAGGCTTCTTGTTGTAATATTGATATTGTCCCATCCTTGTGATTGGCCAATCACCATCCTTGGTGCTTTTTCAGTATACAGACATACATATAGACACACACACACACAGAATATTGCGCTTAAGAAAAAAGATTTATATTGTTCCATCTGATGCTATATGTAAGAGACGAGAAATAGTAGAGAGCTGTGTAAGAGAAACAAAACACACAAGTACCTTAAAGCCGTTAGCTCCTATATAACTTCAGAAGAACTATCACAAGACTACTCTTAACATGTTTCTCACCTTTGTGACTACCATACCATAAATCCCAGTAGGGGTAAAATAGGAAGCAGGTGTAAATAAAACGGACCTTTCCCTGAATCCTTTATGGAAAACGTCCGACCTAGTCCTCTGACTTAGAATATATTGTTGCCATTTGCTTGTTCTTCTACCATATTTCTGAGAAAATGACAATGAACGTATCATCTCATGAAACGTGATATTAATAGCAGGTTGATAATCAAATAACATCCTGAGGTATCTGCAACACCAAAGCAATTGGCATTAAGGTCTCCTCATTTTGGAAACCACCATTTGTTTCTAGCCTTCTCCTATCCATGTGAACACTCAATCTCCCAAGTCTTATCCAATCCGCTTAAGAAATTAAGAAGCAAGAAACTAGAGCAGAACCTGGCCTTTAGCCATCCTTCATATAGGAACCTACAGAGTTGCTTTCCTGGGTTCTCATACATATTTTGTTGTCCTCAGTCTCAGAAACGCATGTTACTACCTCTTGCCTATAATCATTCGGCATGGATCACAACATGGATCTCTTATTGATTGTGAAGTTTAAGGAGAAGCTTCACGTGGGTCACACATGTTGAGGCTTGCCTCAAGGCGGTCATCAAGTTGTGGTGTCGACAAATTGCCTTGAGGCATTCAGATTTGTGCTATCCTCCAAAGACATAACCTTGTCTGTAAGGCCTTTTTGCCAAGGCACTGCTGACTTCCAACCAAGGTTGGGTCTCTCGATCTTTATTTGGAGTGAAACAGAGCAATTAAATCTACCAAGCTACTTGTAGGTAATTATGTGATAGAGGTAACAAAATTCATCCACCCAAAAGCAAAACTAGCCTATAGAGGCGGTATGTTTAACAGAAATTGGTGTTCAAACCGTATTGCCACATAAATATAGCTTTTGCTAGCTATAGTAAGTCAGTGATCGACCATGATAATTGCTTATGCATTGATATTAGGATATACTTATTTCGAGGCCTTAAAGGAGCTTAAGCCTCAACGCCTTGCGGCTTATGCCTCATGTAATGAAGGGTGAAAAGCTCACCATCCTCATTCGCCTTTTTAGCCTTTCATGAGGACAAGATATAGGAATGCACTTGTTTCTTTTAATGGTTTCAAGTACATTGTTAACACCCTATACTTGTATCCTAATTTCACGTAATAAAGTAAGAAAAACACATTCTTTGTCCATCTCATGGTGTTTACCGACTCTGCCGTTTACTTGGAAATCACTATCTTCCTACTCTACGGCACCAACTTCAACTTACAGTTGTCCAAAACAGTGAAGAATCTAGCATGTTTAACTACATCAGAATCAGAGTGCGCATCACTCATTGGAAACAACAAAAACAAATCCTCGCCTATTTCTTACTTCATCGTAGCGTTGAAACAGTTTCTCTCCTAAAGGAAACGCCCAACCTAACTAGCATATTCTATATATAACAAAAGGGAAACCTGTAACATACCAACCAAAAGGATTCAAAGACTTTTGGAGGATCATAGAGGATTGCAAGTCCTAGCCTTTCTGGGTAACGTTCCTGCAATAGATGAGCTGTTTCCCGAGTCACCTTCACGGATATGCTTGACATGTTCCACCCTTGAAAATCAATTAACCACACCATCTGCTCCTGAACAGGTTTTAAATCTGATATGGCCCTCTCCATGCAATACACCAGGTATTTGATTTGCACCTCTGTTGAGCTCGTACTCTTGCACAACAAAGGAGAATGTCTTTGTGAGACAAACTAAAAGCAAAGTAATAATTCCACTAGCGGCGAAATCTGAGATGTTTGGCATGTTATACATCTACCTGGAGACCAGGTCTCATAATAAGAACAGTCCTCCCATGTTTGTCAAAGTAGTTAGCCCTGTAAAGTTTCCCGATCTTGGCTTCATGAGCTACATCTTCCTAAAAACAAGGAACAACTCTCAACAAGTAATCTCACCGATATGTAAATCAAACGAATACACTAATTATGTATTGTAAATCATCAGAAACCGTGGTTGAGACGCATATCGAATAACAACTTACACCAAGTAATAGCATATGTCTGAGATTCTGACAATAACAGACAAAATACAAGTATTGAAAATTAAGCTACTATTGTAGGCATGCTTGAAGCTTACATTCATAACGACACCTCATTTCTAGCAATAATGTGTAATCGTACTGCTTTCCAGTTTGTGTTCTGTAATAATTTTTTCTATTCAGAGGGACAGCTGCATGGATTTGGAGAAGAATCGGGTTCAGGAGAAGAATCGGGTTCAGGAGCCTCTAGAAATGATAGCAACACCATTCAATCAAGTGTCAGAAACTGGTAAAAACAAACGAGGAGCTATACATGTACTCTACACTTCGTACAGATTAATTGTCGGAATAGAAATGAAGGAAATACCATGGCCCAGTCAGGTTATACATGGAATGCAGTACCCCAAAACTAAATTGGATTGCCATGTTTTAGTACTTCCCGGTTAATTGTGTGACTCTGTACTGTAGTTAGACATGCTCATTGGTAATGAAAGAAATACAAAAACGCAACAAATGCATACCCATTGGATTTTCTCTGGCTTGTAGTCCAGCCTCCATTTCAAGGTTTCTTTCAACATCTTGCTTGCCTTCTTTGTGTTCCAGTTCCTTGCTTTGAGGTACCTTAAAATTGATGCATCTGAGCACAGCATTGGAAACTTGCCGGTGATACTACCGATCGACTTTCTTATCTCATTGATCTACAAAATAAACTCTCATTACTTACACATCCCAATTGCTTTTTCCCTAGTCTATATTTGTTGTGGGGGAAATGCTTGATACACGCCCACATATAGCATGCAGAGGCGATGCCAGAAGTGATAAGAATTTCACATGGAAAATGGGATTCAAAATACCTTGGCTTGTTGCTCTTCAAGTGGTAGAGACTTCTCTGGCACGACTACGCGGGACTTTTTGGTGGCCATCATTTCAAACTAGGATCAAGCAAAATCAATCTAAAAAGACTTCAGAGAAGCTATCTTGAGTGTAAACTGCACATAAATACAGAGTCAAAAAATTATCTCTACGTGGAACAAGATGAGTGTATAAGAATATGTAACACTACTGAATCAGCATTGTTTATTGTTTGAGACTATACCAAAGGGAAAGTGACCGTACTTTAGGATTTTGTTCCCGGTTGTTTGAGACTAAACCAAAGGGAAAGTGACCATACTTTAGGATTTTGTTTCCGGAAGTTTATTGTCGATTTTGGATGCAATGACCTTCCAACCCTAATACATTTTTGTGATCATACTCGTCTACGGGCATGATTCTCTAAATTCACGAACCCATTCTACTTATTTGAACACGCAAATAAATGTGGATTAATACTTCACATACAAAGTAAAAGGTCTCATTTATCACCATCTCTCATCAAGTGGCTCAAGTTCTTGTCACTGATATACAGCTCAAAGGGATGCGTTGGCTGTTTCTCTTGACACTGAAAACTTGTCAATCGAGATATGTGAGACATGTCCCGCTGCCCCGACAACAAGATGACCTCATGGAGTCCGCTCTTAGCAAGGATAGAATGTCTCAAGTATCAAGTACCAACTTAAATTTGATCAAGTACTTAGTATAAACAATGTTTCTATGACCCGAATTGCAAACTGACATGTATACCAATACTAACAACAAATAATATTTTGATTATACATATATGTTTTTTAAGTTCTATATTACTGTAGATATGATATACAACTACACACGCTCCTATAGACACTCCCAGCCATAGATTCTTTTACATCCTTTCAATTCCCCGAACCAGCTCGAGCTCCCAACCTCAAAGGATACATGCAGTCTATTGTTGGGTAATAATGTTATCTTGATGCAGGAGCTATTCTGGAAACGAAGAGTTATCTTAGTTATTTTTTAAGTGTCTACTTAGTTTCTAGTCCATATCTTTTAGTTTCTAGGCCAAGTATTTGATATGTTTTGACTATCTATCTTCTAGTTTCTAGTCTTAGTACTTAATGTGTTTTGACTATCTAGTAAGTTGTGTCTTTGTTTTTATAGTGGTCTAGGCATTTGAAAGGTCTAGTTGAGAATTGTGCAGGTTTTCTTAGGAGTCTTGAAGAGTCATCTTCGTAATGCCTACTTTTCTGTTGCAAATTCTCCAAGGAGGTGTGGCAGAATTCCCCTTTTGCTTTCTCTATATCCAGCTCCTGGGATTCTCTTTCTTTTTATGATTGGCGGACCTCCGTCTCCCAAAATGTACAATCAAGTAGTTCGTTAATAGACATGGGTGCCCTCTTGGCATCTATTTGCTGATTCATATGGAAGGGAAGAAACAAAATCCATTTTGAGGCCCAAGCCAGGTCATCGGCTACCGTTTTGGAAAAGGCTACTTCTCTTTGTCTTGAAATGAAGGAAGCTTTGGACTTGAAACGTAAAACCCCAGACTTCAAGCACATCTGATCAGTGGCATCCGCCACCTCTGAATGTGATTAAGCTTAATGTTGATGGAGCTGTGAATAAATAGGATGGCATCGTTGGTGTCGGCTTTGTTGCTCGTGATCATTTGGGGAGCATACTGGGGACCTGTTCTATTCCTTTTGTGTGTGCTTATACTCCACGAACCACCGAGGCATTGGAATTTTGGGAAGCTATGATTTCGGCTTTGCGAAAGGTTTCTCAAGAAGTATCGGGGAAGGCGACTCGGCTTAGATTGTTCAGGCCCCTACCCAGGAGGGAGAGCTTCGCATATTGTAGCTCTATACTTTTAGATTGTCTAGAGCTTATGGTGTTATTTTCTTCCTGTACTTTTTATGCATGTTACACGTTCTTGTAATAGGGTAACCCACTTGTTAGCTAGGCAATTCCTATCGGGCGCTCGATTGGAAAATTGGGGGGTGGTTTTCCTTTCCCTCAATGGATTGCCAATCTTGCCCTTGATGATGTTCGGTCCTCTTACCACATTTCGGTTGAGAAAATACCACCCTGTTTCCATGAAAAAAGAAGAAGAATAGCAGTCTAATGAAATGAGAAGAGAGAGTTGAGTTGATTATTTAATTATTTGCAAGAGCGTCTTGCTTGGAGTGAGTGATTCCTCCTGTAATCAAGTGCGTGGCTTGGTAGTATCGAGTGGCATCCCGGTACTATCGCAGGCCGTAGCCTGCGTCATATTTCTGTCTCATGGTCTTGTGTACAATATCTGTTTTCATGGTATACCCAACAGAATTCAATTGGCAAAATACTTACCAAAGAAAATTAACATATTCCCAACTCTTTTTCTTAAAGCTAGGAAAAAAAATTAATAAGAGAGAAAATATCAAATCGTCTACAAATTTCAGTGTGTGATTATTCCATCAATCCAACTGGAACCCAACTCTGCAATTACTATTGACAACAAATGGAGGAGGAAGAGAGAAAATCAATGCATAGACATATATATATATATATATATATATATATATATATATATATATAGAAATACATACTTGTATGTACCTTTCGTGAAGAGAGGTGTTTGTGAGACTCCCATCCCATGAGAGAGAGAGAGAATGATGCTGTATGCAGTAGTTTTGATCACCTTGAGTTTTGGAATGGATGATAGAAGAGACGGAAATACGGAGGAGAGAGAAGGATGGAGTGGTGAGAGAACGAGGAGTGATTTCAGGGTGGGCAAACAAATCATTGCCGTATGTTTCATTTGAATCTTCCCTTCTTCTGGTAGTTTGACCTGCCGGTTTACATTTGCACGCATACAATGTATGTTTGTTTGTTACGACTCGTCACATGTCTGATCCAATTAATCTTCAAACGCATGTTTTCTAGAATCTAGACTTTTCCCCCCGCTCTGGGCGGGGATGGGGACGCTGCCAAGTGCCAAACACCTTCGCTAAGTGGGTGTCGAGCGAAAGATTCAGTCGTTCATTTCGATAATCAACGGCTCGTATTTTGATCGAGCAATTAACTACTCCCTCCGTTCCTTATTTATAGTCTGATATTCCATTTTGGGCTATTCCTTAATAAGTGTCCATTTTGTAAAATTAGTGGATAAAAGTTGGTGAATTGTCTATTTTGTCCCTAAAAATAAATTCCATTTTGAAAAGTAAGTGAGTAAAAGTGTAATGATGATGTGTAAGTAGGGAAAATGAAAGAAAAAGTTGATGTGGAAGATATAATGATGATGTATTTTTAATAAGTTGAAATTACGAAACAGGACACTTAAAAAGGGACGGAGGGAGTATTAAATATATATGCGCTCCAATTCAATCCGAACCATCTGTACCAAGATGAACGATCGGATGTCCCTTGGCCACCCGCCTGGCATCACCCCAGTTCCAATTTTTTAATTTTTTTTTCCCATCAAAGTACTACTTTTGTTATCAACTTATCGACGTATAAACATTTTCAAACATATTTCTAATTCAATAAGTCTAGGTACACTACATCAAACCACTACACCATCCACTACCATTTTTGTAGGGCCCACCTCGGGTCTTAAAAAAATACAGAAAAATGTTCATAAATTTTAAAATAATATATTATGGGGCCCTGCAAAAAATCAGCTCCAACGGATATCGGTAAGTATTATTTCTTGATTCGTAAGGGCGAAACTGTGCAGTTAAACAGTTTCGTCCCTACAAATCAAAAAATAATAGTTACCGATATCCGTTGGAGCTGATTTTTTACAGGGCCCATAATATATTATTTTAAAATTTATGAACATTTTTCTTTATTTTTTTAGGATCCGGGGTGGGCTCTATAAAGATGGTAGTGGATGGTGTAGTGGTTTGATGTAGTGTATGTAGCATCTCTCTTTGTAATTAGAGAAAATTCGAAAAGAAGTCGTTGAACAATCACTCAAATGTCTAATAATTACCCACAACTTAGCAAAACTTCAATTAAACGCCTGAAACGTTTTAGCGAAAAGGTCCGGGGTGTTTCTTGAAATTTACTAATTTCAGAGGTTATCATTAATCAATACAACCTTGACCCGCACACGGATAGGTAAACAAAGGATCCATAGCATTCGAATCACAACAAAACAAGGTGCACTTATAACATAAACAACGAGGCAATCAATCAAGAGAGTCTTGTTCAGGAGCCTGGTAAAATCTGGTTCTGATACTATGTCAAAGCATCTAACTCAAAATCAATTCGCAATGAATGGAGAAACCGCCCATACCATACTCATATACTAGTTCTAAAGGTTATAATTTACCAATGTGTGACAAACCCTAACGATCGTATTTGCAAAGTAAGTTGTATGGTTTCTTCCTCTTCACTTGCACACCGCATGCACCCATATGTTAAGACTTACTAACTAACCAGTGCTCTGCCCAAACTGTACAAAGAAGATAATAAACCAAAAAAAGGATGAAGTAATAGACACCAGAAAGCATATGACATGCTCATTAACATGAAGCAAAGGTGACTACATAATCCTCAACGGCATGCCATCAAAGAACATTCCATGACACTCTTGGCTCTACCAATAATATACACCATGTTAGATAACTTCATTGCCTTAGCTTTTTCAGAGATGGCTGCAATACAGGCTCGGCCTGCACGAATAAGATTCAGAAGAAGAAATTATGAGAGAGGAATGCAAGTCGAACTTGAGTAACTTGATTATTTTGGTTATATTCACAAGTAACCTGACGAGGCAATCCAACTAAAAGTCGAGCTCAAATAAAAATTTTCCTTCCGTTTCTCAATTGACGCAAAATATAGTGTGTAATGTGTAAAAGGTATAAAAAAAAAAAATTTCAAACTGCAGCATGCTTGTTGAACCTATAGAATCAGTTACAGTCCAAGAAAAACCAATTAATCTGATTTGCTAAAAGGGACTGCCAAGGTAAAATGGTAAACAAGGTGAAAGAAATCCCACACCAAGAAGTGAAGCATTCAACACTAGGTTTAAGTGGGCATAAATACAAACACTTTAACACTTTGCATCGGGGAACATAATTACCTGGACTTGGTTTGTACACTGAATCAAAATTGACAGTCTTTTGGAAAATTTTAGAAGTATACCGCAATGATCAACTTATGCAATACATAGTGCTACGCTCGAAACACAATTAACCAAAAGCATGTCATCTAATAGTCAAATCTAGAATACTAATATTTATGACACTTGTGGATATCTTATGTACGTCAAGTATGATATCAAGTTATATCCATCATGCTGAAGGACGACACGTGTATCTAAAGGGGAAGATAAACGATGGGAATTACTTCTAAAACAGTTAAACCCGTTATCTCAATCAGTGTAATTCGAAGCTGCGCAAAGTTTGGAAATCAATTCGCATAAAAGAGGATGCCAACAAGAAATGGCCAACCCATCGTTCTCACATGCACCCTGCTTTTGGCCTTCTGTAACCAAGTGATGGTTGCTAAGATACAAGCATTTCCTGATAACTATATTTCTTGCACCATTCTATCTGAAAATCCCACAACCTAATGCTGTAGCAAAAGTGCGAGTTTTCTGTAACCTTAAGACACCATAGAACTAGTTATATGCGACGTACTTTTTGATTTATTAGTCCTGTCCATTATCCACGAAGATCAAAATGCAATTTGGAGAAAAACAAGGGAAGCAGCAGTGTGGGATTGCTTTCTTGCATGTGCCATTTACCAAAAATGGCCATAAAACTGCGGAGGTATACAGTTCTTACATACTATGGAGCCACTATAGATGCTCTATGGGAAAGCAAAACCCCTATGAATCCTAACAAACTAACTTGGCAATGACATAATCTCTCAGAATAAAAGTGCAAAAGGTTATTACCAAAATGACAAAAAAATGGTAAGAGAGACCACTTGAACATACTCCGAGCTATAGTATCTTAAAACCCAGTCGCATGAAAGTGGCCTACCCATATGTGATCTTCAAGTCATCATGATGGCCAGTTTTATAGGATACTTGAGTACGTATTTTTAAAAGATGTTTTTAACTTTTTATTATATGAGTAAGATGTATATATATTTCTACAACAATAAATTTGAAATGATATAAAAAATTAGACAGGTACCAACTACCAATAACAAAATCGGAACCATATTCGGTACTGCATTTAGATGCTTGGTTTCAAGGATCTAAAAGTGCAATCAACCAAATAATCAACTTAGTCACCATAACCGTAGCTAATGCTTTCAACCTATCCTGAAAGCATTGACATTTTAATTTAATGAATTTCTGGCAATCATCAAAGTCCAACATGTGAACAGACAAGGCATCCAACGGAGGCGAATTGTTTTCAGTCCGCACATTAGCAGGTTCAGAGCAACATCTTCTATGCTCTCAG
Organism: Rhododendron mucronatum var. ripense; assembly: GCA_019656295.1. Taxonomy (NCBI): domain Eukaryota; kingdom Viridiplantae; phylum Streptophyta; class Magnoliopsida; order Ericales; family Ericaceae; genus Rhododendron; species Rhododendron mucronatum. The sequence continues at coordinate 1,128,962 of BPLT01000127.1, read as the reverse complement.
ATTAATGAAGAAATTCGCAGTTGATCTTGACGAATTTGCAGATTCATGTTAAACTGAGTAGTTCAATGATTAATGAAACATGGCCATGATATTCTTTATGTAATGTTTTCAATGTACAATGTCAACCTTATAAGACACTTAATTCAATAAAACCTACAAAAATCAAGTGCTAGTAAATTCTCCATAAATAGTTCTTTTCAAAGATTTAAGTGGACACTTAACAATGAGAAAACCAAAATTTATTATCCTTTCTTTTCATTTTTTTTTTTGAGAAATATAAACACCATCAGCATGAATATATCAAATATAAGTGTCGGGTGTTTGTGGGTACCCAAGACTGATCTCCATCAACCCAAAATCTTAGGTTTTAGGGAGATGTATCAGAGGCAAAGTTTAAAATTCCTTGGAAGTCACAGCAACAATAGCAATCATGATGATGCGGGTTAAGGGTATAAAGTGTATAGTCATGGTAGCAGTAACCGGCGGTGTGTAATTTCTTTCACACAAACTAGAATAAATAATATCTCTATCTTTATTTCAGAATCAAATATTTTGGGGTTGAAATGGTGTTTGGCAAATTTTCTCTATTTCCTGTACACTTGTACAACTATACTTAATCCTATATACATTGTATTTTTGTACTATCCCCAGGAGAATAATTTGGCTTGCCTTTCAATATTGGAGTTTGCCTCGAAAATAATTGCTTGTTGAAAAACACTCTGGTTGATTGTCAGTTTTGAGATAAAAAAAGTTCTATAGGTTTGCATATTTTCATCTTTAGTCAATTTTTTTTTTTACATTTTAACATCCAAAAAGTAAAAAATAAGGAAAAAAATTAATAAAAAATCACCAAAGCCGAAAAAACACGGATGACGAAAAATTCAAATTTTGGAGAGAATATTTCTGAGAGAACCAAACAAATTTGTGTTTTTTGTCGGACGACCATTACGTGACAGCGATACCATCACGTAATGCTGAACGACTGCAAATTTCCATTGCAGCACTATATAAGTCGCCTTTGTGTGTGTGTGTGTGTATCACACACGCATATTGTAACCATGTCATCTAGCGCTGCCTATTGTCTTGTAATGATCTTAAGACTAGTAAATAAAATTGGCCAACCATGCAAGGATTTGAAGTGACCCTCTATAAATTTTCAGAATCGCTATTAAGAAGTTGGCAAGGGACCAATAGCTCAAAAATCAATACTAGAAAATTCTCTGATTGGCCTGCTCTTGAGATCAGTTGAGCACACTTTCCACCATGTACTACATGAACTGGTGTGCCAAGTGCCAGTGCAAATCTAGTGTTGGACCTCTCAAACCTATAAGAGAAGAATATGTGCAAAGACGAACAGCAAGAATCATACTTTTTTATTGTTCTATTTGTGGGATAAAATGATGTTTTATAAAACATGTAGTGCCAGAAATGACACTTTCATATCTTTCTCTCATATAGTCATACTGTGTCAGAGTTACTGGGCCCTAGCCTTGATTCTTTTGTATATATTATAAGTTCCCTCTGTCAACACTTGTACTTAATCTTCTTTAACGTATCCATTACCATATGTCTCCACCAACTGGCCATCACTTGAACAAAACCAACCCCAGTTCCAAAAACACTCTAAACCATTGTAAATGTACAAAGATTCGTGCACTTACAGTGCTCAAAAGTTGCTCGCGAATATAGGCCATAGATCTCAGAATGGCTCCAAGAGTATCTCTAGAGACTTGAAATTTCACCTCTGTTTCCCCGGAAATGGCCCCAGAATCTTGAAGCTGTAAAAGCAAAAATTATCCCAAGATTATCAACAACGAAACTTTGCTTGATAATTGTAAAATTTGATATTGTTTTTTGCACATCAACAGTATCTCAGTTTGACAACACGACATGTAACAAACTTAATTGTTCTTTGCAAATATACAGGCATCTCATATCAAGTACTCAGTGTTCCTTCAAATTAAAGCTAGTTTTTTTATTCCGGAAAAACTCACCATACTCCATGCACAGAGTTTTGCACGAAAACTGCAAGGTACTAACTAAGAGTATAGTATATCCCTGTAGTAGCAATCAATTAGTTGTGGACACAGGGGACCTCCGTATGACTCTGAGTATAGTTATTTTGAAATGTTTCGCCATAGGGGCCATCCAATAATCATCTCACTCATTATCTTGACAGCAAGTGACGGAGATCATTAAATTTGAAGGAGTGTGGCGCACTCCTGGGTTGAAGGAATTTATAGTCATTTTGTAACTGTTAATTACCACATAACGCCTACAGTCAAACTGGTCAAATTTTCGATTCTGATCAAATTGTCAGTCACTACAACATCATGAAGATGCAGAAGGGAAGAAGCATGGGAGCCTGATGCATGTCGAATTTAAACTCAACATATTTGTATTGCGTCAACTTTTCCATGCCTGTTAGTTGAATGTTCATTCTTAGCACCACCTACCAAGTTTCTCTTCAACTTGACTTCATGTGCATATTTTATTAATCAGCAGCAACTTTCTCAACTCAAACCGACTCCAAAAATACATACCCCAATACTATAGGCCAACATGGATCCCTGACCTCCAATCTAGTCTGCTTAATAATTGTCAACAGGTCAAATTCCCAATTTCTGAATGATCCAATGCCAATGACTTAGTAATCCCGCCTCCAATACAATACAACCTTCAGTTAACCTTCACCCAGAATAACTTGGCAACCAAATGGGGCATCCAAGTATCTGAAAAATGCATTCTGCGTAATATGCAATTTTGAAGCAGAATCGTAATCTAGGAACTCAAAATACTTACAAGGAAGCGCTAAGTTGCATCAGTGTAAATAAAGCACCAAAAAAGTGCAGGCTTACCTTCAAATTCATAACAGCGACCTGGTTACCCGGTGGTGCTAACTGCTCACTAATGGATGCCATTGATCTGAGCATGGGCTCCAGTGTGACCTTAGAGAGTTGAAACTTCACCTCTTTATCACTTGAGCTACCCTTGCTATAATCTTGAAGCTGAAGCAGGAAACAAATATAAAGGAACCCTTTTGGCCAATAAGTGGGCATAAAATTCAAACACTAAGATTTTCTTCCCTAATCCATCCCTTTTTTTTTCTCTCCCTCGTCACCGAAGTCTAAAACATTATTAGTGGGTGGGTTCAAGTGTCCTTGGATGGTTACAATGTTTATCCAAAAAAAAAAAAATGTTTTTCTCCTCACAGTTCTAAGTGGGACTGTGGGAGTCTCGTAGAGAGCACAAATATGCAACAAGATCAAAGCACCATAGATGATTTTCAAATCTTAATTATTGAATATGCTGATAACTAAGGGGAATTATTAGAGCATGGAGCGAAGTAGGTGATTAAAATTCAAACTGGAATGCATTAATGAGAATGAGTTGTAGATAAAAAGACATATACCTTGAAATAGATCACAGCAACTCGTTTGGCAGGCATTAGGTCCTTGTTTTCCATGAACCATGTCATGGACCTGAGACAGGGAAGAACCTGCACAAAAATGAGTATATTGGTCAGGTAAGTGTATATCTATGTCATCTGCATGCTCATTGTGACTTAACTCTCGTTTCTGATACCACTTAAACTAAACAAACTCTGATTTACAAGGAATCATTCCTACCGTCGTATCTGGAGGGCCATCATCCTGTTGAAGGGATAGAGGGGCCAAGCGAGGAATATTTTTTCCAGAAGCAGGTGTATGAACACCAGCATTCTTATGGTTTGAGTGATGTGCTGCTTCTTTCTGATGAGACATCCATGGCAAATGTGTCATATCTGGACAATAGAAAGGCAGCTGAGGTTTTACTTTTAGATTGGGCCACAGAAGTGGAGTCATATCGGACTCTGGAAAATGGATATCCTTGTTGCCATCTTCCTGGTTTCCAAGGACCTGAGACTTAGGTGCAACTCTTGCAGCATCTTTCATTGCGACAGCAACCTTCTTCCCACCCTCTCTGATGGCATTAATTGCCACATTGTAAGTTTCTACAGCTACTGCCCCTTCCTCTGCATATCTCAGAGCTTCTTGACACAGACTATTGTAGCGTGAAGTAAAATACTGGGCACCTTGCACTTCGACCCCTCTATAATCTGCGCCAGGCCCGCTTTTTGCATGCCTTGTCCATCGCTTATTAATGTAATGGGATGGCAGAGTAAAAACATTTGTCATTGTGAAAACTGTCAATACATGTCTACAAAGAATGCCGGAGTATTCAAACAACTGGCAGCTGCAGGTTGCTCTCGTCTCAGGAATGTGCAACGAGACCATATATGCCTTTTGTTGATCCTCGAACTTTGCAACTCTGTATGTGCTAAACGATCCATCGTCATATTCTTTATTTGCAGTATAGGCAAAAGTTTCAACTAATTCTTCTTGGAATTTCACGAATAGTCTCCGGGTATAAAGGTTTGCTGCCTGTTTCTCCATAGGGGAGGGTGTCTTCAAGACTGGTGAGGTGCGCATTGTATCAAGATCTGCTTCTATCTCCTTTTCGAAACTTCGCTGTAAAGCCCTTTCATACTGTCTAAAGAACACCGGTAGGGTAGTCTCTTCATCTACATATCCATCAAAGAAGGAGCCAGCAGCTTCACTCCCCTGGTCTGCAGGAATTGAAGCGAAAAAGGTACCCCGAAAATACACAGGGACCCAGAGTTCGCGAGTATCATACAATCCTTGAAGCCAATCATTTTTCATAAGATGGTGTTTATCTATGAGAAAGCTCCATAATGATTCGAACTCTTCTACTGTCTCACTCATATTAATGCAGTTATATAGATCTCCTTGAAAAGTAGGATGATTATTATACAAACGATCGAACCTTTTTTGCCCTTCTCTCAAGAAGCGCCAGTGGCAGATTCGATGACGGGTACGGGGAAACACCTTAGGAACAGCTGACCGGACAACTTTATCACTATCAGTTGTAATAGAAAGTGGTGGCTGGTCATTCATTGCAGCAAGCCAAGTCCTAAAAAGCCAAGTAAATGATGATTCTGAATCATCTACAACTAGACCACACCCAAACAACACAATCTGACCATGATGGTTCACACCGGTAAATGAAGCTAATGGCACCTCGTAGTTGCTATTTATATATGTTGTGTCAAAAGTAACTGCATCGCCAAAGTGTCTGTAAGCTGTTCTTGACCTTGCATCAGCCCAAAAAACATTAGTCATGCAACCGCCCCCATTAAGTTGTACCGCATAATAGAAGCCAGGATGCTCAGCTTGCATCTTCTTAAAATAATCTAAGAGATTTTGAGCATTTCCAAGTGTCCTTGCTTTGTGGGTTTGTTTCCCAGAACTTTTGGAAACAACAGTTTTAGCCCGAGGATTCACACGATTCCTTTCAATAGATTTCGGTTTTCCATCCACCGGAACATGCAAAGATTGACCCACAGGACCACTGTAGGGTTGCTCCATGGCCTTCGTCCCATCAGGAAAGGGTGTACGAGTTCGAAGATGATGCACCTTTCTGGGAGCCACCGTAGAGTGGCTATGCTCCTTTACAAATCTTGAAACAACCCACATGTCTGGGTACTTTTTTTCAATCCTTAGCATAGCGTAGCAGCTTTCAGAGTTTTTCTTTTTTATTCCCTCCCTTGCACATAAAAACTCCAAAGCATTTGTTTTACCATCATTATCACAAAAGCGAAACTGACTGACACGGGTACTAAAGCCCACACGCCTTGCATATTCATCATAAAAAGTCTTGGCAGCATCTTCAGATTTAAACTCCATGCCTATATTAGGCACGGCGAACCCAACCTCATCCTGGGCTGATAGAGAATTTTCTGCATAATTATCAGTCCCCACAACTAGATGGTCATTAAATAAAGCATCTCTATCCATGTCCACATAATGATCCTCATTCTCCATATCCATGTTTCTCCCTATCTCTCTTCTGTACCTGCACGTCTATCTATTCACTGTGGGCTGTAACTGGACCAGTACTTGAAGTTTTCCAGCATAGTAACTCTGGAAAAACAGAAAGTAACACAACCTGCATATGATACCACTTTTTGTAAGAGAAAATTGAACCAAGAAAATAAACGGAAAAAACAGCTAAATGAATAACCAAAATATGTAGTTTGTCAAAACCTAAACACGGATAGTATGGTAGTTGGTGATGTAAACCCTAGGATACAAATACATGCTACATGCAGCCGATGTAATATGTATAATTCATCATTCCACACATAGTGAAAACTGGTGTGGGCCATGGTGTACCCAGACACACAACTGGGGAACCATGTAAAATATATTTATTACTGTTCTTGCTTGAGTTATTCTTGAGCGATTCTGTGTGTTGGGCCAAATCTGCAACATTAACACATGGGAAAACCTCCATGTTTGATTGTGTGTGTTGGGTCGAATCCGCAACATTAAACAACCTGTATTACAAACAGCATACCAATGACTTCATCTTGAAAACCACCAAAGAAGTCTCGAGGTCATTTTCCATAACATAATTGGCTGGCTCTACATTTCTTCTATCCATACAATTCTTCTACAAGCTGCGTTCCGCATTAGCACATATGACGAAGTTAGAAATTAGTCGTAGCTTTTCTTCGCATGGATTATGTTTAGCATTTTTCTAGTCAGTTACATGTGTTGTTTCACTAGACAAATAATCCCGCAAGTGGGTTTAGTGCGACTATAAGATTAGAGCTAAGAAGCACGGACACATCTTCCAGAGTCCATGTAATTGTGTCCAACCGTGTCTGATACATTGTACACGAACATGACAGTAACAGACACATATCAGAATGCCCACACTCATACAATATTTGCCGAGAGGCAGGAGCATTCGGTGAAACCGGCAAACAACACTTGCTTCTGGATAGATATGTGGGACAGAGTTAAAAAGCTTACCCGGACAAGTTGGGACAGACTGGCCTATGTTAAGGACACATTACATGGTTCAAGTGCAATTTTTCAAACTCAGCGCAGATATTCACACAAATGCTTATATAGTGACTGTTGATGGTTATCTTCCTAATGCTAATACTATTTGTGGTTTTAATCTTGATTTTATACAAAAAAAATTATTCAACTTTTAAATTGGTAAACAAGATATGTGTCTAAAATGAATATGTTTCATATCCGACAGATCCCTAATGTACCCGAGTCGTAATGTATTAAATAAATGATACGCCAGCATATCTGTGTCATGCGTTGTATCTGTGTGCTTCTTAGGCTAAGAAAATTGTTACAAACAAATTAGCTCGAAGTATAATTGCATACTGATACTATTGTCTACAGGACGCAAACCATTCAAAATTGACCCCGGCATGCAAATCCAAAAATAACGCTAATGAGACTCTACTATGTCTATAGTTGACTATGTGTGCTTCCACTAGGTCTCATTGAGATCATGCGAATTTACATATATTTTTGCTTCCTCTAATTCACTTTTCTCTTGAGCCTCCCACAGTCTCCATCAAGCAATTCATAACTATCTCAACAAAAAAGTTATTTTAGTTATCATAATCTACATACCTAGTATGTGTCAAAATGTACTCAAAACCAATTGACAATGAGTGAGGAAGCTGCTCGGGCTCATATACTAGTTTTGGAGATTAAGATAACCAATGTGGGACAAGGTCTGACCTTGACCCGCACGTGGAGAGATAAATGACGGATCCATAACATAAGGATCACAACGAACAACAAGGAGCACTTAAGGCACAAATAGCAGGGCAATCAATCAAGAGAGTATTGTCCAACAGCCCCCAAAAATCTCACTTCGATACCATGTTAAAACTTAAATCATCCACCCCAAAACAAATCGGCAATGAGGAGAGAAGCTGCCTAGACTCATATACTAGTTTTCGACGTGATAATTAACCGATGTAGGACAAATTCCATCAACCCTTAAACATGCATTTGTTATGTCTTTTGAGTTGACTTTCGAACATAGAGCTGGACTCGCCTTAATGACTAAAGGTTGGTTCTAAAAGATTGACGGGTAAAAAGAGGAGAGGGGTTGGCAGTCCAGGTTATCAAATATCCAGCCTTTCAATCACTACATGTGGTATTTTAAGCTATTTACATGATTGTACAGAGCTGGAGCCACTTGAATGGTTTTTGTCGGTCAATCTGTGCCTTAAAGCGCAAAGAACTGACCAGGACCAAAATGAAAGAGCCAAAAACGAAAAACAAAGAAGTTGGAAGCCTCCTAACTGTTACCCAAGCGCATTTCAATGAGCAATCCGAAATTGCAGTCAGGAGCAGTATCGGGGGTGGCGGAGATTGCAGTATGTTTCGAGCTTTGACCCCTTTTGACCTTATTTTGTCTAGAATTGTAAAAGTCGGACCCTAAAACATATAACTTGGTGACTGGATCTCAACATACAAGGAGGCAGACAAGATTATAAGAAGAGTTGTCCCGAGAGAATTCCATGGTGACTTCAATCAAGACTTTTTATTTCATCATATCTATGAGCGGCTAATCTTCCTCCTAAGGGTTTAGATCAAACTTTGATTTTCTTCTTTGTCGTTCTTAAAAAATATCAAACTTTGATCAAGTAACAATTGCTTGTGTACCTTTATTTAGGGCTTTTAGATTTGATTCAATGATTTTATAACGAAGGCTTTTGGCATATATAAACTGAACTGAATCTTTATATCAAGCACGTGTTATTAATTTTTGTGATTTTTAATCCATAGATTGTACAACAGCTTTCTTAGTGATTGTCTTCTTGTAAGGTCCCAAAAGCCAAGCTCCGTTGTGTTGGCAATTCCATTGACAAAACACGCATTCCCTATATCCCGTTTATCGAGTTGTATTTTATTTTATTTATTCTTAGAGAGTCTGTGCTAGGGTGTGGAAAGGAATCTCAATTTTTGTATTTGAGTGTGGTAGATGTTAGTCAAGTTCTTATTGGGTTGGTTTGTGAAAGAGTTGGAAAACAAGATATTTTGCTCAAGCAAAATCAAGTTCTTATTGGACCGGTTCGGGGCCTTAAAACTATCAACCCATTAGGTCATCAATAGGCAATCAAAGAAAGGGCAATCAAAGAAAGGGGGAGCACCGTTCTTCAGCCTTGGGGGAAAAAATTGTGATATAAAAAACTCCTTTAAAACAAGAGTTTTGGGGCTTTTCAAAGACAGAGAAAAAGAGGCAGCCAAAGGACTTGCTATTTGAATATTGAAGAAACGAAAAGAAGGGTGCTGTACGTGCAATACATATTGGGTTTGAAGTTCAAACAACATGGTGGGTTTATATCTTTGAATCTTGGAGTAAAAAGAAGATCAATGGATCTTTGAGTGTTCAATACAACTTCACTTCAAGAGGTTTACAACATCAACTCAGTTAATCTCTGAACAAGTCCTTCGATGGATTCTGGGAGGCAAATGGAAGGTTTGTGGATTCAAGGCAGCGGCAGTCAAGCATTGGGTGTTGTGAACGTGGATTCGGCAAGTAGGTCTTAGGCTCAATTGTGAGGATTCAAATTGTAGGGTAAGATTAATTGTAACTACACAATGTTTATAGTGTTTGATTCCTTCCCACGGTTTTTTCCCGTTTAGGGTAAACCACGTATATCGTTGCGTTCTTCAATTGTTTGCTTTCCGTTTAGATGATTGGTTTAGTTATTGAATGGTGAATCGTTGATTGAGATTTAAAAAATAGCAAATCTATAAATCTAGGCGAGCTAGGATTTTTCACATCCAAAAGTTAGATAGGCTATGCTTAGAGGGGATGCATTGTGCTAAAACATTGTTGAAGACGTCCGTCCTTTTTTAGAACAGACTGTTGGTTTTCGATTCCCTCAAGCTACTTGGCAACACTGCAAGGGCTTGTAACCATATTATGTCAAGTAAGGCCAGGGACATGGGATCCCCTTGTCCCAGGTTCCTTCCTCTTTGAAATAGCTTTTGAGTTCTCCTACCAACCATAGAGAACCAATCTGTAAAAGCGCAACTTTCGGTCCAATTAACAAACTGCTGGGGAAATCCATAGCACGCATAATAACCTGCCATATTTAAGTCTACTAGTCTAGTCCACTAAATAATGAGCCTTCATAAAATCTATTTTTTGGCAAACATAGAAGGAAATTATTGCCGGTGCCAATTCCCTACCAACTCTGGCATAAGTAGAGTGTTGTCTGCTATCCATCTCCCATTCAAAAAAATTCTAATGAACAGTAAAATGGGTTGTAACCTAGCAGTCATGACTTTGCTATTGGACTTAAAGATTACATTGCCACAAGTATGGGCCTATAGTCTCTCACTTCAGAAAGGAAACCTCTTTGAGATCAAAGTCAAACCAGTTGCATTCCAATCATTCTGTGCAAAACCCGTAGCTGAAAAATGACGGGGTAACTGTTACCACATTTCCACCCACAACAGCCAAATTGGAGTGAAAGAATACAGCATTGAAGCCACTAGACCAGGAGCTTTATCCCTTTAAAGCTACATTCAGTTGCAAGGAAAGGAAAGCAAAGTACGGAAATGTCTGACTTTCCTGCATTCTTTGGATGTGGGACCCACATTACTTTCCCACAAGATTAGTTTTTCATTGACTACAAAAAAAATCTCAATATTTCGCAGGAATCTTATTGTTGTACTAGTTCCTATATACTGTAATTAAACTATCTCTTTTTATTTTTCTTTACTTCACATTCACTACAATTTCCTAGAGAACAATTTCCCGGCAGACACGAGCCTAAGTTGACAACACCAGTAACCCTGATCTCATCTACTAAAACAAGCTTAACCAAACCTTCCTCTAAATCACTAGCAATTTAACCTTCAAAAATAATACAGCCCTCACTCTCCTTAAGGTTGCCCTAGGAGCCTAAGGCTGGCCCCGGACAGAAGCCTAGAAAGTTCCAGAACAAATCTGAACGAAGAGCCCTAAATGCCTATCAATTTTCGAGAAAACAACAGAGAGAGATAGATGACTACCACGAACACACACACACAGAGAAGAGGAGAGAAACCTACTATTGCCGTCGCCGGAGCGCCGATCGTTGCCGGAGCTGTGCTCGATTTTAGGGTGGTTTTGATTCTGGTCGATTTTACTAATGTTTTAGGGCGGACACAGAAAAAATAAGAAGTACTCTTGTTGGGCTCGTTAGGTTGCCGGACAAATGAACGGGATATAAAGAAGATGCTCCGTAATAAATAAATAAAAATTGAATACAATATTCAAAAAAAATGACGGTCAATGACGTATTTTGATAATTAATACCCATTCAGGACGAGCTAAGAACATTTGTTAATTTTAAAAATATCCTTTGCGGGTATTAATTATCAAAATACGTCCTTGGCCGTCATTTTCCCTATATTCACTGGGACAATTTCCACCGCCTATTTGCAAATCAAAAAGTTAGAGGAAAACTCCGTATGGACTGGATTCGAAAGGATTGATAGGACTTGATAGGTTTTGAAACCTGGATTTTTAAAAGGTAGCCAACCCCAAAGTCTCATACCTTGAGCAATATCCGTTGGGGTTAAAATATAATATAAAATTCTTGGTACATGTAAGTAGTACAAATTCTTTGTGAATATTAAAAAAAAAAAAAGAAGAAGTAAGAATGGGGGAGGAAAAAAGATTGATGCTTTTTCATTGGAATTATTATTTGCATTTTCAATTATACTGTCGTGCAAGCCACAATTTTATTTATTAGACTGAAGCTAAGTTTGGAACTTAGAAAAGAAATGAAAACGGAGAAAAAAGGAAACAAAAAAAATTCCCATTAGCTTTATTTGATTGCCAATTTAGAAAGATGAATGAAGGAAAATAATGAGGAAGAAAAACTAGAAATCAACTTTCCTTACTCTTTTCTTTCCCTCAAAATTTCCACAAATTTTTCTGTCTCATTTATATAAACCAAACATAAAAACTAAACGAAATAGAACCCCCCCCCCCCCCCCCCCCCCCCCCCTACAAAAAAAAAAAAAAAATCTCTTCGTTCTCCTTCTTTATTTTCTCTTTTTCTTCCTTTTCCTTCATTGGCTCCGTTCAGTTATCGAGAATGTTATGCAACAAATTGCTTCTCATAAAAAGGGGAGTGAGGTAAAATAAAAAAAATTAAATTTATTTTTCATGTGTACTTTCTCAAGAGAACAAGAATTCCTTCATTTTGACAAAATCTATTTTGTAAAAACGTGTTTCTTGATAGGAAAATTAAAGTTGTAGTAAGTCCTACAACTTTCCTGTTAATTGAATACACAGAAAGTTACAGAAAAAGTATTTTCCTATTCTTTCCCATCCTTCCCGTGCAAATGAATGTGGCCTAAGTTCTAAAGAATCTAAACACACCTTAAAAGGCAAAATAAAAATAATAATAATTTTTTCCCCCAGTTTTTACCAAATAGGTAATCATGATAGTTATTATTATTATTATTATTTTTTATATTTTTCCTAAATGAAGTTAACTGTAGTTTCACAAGGCAATGGTTAAAGACTAAAATGTGAAGCATAAAATGGGGTCCAATCATTGAAAACAACCAATAAAAGAATAGGTAGTAATATTCACCCACTTCTTTGCCGGGTGAACACAATCGCCCTCCATTTAACTAGGGATCCTTCGACTCACAAGCACAAGCACCCTATTGTTTTTCAATCTTCGCAAACAGTAGAGGGGTTAATAAGCAATCGTCGAATATACATGAATACTATGTATGGGTTTACTTACATGATGTTACATCTGAATTTGCAGGTTTACACTGATACTAAAAAACCCTATTGCTTGTACATGGATAGCAATATAGCATGAATCCGGAGAAAAGGATTTCATGTAAACGAGGGAAAAAGAACATCCTCACTGCTTTGTCATTTGACAGAAAACAGAGGGGCGCCCATGACCCTTGAAATGTTACTAGAGCAACATAGAAAGCTAAATGCACCCTCCTGAAACTCCAGAAATTACATGCCTGTTGGCCAAGCCTCAAAGGCAGTGGAAACACGGTTTCCGGAAATGATGGCCCTTTTCACACCTTATCCTTGGCTGCCTTGGCCTTTTCTATGGACTCCACGGCATCTTCAAATGATTTCTGAATTTAGACAAGCAAAAGAACAAAAAACCAAATCAATAGGCACAGTACCAGAAACTTGATTGTTTAGAGATGGGAGAACCATTTGGTGCAGGCAGAAAACTCATTTTGAATAAGGGTATACATTTTGAAAAAGCTCACTCATCTGAAATTCTCCCCATAACTTTTATATATTTTTCTTTTACAAAGTCAGTGAAATGCAGGAGCAAAAAATAAGTGGAAGCACAGGAGAACAAACAGAGCGTGGAGAGGAAAAAGCTTTAGACTGCATGCACGTCCTAACTAACTGACTTCAGCATGGGCAATATTGACATTGCAGGCATATCACACTCATTCTATTATCTTTCCCCGGAGATTTAAACAAATTTTGGAGGTTAATATCCACTAGAAAATGACAATGCCTGTCAATAAGCAGTGAAGTTTAATGTTATCGCACAGCACTCGGATAATAACGATAGACAGCACAGAACAAATGTATGGAGATAGCATTAGCACTCAGTAAACCGAAATTACATACCCCTGGATTTTGCAGCTTCCATAATGCATCCCTGCTCGACTCAATGATTACAATCCCACCTAATACAACACTGGAAGAACTTTTTTATCAGCAAAAGTCGTCACGCGGAGAAATCATTTCATCTACACTGAAAGCTGAAAATATCTGTAATTAAGAGAGCATCAAGTTATTCAACACCTATAATGCCATCCACAATGATGTGGGTACCTACAAAATACAATTTCTCTCTCTCTCTCTCTCTCTCTCTCTCTCTCCCCTTTTTGGTCCAGAAGATTTTATCTCTCCAACTCTTCTCCTCCTCCTTCCTGTATCATTGCCAAACCCACAACTTAAACACCACATCCTAGCCTCACTGTCCACCGTGTTCCGAAAGATCATTGCTCATGGAGAATAGCTTTCCCAGTTGATACCTCGTGTGCAGGGGAGTTTTTTAATTTAAGGACAATGGGGCAGGCCCTGATCAAACCCTCTATTGGTCATGGGAAACCTAGTTTTTCAAGGGAGATAATTGACATCCTTTGTGGCCACACAATAAATACGGGAGAGAGTGGTTTAAAAATCTAGGTAGGTTCCTTGCGGCTAAAGTTGGTACAATCCTTAACCGAGGTGTTTGGAGAGGCCGAGAGGGCAACAGGTGATCCGAGGTAATTGCTGTTACTCCCTCTTGTTTCCTCCGAAATGCTAATAGGCTAGATGGTGTTATATGGAGTCCAGTTGCTGATCATGATTACTCTGCTACGACTTCCTGGGCTGCAATCAGAGAACTTCAGTCCACTGAGGGCTAGCATAAGGTCGTTTGGTTCAAGCAGAATGGATCTAGGTGGTTCTTCATCCAACGAATCGATTTTCCATGGCAGGTTGGCTGTACGAGACACATTGTTTGCTTGGCATATTATTGCTGAAGCAGCGTGAGTGCGGCTATGTAAAACTGGTAATTGGTCTCATCAACGCCAACTCTTGGAATGCCAATTCTCTTTTCCATAAGGTTTTCAATAATGCTAGGGACGCAACACTCCACCACAACACCAACTACACCCATCTACGTGGAACTGCATGATTGGTAATAGGAGAACAGCTACTTTGAAACTACTTTGCAACCACCAATCATGCAGTGCCACGTAGGCGGGTGTGGTTGACCCTCATCACTACTCAATAGCGTATCGACGCCAAACTCGCATTTTTCGATGGGTCCAGAACAATTATAATATAAAGAGATTCATTAACCAGGCAATTAGAGATTTTTTTCTTTCGACCAAATTTTGATTGTTAATATGATAGATAGGGAATGCTACTACAAAGAGTATTACACCGAATATCAAAATTCAATTGTTTGTTGAACCCCGTGGATTGTATGAAAGTAGGATACTCAAAATTCAGGGGTCAAAGAGTTTTATTATTGTGGTGGAGTGTTACGTCCCTGGCATTACTTGTTTGAAAATTGTTTGATCTCACGCTCTCGCTCCACGAACATGTCATTTAGGTGAGTACCAGTGCGTGTAATGTGAAACCGAAAACAAACCTTCAAATGCAAACATAAAAAATGAACTACTCTAGATAACAATTGGGTGAAAGAAGCAAAATGTAAACTACAAGAAGAAAACCAAGAGATTACCCGATGAAGGCAAGGTTGGGAAGAATTGAACGAGGCGTAAGGAACCCAGAATTGTAGCCGCGATAGGAACTATGCCTAGATTTGGGTCCGCTCCTGTAATCGTATCCATATCCATAGCCAGGGTTTGATCGTCGCCCATTATTGTAATTGTTATTGTTATTGTTGTTGTAGGAGCGGAGATTGTAATCGGCGCGCTTGTGATCGTCAATGAGGACCTCGTAGGCTTCGGAGACGAGCTTGAAGCGGAGGGTGGCGCTGTCCCTGACGGATTTGGGGGAGTGGGAGTGCTTGTCGGGGTGGTATTGCATTGCTAGTTTTCGAAAGGCTTGCTTTATTTCGTCTTTACTCGCGCTCCGGTTTAACCCTAGGGCCTTGTAGTGGTCCATCAGAGAGAGATTCGTTCGGGCGAGGCGGAACCAATCTCAGGTGCGGGATGAGAGAGAGAGAGAGAGAGTTGGGGGTTAGGGTTTCGGCGGAGATTTGGAGGTTGAAGGAGGAGAAATGGTGGGGGTGTGGAGGGTGAAGAAGCCAGGGGAATGGTGGGACCTCGTGGCAACATTTCAGCCGTTGGCTACTTCCTACCAGGAGCTGTGAACAAGAAAAACTAACACAGTTTCATCCTCGCCTGTAGAGCAGGACTCCCCAGTCGGAGTCCCGGACCTACTGTGTTGGTCCCATCTCGACCGCCTATACTTGATAATGGGCATTTCAGATTTCATTTTGGCCGAATAAATCTCAGCTGTTTAGTCATTGTAAAATTTGAACTATCGATTGCTGAGCATTGACAACCGGATGGGGCAGGGACAGCTTGGGTCCTCCTTCTCCCGGGACCCATTCCTTGCTTTGGCTGGCAATTTCAATTTTTGCATCCTCTTGTAAATTTAATAATTTAGAACATCTTAAAAGATGCTTTTACATTCGTGTTTTGTGGGTGTATTAAAGTGATTTGGAATAAAAATCTCTACATTCTTATTTTGTGTTCACAATTTTATCCTAGCGTGTTACGATAAGGGCAAAGTATTAGGCAAAGGTCTCTTCGCCCAACCAAACGGTTGGCCTGTACTTCTTTGATTGTAGCATTTTCGATTGCTTATATTTAACATGCATTTTGATTACACTTCTTTTAAAAACAAATCGTGATACAAAGATAGGAGCATGCATCGGTGCTAAAAATAACATACGGTTGTGACATTGAGCGTACGACAATAACATAACTAATGACTAGTCTCACGGCAGCCACTTAATCTAACGGCCGCCACATTTGATGAATGATTTGGGGGAGTGGGAGTGTTTGTCGGGATGGCATTCCATAGCTAATTTATGAAAAGCTTGCTTTATTTCTTCTTTGCTCGCACTTCGATTCAACCTAACGCCTTGTAATGGTTCATGAAAGAGATTTATTTTGGCGAGGCTGGATCAATCAGTTGCGGGATGGGAGAGAAAGGGGTCGTGGGGTTTGGGCCGAGATTTGGAGGTTGAAGGAGGAAAAATGGTGGGGGAAGTGGGCCGGAATGGCTTTTATTGGGGTTTAGCTCCTCTCAAAGGCCTCCAATCCAACAAACTCTCAAGGCTCCGCCCGTACAGTCCAGACATTTTAAGGGCCTAAAGTGAACTTATAAAATGGGCCCTTTATTGTACTCCATCACAAGCAATTAAAAAAAGATATGTCGACTGTCAAAAGTACATTGGCTTCTTTAAATAAGGGTGCGTCGCAAAACTCAAAAAAAGCCCTTATTTTTTAAGAAGACAATTTCAAGCTAAAAAATAAGGGGTTTATTGAAATCTAAAAATATGCACTATGGATCTTGTTTGAAAGATCTCGTTGAGATCTTTTATACAATGCAAAAAAAATTAAAAAATTATTTTTCATTTACATTATTTTTGAGTTTGAAAATGAGAAATAAGCTGCTTATTTTTTAAGAAGGTTTCTGGAACGAAGCCTAAGTAGCCAGCATGTATCAAAGTTCAATTATCTGCGTCGGTTGGATCAACATATCTCAACGAAGTGTAATAAAGTATCGAAGCTTTGGTTTTTTCAAAATATACCTAAAGAAACTCATAATTTTCAAGGTGTTTTTGTGGCTTTAATATTGATTGATCTTCCATATTGCCACTTATTTATTTCTCTCTCATACCGGCAATAAAAGTAATCAATGTAAACTCTAAGGTAATATCAATTTGGCTAAATAAAAAAGATGGGTTATTCTTTTTCCTAATTTAATTTTTTCCCCACATTTTTAGTTTTGAGTCAAATTTTTACTTTTTTAAAAAAAATTATTAGTTTGTCCAGATGAGAGAAATCTAAAAGGTAAAATATTATTAACAAATCTTAAAACATTTCACTAAAGACGAAAATAATGTAAAATAGATTGACTTTTTGAACTATTTTTGTCTATATTTCAATATATTTTTTATTTTGACTCATAATTTTTTTACTTTTGTAGAATCCTCTTTTCGATAGGAACCAATAATCTTCAAGAAGTTGACACAGAACTAACTAATGCAAAGAAATTTTAGATAAAGACAAAAAATTATCCAACTTTTTAATTAAGCCAAAATAGCCTGTGATTGGCCAATAAATGATGAAAACTTCGCATCAAATGTGTACTTTTGTTGGCAAATAGGAGGTTAGGGTTAAGGTTGAAAAATGTCTGCCAAAATATATTTCAAAAAATGTTTGCGATGCAATCTCTACCCCCCCGCCCCCCAATATAGTAACAGTAAAGCCTCGTGCACAGCAAGCTGTGCACAGCAGGCTTTTTCTCCCGCCTCAGGTCCCAAAAAATGATCAAAACTGTTCATTTTGTTCAAAATATGTCGTTTAAGGCCTCTGAAAAAATGAGTTTCGTTCGATACCGTTAGAGGCGTTAACAAAACACCCAAAATCACTTCAGAATTTTATATTTTGAACAAAATGAGCTGTTCCGATCATCTTTTTGGGACCCGATGTGGGAGAAAAAGCTTGCTATGCACAGCTCATATAGTAATACTTGGTGTAACTTGTAAGAGAAGTAACTTATTTTTCTACTGAAGGGAGTGGTCGGCACATCTCAACCGTTAATTTGCGAGATCAACAACCAAAAGAAGGTAAGATAGGCCCCTATACGAATTGGGATCGGACAGGGGATCTCGGCTCAAATAGAAGCCAGGAGGGTAGGTTAAGGTTGAAAAATATTTGCAAAGCAATCTAACCCCCCGAATATAGTGGCTATGTTCGTTTGGCTATTTTGTTTTGTTTTCATTTTCTTTTCCAATCATTACTCTACTTCTTTTTTCAATCATTATCCTATTTCTCTAATTATTACTTTCTCATATCTCTCTATCTCTCTCCAATCATTATCCATATTTTCAATCATTACCATATTTCTCTCTCCTTCCACTACCAAAGCTAAATTAAACGAAACTCTCAACCAAATATAGCCAGTAATACTTGGCGTAACTAGTTAAGAGAAGTAACTTTAACCTCACTTGTGTAGAATTGAAATTGTGATAAATTGTCAGATTTCAACAATTTAATAGTAGTATCTCGTAAAAAAAAACAAACAATTTAATAGTATCTTGTCAAAAAAAGCAAACAATTTAATAGTATATTAGTTGGCGTGACTTACAATGCAAAAGAATTTTAACTTATTCTTTAATAGTATCTTGTCAAAAAAAACCAAACAATTTAATAGTATCTTGTCAAAAAAACCAAACAATTTAATACTCCCTCCGTTCCAAATTGAAGGTCCAGTTCGGTCTTCAATGCAAAATTTAAATTGTTAATATCTTTCAATCTACAATGATTTTTATGTGCAATATGAATATTATATGATAGATCTCAATTAGTTCTATTATTCAAAGTTTTTAAAATCTTTAAAGACATTATAGATTAAAAGATATTAACAATTTAAATTTCATCTTGGAGACCGAACTGGACCATCAATATGGAACGGAGGGAGTAGTATATTAGTTGGCGTGACTTACAATGCAAAAGAATTTTAACTTATTAATTTTTGATATGTCACGTTTCAACAATATATAAGTTCGCGTAACTTGCAACGCAAAGAAGTCTATCTTGGCGTAATTTATTACTTTATTTTTTTGGCGGTCATGATCGATTTATGACAAATTTATCACCAAAAAATAAGTTAAATAACAAGTGATCGAGACTTTGTTCGTCTGCTAGTTTTGGATATTTTAATTTTGATAATAGATAGAAATAGAAATAGAATAATGATTGGAGGGAGGGGTAATGAGTAGAGAGAAAAATAAAAGTAATAATTTGAAAAATATGATAATAATTGAAAAGAGAAATAAGATAATAATTAGAAAAAAAAAACTAAAATAAAGTTAAGATGAGAGATGAACAAAGGCAAACCGCTAACTTTTTAAACCTCAAGTATTCCGAAGAATCTGCAAAAACTTTCTAACTTTTTAAAGTTCGTCGCCAAATAGGTATTTTTGGCAACCGATTTGTTTTTCCGTCACCAAAAACAACAGAACTATAAAAAAGTTTCCCACAATAAATTAAATTTGCATCAAGCGTAAAACTCTTGATAAGCATCATTAAACAATTTATCAAACTTGTGAACATCCTTATAGGGTAATGATTTTGTCACTCTCTTTTTTGTTAACATCACTCTCCTGCAAGTGTATTTTTTGTGCAAAAATACACTTACAGGGGAGTGGCGTTAACAAAAAAGAGAGTGACAAAATCAGCAACCTCATTTTATATATATATATATATTCTTAATTGTTAACGTACACAGTCAGTATTATTAATTAACACAAAATGAAGTATAAATGTAGAAAGCTAAGAGAAGCCAAAACAATTATGGGTGCCTCTAGTAGGGTATTAGCGATAATTCTAACAGCACACCCAATCACACCCCCATTTACACATCCATACTTACAATAAGGGTGGGGTCCACACACATTGGATGTGTAACCCTTATTGTGAGTGTGGGTGTGTGAATGAGTGTGGTGGTAGAAGGATTCTTAGCGCAACATCGTCATAAGTACCTCTTCAATGTAACTGTGTCGGACACGTTGAAGACACGCGTCATGCATGCTTGGGCCAAAGTGAAACACGTATTTGGATAGAACTTCTAGTACAGTGAAGATATGGATTTGTTGCCTTAGAGCATCCACAGTGGAATAAGCAAAACAAAAGGTTATTAAAGTTAACAACATTTATTTAAAAAAGTGCCCACATTGGAATAATCAAACTTAACAACCTCTCAGCAACTCATTAAATTTTGATTTTTGAATAATCAAAACTAGCAACCTTTAGTCAATAACCAAATTTAGTGATCCTCATATTTTCTCAATTCAATACACTCATCATTATATAAAAATCTTCTCTCTCTCTCTCTCTCTCTCTCTCTCTCTCTCTGTCTCAACAATGTTTTCAAAAAATAATTATAAAAAACTATTCTTACTATTCTTTTCAGAAACTTTTTCTAAAAAAAAAAAAACTGTCTTTATATGAATTCTTTTTTTTTTAATTTTCTTTATAAAGACTGCTTCTTCAATTTTTTTAAAACTATGTTTTTAAAAAAAATTGTATTTACACAAAGTTGTTTTTTTACACATTCTTTTTCATTAACTATTTTTTTATCCAACTGTTTTTAACTTAAATTGATTTTTTTCTTCCAAAAATTGTTTAATTAACTCTTTTTTTTTTTCAAAAAAAAATACTCCCTCCGTTTCAAAATGAGTGTCCTTTTTGGGACTCCGTGCCATTTTCAAACGCTTATATCTTTTAATTTATAAAGTTTTATGTGATTTTGAAAACTTTGTTTAATAGAACTAATTATAATCTATCAAACAAGATCCATATTGCATATTTTTTGACATTCACATTGAAAGATATAAGTAATTGAAAATGACACGCTTCCCCAAAAAGGACACTCTTTTTGGAACGGAGGGAGTATTTTTTTTATAAAAACTGTTTTTAACATAAACTAGTTTCTCAAAAACTAATTTTTCAAAAGATTTACGTGAAATGAAGAAGAAAAATTTGGAGAAAACTCATGGAAGTAAGCAATGATCCCAATCATGAGCAAAAAATAATCAATGTGAGACTTGATATTGTTAACTTTAGCAATATCTAAATGGATAATCAAAATCTGATATAGCATATTTTGATTATTCACTTTTGCTTACTCCACTGATGCTCTTAATCCTACAATTTAAACAAGCAGGGAAACCCAATCCAAAACAAAATCTTTTCCGAACTGGCCGGCAAGTGCGGACATTTACGTTACAACTGTACATGAAAATCTACTAAAGATTCTTTAGAGTAAGCAATCCAGATTATTAGTAGAGTAAGGCCCCGTTCCGGAACTCAATATGAGTACTTATTTTTTAAGAAGATAATTTCAAATTTAAAAATAATGTGTTTACGCAAATAATTTTTCTACTATTATGGATTTTGTTTGATAGATCTTATCGAGATCTTTTATACGGCACAAAAAAAAATCAAAAAATTATTTTCATTTACATTATTTTTTAGTTTGAAAATGTGAAATAATAAGTACTTATTTTTTAAAAAGGTGTTCTGGAACAGACCTTAAGCGTGTATCAGTTTACACACAAACACTTTAGACACACATTTCCTTTTTTTTTTTGGGTTCCACACAATGGGGGTATAGTGTGTGGTTTCTAATGTGAATATGAGCGTCCTACAATCACATAGACCAGAGGTTTAGTGTACAGGTCTCAATGCAAAGGGAAAGTCTACAATACACACTTCTTAGGAGTGTGTACCATATGCATCTATGGTATAGTCCATTCATAATAGTTTGCTATGTTTCGAAACTTTTGTTCTAAAACCGTAACCTTTCAATCAATAATATATAGGATTCGTAACATTTATTTTATGATTCATAAAATATCGGTGCATCTCATAACTTTATACTAAAAAGTCTTAACTTTTCAACAATAGATTTCATAATGTTTAGGATTTGTAACATTTCCATTCAAAATCATAGTAATATTTTGGTGCGTCTCGTAACTTTTATACTAAAATTATAACTTTTCAACGTATTTTGGCGCGTCTTATAACTTTTATACTAAAATTGTAACTTTTCAACCATATGATTCGTAACATTTTCTCTATAATTCATAATATTTTCTCTATGAATCATAATATTTTAAGAGTGCATACGATACACATTCAAATAAGGGTGTGTATTAGTCTTTTCCCAATGTGAATATGAATTGTTTGTAATACTTATATAATTATTTGTGATTGTAGAATAATTGAAAGCTAAATTTCAACACTGTTTAAAATCCTTTTGTATAAATTGGTTGTGAAGGAATCTAAACCCTACTATGCATTCGTTAATCGAGTTCTAAATTTACTAGTGGAGCCCACCAATAAGTTCTTTAAATTGGTGCGAATTTTTTTATAAGCCTATGCACACAAGTAGTCCCATTTTTTTAATTTTTTTTATTTCTCGCTGATATCCTTAAAATCGCATTTTAAATACATTAAACAGTTCAAATTATCAAAATTTAATCGAAAATAATGTCAAACTCATGAAGTCCTTAACTTAACAAGTTAAGAGATCCTTTAATAGAAGCTCACTGTTAATACATATATTACTTTTTCTTCAATAATTGTTAAAGTAATCTATGTATAATATATATTGATATGTATTATCTATTTAAAATATAGTATTGATTTTTTCGAAATTTAAAAAGTAGTTAGTCTTGCATTTGACAAGAAAATTCTATTTCTCGTTGCCGAAAGGTATTATTTGACGACGAAATACAAATTTCAATTCGTAACGAATCATGATAAACCATTTTTGTTGTAGTTGCACAATCATATATACTTTCATGCATGAATGTGCACATATATCCAAAGCTCAAGTCACGTAAGAACTTCTTTTCTTTCATAAATTGTGCCTGGAATCTCTTAATAATATTGGAACAAGTTCCTTTAAAACCTAATAACGCAGAGAACGACTAATAGCTCCACTTGTGCAAAACCTTAACACGAAGCATCTTAATGACAAAGGACAATTAATAAATTAAATTTGCATCAAGCGTAAAACTCTTGATGAGCATTATTAAACAATTTATCAAACTTGTGAACATCATTATATATATATATATATATATATATTTATTTATTTATTTATTCTTAATTGTTAACGTGCAGAGTCTGTATTTGGTAACGTACACATTCAATATTATTAAATTAACACAAAATGAAGTATAAATGTAGAAAGCTAAGAGAAAGCCAAAACAATTATGGGTGCCTCTATTAGGGTATTAGCGCAACAATGTCATAAGTACCTCTTCAATGTAACCGTGTCGGACACGTCGAAGACACGCGTCATGCATGCTTGGCCAAAGTGAAATACGTATTTGGATAGAACTTCTTGTATAGTGAAGATATAGATTAATTTGTTGCCTTAATCCTATAATTTAAACAAGTAGGGAAACCCAATCCAAAACACAATTCTTTTCCGAACTGGCAAGAGCGGACATATACGTTACAACTGTATATGAAAATCTATTAAAGATTCTTAGGCTCCGTTCCAGAACCCATTTATAAGTACTTATTTTTTAAAAATGCAATTCAAGCTCAAAAATAATGTATTTACACAAATAAACTTTTTTAGCATTATGAATCTGGTTTGATAGATCTTATTGAGATCTTTTGAACAATGCA
Source organism: Rhododendron mucronatum var. ripense (assembly GCA_019656295.1). Lineage (NCBI taxonomy): Eukaryota > Viridiplantae > Streptophyta > Magnoliopsida > Ericales > Ericaceae > Rhododendron > Rhododendron mucronatum. The sequence goes on along the minus strand of BPLT01000127.1, from coordinate 1,105,149 downwards.
AAAAAAATCTAAAAATCAATTTTCATTTGTATTATTTTTGAATTTAAAAATGTGAAATAAGTACTTAATTTTTAAGAAGGTGTTCTGGAACGGGTTAGTAGAGTAAGCAATCCGTGCATAGCAGTTTACACATAAACTCTTTAGACACACACTCACATTTTTTTTTTTGAAGCACGAAGCACATTTCATATGAGCAAACGTGGAGAAGATCGAAGATGAGAAGAAAGCTCCATATGAGCAAAGGAGGAACCCAGTTCCCTAGAGAGAGAAAGGGTTTTCTGCAGAAGAGTTAAGATTGGAAAAAAGGTCTCAAAATGACGTCGTTTTGATTACTTAGAGGTTGCCTTAAATTTGCAGCAAAACGACACTGTTTTAAATAGCTGCAAATTGCAGCCTCTGGTGCTCGTTGCAGGGACACCGGGTCCATACATTACAACTGTACATGAAAATCTACTAAAGATTCTTAGTAGAGTAAGCAATCCGTATCAGTTTACACACAAACACTTAAGACACATGCACATGCACATTCGCATTTTTTTTGGCTCCCACACACACTAGAGGTGTAGTGTGTGGTTCCCAATGTGAATATGAGTGTCCTACAATCACATAGACCGGAGGTTTAGTGTACGGGTCCCAATGCAAAGGGAAAGTCTACAATATACACCTTTTAGAAGTGTGTACCATATGCATCTATGGTATGGTTCATTCATATATAATAGTTTGCTATGTTTCGTAACTTTTGTTCTAAAAGAGTAACCTTTCAATCAGTAATAGGATTCATAACATTTTCATTATGATTCATAAAATATTGGTGTATCTCGTGACTTTTATATTAAAAAGTCGTAACTTTTTAGCAATAAATTTCGTAACGTTTAGGATTCGTAACATTTCCACTCAAAATCATAATATTTTTGCGCTTCTCGTAACTTTTATACTAAAATTGTAACTTTTCAACGTATTTTGGCACGTCTCATAACTTTTATACTAAAATTGTAACTTTTCAACAATATGATTCATAACTTTTCAACGATATGATTTATACTAAAATTGTAACTTTTTTAGGAGTGCATACGATACACATCCAAATAAGGGTGCGTATTGTAGCCTTTTCCTAATGTGAATATGAGTGTGTTTGTGATATTTATATAATTATTTGTAATTGTAGAATAATTGAAAGCTAAATTTCAACGCTGTTTAAAATCCTTTTCGTATAAATTGGTTGTGAAGGAATCTAACCCAAAAATACTTTCAGCAGAGACAATCTGCAGAGACCCACGCAGAGACAAATGCGTTTAGCCCCATTTCGGGTCCTGAAAAAATCTAGAAAAATATCCATAAATTTTTGAATATTATTTTATGGAGCCCTGTAAAAAATCAACTCCAGTGGATGTCGATAAGTATTACTTTTGGATTCGTAGAGGCGAAACTGCTCAATTCGCCCCTACGAATCCAAAAGTAACACTTACCGATATCCACTGGAGTTGATTTTTTACAGGGCTCCATAAAATAATATTTAAAAATTTATGGATATTTTTCTAGATTTTTTCGGGACCCAAAATGAGGCCAAACGCATTTGTCTCTGCGCGTAGCAGAGCTCGAATCTAACCCTACTATGCATTCGTTGGTGTGACTGTTGATAATCGAGTTCTAACTTTACCAGTGGAGCCAACCAATAAGTTCTTTAAATTGGTGCGAAATTTTTTATAAGTCTATGCACACAAGTAGCCCGTTTTCTTTTCTTTTTTTTCCAAATAACGGAATCTATTCTAAGGACAAACAATATGCGACGCAGAGAGTATATAAAATCATTAAGACCGATTGAGGCATTTATCACATATCCTCATTCCAATTCCAATGCATTGGATATAGCTCCTAACCATCAGATTCATAAAAACATTTAGCGAATTAAACTATCTTGTTATGGATTTGTAAGTTATTTAATTTGTCCATCTTGATCATATCCATCGGGTGACCCATTGACCCGTTGCGTTTATGAGCTCATGAATTTAAATTAACAACGGGCAGTGGATAGCAAAATACATCTAAACATAAAGTGAATGAATCTAGTTGACCATTTGAGAGAGATGGTCCCAACTGGTGAAAATTTACAATTTTTGATATGTTCAGCGCATGTGATGACTACAATTGTTGTATTTTTTTTTTTCTTTCTCGACATACAAAATATATTTATTGTTGCTGAAAAGTATTAAATTGTAAACTGCACTGACGTCTCTTAAGATTTCTAAAAAACACAGAGAAAAAATTCATTGGTTCTGGATAGGAGACAGGTTTTATCTGGTTTAGGAGAATCATTCCCGATCTTATCTTGGATCCATTTCGCTGGTTGCATTTGTCCGGTGCCGGCTCAAAGATATTTGGGGACTGAAACGGAATCTTAATATGAGGCAATCTATCTCTGTATACACATTTTCGAACCAAATTTTGCGAAAGGTTGAGGAAAACTTAAGGGGTGGAGATCATTCATACACAGCTTCTAAAGCATCTGAAAAACCTAAGCTACCACACTACCAAGAAGATGTTACTTGAAGGCAAACAGAACTCATTATTGTTTAAAACTATAAACTATATATTTTGGGGTTCTCTTTGAACCAAAAAATTCCTCGACTTCCCCTTTGAGCCGGCTCTACATTTGTCTACTTCCGTAGAATATACATAACAAAATCATACCAATCAATACCTAATCAGAACAAATTCATCTTGATAAAAAAATTGGTTCTTGAAGCTGTAGTCCAACGCGTGGAGCTCATTTTGTTTTTTTGTTTTTTTTGCCAAAACAATCACAGATAATATTATAGATCTAAGAAACAGTACATCATCAAGAAGAAACTTCATCCTGACACAAGGGAACCAAATAGGAGGGAACTCAGTCCAAAGACTATACTCAACTCCAACTAAACTCATCGCTCCAAACAGTCGGAGCACTGCAAAAACAACCAAAAACATCTACACAGGGGTGATAGTAGCCTCACAAATGGGGAGAAATCCAACACAATATATGGACACCAAAGAAAGAACAGAAAAAAGAAAAATCGGTAACGAAACCAGATGGAGTCCGCCATATCGGAGCAGACTTCATCCACCAACCTAGATCTCCAACTTCGGCAGGGAGGACGCCTTCGACAACCACGATTTGCAAGGCACTACCTCCAAAAGCCGTTGGACTGCACGACGGAAGAGGTGGAGGAGGGGCGGCGGATGGTGGTTTGGGGAGGAGGATGGGGGTGAAGGGGGATGGAAAAAAACCTCCGAGATCTAAGATGGGGAGATGAAAAAATCTCACGAGGGAGAGAAACCCCTCCCCTCCCGTCACCCATTAGGGCGTAAAACCCGGGGGGAGAGAAAAAAGGAGATGCGGGGTGGTTAGGGTGTGAGAGAGAGAGAGAGAGAGTTGTTCTATCAGAGCTCATTTTGTTTGACATCATTTATTACCTAGTTGTATTACTCAACAAATTTTATACATAAACTAGTTCAATCGAATTCATATAATTAGTACGGAATTTTTTTTAACAGAGCTTCCAAGAACAAGAATTTACAGAAGTGAATTGTGTGTGTCCGTTCTTTCATTTAAATCCGAACCGTCCAAAACCAAAACGGACGATTTAGATTGCGCACCTCCGTGAATGTCTTATTCACGGCCCCTCCGTGAATAAGACAATCTCAATCAGTACACATGAAATGAGGTCGGAAATGATCCGTCTCCTGCAAAACTGAACCGACCCTCTGGATAATACTTCGTAAATACTCCCTAGTAAGCACCCATACCCCTCTTCTATTTCCTCAGAATAGAATAGATTCTGATTAACGAATAAAAAAACAAAAAACAAATTGACAATAGCTGGTCAACGGAGCATTAAGCTGGGTATATTCCCTTCAACCTGTCTCAAATTTCTAATATTTTTTTTTTTGAAACGGCGAAGAATTAATCTTTGATTGATACTATATACAAAGTCTATTCGGAAAAAAGAACAAAACGGCATCTCAAATTTCTAATACTTTTTTTTTTTTTTTTACTTCGGAATATTATAAAAACGAGTTTTGCAACAGACGTGCAAGCATGTTTTTTTTGATAAGTTAAATATTTTTTTTTTTTGATCAGTCGTGCAAGCATGTTTAAAGTATTACAGACCCAAATCAACAAAAGACGCCTCATTTTCCTTGCCATTTGCTCTCCTTGTTGTTGTCTTTAATTTGGCTATTAATTCACTTTCTTCCTGTAGCTTATCTCCGATTTCATTTCAGCTTGCACTGCTATTTGCTTTTGCTCTTGCTGTCTTTCGGCTTTCCATCTTTTACTTTTCTCATTTCTTTCAAAAGTACCAAAGGAGAAAAGGGGAAAAAAGAAGAGAGAAACTTATTTACGAGCAGCGCAATCATAGCCGTCCATTCACTCAATCAATGGTTGAGATTCATTTTCAATTTTAACCGGTCACAATTGATTTTCAATCCGGACCATCCAAAAACACTTTGGACGTGCGTGATTGGATTCTGTAAATCCTTTTGTACTGAAAGCTCGTAAAGAAGTTTTTTTGAAAAAAAAAAAAAAAACAAGAAAACAAGAAAATTGAGATGGCTGAAGCAACTCCTCTTACCTTTTCCGGAAAAGTTAAGGACACTCTTCTGGGGAAAATCGAAGATTGTGTGGTTGCTCCAATCAGGCGCCAATTTACTTATATGTTTTGCTTCGACAACAACATTAAGAAACTTGAAGCTGAATTGGAGGAGCTTCAAAGGACACGAGAATTGGTGCAACGGGGGGTGAATGAAGGCCGCAGACAAGTGTGTGATACTGGACTAAATGTCGAGGCTTGGCTGAATGCAAATGAGGTCACGAGTAATCAGGTTGAGGGAATTATTCAAGACAAGGCCAAAGTCAAGGAAGGGTGTTTGAACGGATGGTGCCCCAATCTCAAACTGCGTTACTCACTTAGCAGGAAAGCTGTGAAGAATACCAAGGTGGTTGTTGACCTCGAGGCTGCCGGCTTCGATTATGTTAAATCGGTCTACAGCGTGCCACATGTGGAGAATTTTAAGGCGTTGAAGTCTGATCGAAGGCTTAATATGGAAGAGATCATTGAGGCTCTGAAGCATGACCAGATCCACTTGATTGGAATTTGCGGGATGGCAGGTGTGGGCAAGACAACAATGGCAAAAGAAGTTGCAGAAAGAGCAATAGGAAATAACCTCTTTGATGAAGTTGCAATGGCCAAGGTCGGCAAAGAACCAAACCTAAGCAACATTCAAGTTTGCCTTGCAGACATGCTTGGTTTGAAACTTGGTGACGTGGAGAGCCCGATTTTACGTGCTTATCTACTACGTAAGAGACTTTTGCAGGATAACAAGAAAATTCTTGTTATACTAGATGACATAGGGATGGAATTTGATCTAGATGCCATGGGAATTCCTTTGCGAGGTGCTAATAAGAATTTCAAAATTCTTTATACATCGCGGACTCGAGATTTGTGGCATGATCTACCAACCAAAAAGGAGATCACTCTTGCAAACTTGTCGGAAGATGAAGCATGGCAGCTATTCAGGGAGAATGTTGGTGATTTAGCTGATGCTCCAGATTTTAGACCCATAGCCAAACAAATCGTGAATAAATGTGGAGGTTTACCTCTTGCGTTAGTACTTATTGGTAGCATGCTTTCAAAAAAAAGTAGAGCAAATTTCAACAAGAATATCTGGGAAGACATGCTTGATCGGCTATCTCGTGCAATCCACATTCCTGTGGATAGGAATTTGTCTTCATCTCTAGAGCTGAGTTACAATTATTTACAAGATGAGGAAGGTAAGCACCTCTTTTTGCTTTGTTGCTTATTTGAGGAAGATAAATCGATCCTTATTGAATATTTGGCTAGATACGCATTGGGGTTATTCCTTTTGGATGGGATAAGCGAAATGAGAAAAGTAAGGCATCGAGTTTTTGCTTTGGTTGATGATCTAAAGAGCCGTTGTTTACTGCTAGATGGTGAAAATGATAAGTGTGTAAAAGTGCATGACGTAGTGCGTGATATGGGCATATCTATGGCGTCCAAAGATAAAGGTGCTCTAGTATGCCATGGTGAAGTATCTCAGTGGCCAAAAGAGGGCACATATGAGCATTGTATTTCCATTTCGGTGATATCAGAGAAAATTACAGAGATTCCTGAAGGATTGATTTATCCAAATCTTGAGTTTTTACTCTTAGAATGCAAGAAAGTTGAGAAACTACCGTGCAATTTTTTTGAGGGGATGGAGAAACTCAAAGTTTTGGAACTTATTAATTATAGTGGCATCCTGACACTTCAATCCTTAAGGAACCTTCGAACCTTGTCTCTTCAAAGGTTTGGGGGCATGTTGGGTAATTTTTCTGCAATTGGAGACTTGTTGAATCTAGAAATTCTCAGCTTTCAGGGTTCATCGATTGATGAGCTACCAGAAGAAATAGGTGAACTGGTTAACTTAAGGTTGTTAGATCTGGACAACACTTGGTCACTGAATAGAATACCGCCAGGAGTCATATCACGCCTGGTTCGTCTAGAAGAACTATACATCTTCCGTAGCAAATTTAGGGATTGGGAAGGAGAAGGCAACGAAGAAGAAGGGAGAAATGCAAACCTAAGAGAGTTTGAGGTCTTGTCCAATTTAAGTACTTTAGAGATCTGTATAACATGTGAGGTGCTTATCCCAAAGCTCCCAATATTTAGCAAACTAACGACTTACAAGGTTTTAATAGGCGATAAAGATGGACACGACCAATGTATGGACCAATACAAAAGGCAATTGATAGTCACAGCATGGACTCCGATCGCTTCGGATCATGGAGGGATTGATTCACTCTTAGGGAGTAGTGATTGTCTAATTCTTATTGGGAAAGGACGCTATGATCTGGTGAGAGAGTTACTAGCCCGAAATGGGGTTGATGGAATCCAACAATTGAGGCATCTGGAAATCCATGACTGTGATGCACCAGGATATCTTGCCAATACAATGTACCTGGTCCAACTACCTGCTACTCCTACTCCTACTCCTACTCCTGTTGTTTTCCCTACCCTTGGGGAATTGAAACTGTCTGCGCTACCTAATTTAAGCGAGATATACAGCGGCCCAGTTCCTGCGGGTTCGTTTGGGGAACTAACTGAAATTGATGTTGACAATTGTGTAAGATTGAGAAATCTCTTCCAGCTACCAATTGTGGGATCTCTCACTCAACTCAAAAGTCTTAGCATAAGGCGCTGTGATATGATGGAAGAAGTTATTGGGAAGGAGCAACGAGAAGAAGTGCATGTTGCAACCAACAGAATCGAGTTCCCAAAGTTGGAATACTTGCAGCTTGAGAAGCTACCAAATCTCAAGTGTTTCTGCAATGGGATTGACCAAATTGATTTCCCTCAATTGAAAGTCATGCGACTCCGAGATCTAGGACAGTTAAACCACCTCATCCTCAAGAACAGTAATATGTCTTCCAGTTCAGAACAAACCAGCGACATTGGCATCCTTTCTCTTTTCCCCCCAAAGGTATGCATGCATATGTTTTTCGTTTCCCTTTTCTATCGTCAAGAAAAAGATGTTGTAATTTTAATTGCTATATTGTTACGTGGGAAAACAAGTTCTATATGTTTGTGCAAGCAGTCTGGCAAAATTTTGAAGGGAAACAATTGAATTTAAAAATAAATGAATAACTAAATAATATTATGTTGCAAAGATATGTTCGCTGATTTGATTGTTATTCTTCATCAATGCCATAGATAACCCTTTCACCATGTAGGCTATGGGCTAGTAACTCGGACATAATTTTAAAGCTTAAAGTGACCCACATTTACAAAGTATCTTGCTCAAAATTGTCAAAAAATATGTTTATAGTCTTTGATTTTTTTCTTTTTAATACAAAAAAATGTGGAATAGATTATAGAGATGCCAGTGAGTCTTGCGTTAATTATAAATTGGAACGTAAATGTAATTTCGATTTGGACATAAGTCAAACTGAGGTAAGATGTACCATGAATAACAGTGAAACAAGAACATTAATCACTTTTTCCTTTTTATCGTCCTTTTCCTCATGAGATTGTTGACATGATTGTGCTGCTTTGCATTGCAGGTTACATTTCATAGCTTGGAGTTATTGGAACTAAAAGGGTTAAAGAATTTGGATGCCGTATGGGGCAGTGAACTTTCAGCCTTCTCATTCTTTAAGCTGAAAGAACTCGAAGTGGAATATTGTGGAAGTTTGAGAAATATGTTCCATTTTTCAATTGCTGGTGGTCTTGTGAGTCTCCAAAAACTAATAATTAGAAATTGCTTGGAGATGGACGTAGTAGTTGGCAGGGAAGAAGAATTAGAAGATGGACAAGGTAGAGAAATAGAGAAAACTTTGTTCCCTCGGTTGATAGAATTGGAACTTAGTCGTCTACCACGTCTGAGGAGGTTTTACGACTCCACTCATCCTATAGATGATCAATTGTCACAGCTTGGCAAGATTCACATAGCAGACTGCCCAAGAATGGATGCGTTCTATTTGAAAGAGGTACGTATGTCCGTACTTTGACAAATTCTTTCTAAATACAATGGCAACATATCCCTTCTTGCCTTCTCTTCTCTTCTTTCATAGGCTGCAATTGTTAAGTTATTGGAACTGCAAAAATGATACTGAATCATGCAAACTCCATGTGTCGAAAAGGTAAGTATCCTATATTCAAAACAGGATGGTGTGGTAGGACCGTAGGAATCTAACGTGTATTTTGCGAGTAGTTTTTTTTTTTTTTTTCTTCGGTGGGGGGGTTTGGGGGGTGTTGAAAGCTACTCAGAGAGAATTTTGCCTACGAAAGTTTCTCACAGTTCGGCAGACTGACAATGAGATTGACATCCACATGGTGTATTTGTTCACACTTACATTGCTGCTCCCTTCTATTTTTCTACGCAATTCTTTCGGCTTGCTTGCTCCATGCCCTAGAGTTGCTACTTAGTGGCTGCCTTCAGTTGCTAGTCTAGTCAACCGATTCATGCTCCCTTCGAATGAATTAAGCCAGAAGCTAAGGGCATTTATTTCTCAAGAGGCATGGAAAATTGCTTTCTTCTCCTGTGGCTCCAGAAATATTTGATTTCTTTAAGATGTTTCAAATTTTCATGTTTGGGGAACTTGATTCATCTCTTTCGATGCGTCCATGATTCTAAGTAGAGGTGGCAAACGGGCGAGTCTGGACGGGTTTGGGCGGGTTGAAACGGGTCATAGGTCAAATATGGACGGGTTGAATATGGGTCAAAATGTAAATGGGTTGAGACGGGTCGGGTCAAATATGGGTCAAGTCAAACCCAAACCCGCCCAACCCGACCCGTTTTCCTCTTCTTTTCCTTTTTTTTTTCCCCCCCCTTCTTTTTTCCCTCTCTTCTCCCCCCTTCTCTGATTTGTCGAGGATTCAAAAAAGAAAAATTTTATGATTTCCAGCGACAAACTGGTGGTAATGCCATAAATACTGAAGAGCCCTTTTCCTTTTTATCTAAATTAGCAGTTGCTTAAGTTCGATAACCGAACAGAGTAATCGAGTTCCTGGGCTATGCGATTAAATTTTTTGGGTCTTTAGACAAAGATGAAATTTCAGAGCTTGCTCGTGCCGCCCTTATTGTTGATCGAGGTCAGAGTTCAGTTGAGTCATGTGGTCTCATCTGCTGATCGATTCTATTATTGGGTAAAGTGTGGCTATCCCACAAAATTCTCCTCGTTATTCACCAAAAATCCAGCAAAATGTTTTAGAGCCAACAAACTGAGCACAAGTCATCACCGCCTATATGTCGATCGAACGGAAATATTGCTGGTGCGATGGACTTGTGAGTTTTCTGTTGCCCAAACAGTTAGAGAGAGAGAGAGATGGGTGAATTGGATTTGATTGTATTTAGTTATGCTTTGAAAAGTCGAGACAGTGCGGCTGTGCGGGGGCAAGTGAGAAAAAGTGGTGTTTGAACATTTTTAATTCTAACCCATATTAAACCCACTCTCAACCCATCTAAACCCATAAAAATATGGGTTGATATGGGTTGAACCCATATCAACCCATTATATAATGTGGGCGGGTTGGGTTGGATTATAAGTGGGCGGATTTGGGCGGGTTAAGAAATATGGGTTAGAATTGTCACCTCTAATTCTAAGCAGTTGAAGGCAAAAACTACTACATCCGTACATAGAGTACGTCTCCATTTATTAACTTACTGTTTGAGTAACTTTATAGAATACAATACATGTATCCTTTTCCCTGTTCCTTTGATCCATGTCTATATTCTTTGTCTCTATTCATTCTTTGAACACATTTATTCAAGTATAACTTCCATAATACACCACCAGATATTTTTGCAAACAGAGCATTGTGTTCAGATGATAGTGTTGAATTTCCAATCAAGTTGTGCCACTGGTTTCTCGAATGTTATATAAACTATGTTTAAAGGAGAAAGGAACGGAATAGGCACCAAATGTTAATGGAAATTCCAAATCGTGTTGTAAAATGTGGTTGGCCACTTCAGATTTCTTTTATTGTAAAGCCACCGAGACCATATGCCTGACTTCATCATTGTGGGAATCTGCTCATTGGATATTTGGATGCGAATATTCGGCATTCACTAAACTCAAAACTAAACTAAACTAAATTAAGGCATAAAGAAACAAACAACTCTGTAAAAGATTGTCTTTTATGGGCTTTGTTTCTATTTACCATGAGAAAGCATACAGAGGGTTTAGTTAAATATTAAATATACATATATAGTGAACGTGTGGCTCTTTTTGGCCATGTACCTTGCTACAAAGACTATAGTAGGAGATTTATATATGTATGCACGCGTGTTTTGTGCTTAATGTGCACATGAGTTATGTGCTTAATGTTTCCTCTGTCCATTTAATTTCTTTGTCAACCCCAAGCTCGTCTAAGAAAGTTATTTGATGTTTTCAGAATAATAGGAAAAAGGAGGAGGAGGAGGAGGAGGAGGAGGAGGAGCAGAAGAATAGGAAAAAGGAGGAGGAGGAGAAAGAGGAAAAGGACCTGCATGAGGAAGAGGAAGGTTTAAGAAGTCGTAAGTTCTACCTGCATTCTAGTTTTCTAAGGGCATTTCAGCAGATCCCCTCAAACCTCAAATGTTAGAAAATTTGAGGATTAGAAATGAAATAAATGCTCCAACAGATCCCTCAAACACCAAATAATTTGAAGTCACCCCTCAAATTTCCTTTCTCTCTCTTCAAATGTGGAGAATGCTCCTCACCTCTCAAATCTCAAAATATTGTTATTTTATTACTTTCTTTTACCATGTTGCACCAAACAATATACAAAAAAAGGATGATATTATTTATTTTACCCAACTTTACAATATATATATATATATGTAATATTTATTGTTTCACAGCAAAAATTAATCTCATATTCTCTTGTCTTTCTTTCACATGTTTTTCTTTTATCATTAAGAACATGAATTTTTCAATTTAAAAAGTTTAATTGTTTGAGAAAAAACTAAGTGTTTGAGTTGAAGATACAATATTAAAAAGTTATTGCATATCACAATTATCGAAATAGAATTTACAAAATATATCTATTTTTTAAGAGATGTGAATATTAAAAATGGATAACTTTTATAAGACGGGGAGAGTAAAATGTTATTTTCCATATGTCCCATAAAGAATGTCCATTTTCACTATTTATATCTTCAATAAATTTATCCATATTTATTAATATGTATTATCTTTTATATGGAATATGGATATTGTTAGATAGATTTCATTTAGCTCTACGAAACAAATTAATAAAAAATATTATAATAATAGATTATAGATAATTTTTTAAAATGTGAGCAATGAAAATGATAGGCTTTGTGGGATGGAGAATAGTTTGAACTTTGAAGGATATGATGGATTGCACCATAAAAACTCATTCTTATTGATCGAACAAATCATCTATTCTTGGAAGAAGATAACAATTCTTGATTGCGACTCAATTGAGTTGACGATAGTCAATGCAGAGCGGGAGAGCTACTTCTTTCTTCTTGATGAACAGGGCCATCGTTCCCCACGGTGAGTTAGTCCAGAAAACTCCATGTGCGGCGGCAGTCGAGGCAACTCGTCAGGAAATACATCTGTGTTCTCCCAAAAAATGCGTGAAAGTCCTCAGGGCTCCATTTTTATGAACCCCTTTATCCACAAAGTCCTGAATAAAGGGACATGAAACTAATTTGGATGGCATGCCACTTTCTGCCCAATTTTTCTAATTGAGTCCCTCAATTGCCTTTCCTGTAGTTATGTGGCCGGGGTAATTGGTCATTTCGTTGCGTTTGCATTGATTATTGTTTTGACTTTCCAAACTTTTGCCATTTTCCGCTTGTATCCTATTTAGCAGTATTATTTCGTTCTTCTTTGTCTTCTTGCTTAAGGGTTGTTTCGGCAAACATGGGTCTGCAGAGTAAATGCCTTTCTACTTTCCATCTAATTGATTTTCTTCTTTACGTCTTCTCTCTCTCCACCCCAACCAAAATTAATTCACGTCACTACCCAAGTCGTCACTCCGAACCAGGCCGGAATCTGGTCGTCCATCGACTGGCGGAACCAGAAATTTAATCTGTCCTGGAATAACCCAAAATTTAATAAACTAGAATATATCTATAATTATTGTCTATAAAATATTAGTTTTATAATTATTGTCCAACAAGCTTGTGCAAAAATACATAAATGTTCACAAATAAAAGAAAAGGTACAAAAAAACGTACACTATTTATGTTGTACCCTACCATCCCACATGGGTTGGACTACAAAAAGAAAGTGAGGTGGGTTAATATTTGTAAGGCTAAAATTTTACCTATAATTTATTTTTTCTAAGTTCACCTGGGCTATGGCCCAAGTCACTTTGACTATACTTCTGCCACTACCTAAACGGTTTTTACTACTCCTTTTAGTTATGTTTTCTATTAATTACTGAAATCCAGTTACCTAACAGTTCATCTTCTTGGTTTCTCTTAGTTGACAGCAAAGGAAAGGGAATCATGCAGAGCAAAAGCGGTGACAACAGACGCGGAGCTGAAAACAGAGGGTCGGTGGTGGCAGGAGGCAGAGGTACGGTGGAGGAGGTGGTGCCACCGATTGGGAGAATTATAACTCCAAACTTGAGAATCTTTACTTATGCGGAACTGAAGACTGCAACAAAGAACTTCAGGCCGGACACGATGCTCGGAGAGGGAGGATTCGGGAGGGTTTTCAAGGGTTGGGTGGATAGGGAGACCTTGGGGCTGTCGAAGGCCGGCGTCGGAATGCCTGTCGCCATCAAGAAATTTAATCCTGTTGGTTTGCAAGTACTCAAAGAGTTGCAGGTAATTTGGGATGTGTTCAGATTAGATTAAATTATTGTTTATTTGTTTAATTCAGTTGGTATTCTTTGGTGTTTAGTGACTTTTTTTATAGAAAATTTTGGCAAAATTTTAGCTGAATGAGCCGTTTTTCATTGCTAATTCATTGCTAATCTCTTACTCTCAGGAATCTTGAACAAATAACAAATTTTCAGGAATTTTTGAGCTTGAACAACTCAATGATCGGATTGGAAACTTATACCGTTGTTTAAGAGAAATAAATTACTCGAACTTAGCTTATAGTAAACTTGACTAACACTCAACTGATAATTAGAAAACACAGAAGATTAAAATTTAGGTATCCTCGTTTCCATCTGGCATAAACACGTCTAGATTAAATCTTGTTGCTATGTCCACACAAAGGAGGACAATTGTCTGCAGTTTTGTTTATTATTATCTTCTTTTTTATAATTATCTTTAATGAATCGTAGAATTGTGGGTTCAGGTCGAGGTGGAGTTCTTGGGGAAATTTAGCCATCCAAATCTTGTTAAACTCTTGGGTTATTGTATGGAAGACACGCAATACCTCCTAGTTTACGAATATATGGAGAAAGGAAGCTTAGAAACCCACCTCTTCAGAAGTAAGTACATGTCCAAAATCATACATCACCACATGCATGGTATTTTCAAAAGCGAAAATCATGTTCAACAAATGAGAAAATTAAATTATTTACTGCCTGTTTGCCAGGAGTTGGAGATCCTATTCCATGGGATACGCGACTCAACATAGCGACAGGGGCGGCTCAAGGCCTCGCTTTCTTGCACAAAATGGAGAAACAAGTGATCTTCCGTAATTTGAAGGCATCGAATATATTGCTCGATGGGGTAAATTGACTTGGCTCTTTTCTTTGTGACCACTGACTAGTATTTTTCACTCTACCATAGGATTCTCAGTTGTGTGATGCCACTAAAATTGCAATGGAACATACGATGGGAATTGGATTCCTGGCCTCATTTCTACAGCCATTTGCACGAGCTTTAACTTGGCACTGGATCTTGAGTCTCCAGAGATCTTGTCCCTCGGTTCTAATGGAAACCCAGTTGCATACTTCCATTCGATGGGTTGTTGAATTTTTAAGGAATGAAAGAATCCTATAGTTGTGCTACTAAGAGTGCCTCATTCATGTGGCCCATTTTTTGAGCCATTTACAGGATTCTAATATTGGAACGATGTTCTGTCTCCCCACATATTGTGCCTGGTTCTAGTGCACTCTTAGTAGCCTGATTGTGCCTCGAGATTTGTGGATTTTGATATCCCCACCATATCGTGGTCCTACAATTGTATACTTGCATTAGAACATGGGTAAAGGAATTTGTGAGGACAGATGATTCCTATCTCTTTTGTGAATTTTGTAGGATTTCAATGCAAAGCTTTCGGATTTTGGGTTGGCAAGGTTGGGTCCAGCTGACGGCCATACACATGTGACAACAAGAGTTATTGGTACATATGGTTATGCGGCTCCTGAGTACATCGCCACGGGTCATTTGTATGTGAAGAGCGATGTCTACAGTTTTGGAGTGGTGTTGCTCGAACTAGTAACCGGCCAAAGGGTGGCTGACGTAAAGCGAACCAAGGGAGCTCATAACTTGATAGACTGGGCAAAACCTTCACTAGTTGATAAAAGAAAGCTGACGAGAATCATGGACCCAAGACTGTTCGATCGGTACCCTCTAAAAGCTGCATTCAAAGCAGCTGAACTTGTATTAAAATGCTTGGAATCAGCCCCAAAGAACCGCCCGCCCATGGAAGAAGTCTTGGTGACACTTCAACATATTAACTCCATCAAGATGAATCCTAAGGAGTCTAAAGCAAGCGAAAAATATCCTCCGCGCGAGAGGGCCTTTGCCACAACCATAAATTAACCTGGAAATTCTCATCAGTATAGTCTAGTCAGGATTGCTCTCCACGTCACCACAACCACGGTGGAAATGGTGGAGCCCCCTCACCCTTGCCTGGGTTGTCCAGATGATATTTTGTACGTTTGTTTTTGCAGTAACTTTTAGGAACTATATTTCCGGATTTGTTGTACAAGCTCGTGTCTAAATTCAAAGGTTATCCTATGGGCTGTAGCTACCGAAAGAAGTTCCGGAATGTTACTAAGTAACTCGACGAAGAGAGGTAAATACAATCATCCGTATCAGGATTAGATCCAGTTCATATTCACAAGTGTCATCTATACCAAATCGCCTTGCAATTTCTAGAGTCCTTGCTAACTATCCGGATTAGATTTCTTGACGGCGATGTGAAGGGAGTAACGTAAGCTAAAGCTGGTTCTTGCTTTTTCGTTAAGTACAAGTGTAATTCTGTTAGTTAGTGAAGTGCAAATGTAAGTCTGTTTAGTTTTCCATTTGGTAAGTTGTACTCCATATAAAGGGTCTCAAGCTCAGTGAGCCGGGCATTGGTCAAGCAATCAATCAAGATTCATGGAATGAAAATGAAATTCAAATTTCTCTCTCTCTCTCTCTCTCTGTAGATTAGATTCAGGCATTCAAGGAAGAGGTTCAGATTTCTAACACTATTCTTCTCTCTATAAAGCAAAGTTCTTATTAAAACTTCTTTCCTCCGGTTCCTCTCACTGATTTTAACAACCCCCTCCGGTTCTGCAGGTACCCCAAGATCGACGCCATAGTCCTCAGTTCAAACGAGTCAAGACGGTCAACGGATAAATCAGCCCCCCACACCGAGAACAAAGCAATACAAAGAAAGCAAGCTAGAAACAGAGGACAGTAACTCACTTAGGAGCAGCAATACAACTCAATCAAGAAAAGACCCAAAATGAGTAAAACACGTTATAGAATACTTCACCGTGGAAACACATTGAAGCAGCCATTGCACCCAATCTCATGTCTATAGGATCCGAAATCTTAAATTACAGAGAGTGAAAAACATCCCCCAAATCTCTATCTTCAGGCTGCCGTGTATTATAATGCAGTAGAAATAGAAACTTGTATATGAGAGAGAGAGAGGGGAGTTTTTCACTGATCTGTCCAAAATTTGGAAACGATGGAATTTGAAAAAGTAGTCTTTTGCGCACTTTAAAAATGCGTCAAGGTAATCGTGCATACACGAGATGCGTTTTACAGAGCTTGCGTGACCACAAATTCCAACTCAGCTTATCACGCATATTGGAAGTGTGTTTTCGTTAAGATCACGCATTCTTAAGATGCTTTTTCTTTAGTCACTGACGAATGGTCAGTGAACACTACTTAGTTTCTTTTTTTTTTTAATTTATAATCGTCAACACTCAACACTTACATGTTCCCAAAGCCTTCTCTCTTTCTCTCCCCCATAAATCTCTGTGTCTCTCTATTCAATTTTCTGGGCCTTGTTTGCTCAACAAAACGAAGCTGCGGCCATGGCTGCCGTAGGACCAATCTCACCCACACCTCTTTTCTCTTACCTCTCTTCGCTTCTTCCTCTCTCTCCTCCTCCCTTCTCCTCTCTCTCTTTCAGATTTTAGTCCTTGAAAAAGCAGCCTCATTTTCGTTAAACCAAATATGCTCTCCACTCCTTCACCCAATCGATCCAACAACTCCAATGATTCGCCCTTGTTCTTCATCTCCATAGCGTAATTTATTGTCTCTCTCTTAGGTTTGTAGTTTGTAGTGGCCCGGAGTAAGCAGACTCGGGCCAACCCCGAGGCGTCTCCCATTGGACATCCCACTGGTGCCCAACATTGCTTAGGCATAAGGCAATGTAGTTAAAGGCTAGGGTAACCTTTGGGATGTCATTTAGTACATAACAAAGCAACCATGCACGATGCCTAGGGAACAATGCCCCGTCTTGGTGAACCAGGTCCCTCGGGAAGTGCGTCACCATGACATAGGCCGAGACGGTTATTGCACGAGGATCATCATTGGAGCTGACCTGATCATGTGTTTCGTAACCGCCTTATTCCATACGTCGCCTATGATGTCACCCAAAGCGGTTACCCGAGTGAACCTTCCACCCGTTAGCTATGATGCCAAGCAAAGCAAGGCGTATAAATACAAAGGGGTTCTAACCTAGAGAGGTATGTCATTCTACCCTAAACCTAAACCTATACACTTCTCCATACATCTAACTTGATCGTCGGAGGGTCACTGGCCTTCCACAGCCCTAGTGACTTATTGTAGGTCAGGCGGCAGGCGCGCGAGTGGCAGAGAAAGGAACCGAAACCGACCCACGGTCAAGATTCTGATAAACTGAACCCCTACATAGTTGATTTAGATTTTTTTTTTTTTTTCATAAAAAGAAGAATATGGGTTTTGTTGATTTGATTTCGTTTTGATTTTGGACAAATGGAATTTGTTTCATTTTCCACCACGCAACCAAGATGTAGGATTTGGGTCGAATTTCAGTGGATGTTGATGAATGTTTGCATTGGAGGGCTTATCAATTTACTGCGGATTTGAATCCATGAATACTTTTTTTTTTCCTTGAACAGATTCGAGGTAACCTTTGATTTTCCAGTTCTCACAAAATGCATTTCCAAAGTGCGCTATAAGTTGAGCTGGATTTTGTGGCCACGCAAGCTCTGTAAAACACATTTTGTATATACGCAATTACTTTGATGCATTTTTAAAGTGCTCGAATGACTATTTTTACAAAACATAGATATTTCTCCCATTCGTTTCAAAATTTTGGCCAAATCGGCGGAAAACTCGGGGAGAGGGGGGAGAGTGTGGGTTAAGCCGTATTTGGGAGTTAAGAGACAAAATTCCAATTTGCCCTTCAATATGTCTTGTGCTTGGCATGTGTTGTGTTTTTGGATGAAAAATGAGAATGGAGTTAGGACTAGGACGAAATAGGTGGGTTTTGGATAGTTCGAGGATGAAATAGATGACTTTGGTAATTCGAGGACGAAGTAGAAAAAATGATAATAGTTTGAGAGATGTATTTATAAAAGAGTAAATTACAGTAAACCCCCCTCAACTAACCTGCATTTTCATTTAACCCCCTCTGACTACAAAATCGAACAGTGTGCACCCTCTAACTATCCAGAATTGACACTTAACACCATTTTGTTAGGTCTCCGTAGGAAAAATGCACCGACAGTCGTCTCCGGCCACCGGGCGGCCGATCCGAGCCGTCCAAAGATTTAAAAAAAAAAAATCGAGTGGGCTAACGCGGGAATCAACGGCATCCGACGTGCGTAGGTGCTCGATCCAAACACCCCAAGAATTTAAATGGGGTGTTTAGATCGAGCACCTACGCACGTCGGATGCCGTTGATTCCCGCGTTAGCCCACTCGGTTTTTTTTATAAAATTTTTGAACGGCTCGGATTGGCCGCCCGGTGGCCGGAGACGGCCGTCGGTGCATTTTTCCTACGGAGACCTAACAAAAAAATGTTAAGTATCCATTCTGAATAGTTAGAGGGTGCACACTGTTGGGTTTTGTAGTCGGAGGGGGTTAAGTGAAAATGCAGGTTAGTTGAGGGGGATTTACTGTAATTTACTCTTAATAAAAAAACTCCCTGTTGTGTTAACAGTTAACACACAAAGTTGCGCTCTTGTTTCCCCCCTCTTTCTCTCTCCAACTAGTTTTCTTCAAGCACTCCCCAACTTCCCTCCGGGCCCCCCCCCCCCCCCCCCCCCCCCCCCCCCCCCCCCCTCGCTCGCTGCATATGGAAGCAATAATTCAACAACTCAAAGTCAAGACAGGTCCCTGTCAAACTCTACCTCTCTCCAATAAGGCCAAAAGTACCCATGAAACCCAAAACACACGACAAGTCTGAAAGTACCCATGAAACCCAAAACACATGAAACCCAAAACACACGACAGTTAAAATAGACTAAAAAAATTAATTCAATATACAAATGTAATGAATTGAAAAGTAAATACCTTATGATATACTCCCTCCGTCCCTATTTAATTATTCACTACGATTTTACGTGCATTTTCAACGGCTTTTATCTTTCGACGTATATTTTGTTTTATGTTTTTGAAATCATTGTTTAATGGAAAAAATTGAGAATCTTTTAAACAAAATCCATATTACATATTTTTTGCAATATACGTCGAGAGATATAAATCGTTGAAAATACAGCCAAAACCGTAGAGGACAATTAAATAAGAACGGAGGAGAAATAATTATACATTCCGATAAAAAATACATATTGTATCAAGCCGACCCCCGATAAAAAATAATTTTTGTTTTCTATCTGCCCCAAAAGACATCTCTACCCTCTGCGTTTGTCCATAATTCCCCAAAACCCTCAAACGTTATCCTCTCCTAAACACATTATATAAATCTTACAAAATTGATTAAACTAATATTTATACACATTATATCCCATAATTAATGATCAAGGGTAACATGGTAAAAAATCAATTCATAATTTATTTTCATCACATATCTTCTAAATACTGCTCATGTTACAAAATGTATTCTGCGTATATCATTCAAACACTCTATCATATTCAAAATATATTTTGATCATAATCCAAAAAGACAAAAAGCTAAAAAATCTAAATCTGCTCAATTGTCTCTCACATGTTATCTTCCACATCTCTAGCTAGTAGCCAGGGAAAATATGGCAGAAAAAATTGTAGTCGATATCGCAGGAAAAATTTTGTCGACTTTGGGGTCCGATTTAATTAAACAGTTTGGATTAGCATGGGGTTTCAAAGAGGAGAGAGGAGCTGAAAAAGATGGAGAGCATGGTCTCCACCATAAACAATGCTCTTTTAGATGCACAAGAGTTGCAGATGAACAACCATGTTGCGAAAGAGTGGTTACAGAGGCTCAAACTCATACTTTACGATGTTGGTGACTTCTTTGATGAGGTTGCAACTGAGACTAGGAGAAGGGAAGTGGAAACTCGTAATAGCTTGGTGAGAAAGGTACACTACTTCTTTACAAGCCCAAATCCACTTATATTTCAATATGTCATGGGTAGTAAGTTATATGAGATAGAGAAGAGGCTAGATGAGATTGTTAAACAGATTGGTCAGTTTGACTTTGTTGCGACACAAGTAGGAAGACCAATTGAGACGGAGACCGAAACCTGCCCCTCAGTAAATACTCGGAGGATTATCGGAAGAGAAGGCGACAAAGAAAGATTAGTATGCTTGTTATTGTCCTCTGGTTATAAGGAGAATGTTCCCATCATTCCCGTAGTGGGAATCGGAGGTCTAGGGAAGACCACATTTGCACAATTGGTATATGATGACCATAGGATTAAGAATCATTTTACCAAAAGATTGTGGGTGTGTATCTCTAATGATTTTGATATCAAAAGAATCCTACTGAAAATATTGCAAGCGGATGGGGACAATTGGCACAGTAGTTTTAGAAAAGGACTTTAGCAGTTGCAAACGCGAGTTACAAAATTGTTAAGCGACGCTAAGTTTCTCCTTTTTCTGGACGACGTATGGAATGAAGACATTGTAAAGTGGAATAGATTGGGGGATTTGTTGAAAACAGGAGAAAGAGGAAGTAGAGTTGTTGTAACCACACACAGTGAGACGGTTGCTTTAATTGTCAGAACCAGCAACATGGAACCATATAAACTTAGAGGTCTCTCAAACTATGAATGCTTAACAATATTGGTGAAATTGGCGTTTACAGAAGGAGAAGAGGAGAATCATGAGGACTTAGTCAACATCGGCAAAGAAATAGTGGAAAAGTGTGGAGGTGTACCTCTCGCAGTTGTGACCTTAGGATCATTTTTATTTCCTAAAAGAGACAGGCGGGATTGGCTGTATGTGAGGAACAGTGAGATGCGAGATATTGTACAAAGTGAGAATGATATCTTACCCATAATGAAGTTGAGTTATGACCAAATGCCGCCAAATTTACAAAATAGCTTTGCATATTGTTCATTGTTCAAGAAAGACGAAATTATTGATGGAAAAAAGTTGTTATATGCTTGGATGGCCCAAGGGTTTGTCCAATGTTTAGACGGGGCCAGAGAATTAGAAGATATAGGTGAAGGATATATTCTCGAGCTAGTAAGGAGCTAGAAAGGGAAATTAAAAAAATTTCTCTCCTATGATTTAGTTAGATGAGAAAGAGAGAAGAAAATAAAGATTTCACGGATAGTAAATAGTAAATTTTTTCTCCTATTTTTCTCTCATTTTCCTTCTTTTTTATTTTCCTTTCTATAGATTCCAAACGGAGGCTAAAGCTACAACCAAAGGGCAAGACAAGTCTCCGTCAGAGGATAGAGAGAGAAACGAGAAAGGGAAGTTGAATAGGAGAATCGAAATTATTGGAGTAGGGTTGCTTTACATCTCTCTCAATGTGAACGCAAAAGCAAAGACAAAGGTTGTGTTTGTTTGACATTTTAGTTTTGTTTTTCAATTATTATTCTATTTTTTTTAATTATTACCATATTTCTCCAATTATAACTTTGTCTCATCTCTCTGTCTTTCTCTACTTATTACCTTCTCTCCAATCATTATCATATTTCTCTCTTCACTCACTATCAAAACTAAACTAAGCTAAACTAAAATGTTAAAGTTTGGGAAAACGCTTCGGAAATCAACCTAAAACGGCGGAAATGACCCAATTGGCCACCATTAAAAGCAGCGGGAGAAGACAAAGAAGGAGCAAACTGGTGTAAAATAAAAGCAATTCGAAGGGCTAGATGGGAAGTGAAAATACGATTGAAAGGCAAAAGTGAGGATTTCCTTTTTACATAGTTAAAGATAGAGATCTTTCTCTTGTGATCTAAATCTGCTCAATTGTCTCTCACAAGTTATCTTCCACATCCCTAGTAGCTGGGAAAATATGCAAGAAAAACTTTTACTCGATATTGCAGGAAAAGTTTTGTTCATTTTTGGGTCCTATGCAATTGAACAGTTTGGATTAGCATGGGGTTTCACAGAGAAGCTGACAATGATAAAGGACATGGTCTCCACCATAAACAATGCTCTTTTAGCTGCACAAGAGCAGCAGATGACCAACAATTCTGTGGAAGAGTGGTTACAGAAGCTCAAAGTTGTACTCGAAGATGCTGGTGACTTGTTTGATGAGGTTGCAACTGAGACAAGGAGAAGGGAAGTGGAAACTCGTAATAGCGTGGTGAGAAAGGTACACTACTTCTTTAAAAGCTCAAATCCACTTGTACTTCCATTTTTCATGGGTAGAAAGTTAAAAGATATCGAGAAGAGGATAGATGAGATTGTTACACGTATGCGTCAGTTTGACTTTATTGTTACACAAGTACGAAGACCAGTTGATCAGAAAGAGACCGAAACCTCCCCCTCAGAGAATACTCGGAGGATTATCGGAAGAGATGGTGACAAAGATAAATTAGTAAGCTTGTTATTGTCCTCTGGTTATAAGGAGAATGTTCCCATCATTCCCATAGTGGGAATTGGAGGTCTAGGGAAGACCGCACTTGCACAATTGGTATACGATGACCCTAGGATTAAGAATCATTTTACCAAAAGATTGTGGGTGTGTATCTCTATTGATTTTGACATCACAAGAATCCTACTGAAAATATTGCAAGCGGATGAGGACAATAGGAACATTAATTTAGGTAATTTAGGACATCAGCAGTTGCAAACACAAGTTACAAAATTGTTAAGTGACCATAAGTTTCTCCTTTTTCTGGACAATGTATGGAATGAAAAGATTGCAGAGTGGAAAAAATTGGAGGATTTGTTGATAGGAGGAGAAAGAGGAAGTAGAATTGTTGTAACCACACGCAGCGAGAACGTTGCTTTCATTGTCAAAACCGGCAACATAGCACCATATAAACTTACAGTTCTCTCAAACAGTGACTGCTTAACAATATTCGAGGAACTGGCATTTAAAGAAGGAGAAAAGGAGACTCATGGGCACTTAGTCAACATCGGCAAAGAAATAGCGGGAAAGTGTGGAGGCGTACCTCTCGCAGCTGTGACCTTAGGATCACTTCTATTATTAAAAAGAGAGGAGCGGGATTGGCTGCATGTGAGGAACAGTGAGATGCGGGCTCTTGTACAAACTGAGAATGATATCTTACCCAAATTGAAGTTGAGTTATGACCAAATGCCGCCAAATTTAAGAAATTGCTTTGCATATTGTTCATTGTTTGAGAAAGATGAAATTATCGATGGAAAAAAGTTGATATATGCTTGGATGGCCCAACGGTTTGTCCAATGTTTAGACGGGACCAAAGAATTAGAAGATATAGGAAAAGATTATATTCTTGAGCTGGAAAGGAGGTACTTTCTTGAGAGGTGCTTTCTTGAACCAAATGATGGACGGATCTTTTCTAACCCAGGTGGAAGGGAGTATTATAAAATGCATAATCTTGTTCATGACCTTGCACAACATGTGGCAAGTAATGAATACTTGACTATTAAAGAGGCAATTACTACAAAAATCCCTAGTACGGTTCGGCATGTATCATTTGATTCAAGTACACATTCTGAATTTCCTAGACATTTGGTTGAAGACAAGAAGTTGTGGACCATTTTCTATCTGAGGAAGACAGGGTCCAAGTTTGGATCATCTGTTGAAATAGAAAGCGAGAGTTTTAGACGCTTACGTTTGCTAGACGGATGTACCTTTGAAGACGGGATTTCGTCGCTAGAGAAGATAGGGAAATTGAAGCTCTTAAGGTATCTTGGTTTTGATGGAGTTGGCAATCTCCCAAAGTCGCTTGGCGAGCTATTAAACTTGCAGTACTTGGATCTTTCTCGGTCATGGGCCTTCAAATGGCCTAAAGATTTTGGGAAACTAATTGACCTACGGTTTTTGTGCTTGAAAACAAGATTGGAGCGTCTGCCAAAAAATGGATTCTGTAAGTTAACTTCTCTCCGAACGCTGATCATTTTCCATTGTGAGACTTTGAGGTCTTTGGATGAAGGGATGGAACATCTTTCTTGTCTCCGGGAATTGGCTATAGAGCACTGTTATAGGATGGTTTCATTGCCAGCTGGCCTTATGGTCCTCACTTCCCTCGAGCGTTTGGAAATAAACTATTGCCTCTCGCTTAACTTGTCACATGATGATTTAAAGGGGCTTACAAAGCTTAAGAAACTGAAATTAGGAAATCTCCCGCAGTTGGTGAGTTTGCCCATGGGGCTTCTGGATGCTACTGCTACACTCACTCATTTGGAAATTGAATCCTGTTCGTACTTCACTTCACCATCAGACTCCGTCCTCCCAAATCTCCTATCACTTCAATCACTTATAATTTGGCGTTGTTCTAAGGTTGGGACCCTGCCAGAAGGGATGCCAAACCTCACTAAGCTACAGAATGTGAGAATTGTGGGGTGCGATACCTTCCGCAAAAATTACGAAGGAGGAGATCAGGAATGGCGAAAGATCAAACACGTACCTAAAATTGAAGTTCGTTAGATGTCAGAGCATTTCAGACCCGACACAATCAATAGTCACAGGTACAATTTGTGCTCTCTTTTGTAAATTTTGGTTCTACACCAACAAGATTTTACGTGCTCATAAATTCAGGTTTTTCAGTTAGGAGTGCCAAGAGACTTAGCATCATGCTCTCTCTCTCTCTCTCTCTCTCTCTCTCTCTCTCTCTCTCTCTCTCTCTCCAATCAACACAACCATGCTAGTGCAATTCTTTTTCTCCTGTTTGGTGTTAACTGGTTTCTAATGCCTAGAATTTTATGTTCCTCATGCTTGAGTTTGAGCTCTTTAGTGGATAGATATGAAGTAGCTAGCTGTATACAATAGAATTTTACACTTGCTGCTACTTCCAATTCATCTTCTACTTTAATTTCACAAACCACCTGCAGCTAAAGGGCTCACAGATTTGCGAAAGGTGAGCATCAAATCCATTAGATTGATATTCACATCTATCCA
Organism: Rhododendron mucronatum var. ripense; assembly: GCA_019656295.1. Lineage (NCBI taxonomy): Eukaryota > Viridiplantae > Streptophyta > Magnoliopsida > Ericales > Ericaceae > Rhododendron > Rhododendron mucronatum. Next base: position 1,080,030 of record BPLT01000127.1, on the reverse strand, counting down.
CAGTAAGCTAGCCTCAATAAAATCTACACTATAAGATACTTACAATATTAGGTCCGCATGTAATTAAAAACACACACTAATGTCTCGTGTGTAGTAGACCCTTAGGTTAAGAATCAAAACCTAGTAAGATACAAAAATCGCATGTTTAGTTTTTAGTTCATGCTATTACATTGTGTCCTGGAATTTTTCTATTTTTTTTACAGGTTGTCACTTTGAACGCGTGCGATCTTACGCATTTTCACTCTACTTGGGTGTGTGGTCAAGTTCGTGTGTTTTGGCTTCCTTGGGCTTGGAGTTGGTGTTGCAGTTTTCGCTTTTATTCATTTGACAGCTTGCTTGATGCATTTTGTGGGGATTTGCTCCTTGGAGATGATTGTTTTGCTTTTCCAGATGATGTCACTTGTTTTCCCGCTTTGTTTGGTGGACTATGTATTTTAACACTGTTTCGGCGGTGATTGCTCCTTGGAGATGTTTGTCTTGCTTTTCCAGATGATGTCACTTGTTTTTCAGCTTTGTTTGGTGGACTATGTATATTATCACTGTTTCGGCGGTGATTGCTCCTTGGAGATATTTGTTTTGCTTTTCCAGATGATGTCACATGTTTTCTGCTTTGTTTGGTGGGCTATGTATTTTAGCACTGTTCTGTATGCTCCTATTTTCTTTCAATGAACTAAGTGCCTTTTATTTTGTTGCAGAAGGATCCATTTGCTGTTCCAGTGTACCCTTTTATTGAAAAAAAATAAAAGAAAAAACAGGGTAAGAGGTGTCTTGTTTTTTCTAACAGCAAAAGGAAATTTTATTAATCTTTTTAACAATAATTACAAAGATTTTACGGGGGAAACACCAACAACATCACCAAGAGAAGAAAGCATCGAAAACCTGGTTGGCACCCTAACAGACTGACTATCATATGTCGCTCACCACCCAAGAGAAAATTAACAGTTGGCAAGGAGCCAACAGAATAACAGGGCCAAAACAAGGCAAAACAGAATGGACCAATGTGAGCACCAAAAATAATCCTAATTCTATCCGAGAAATTGTGAGGTATTCATCCTAAGCAACAAAAGCCCCAAGGCATTCTCAGTAGTATTGGCACATGACAGCAGTAGCAAGTGGCATGGCATTAGAAGTAAAACAGCAGGCATTGGCAGATTGCAGCAATGGCAAATGGCAAAGCATCATTAGTAGCACATGCATAGCATTGGCAGATTGCAACAATGACAGATTCATCGTACCGATATCAGAAGCAATAGGATTAAACCAGCAAGCATTAGCGGTAGTATATCTTCCATTTTTTATCCGCACCAACAGACGTAACAAATAGCAGAAATCAAGATCATTCCCAAAGCAACAAGATCAAAATGGCAGATTGCAGCAATAACAGATTCATCCTGTCCATACCAGTAGCAATTGCAGTAGATTATATCAAAATTTAGTCTAAGGTCTACTATAGCATATTTGTGACCCAAACTGCCCCACAACCCCACACACGCCGAACTACACTCACAGAACAACCCAAATAACCCCAAAACAACCACCCAAGAACCCCAGACGCAACAGAGAGATGATCCCTAACACACACACATGTACACACATATTCACTCACCAAACCTAAAACACACACCAACCAAGTACCAACCAGCCCATAATAGCTCACACCATCAACCTTGTAGACACAAAACCAAACCCAAGAGCCGAAGCCCCAGCACACACAAAAACCACCGAACGGCATCAACCCTGCAGACACAAAACCAAACACAATATCCCCAACCCAAGAACCATTGAAAATTGAAACAAAACAGGCCCACCATTTAGTACAATGCAACATAGACCAGAGGACCAACTTCAGCACCAAACAAAGAGAAGTTGCACCCAAATCCCAACTTCTACAGCAAAAGTTACAGAGTATTCAGAACCACCCGTAGCACCCAGGTCCGTCCCAAACCAATGACAACTCCAAGGCTAGCCTTGAGGACATCCTAAGCTTTACTTTACACTTCGAATATTTAGAATCACATCATTGATTGAATATACAAGAGAAAAAACATCTTGATAGAAGCCCAATAATTCAACTTGAACTTGATAGATTCGGAGATTTCTTCCCAATTTGGCCTTTTGGTAGTTTATGTTACAAGTACTTTCTGATGGTGTTAAACTTAATTCTGAGTGTAACATTATTCCCTTTTAGTGTGAGATCTATGCTTGAGCTTTATTTTTTCTAAAATCTGTGGACAAAACCATAACCGATCTGGAAGACACGGATTGGATTGGAACCGGACAGTAGAACTTTTGGTCCGGACACGGATTTCATTTTATAAAAATCGTAACTAGCGGTTCGGTCCTCAGACTCCTAGGAATCCGAACCAAACCGGACCGCAAGCAGCCCTAGCATTTGGTATTTGAAAAGGGTAAATAGAAAATTGTTGCATGCACTTTAAATTGATTCTGCCTCGGGAAAATTAATGTTGTGTTTGGAACTCGAGGAACGGAGAAAAGGAAAATGGGAGAAAAGTGAGAAAATTCAAGAATCTAAATTGTATAAACAATTTGGCACATCAAAAAGTTAAAAAGCAGACAAACAAAAATGGGACGGAGGAAGTATCATGACTTAGGGTTCACTTTTAGTCGAATATGAACATCATTGGATTACATACCCGAACGACTGCAAAAACAATGTTAACTCTTTACGGTTATTAAATATCAATCGAATATATAATTTCTTACGCCCACACCAAGGATTTGGAAAATCTCACGCATGATTTCTGTCCTACTGCTGCCTATATATGCATGTGTATGTTGTAGTATATTAAAAGGCAGAGTGTAGTAGAGAGAGAAAAGAGATGTAGAGAGATGGGGCAGCACCCTTTGGTGTTGTAGGATACACTGTGGGTAAAGAAGTATTACAATATCTGCCAATGACGTGTTTTGATAATTAATATACTCCAATGACATTTTTAGTATTAACAAATGTTCTCAGCATGTTCTTGGCGGGTATTAATTATTAAAACACGTCCTGTCATTTTCCCAAAATACTAATGAGCGGATAACTCATGAGTTTTGGGGCTCATGGACATGCACCAGGTGAGAGGGGGCATTGGTGTCGGCCGGGTTGGGTATTTTTTTTCTCACAATTATTTTGATCTCTCTAGTGTTCATATAGTGGAGTGTCTCTATCCCGTGGAATAGGCCGATTTTGGGTCAAACTACATAAATCTCTCGTGTCAACTCTCGTTTTTATTTTTATGATAATACTGGTTTAGCATTGAATCTCAATATGTGTGTGTTGTGGGTATCACCAAACTTCCGCGATATCCCAACATTTTCCTCTTACAGTGTTTGTGTTTCAATTTCGATTCTTCGTAGTGTTTCAAATTTTGGTTCTTTAGGAACCCTTTTCGTAATCTAACAAGACCTTGAAGGATCGAACGGTGCACCCAAAACTATCAGTTGTCAAAAGATTGTACTTCCAAACTCAGTGGAGGAGCTAGGATTCGTCCCATCATTCAACTTTCTGTTGGATGATGTGCTCTGGGTTTTGTCATTGCCTCATGTATCAACATCACGAGGCAGATGTTTTTCATCGTCTTTTTGTTTTTGTTTCCCTCGATGTACCATTTGTCAAGTAATAAATACGGAGTATATCTTTTAGTAGATCTAAAAAAAAAAACTCCCAATCTACCATCCATTTTTTTTTCCCAATTGTGTTGCTATTGCGATAGGTAGTTTCCCCAAAAAAAATTATCATCTTCTTAAGAAAAATCATGAGAATGACAACGAGCTATTCAGATGATGCGAAATGATCTTTTTCATTAAGTTTTAGTTACTTTTACTTAATTTGATAAATATAAATATGTGAAAAAGAAGATTTTAGAGGCAAATTCGTGAGGGCTCATCATAACTGAAATAACGTGGCATGTTCAATTAGAATTGCTTTACGCCTTTATGCACGAACATTCGCTAGTTGTTTCATGAAAGCATGCCTAATTCATACACAAATAGACAACCAAGCAAATAAACATCAATACCTAAACAAGCCCTAAAATCTGCATTGCATGCTTTGTTGACATGCAAAATAAGAAAATATTTTTTATACTATTTTTTTTTCCACATCAGCAGAGGTTAGTATGTTAATCAACGGAGGGTTTAGAAGTTATTCATAGCCCTGAACCCTAATTCTGCTCCTCGTGGGGCTCGAACCTTGGCCATCTTTGTGGAGAAAAATGAGACAATTTGCAACCAACTTAACTAAGCTTATTTATTAATTTAAAAAAAAATCCACTGTAAACTAGACAGGGCCAGTGTTTGATTTTCGCCCAGGCCCTCAAAATACGTAGGGCCGGCCCAGTTTAACGATAGCCCTCTTCAGTGGGCGGAAGATAATAATATGCTAATAATCCAAACAAATTCGGTTATCAATATATCTCACGGATATTAAGACACTTTCACAAATATCAAAATGCATTTCTAGAATATTAATTAATCTTTTACCTATTATCTTACATCCTTTGGACGGATGTTAAAATAATCCAATATACTCTACTGCCTCGGCAAATTCCTTGGATTTTCTTTTGGCTTAATTGCAAGAACACCCTCTAAACTATCACATTTTGGCAACTTCACCCCCTTAAGTTTAAATTCAAGCAACTTCACCCCCCTAACTACCAAATTCGAGCAACTTCACCCCTCCCCCATTTTCCGTCCAATTCTTTTATGAATTTGGATGGAAAATTTCAGAATTGGATGGAAAAGTAAATCAATCTACAAAAATGCCCTTATACAGCTACCCGTAGCCCAAAAAATGCCCTACCCGTAGCTGACGGAAAATTTTGAAAAAAAAACCCACGATCCACCCCACTATATAAACCCAAAGCCCTTATTTCTTCTTTCCTTTCTCACCCGATAAGAACCTTAAACGATCTCTATTCGCTCTCTCATCCAAAAATCCTCCAAATCAACAAGTTCCAAGCATTGATTGCGAGGATTCGAGTTGGGTTTTCTCAAATCAGTCTGAAATTCTCTGTCTCTCTCCCAACAAGGTAAACTCAAACCCACTTCTCTCTCTCCATAAATTTCGAAACCCAAACCCCCATCCCTCAAATTCAAAAATCTTCAAAACCCTAACCCCACTGCTGGAATTTCGTGGTTTTGGGTTGTGCTTTCATTTTGTGTGATTTCTATGGTTAAGGCAGTCATGGGCAAGAAATGTTGTAGAGGAGAGAGAGAGAGAGAGAGAGAGAGAGAGAGAGAGAGAGAGAATGTTTTATCTGGTGTAGAGGTGTAGAAGAGAAAGTTTTTATAGCTGTCCAAAATTTTCAACATTGCACAGATTCTGATCTCTGGCTACGAGTAGAGCTTTTTTGGCACTACGGGTAGCGACTGAATGGCTTGGGGTACGTTGGTCTTTTTATTTTGGTCCATCCATTTTTTTAACGGAAAATGGGGGAGGGGTGAAGTTGCTCAAATTTGATAGTTAGGGGGGTGAAGTTACTCGAATTTAAACTTAAGGGGATGAAGTTGCCAGAAAATAATAGTTTAGGGGGAGTTCTTACAATTAAGCTTGTTCTTTTTGATCGGCGGCTTTTTGCTTGGATTCCAGATAGTCTTCATATGATTTCTGAATTTAGAGAGGCAAAAGAATAATAAAAACCAAATCAATAGGTTCATTCCGACAAATACCAGAATTAAACTTGATAATTTAGAGATGGATTAATTAGCTAATCCTAATTTGTTATAGTTTAGAGGCATGTAGCTGTTTATTCAGCATGGAGAGTTAAACAAGTTTTGGAGGTTAATTAGTGTTGGAAAATTTTATTGAAATATGATATTTTAATTTGGTTTGAATGTAAATTGATTTGATGTAGAATCGTCCATCTTTCAAGAGACACCTATTCGTCGTGAATGGACGCATTCTTTTTGAACAAAAAATGTGTCATTTCCCTTGGTGACTATTTGGAATAGTTACCAGTTAGCCTATAAATAAGATGTTCGTCATTCATTCTAGAGAGATTCGAAAAGATGTTTATATCCATATATTTTTCATCGAGTCAGAGTCATTCGTTTTGAGAGAGTACAAAACATAAGAATGTTCAACAGACTCATCGATTGAAGTGTTGCTTCTATCGTTTACTTTTTGTGATGAAATCAATAATCTTATAATGCGATGAAATCAAAAATGGAAACAAATTGGTGATCAAGACGAGTGTGACACTATTGAAAGGCAAGACGAGTGTAACACTATGTACTTAAAGACAGATTCGTCCTGCAAAAGCAGCACCTCAATTGGTGGGTCTGTAATCTCTCAATTGGTGAACCTCCTTATATTTTGTAATCTCTCAAAATTAATGGCTCTGGCTCGATGAAAAATGGATATAAAGGCCAACTGGTGACTAATCGGAATAGTAGTCACTAAGGGAGGAGACACATCTATTCATATATATATATATATATATATATATATATATATATATATATATATATAACGCGTCTGTCCACGACGAATAGGTGTCTCTCGAAAGACACGACTCCATATAAATTCAATTTACATTCAAACCGAATTTAAATATTATTATATCCTAATAATTTCCAACAATTAATTAGTTCAATGTTATCAGAGACAACATTGATAAGAGAGAGAGAGAGAGAGAGAGAGAGAGAGAGAGAGAGAGAGACTACATACTCCAGGATTTTGCATCTTCCATAAGCCCCACTTAAAGGCAACATTGGCAAGTATTCCACCTCCTACAATACTAAAAAAAAGTTTTGTATTATAATTAGCAAATTAAAGCCGTGACATTGAGAAACAACTTATTAATCTCAAATAATAGCTGATCAAGTTATATAGTATGTGCGTGTTTAGGAGAAACAGGTGGGGAACAAAATTTATTAAGTGACAACTAATAAGGCCGGCCGCGGTGTAAATCCTTGGGCATGCAACCCCATCATGGGGCAGTAATTTTTTTTTTTTACAAACCCAACAAAAATATATATATAAACACAAAATAATAATTAAAAAAATTGATTAAGCATAAACGAAGAAAGCTCCTTCGATCCCAAACTAACAGAGAGGAAAGGCAAAACTCTTTCCTTGTCTACGATGGTACGTAGCTTGATATACACTGTTAGGCCTTTCACTAACAACTCAAGTTTTTAGGACTATCGGTAACTTAGGCCTCTTTTGGCCTAACAAGTCAAATAGGTATTTTTTTTTTTTTCAAATTTTCATATTTGTTACGGTAGGTTTTTTTTTGGATCATTGTTTTTGTGGATTATTGTTTCGTCATGGCGAGGAGAATCAAAAAAGTACTCCCTCCGTTTCATTTTTATTATCCATTTTTGAATTGCGTATCATTTTTAAATTGTTTATATCTTTCAATCTATAATATTTTTCATAATTTTAAAATTTTGTATTATAGAACTAATCAAGATCTATCAAACAAGATCTATACTGCATATTTTTTAGGATCTACGCTAAAAGATATAGGCAAAAGACATAAAAGAGACAAACAAAATAATGGATAATAAAAATGAGACGGAGGGAGTACAAAATTACAATTGAAATCCAAATTTTTTTGTCTTTATCCAAAAAAATTGAGTTTCAATCGTAATATTTTACTTTTTAAATTCCTCTTGTCACAAAGTTTTGACGAAGTAATAATCCAAAAAAAAAGGACAAAAAACTAATAAATGCAAAAAAAAAAAAAAAAATTTGAACAAAGACAAAAAAAATTTAAAAAAATGCTATTTGGCTTATTAGGCAAAAATAGGCCTTAATACGAACTCGGAACTTCGAAGACGATGGCTGCCGCCTTAGAAACTCCGACGCAATGCGACGGCGGCCGCAGGCCAGATATAATCTCAGTCGAAAAAACCCTCCCTAGCCTACTCCTGTCTCCTGAACGGACATAATCTACTTTGGATTCCGGAGTCTGAACTCAACTCCATACTCCTCTTGCTACTTGCTAGGCTCTGATCTAACCTCGGAACTCTTCTTAGGTTTCATATATTAATGGAGTATTTTAAGATTGTATTGGTATTCCTCATTCATAACTTGTATATATGATCATACTATAACAAGGTCATATTTTTTTTTATAGGCAACAAAATTTTATTAGAAACTTCTATGGTTCGACCAGAAAATAGTATATAGCACCGGAGGCTCGGGTATAGTTAAAAGTTCCAATATCTCATTATATGCTGCATAGTTAAGGTTCCCACATCTGAATATCAACCTGTAAGACTAGAACTGTACTCACGTCGGAATGTGGTACAGAAATAGAATCACCAAGCTTGCGAATCTTCCGCCTTTATAATAATTATTGTGGCTGCTGCTGCTGCTGCTGCTGTGTGTGTTATTGTTGTTGTTGCTGCTGCTCTGGCTGCGGCTGCTGCCGCTTTTGTTATTGTTGTTCTTGCTGCTGCTCTGGCTGCGGCTGCTGCCGCGTTTGTTATTGTTGTTGTTGTTGCTGCTGCTATTATAATCGGCGCGACTGTTATTGTTGCTGTTGTTGCTGCTGCTGCTCCTAAGCTCGTCCATGAGGCCCTCGTAGGCTACGGAGACGAACTTGAAACGGAGGGTGGCGCGGTCCCTGACGAAATTGGGGGAGTGGGAGTGCATGTCGGGGTGGAACTGCTTTGCTAGTTTCTGATACGCTCGCTTTATCTCTTCTATGCTCGCGCTTTGATCCAACCCCAACGCCGCCTTGTAGGGGTCCATGGTCAGTTTACGAGGGAGCGGCTGAAATCCAGTAGCAGGATATGAGAGAGAGAGAGAGAGAGAGAGAGAGAGAGAGAGAGGGGCTAGGGTTTCGTGGGGAAAGATTGAGGTTGAAGGAGGAATATATGATGGGCAGAGGGCCGGAGAGGTTTCCCGTGGGCCGGTGGACTCTTGTTGAAGGCTTTGTTTTGATCAAAATAATTAACCCGAATTTTATTTTTTTTCTTTTTTTAATTTTTTTATGGGTTAATTTTGAGTTAATTTTTTTTTCTAAAGATTATTAATCGTTCCAACAAGATGAATCAAAACAGTAAAAAGAGATGAAAAACAAAATAATTAACCCGAGTTTTTTTTTTTGTCTTTTTTAATTTTTTTATGGGTTAGTTTTGAGTTAATTTTTTTTCTAAAGATTATTAATCTTTCCGACAAGATGAATCAGAATAGTAAAAAGAGATGAACTAAATTGCAATTTTTTTTAATAGAGACCAAAATAATCCAAAATAATCTGTTTGTTTTGAACTATTTCGTCTTTAGTGGACTTATTGAATGTTTTGATCAGAATTTTTATTTTGAATAATCCATGGATCCAAAGATCTTCTAGGGCGATGAACGATTCGGATTTTAATTCGAGCAATGGAAGGTTCAAATAGGAGCTCGGCAATAGAAACTTAGATTAAATCCGAACTGTTCGCGTCGAAATGGATCCGAGTTAACCGCCCTAAAGTCATTATAGTACGTTGTGCACTACAGGATTTTAAAATTCATAATCCACATAATTAACAACTTCAATTAAAAACAAGCTTTGTTGTCATCCATAAAATTGATCGTGGAGAAATCAAAGCGAGGATATGTTCGTACGTGGGCTCCACCATCATCAACCAAAGCCTTTTTGCTATTTCGGACGTCTAAGGCAAAATCTTAATATGGGACCTTTTGCCATTTTATTGCTCAATTGGTATTACCGAAATAAGGTTCTTGCCTTTTTCTTTTTCTTTTTTTTAATTAAGCGAAAAATCATGCATTAACATAGACGATCAAAGTCAACAAGCCAGATAAACGGCATACATAAAGTGTTCAAAAAGACTACAAGAGTCGTAGACTAGATCCTAAGATGACCAACACCCATGGCATCGGCCAGGGCGAATTCCCTAGCTGCAAAAGGGATGGAGCTAGAGACTATTAAATCTTGATCCTACTGCGATCTGAGTCAGGCCAGACAGTCGGCAGTTTAGTTGGCTTGAAGATAGATGTGGACGACAGTTGAATTTGCCCGGGCAGCAATTCTTCAAGCTTCTTTAACTATGTGGCGGTGGGGTGATCAACAGGTTCTTGCCTTTAATGGTATGAATTATGAATTGCAAAAACTATCATTTTGAAGAGTAAGACAGAAAACAAAATCAATCAACGATATCTAAATCTTGTATTGAACTAGATAATGTTGTGACAAATTCGTCATGGGGTTTGGCCAAAAGAGCATGAGAATTGAGAAAGCAACCAAATGGCTTGCCTCCAAGCAGATCACAAGTTCAAATCTCACGTATGCTAAATATTTCAAATCTTGCAGTCACTAGAGGTTTTCCGGTTCACTAATTTCAAGGCTCCAGAATTAGTCGAGGAGCGCACAAGTTGACATGAACATACAGTTATATATTGAACAGTCCGAATCCCATAAGAGATCTCGCACGGTGCTACCATGTGGGACTCCCCTTTCCCAAGCCAATTTCGACGATCCGAGCCGCTCAAAGTGATCAGAACGTGATTTTAAGGGTACCCGCGAGAAATCAGCAAAAAAAAAAAAAGAAAATGTCCATGGACCACCAAAACACTTCCATACACATGACTATCAAAACACGTCAACTTTCAAAACTATCAAATGTTGAGCTAAGAACATTTATTAACGCTGAAAATGTCCTTGACGGATATAAATTATCAAAACACGTACTGGACCGTCATTTTCCCTATTTTTTAGCACGACTTTGCTCCCCATAACTTAAAACTTTTCTTTCATCAATATCGAAGACAATTTTAGCTTAGAATAACAACAATCTTAGGTTTCGAAATTTTTGCCATGACGAGACTTCAAAGACATACAAAGCTCGATTGACACTTATGTTCGTATCATATAACTTTTGAAAACGGAAAACCCCCGTACGCGTCTCAGGGTCACATGATGCTGCACGCTTGATGAACGTTTTCCGGACTAAAAACCTCGGCCATCTCATCGTCTACGATTTTTGAGTAAACCGGGTCGGGCAGGTAACCGTGCATGCTCTCGTTGTACCCATGGGTGTAGTAGTTGTAAGTAGCCGAGAAGGTGGACTCGTCCAGGTACTGAGATGCGTAAGGGTAGTATTCACTGTCGTAAGGGTAAGGCCAGAACTCTGCTTTCCTTCCTGTTCTTCTAACCACCTTGAGAACCTTCCTCTGGTCCACATATCCACTCACTGTCACCTTTTGCTTGTCCATGTCTATTTCCAAGCTATCAACACCTGCAATATCCCATTATTTCACTCAAAACTTTTATGTTTTCTTCTCGAAATATGAGGGCGTTGCGGGCCCCTCAAATATTCAATTTCAAAAAAGTTGACGGTTTTAGTATATTCTACGTTAGGACTGCAAATGAACTGAGCAACTCACGAGCTCGGTTTGGCTCGACTTTTGATTCGTTTCCATAAAAGCTCGGCTCGTTTAATAAATGGCGAGCGAATCTCTTTTTGTAAGGGCTCGGCTTGTTAAGGCTTTTGGCTCATTTAATAAACGAGCCGAGCTCGAGCTCAACTCATTTGCAGCCCTTCGATCCGTCCTTATATACGTTACGCAAAATTTACATCTCAAAATGTGCATGTAGTTCTTTGTGGGTTCATTCGTTGACAAGCTACAACCCCATAGTGCCATTGGTGCATTACAGGGATTTTTAAAGTCCAAAAAGGACCATAGCCCCAGATTTTATCCATCCGAAGTAATTACTGTCAGGACCCATGCCAACTGACCTCTTAACCATTTGTCTAACTATGTGGTTTAAAAAATTAATTTCAAATTTTACAATAGTTGTATGGAATCTCTTATATATGGAATTTACTTTCCATACGCAGTTGATGAGGGACAGTTAGAATTACGCTAGTGCCTTAATTGACCATGACAAGGTTACGTACCTTGTTCGTTTTGAGGTTTCAAAATTTTTGGACACGGCCTCTAATAATTTTTCTCTATCTATCTCTTTTCACTCATTACTCTCAAAACCCTAACTGAACAAAGCCGTGTCTGCCTGTGTAAATACATATAGGACGTGGGAGTGTGTAGATGAGCTCGAGTAATTTTACCAATTTCCCCAAAAACAGTTAACTCGTGTTATTATGTAAATAAAAGCAGTTGTGAAATTTTATTTTGTTTATGACAATGTTGCAAATCACATTTATGATAATTTCAAAAATATGTTCACAACATACTCATTGTGACGCCCTGCTTTCCGGTGGCCGGCGGCACTGTAGGATAGCAGGCTCCGTCTGGACAAGAGGGGGCAAGTCATGGTTAATAAAAAAAGATCTCTCCTACTTGTACAAGGCCTTTTAAAGCCGTAAGGGCGGGCCAAAGCGCATAGGAACTTTACAGTTAAGCGTGCTCATCCTGGGTAGTCCAGAGATGGGTGACCTACTAGGAAGTATATGGGTTTTGGGCGTCCAAAGCGGACAATATTGTACAAAGATGGAGCGAATCGTTACACTTTATATTGGTAGTGTCTGCAGGCACGAGCAATCCGATAGTACGGAATATCTCTGTAGAGAATAAATAATATATACCGGCGGTGTAAACATTTAAAACGTAATTGTAAAATATAGCCCGATAGCATCCATTTTATAGAGTTGATAAGTAAAATATAGCAAGCATGACATTACTTGTGGTGGGGTTCACGTCATTTCAATCAATAAGAGAGAATGTAATATTCACCCTCCTTATAGAAGCTTGAACAAAATTGCACTCATGTCATTTGGGTATTTTATTCGGACTATAGAGAACACCCATAGAAGAGAAAATCTTATTTCAGGCTAGTTTATAGCACTCAATCGTGACCGTACAAAAGTGATTTGGACAATCAAGATGTTAATGAAATTTTCTGGGAAGAGTTAATTGTGACCGGTCATAATTGAAAACGAATCTCAACCATTGATTGCGTGAATAGACGGCTGTAATTGGTTGGTGCCATAAACACGTTCTTTACGGTACAACCAGAGACACTCTCCTCATAGAAACTATATATCATCTTCCTCACCTGCACAACCACCACCTCCATTTTCTTCCACCGTTTCGGAACACCCCCACCACCTAGACCAACTCCACCATCATCAAAGCACCACCACCGGAGTTCCACTGGCCAAATTCCAATTCCGTTCAGCTCCGACGAAGCTCCATGCTGCCGCACCCCAAATCTTCAGGATAGAGGTAGTTAAATCCCTCTCCTCCCTCTATACATGTGTATGTTAGTGTACTGATCGTTTAGGATCGTTGTATGCATGATTATTAGCGAAAACAGAGTTAATGGTGGTGAAAACGAACCAGAGAAGAAGATTCGAAAATTTCTGGGTTTGGCCGCAAACTTTTAACTCATGCCCGCAAACTTTTGCGTCTTGACTGCAAACTTTTACGTCTTAGCCGCAAATTTTTGCGTTTTGGCAGCAAACTTTTGCCTCTTGGCCGCGAATTATTACATCATGGCCGGACCACAAACTTTTACATCATGACCGCAAACTTTTGCATCATAGATGCAAACTTTGAGCTCTTGGCCACAAACTTAAAACTTGTGACCACGAACTTGGGCCTCATTGCCACAAACTTGAATCTCATGGCTGGCTTAATTTCCGAAGTACCAAAAAAAAAAAAGAATCTCATGGCTGCGAGCTCCAATCTTGTGACCGCGAACTCTAAACTTGTGCCGCAAACTCGACTCGAACGGCAATTCCTGCGGGCTAAGTGTTGCTCTGCTGTGTACTATATGACAGTTTGACCCCCTATACTTATGGTTGTTGCGTTTTGGTCCAATCTCGTGTAGCTCGGTAAACGACGGGTATATCCCTCAATCTGATCTCGGTTCTGCAAGTGATGGTAATCTAAGCTTATAGGCTGGATAGAGCAGGCTGAAGATCAATCGATATACAGGCACGAGTCTCATTTTAAGCATCGGTCAGTGGTCACACAAAGAACTTCGAACTCATGTCGTTTTACCTTTTTTCCTTGATATCGTAGGTATCCGGGTTAGCCTATTCACGCTCAATTTCACTGCCCTTTTGCGGAGAGCCTAATTGATTAAAGAACTCGTGTCCTTTTAGTCTCCAAGTCATACGAGAGTAAGCTACTAATGCTAAAAAGTTGCCATTAGTTTTGTTAGTTTTTTTCATCCTAAATTGCCCTTAATTTGTCCCTTAGAATTTTGATGTGCAGCATACATCAAATGTCCATATGTAGAGAACATAAAAATAAATAAATCAATGAATTGAAATGAAATGAAAGCACAAACAGATGGAAACAACCAATTAAAAATTTAAACTCTTGCCATCTAATTTAGAGATTGCCCTTCGTACTCTTTTTTCACATCCTTCGCAATCCATATGAACCAAAAGCTCCACAATCTATCAAACAGAGAAAAATGTGATCCAAAGTACAAGTCAAAATGAAAATTATTTAACGCGTAGAAAAAAGGATAATTTTGTGGGTGCCGATACGGTACCACACGCATGATACCCCGTCGGCGATCCGGACTGTCCAAACGCGTTTTGGACAGTTCGGATTTTAGAAAGAGAAGAAGAGGAGAGTGGTGGGGTGGGGTGAGGAGAGGGAGAGGAAATAAATCGGATGATCCAAAACACGTTTGGACGGTCTGGATCGCCAACGGATACCGCCACGTGATACCCACTCGACACCCAAAAAATTTTCAGAAAGAAGGCATCATTTTCAGTTCAGTTAAATCTTTATTTTGACTTATTATAGTCCTTCCTGAATGTTTGTAAGTTTTTATCTGATTTTTTGCTTTTTCGTTTTCAGTTTGATGAAACCAATTGAAAAAATAAAAAATTGTCACTAGAAGCCAAACGAAAGTATGTTGAAGATAAAAATTAGTCTGAACAAACATGTTTCTAAGATTGTATTTTTATCTTTTCAAAAAAACTTCCTCAAATGAGATCTATGTGATTTTATCAAAAATTATACACGCACAACTTTAAAACACACTCATATATGTTCGGGACCGTTTAATGTGTGCACACCTAACGGTTTCGGACACAGTTGTGTCAGGAGTTATGTTACTATAAAGTCGTGTGCGTACCATTACTCTAGTTACATACATACAATATTTTCATATATATATACTCACTGCCATGGCATTTGATATTTGTGTCTGCCCAAAACACCAACCAAACATGGTGAAGCTCAAGCACTTGTGTAGCTGCTTCAGCTAGCTCCTTGTCCTGCTCCCAAGGCAGCAGTACTGGAATGTGAGAAGACAAGAATGGGGGAAGGTGGAATTATATGAAAGAAAACTAATGGGCAAGAATCAGAAAAGTTGTTCAACCTAATACTTTTGAAAAGTTCTCCGAGGGATTGGCCTTGTGGTTAAGACCAGCCGGCACTTAAGGTCCCGTTTCAGAACACCTTCTTAAAAAATAAATACTTATTTCACATTTTCAAATTCAAAAATAATGTAAATAAAAAAATTATTTTTTTGCGCCGTATAAAAGATCTCAATAAAATCTACTATCAAACAAGATCCATAATGCTAGGAAAATTATTTGCATAAACATATTATTTTTGAGCTTGAAATTATCTTTTTTCAAAATAAGTACTTATTTTCGGTTCCGGAACGGAGCCTTTAGGAGTTCACTCCCTCCTAAAATTTCAAGTTCAAAATGTTTTAGGTTCTATCAACTTTTTTGGAGCTAATTTATACGGAGCAATTGCTCCGGTTTTAATTGGGATCCCATAAGTTGGCGGTGGGATTGACCCTACATATAAGTAGAGGTGCATGTAAGTTGTACCGGACACCTAAGTTATAATAAAAGAATCAGAAAAGTTAACGAACTTATTACTTTTGATAACTTGTCCCTGTTGATATATACATTTCACATTCCTTTTATCACAAAGCAACTTGGTTTGCTTGAGGAGGGATATGCTTCTGTTTCTCATAGAGCATGTGACACAAGCATCTACTATGTCTTATCCTCAAAAGCAATGGGTTATCACTATTTCATTATTATGATATCTTCTCTAGTTCATTATGCCACAAATCAAGTTTTTATGTTTCTTTTTCTTTTTTCAACATTTGCCACTTTCAAGGTAATTTCTTCTTCATAAAAAATAGGGTAATTTATTGTAGGAAAGTGCTACAATTAATACGCATCATTATTTGGGTGTGTACAGTATGCACCATCTTGAATCGCACTGGATTCATAACCTTTTGCATAAAAATTCACAATATTTGCAAACTTTCAGACTAACATTGTTTAAAAAATTCATAATATCAACACTAAAACCACTTATAACATTCTTTGAGATATTGTCCTGAGGTTGAACATCCCTTTCATATTGAAGGTCTTTTTTTCTAACCACTTATACCAATAGGGTTATGGTGTAGGGGTAGATTTGTGGATTCCACCTTTATTCCCCTAGTTGGTACCTGATTTCTGGTGTTGGGCTTTGCCAGTTGATGGGCCAAGTTTTGGTGGAGAATAGTTTCGTTTTTTTTTTTTTTTTTTTTTTTTTTTTTTTAAATTTTAATCTTGTGGAGAATAGTGTCTGATAGCAACATTTTAGCATTGTAATTCGGGCATGAACATTCATGTGGCTTTCCGCGTAAGCTTAGATTTGTTATTTTCCTTTTGGAATCAGCATAAGATTAGTTTTTTTTTTTATCAGCAAAAGAAAATTTATTAATGAAGCTCCATAAAGATACATTGGAGAAGCTTAGCTCATTCACCTTCCAACTGAAATGTTGCCATTCGGGTGGGTACATATGCTGCAAAAAGGAGGAACTAATAAAGGAATGAAATAATCTCTCTCTCTCTCTCTCTCTCTCTCTCTCTCTCTCTCTCTCCATGGTATAGTAGCGTTATCTTGACTCGTAGTTGCTTGACTGTGGATCAAGGGTTTTGGGTTGTAAATGAACCGAGTAGCTCGCGAGCTCGGCTCGGTTTGGCTCGTTAAAACTCGGCTTAACTCGGCTCGTTTACTAAACGAGCCAAGCTCGAGCTCGAATATTCGGCTCGTTTACTAAACGAGCCGAGTGAAGCTCGGCTCGTTCGACAAAAGCTCGGCTCAATTAAAGAGGCTCGTTTAGTAAATGACTAGGCTTGAGCCGAGCTCGAGCTCGAGTTTTTGGCTCGTTAAGTAAACGAGCCGAGCTCGAGCAAGCCGAAGCTTGGCTCGGCTCATTTACACCCCTAATCAAGGGGAATGTCACCACAGCACTGGAAAAGTGGACATCACCATTACGAACAATAAGCATATGGAAGGCGGCTACAATTTTTGTTCTCCTCTTCTATTACATAATATAGGTGTCCTTTGCACCCCACTATAATTTGAACATTTTACTCAAGGTCAATTTGAAGTGTCCCCCTTCTGTTAATAAACCGTTAGATGAGTGATGAAAAAAATGATTGTGTAAGTTGCATGTGGCCTAATTAAGGATGTAACCTTCTTTGTTCAACCGTATTCTCTTCAAACTCGCTAGAAACACCCAACAAATAATACAGGAGACAGGAGATCCTGGGTTGAGGTACACCTCAAGTGATTTTATGAAAAACAAAACGAGGGACAACCTGCAAAAATGGCTAGAAACACCCAACAAATAATACACAGGAAAAATACACTCTTCAGCGTATCTCTATTAGTAAAATATCCTACAATTACCCCTCATTTGTCCATGCATTGAACCTTGTGGCATGATCTCAAGAACCATCAACACCTTCAAATAAATACTTTCAAACATGCCAAGCAACATTTCAGTCCTCCCCTCGGTCCATTCATACCACTCCACAATGTACACGGAAATAACTGAAGATCAGTAGTGCCTTGATGACATAATGTCCAAGCAGACAGGAAAAACCTCGCATATCTAGGGAATCCAGTACGTATGATATCACATCACCGTCTGCAGACATGATGGAGGAGTATGAGACCCACAGTCAAGTACTATTTAGTAATATATGTTTACAGATGGTACTGAGCAAGATATATTTGCATGCCTCTGAGATTGTAAGGGAAGCATAGACATAAGAACATTATTAGGTGGAAGCTGATTCCATCGTCTGGACTGTAGGAGCTGTGATTGCCACCAGATTTAGATCAGGGGTATTGGAATCTCCAGACCTTTCGCGGATTTCCCTGTATTCTTGACAAATTGCACACAAATGGCAAAAGAAATGAGTCACAAAGTCTCCGCATGGCGCCTCCTGCGTTTAATAACAACGAAAGGTGGTGAACCATCGGGAGTTATACAATGGAATATCAACTCAAAGACGTGACCAATGGCATGATATCCAACTCCAAGCATTACAGGGTTGAATATGTGAATCCAATTCTACAATACGATTGGCGTTGGCTTCCAATAGTTATGGTTTATCAGTAGTCTATGGAGAAGTTTGTTGGACAATACAATTCACCTTTGAAGGCAACCCGTTACATACCAGAGGCCCCCACACAATTTGACAGACAAATGTGTCTCATCATTTCTGTACGCCTACCAAATAGAGTTGTTCTTCCAAAGGTACATAAGCACATATGTATGGCCCTGTAAAAAGTTTATGTTGCTCTTTTACTGATATCATAGTAACAAAATCAACTAGGGACTCTAACTACAGGTCAACTATAAGCCTTCAACTCTACGAGAGCAACACTACACAAAAAACAGCACTGGCACCTATAGTCGATATACATCAACTATATATCATAGATACACCTTTTTCTCACTATAAATAAAGTATTCCTTTCTAAAACGTCATAGCGCCATTAAAATTTGACCACTCGCCTCGCAAATCAGGGCTCAGTCACCGACCAGAAAAATTGCCAGTTCAAGGGTTGGATCAATCAACAGCTTGACCCAATTTGCAATCCCGAAGCCGATACTTAGATAATTATGACACCCCCACAATATAAAGAACAAATTATCAGTAGCGTACAAACATCCATGGTGTTATTCTTAATCTCCAATTCCCAGAAATTAAATGAGCACAACATTAGAATGGCTTAAGATGTTTCCACCAATTAAACAATAAACAACAATAAAAACCCACCACCCGATTGGGTACGCCAGAGTTGGAGGGAAGTGCCCTTAACTAATGAATTTTTCTGCACCTGCTAACCAATCTGGAACTCCCCAATTCCGCACCCGCCACCTGATAACTAATGGTACATTAAGTTGAATTTAGTAGCAAGTAGCAAACAGACGACTAATTAATATTTTTACAGAAAATTCAAGTCTGTGAATATTAGGTGGGTGATGGAAGTCAAGCGCCTCGGGCCCCCTATTTTTTTAAAAATTAGGGGCTCCCTATTTTTTTTAAAATTAGGGGCCCCCTATTTTTTAAAAAAATTAGGGCCCCCCTATTTTTTAAAAAAATTAGGGCCCCATATTTTATGGGCGGTTATACTACGTACAACAACAAAAAAAATCCATTATAATGTGAGCATAATTACTACTTTCGTTGCTAAAAATGTAAGAAAATTTATATTTAATTGATAATTTTGCATTCTTGTAATGATCGATACTTTTGGAAATTTCATCCACATAATTATACGTTTTTGTTTTACTTTTAGATTGATTTACGGTTTATTTTATTTTCTTGTAAAAGTATGTAAGGGGCCCCAACTATGAAGTTCACCTCTGGCCCCCAAAATTTCAAGGACGTCCCTTAATGCAGGGGTACCTTTCTCCATACCATCCCCAACGATATCACTTGTGTTTTTCTTTTATCAGCAACGATATCACTTGTTTGATATCAATAGACAGCAACGCAGGCATAGTAGTCGTGCAGACTTATTCACAACACAGAAATTTATCATCCAGAAATGTAAGTGAAAGATGCTTTGGGGCCATGAAGGCCAGCTTCTCAATACAAAAACCAAGGCTGAGGTGGAACAAAGTGGAAATTTGTGACTGCATGTTTGTCTTATCCAGTATTGGGTCGACATGTTGCGCCGGCTGCATTATTTTTTCCAAGGGATACGAGGATGACAAAAAAACAGAACCATTGTTCCTAAAGTATCAAGCAAATTATACATGGAGACCAATAGAAAAGACATACCTGCAGGTTATACTTGGACCTTATCGCCGTACGATAGCCGCAGGCATAGCATGCAACAAAGCATCCAGGCAACCCCAAAACGAGGCCATCGGTTACCAAGCAGCAGACAGTGTTCACAAGAGCCCACAAAATGAAATGGATCGTGCATGATCCCATCAAAGTTCCAGACCCCAAAAACTCTGCATTTTTTCCAAATAGATAGCATGGGCAAACAAGACCGATACAACCTGAGCAACGAAAAAAAAAGGAATCACCAAACAATTGATGGAATCATTGTTTGCCACCACAAAAAAAGATTAGAATACTTAGTACCACAGTACATGTAAAACATTTTATACCCACTTAGATTCACATATTTGAAGCAATTATCCAGTCAGATAACACCAGATATGCCTACAACTGATTTGAAATGCCTGAAGTCAGAACAAGGCTTTGACCAAAAACCCAATTCCATTAGTCCCTTTGTTCAAATAAGATAGATATTCATTTAGGTGTTGAATATGGAGTCTTGTAGATTTCATTGGGATAGATGGATGCAGCAGACATATATTCTATTGGTTTCAGTGTTCATAAGCATTATTCTTGTTAGAAATCAGCTGACTTCTGTGGTGCTACTACATATTTACAATTAGAGCCTTATTTTTTCATTTATTATTCGTACAGTAGTATACATAAATTTACAAAACGTGTCCGCTGTGTCCTCAATTTTAAAATTTTACATGTCAGAGTTCAGTGTTGAGCCGCGTGTGCGTGTCGGTGCTATTTACGAAATTGGGTCTTGTGATATCATGTAACAACTAACCAGTGAGCACTGTATTAGTGGAACACCAATCCCACGAACCGCAAGGTTGCATGGCCGCACTGTAAATTGGAGACCCTCCAACAACTATTTTCAGAAGCTTGTACTTGAGGAGACAGTGGCCCAGAGGATGTTACTCTAAAAGGGAGTTGAACTAGAGACTTTTGTTTGTAAGGCACTTACCTCCGCTCTCCGTACCGAGTGAGCGAACCCTTTGGGTTATTATCATTATTAGTTAGTCGTGCCACTAGAAGAGAATTTAAGATGACCATAGATTTGAATTTTTTGGCTTTACTACTCAAAATGCACCTTTCAGTAATTCAAGGTCACAAGACAGAAATTAGCATACAGCTCTGCATATCGTCGCAGCAAGCACAGATTCCAGAAGACCATTGTGCAGGGCTATCACCGGCTCCACTCACGCCCGGAATTGCAGAGATAGGTATGCCATTGTTGCTCGGCGCAACCTCTAATTCTGAATCTGATTGTCCCAAGGGAATGTAAGGAGGTGGAGCATAGTTGTTTTGGCCTCCCATTTTCCTTTCTAATGAAGAAATAATATGACTCAATCAATCTCTCAGCCTCCTCCTGTTGTGCAGTTAATGTAATCTCTCAAACTCCAAACTGTTAAACAAAAGGAATAACAAACTGGATAAGGATCAAATTATCAAAGCTGCAGAGCAGGATCATAAATAGAAAAAATTATTCAGTGCCCCTGGGGCACAGCACACGACGTGCCCCGGGCACCTTTTCCACTACACATTTGGTGTGGGGCAAACCAAGTGTGTAGGCCTCAACTAATGTGGGGTGAAAAGTGGCCTGGGGCACCAAATGGCAAAGCCCCAGTCAGTGGCATTGAATAATATAATCCAATAATTTAAAGAGAGGGAGTAGTTAGTTATGTAGCACAAAAATGAACACGACAACAGACTATGACACACAAATTTCCACAAGTTGGAGGGCACAGCACGTTGATAGAGGCGTTTTTAAAAATATTTCTATGTGGTTTGTTATACTCCATAGAAGAAGTAATGACAAACTGGGGCCCTCGTCATAGACGAAATACCATATATACTTTTGTTTACATTTATCATTCACCGTTCACTAAGTGTTCCAGCAAAAACTGTTTACCCCGTAACATGTCTTTGTAAACACTAAGCCATCATCATCTCTCACACAAAATAGACTACTTTCCTAAGCTTTAACAAGAGTCTGCTATTTCTTTCCACTCCCAACATTCTGTGCAAGTGTTTTTTTATAGAATGTCCAAAACATTTGTTTGTGTCAGGGTTAGTTTTCTCTAAAAAGTTTGTCTATAACCTAAGGACTTTAGACAAGTTGTTTCCGCTAAATGGACTTTCAGTCAAACAGTGTGTTTTGTGGACTTTACCCCATTTAGTCCGGAGAGCATCGACTTCGGACACTTTCCGACACTACGTGATCCATAGGTGA
Source organism: Rhododendron mucronatum var. ripense (assembly GCA_019656295.1). NCBI lineage: Eukaryota > Viridiplantae > Streptophyta > Magnoliopsida > Ericales > Ericaceae > Rhododendron > Rhododendron mucronatum. The sequence continues at coordinate 1,057,781 of BPLT01000127.1, read as the reverse complement.
ATAGTCAACAAAACTGGAATTGAAAACAATAAATCAACAGGGTTTCTTCTTCTTCCTTGTTTATTTTTCCTAAAAAACCAATGGTGCGCGAAACCGTTGCTCCCAGAAGCAAACACAAATAATCTGGACACAAGAACTCACAACCCACAATTGTCTCTTTCTCCTTCACCATTCCTAGTGCTAGAAGTCGCAACGAACAACGACCTCTCCTTGTGGCTAATTCTCGTACGACAAAATGAAACCTCATCGTCGTGCATACAAAGTCTAGTATTTCGGAATTTGAAGATCTTTACACCTGAAAAAAGAACGGCGAAACCTAGAAACTCCAACCACCCTAAGAAAACAAGAAAATTACGCGAATCCACACAGTGGTATTGATTACAAACGCGAGAGAGAGAGAGAGAGAGAGAGAGAGAATACCGGTTTGGCCGCAGAGATACGGGAATTGAACTGTATTCCAAAGCTTCCTGCCCTAGCCTGAGTTTACGTTCCGTTCCCCGATTAGTAAACGAGTCCTGATATAATTTCAACGCTTTAAATTCAAATGTGCTTAAAGGTGAGTGATTATTTAAGTGCGGGCCCCGTGGTGCTCCAAGGCTCCATTGGGCCTCCTCCATGGCGCTTGACCAACTTATGCGGAATTCAAAATGTGAGTACGTAGAATTACCCTCTTATTCTTCTTTAAAAAATGTGAACTTTTTATGCAATTAGCTAGCAAGTACTTGCGGGTATATATTTTAGTAAAATCTTTAACTTTCTACTTATGATCATTGGATTTATAATTATGATCAAATTGCTTTTGATTGTTTACATTATCAATAATTGATGATTATACAATTCAAACCAGAGACCATTTCTTATAAGGACAATATTATTTTAATAAAATACGGATCTTTCTTTCCCGATCGAATTTTAATGATCTGAGCCACTCAATATATTCAGAACGTAATTTTAAGGATACCATAGAGAAATCAGCAAAAAAAATACCGAGAAGGGCTTCATCCGAGCAGTTTTTGTTTGTTTTTTATGTAACGGTTCAAATAAAAACTGCTCAAATTAAGCACTTCCCGATCTTTTTTTTTGCCGATTTCTCGTGAGTACCCTTAAAATTACGTTCTGAACACATTGAGCGGCTCGGATCATTGAAATCCGATTGGAAAAGGCGAGAAATTGGGAGGTTCACATATAATGTCCTCATTTTAAGGTCGTTACTTGAAGATTTCTGATTCAAACCATATACATCGTAATAATATCGTTGAAGAATCGGAAATTGAGCCGTAACTGCACATTCTATACTAATGATGTAAAATATTTGCTATAAAAGGAAAAAAAAATCCACCTTACGGCTGATTTGGAATTTGGGATTTGGCAACCGTAGGTGTTAGGATTATTCGTATTGGGATTAGAGCTTTTTTTTTAATAAGTAGATTGGATTGGAACTAAATTTGTGTTTCCCTTATTTGTAAAAGCAAATTTTCATAGGAATAAAGTTGAATTTGATGGGATCAATATTGTGTAAAGCAATTGATTTAGTCTACCGCAAATATAAGAGAAATAACTAGGTACGGCTGATTGGCTTCTCTTCCAACCTAAACATTGAGAGATTATTATTTTTTTTATCATAAACTTCAAGAGAGAGATACAATAGTTTTAGCAAATATTTTCTGGTCGAAGATTTAAGAGATGACCTTTATTTTTTTTTTTCCTTTAGTCTTATCCCAGATGATAGTTGTGTAGTGGGGTTAAAAATGTTAGAAGAATTTATGGTAATAGTCTGAGGCCATGCTACTAAGTTTGCTTTTTGGAAGAGTATATAATAGTCCAAAGAATTGTACAGGTAAACGTTTTGAGAGTGTGATAGGCACCGGCAAAAATTTGATCTTATCGATGCAATATATTTTTTGAAAGTTTATTTTCAATCGAATCCAGAAGGTCTAATTGTCCAAATTACATTGGTCGGGGGGAACATAGCTGGGGCTTGGGGCAAATCACCGGCATTAGCTTTGTATGTCAGCCAATGTGCACAAGAAAAGCGCTCTAATGCAACATTGTCTTTGTATGCTATCAATTCAACATTGTATTTACATGATTTGAATCGTCGTTGTTAGTGCCGTAGGTATGAGCACTTCGCTAGTATTATACGTTGCAATACGTTTTCGCACACTTTTATATATTTTCATACATTTCAATTTTCAATACACTTTTTAAATCTTAAGCCCCTAATAACAATCCACCGGGCTGCCTTAGAATTTTCTTTCAGTTTTTAGAACTATGCACAAATTCACACACTTATATATAGCCCATTTAATTGAAATTTAGTTTCGAAAACCTCTTCATTTGCCAGATTTCTCATAGAAATTTTTTTTCCAGAATCACAACCAAAGTCCAATTTTACTTTGAGTTAGCAAAATCCTATAAACAATAACTACAGGTTTTGATGCAGCGCAACCACCTTTTACGAAACTAGTTGCAAGAAAAGATCACGAACTTGCTGATGCTAAAGATTCTCTTTTTAAAACATAAACACAAATACGTATGAACTAGAGGTATTCCCTCTTCGAACATACGATAATGAGAAAACTCACAAATTTTCTTTAATTCAAACACTCCATTTTAATGTCACCCGACAACGTATTTTATACTAAAAACCTAAGACCGAAAATGAATCAGCAAAACAGGAAGCTAAATCCCAGTGAATCGCTACTTGACTCAATATTACCAGAATTAAAAGATTTGATCTCAAATCTCAATACTAGATAATAAAAGAAAACTTGGCAAAATAAATGGCACTCAAAGCAGAATATTCAAAAATAATTTATAACAAAATGGCACTCAAATCTTTTATGACGAGCCGAGTTTTATGACGTGATCTGTCGCTATCCGGATTGAATAAACCCCCGGTCAGTCGCATGGGTTTTATGGAACTGTTCACGTTGCAGCCATCCTCAGTGGAAATCCTCTAGAAAGAAGGCCAGCAGAAGACGACGAAACGCCATACTCATCGGGAACTGCTCTGCATCAAGCCCCATCTCTCTCTCTCACTCTTCTTCGTCTTCTTCCGCAGCCGAAGCATCGACTAAAACCTCTCCGGCATCCCTGTAAGGCACTACAAGTCTCTATCTCTCTCCGCTCGCCATTCGAATTTTTTGTCTTCTTCGGGTTTTTTTTTTTTTGGTTTTGTTTTGTTTGGATCGACTTGGGTGCATCTCAAAATAATTTTTACGTTTGCTCCGGCCGTTTCACGTGCTTACGACCGGAGGTGAGTTGGCCCGAGAGTTTTTGGGAAAGGGAAATGAAGCAGAAACCTTATGAGGGGCTATGTCTCGGGCCAAGACCGCGGGGCCAACCCTTAGGGTTTAGTTTATGCGTTTTATTTTCACAGTCTCAAAATCTCAAAGTATTGATCACCTTCCGAGTTGTTAGATTTTAATCATTCTTCTAATCCTCTCCAATTCTTCCCCTGTTTTCTTCTTCAAGCTAGTTTCTCTCCTTGAATTGCGATTGTAATTTATTAGTAGCATAAGATAGGAGTAGTTGTTTTTTTAGAATATCTTTGTTCTCTAGGTTCATGATTGCTTGCTTTTGCCCATGATATCTCTACTTTTCACTCTCTCTGTACATGCACAAACATTTATAAAACAAACCACGTTCAAAAGTATAGTTCTATCTGCAAAGCGATCGAAAGCTTAAAATTTGAGAGGAGTTCTTTCTTCTTAAAGAAATTTAATCTTTCTTCCCGCAAGTTACTAGATATAAATAAGTTCTTTTGACTAATGCAAAAAAGTTTGAATCCTTTTTGACAAAATTGTGACCGGACAAATTTTCCGCAGTGAGTCCTTTGACATTCAAACTTAATTTCTTTTTCGAGCCATGGACAGTCAGAATCCCGTACAATATATATTTTTTGGTTATACGCAATATTTACATATCTCTAATATCTCCGTGTATGTCAGCATTTACAGGTCTGTTGAATTGTATGCAATGGGATTGTTAACAAGTTCTCTGCCGCCAATGTGCCCGAGAGATAAGCATTGCTCGGAATGGGCTAGAGAGTATATTAAGTATTGTCTGTGCGATGTGAGAGATGGAGTATCACTGGCACTGGGATTAGTGAGTGTAATCAGCTGGGGTGTTGCTGAGATTCCTCAAATCATCACCAACTACAGGAAAAAATCTACTGAGGGCCTCTCTATCGCCTTCCTAATGACTTGGATTGTCGGGTAATACTATGTTCATCTTCTTTAGGAGCTATGTACGGATTTTTAGCCTATCAATGCCGCTAATTGTTTAATATCTGGTGGTACCCAAAATCCGCACGTGTTTCAACCTATTCCTGCTATGTATTGACTTGTACCTGATTCTTTGTCAGCCTTGATGCCTGATACTAAGACAGCTACAACCACTTTAAGTGCTTTGGCGCAGTAAATAATTTTATGAAATTTACGACCGCTGCACTTTATTCTGGCTACGTATCATTGATACTCGTGGTACCGTTAGTCGGGCCGCTACTGCTATTTAGATCTTCGTTGGCGTGTGTTTGTGTCTGTCTTTGGTCTTACATTTGTGCATACGTGATATGTCTGATTAGGTTACTGTTATTGCAAATATTCGTTCTCTGTTTTATTCTTTATTTAACCATTTCTTTTGGGTTTCTATTTCCTTGCTATTCTTTATTTCTGTATTTTTTGAGCTCTGTCATTATGTCAGCTGGTGTTTTATGATTTTAGGGTAGAAGTAGGAAATTTAAAATATTTATTTTACCCATTTAGAGCACATTTCTCTTTTTTAGCCGGTATTGCTTTCCGATTCAATTTTTTTTGGGTTGTTGTTCGGGCCAGCTCATGTGCAGCTTGACTATTCCCCTCCCTGGTCTGGTCAAAGGCATCCATGCCAGGATTAGGGGATTCACAAGAGATTCTCTCCTGTGGCCTGGCCCAAGAGGTTGCCAAGTTTTGAACTCAGGATGTCTGTGTTTACAGGCTCATCCTGTTGTCACTTGAGCTACCCCTTGGGGTTGATCGAATGCTTTTGTAAAGTAGTTTGACGGACCCTTTTTATTTTCCCTTAAAAGGGTGGGGACATTCTGATTGATATGCTCTCGGTAAAGTTGCTAATGCTTTGGAGAGCTTGTTTCCAACCCAATCTGTGTTTCTCTATTCTCCACCTTTTACTCTTTTAAGCCTCTTTTGTTTCCACCTTGCAAGCAGGACAACTAAACCTCCATGCTATGTCAAGAAGATGAAGTGTTTTTGTTTCTATTGATTTTTCCATTGTGCTGGTGTCAGACCAAACTCTTTGGTTGAGGTCTTTGATTTAGTAAAACCTGCCTCTGATCCTCTACTAGTTCGTACTCTTGCTAACTAGAAATGTTTGCAAAACTCGTCTTTACATCCATGGGTTGATAAGTCTAGAAAGTGGGCACACATCTCATGCCAGCATCATGCTACCATAAAATTCGTCTTGTCACCGAAATGTATGGTCGCTGAAATAGATCCAAGTATTAAGGGACGTGGAATAGAAGTTCTACTTGATGTTCAAAGCAAACTAGAGGATTTGAACCAGGTTGATCATTTGTATAACTTGTTTGGAGATTAAGAACATCAAATACCTTTAAAAAATGTTGAACATTCACATTATTAAAGATGGCTTTTTGGAAGAGACAACAATAGTAAGTATACCTATGGACAATATATTCCTCAAATCTAGGATATTTACTGCGAGTCTGGTTACTTTTTAGCAGTGACTTTTATCTTAATTTGATAGCTAGTGTTGAGCTTGATTATCTTTGTACCTTTTTTCCTGCAGAGATCTGTTCAATCTTTTTGGCTGCATGCTGGAACCAGCCACTGTGAGTCATCCTTTTATATCTCAAATGCTTGTTGACACTTTTCTTTCTCACTTTAATAGTGTCCAAATATTGGCGTCTCATTTTGGAAGATGATCTATATTGTATTATTTTCTCTCCGTCACATACTCTAATTTGAGATCCGAGTGTGGTGGATGTGGATCTGCTCTCAAACACAAATTCACGAAATGGGTGTTCAAATAGGGAAGCCAACCAAAATCGTTCTTTTTTCTTGAACAAAGGATGTACGAATTGGAAATTTGACATAAGCTCCCGGTTTTATCTGATCAGTTAGCCAATTCCCTTGAATTTTGAAGTGTTGCGCTAACAATGAGGGATTGAGGGTCATGGTTTCTTGAAGCTCTAGTGCACTGCCTGGTTTGTCAACTGGTTGTATCAATGTAATCTACCACGAATCTCGTGCTCTATTAAAGTTGCATGTAGTACCGTGTCACAAAAAAGTAAAACAAAAAACTGACTTGGCAACACCTCATTAAGACACGAGATAGGAACAACCTAGGAAGCATGGACATGGCTACCCGCCTCATGTATTTGTGTAACGAAAATGCTCGGACACGCCACAAAAGACATTTCTTATTTTATTTTGATCAGGGCTTCGAACACTTGTTGGTAGGGGTGTGCACGGGTCGGGCGGGTCGGGTTTGACCCCGAACCCGACCTGACAATGTCGGGTAGAACATTTTAGGACCCGAAAACCGAACCTCACAGGTGGTAGAACCGTTTGCTAGCCCGATTCTTTACTTCGGGTCGCGTCGGTTTTTTAACAGAAAAGTAAACCCGAACCCGAATCGAAGTATGATTTTTAACGAAAAGTGAACCCGTACTCGTCCAAACCACATGGTCGACCCCGCCCGAGACCCTTTGGGTTGGGTCTGCGGGTGGACGGGCTTTTTGCACAGGCCTACTTGTTGGGCATGCCCAATTATGAGTCAAATTCTCAGTATTTGTTTTCAGTCGAACAAGAAAGGGACACCTTATTTCACGCTGGGGACATGCTAGGACACTAGGGAGACACTGGGTCACGTTTGAAGGTCATATGCAATCTTGAAAGTGGTGGTCGGATCAAAATTGCAATGGATACTTAGTTCTTGAATACCTCTTTAGTAGCACTCTTGACCTTGTTCTCTCTGGTATGATTCTTTTGCTTGTGGAAGGAGCCCCTACGATGGGCAGTTTTTAACAAGATTAGTAGCTATTTGTTTTTTTGACTTCCAATGACATTCTATTTAATTCCTAAAGACATCTTGAAGTGTAGACATCTTGAAATGATTCTCGTTTTCCTGTAGCATGTGGTCATTATCAACATCAGTCTTGTCATTGCGCAACACATTTCGAGATTGACTTGGTCCTATCTTATCATTTCCCTATTTAAGACCTTAGTAGAAGGACATCCAATCGGGGTGATGAATTCGCATCAGAAGCGCTCACAAGTCAGAATCTTTTAGGAACCTTGCTCCCATCGAGAAAGAAGCCCACTCCAAACTTGGATAGATTCTCTTAAGTGTACAAGCCTCAAAAGAAACATAAAGAAAGCTTCCAGGCTAGAGAAAATATCTACTATTGATAAGATACGGGAATTGTTCTTCGCACACCCGTTTTGGAGAGCAGTTAGTAACTTAGGGAGTGCGAAAATCACTGCCCTAAGATACTAGCAAAATGTTGACTAAAATTTGCTCAAGTACTATGTACCCATATAAAATCTATTTTATCTCCACGCAAAATTGTCATTGACACTAATTATGAATTGACAAGTTAGCAATACAACAACAATAATAGTACCCATGTAATCCCAATTGATGGGGGTATGGGCAGGGGAGGACCGGAGATAGACCTTAATTTGGCAATATATGCATAAAGTGACTACTCTCAGAAAGTTTTACTACTTAAATAGTGGCTCCTGTATAACTCTGAAAATCAAGGAACTCAAGGGACGTTATATACCGTGGAACCATTGCCCCTAAATCAAAGCCGAAAAACATCAAAGAGGGCAGGCCTCAAGACTTGTTCAAGTTATGTTCTCAATTGGCTAGTTAACAATATAAACAAAAATTGAAGAGTATCAGTAACTTTTTTTGTATATTATACTCTCTCTCTCTCTCTCTCTATAGGCATTCCCAAAATTAGATTCTTCTATATCCTTTGGCTCCCCTCCCCTCTCGCACTCACTTCTGCTTCACACAACCAAGTCTGAGAATAACAATCCGTATTGGGTCTGTATTATTTGTATTGACTTTCATTATGATCACCCATCATAAACTGTAACAAACTATAGTTTGTTTCATTTATTGCGTGCAGAGTACAATTTTAGTATTTGACTAATTTTTTGTTTTACTTGTATCACCTGAGATGAGTCTATTCCTTAAGAAAACAGGAGTCTGATTTGTCATAGTTGCAGTTTATTGACTGAGTCCTTTTTCCTTGCCATTGCAGCTCCCAACACAATTCTACATGGCAATGGTAAGAGTTTTTTCACTGGAGATAAATAATAAATTTGCAAGTTCCACTTATCTATCAAGTTTGTTTATTTGACTATGGCTACTGTGGTTCACAGTTATTTACGTTGACTACCTTGGTTCTCGCTGGTCAAACAATATACTATGGCCATATCTATCATCGGCTGAAATCCAATAGACCAAGCCACAAGGTTGAAATCCCGAACTTGTCTTCTTTTGCTATGTTTTGAGCGATGTTTCTTCTTTCGATTCTTTTCTCCTTGCGTTTGATTATTGTTTAAGGATAGTTTTATTAGTTACTATATACATGTGGACCTTGTTTGCTTTAGCATTATGCAAATTCAAAATCATACACTTACCCCCTTTTGTAGACTATTAACCATCAACATGTTAAGTAGATTATTTGGTTCCATGTCATAGGTTTTAGTCTTGATTCCAAACGCTTCTGTGTTTCCAAAGTTTTTCACAGCTGCCCATCTTGTTTCTGAAACATTTCTAAATTTTTTACTTTTCTAAGCTAACCGGGAAAGGCACAACTACTGAAATTTTAATCACTGCTTATACCCAAAAAAAAATTATGCGTTCAAACTATCTTTTATTAGTGATAAGTTACCCACTGCTTATAGTTTCCCTCTCCTTGGTAGAGGTAAAGCCCTTAGTAGCACGAAGCGGGAGCGGGAGCGGAAACGGGAGCGGGAGCGCGGGAGCGGAGGCACCTAGAAGCTCCTAAGGTTGGGAGCGCCTAAGAAGCGTATATTGATTTCATATAAATACGTATATAAAGTATCTTTAAATACTTAACCATTGAAGGAAAAGTGATTACTTATGAGAATTTTCATGATCTTAAGGGGTACTTATAGGAAGTTAGATATTTTCAATTTGCCAAACTTCTTGAGTGATAAGATTTTCATATTTTTATTTCCACAATGGCATACCTCCCTTAAAAGTAAGAGAATAGTTGCCTTAACCACCCAATAAGCTCCCTTGTTAGTTGGGAGCGAGCTCCCGTCTCAAGGGGAGCGAGCTCCCGTCAAGCTCCCATCTTGGGAGCGCCGATTCGCGCTCCCGTCTTGGGAGCGCACCCATTTTAGAAGAATCCTGCTACTAAGGTAAAGCCTAATAGAAGTCATGTGTATTGCCTTGAGGCATGTTGGAAAGTTAGTTTTCTCATTGTCACTTGTTTCATGTGAAGAAATGTAGAGGTGATGTGGACTTGAAGACCCTCATTTTGGCTGCTTGCCATGCCTTTTAACCCCATGTTCTTAAATATCCTGCTGCCATGACATGTTACCACTTACCAAACCGTCTAAAAAAATCTAGAAAGCTGACTGTAGGAAAGTCGAACCTAGTTTGGTTCATTTACAAATCTTATACCCTTTCTTCTACAATGTACCCTAATTCAGCATACTTTACATAACTTTTTTCGACCATAAAGACATTTATAAGGCTGCAATATTGGGAGCTTTCAAACCTGTAGTACATTAACAAGTACTTATTTTCTGGAAAATCTGCCCACGACATTTGCTTTTCCTTGAATATGATTCGATATCAGTGCTTATATTGCTGGAAGAGTATCTATTGCCCTCTTTTTTCTCCATGTGTTGTCATCCAGTGAAGTCTTCTAGCTAATCTTCTAACGTGTAAGGTTGTGAATGTTGCGTGTTCCTTTTAAATCAAGAATATTATGGTATAGCATTATTGGAACTTTTTGAGCATTTAGTGCTATGCTGCTGTTAGGCTCATTGAGCTGTTCAGTAATAACCCATATATTATATGAAAACACTTTGTTTACCCTTCAACAGATCAATTCAGTTTGCTGATGCCACTATTTTTATTGTCTATTGTCTGATCGACTTTGTTGTTTCTCTAATGTTATTTGTCATAACTAGTGTCCAATTTTTGATGCATAATTTCGGTACAATTATACCCAGACCGAGGCAGTAGAAAAGAGAATACCATGCAGTGGTGTTGCCAAGAAACAAGACAACAATGTAGACAGATGGGGAAATGCAATCGATGACTTTGGGTTAGGAGTTGCTCAGAGTTCACCTATTCCACTTCCAGGCGTCCCTCGTAGTAGTTCACTTGAAAGAGAACTATACTACATGTAATTCATTCATCCCCTTGAAGTTGTTACATATGTTCTGTTTTGCTCTCCGATTGTGTTTAATAGGTTGGTTTTTCTAGGGGTTTACACAATTATAAAATATCGTTCCTTGATAGGCATAAGAAGTTTAATAATTATTCTGATTTCTCCCAGTCCTGGCTGTTGTTAAGATGATGAGTTTGCGTTCCTCAAGAAGTTAAGCATTTTAGTTTCTCAGTCAATGTTACCATTCCCCATGTGATCCAGGGTTCTGGAAACCAGATGGAAACCTATTGAGCTTTGAGACTGGCCTCTAAGTTTTTTTGTGAAAACGTACTTCGGCTTGTAGCTTGTTCTTGAAGTGATAGATTTTCTAAATATGTCTTATATTGTTGCTTGATTTCATTGAAGCTTATTATCAGCTACAGCTGTCCATCAATCTTGTTTGTAGAGTAATGACTCTGGTTATCTTATCTCTCTACTTGCTTTCTTTGTATCCTCTGATTACGTTTAAGTGTCATGGCTGATCTCTGTCTCTCACCACAAACTTTTAGTTTTCCTTGTATCAACTAGAATCCTTGTAGCGGCGAGCGAGAGCAGATTTGGGATTTTGAACTACTAACCTGTTTATTTCTCTGACATCAGCATTCTTGATGTGTTTTGAGTCTTCTTTCTTTTTATGTTTTCCTTTTATTTTTATTTGGTTCAATAGTGCCTCTTCTTTCTTTTTTCATTTTTATTTCTTGGTGGAAAGTGTGCCTTATTTACTTCTAATGGCCTAAGGAGTCCTGACTCCCGAAGGACTCAAAAGCAATTGAATGTTCTCTACCTGTTGGTATTGTGTGTAAGCTCTATTTATATGCCATGCTGAGCAAGTTAATTAAGTGGCACGGCCAATTCAAGGATTTACATTCTCCTTAACCAGCCAAGGAAATAGTGTTGTTACTGCTCTTTGGAATATAGTGGCCTCATGGACCTCTTCATTAGAAGATCCGTAAAAATAGAGAATTGGATAGCTCAACATGCATCTTGGGAATTTTACAGGTCAGCGAGATCACTGACAAGGAGTCATACTCCTACATCAGGATCTTTTCTAGCACAGAGAATAACTCTTACAACATTGTCTCGTCAGAATACCTTTGAAGAGCCCTTGCTTGGTGGGCTTGCATCTACACAGTCTGCACCTCCTTCAAACAATAAAACCATGCTATGTGCAGTGAGTTTCATGAATCTGATTTTTGGAAGTTTCAGTTTGCAAGGAACATTTGTCTATTTTGATTGAGGAAATTTATCTTTTGACCTTTCTTTTACTTAGTTCTCTGCTGTAACATTCTTCCTTGGCACTTTAAATCTGCACCTAACGGAAAGCAACGGGCTTCGCATGGTTTCTGGAAAGCGGTACAAAGGTGTTGTAATGCAAGTGGGAAGAAAGCTTTTACAGGTAGAGAACTTAGATAGTCAATTACCTTTTTTTGTTAGTATTACTCCCTAACCACAATGGTTTATCGATGTAGAATCAAGTGTCTGAGTTTATTCTCTCCATTATCTGCACGGAAAGTGGTTTGTCATACCAGGTTCTCAGTGAATAGTTTATTTGTAACTAAGGGTTTTTATGAACATCTGTTTGGATAGTCGTTTTTAAGTGGTCTATTGCTGGAATTACTTGGAAAATTGTGTTCTTGAACCACTGAAGCGGTGGTGCCTTTGTTCGATCTCAAGCATTCCGTCCTGTCCTTCAAGATAGCTTTTTGTAAAAGTTAGGAATTAGAAGACCATGTAAATATATGATTCAGTAATCACATAATGATTGTGCATGGAATTGCAGGTAAGTGGTGGTTTTATGGAAGAAACTGGGGGTGCAGGGAGCAGTAGAATTGGAAACTTGCTTGGTTGGGGAATGGCAGCCATTTACATGGGTGGACGGCTTCCACAAATTTGCTTAAATGTGAGAATTTCCTTGTCAAGTAAATTTTTGTTACTCTACACCAACAATAAAGTTCTTTATTGTGCTTTATATTGATGACAATGACAAGGGAATATAATTCCCAAGCGTGATTGCATCTATTTAAGCTTTGCAAAATCTTGCTTCTGTAGTAAAATTGGGATTTGGAAAGGCGAAATAGCAGATCAGATGTGATATGGTTTACCACCCCCTTTCATGCTCTTTTAGTAGGTATTAAAAAGGAAATAGGCTGACCAAATATTGGGCATGGATTTCAGAATGTGTACGCGATTATGCGAAACAATGCATAAATGCAAAATTGTTCCTAAGGTATGTGCTTAGTGTTGTATAAAGTTTTGTCCTTAAAATTTTCAACTCGAGTCAAATAGGTCCAATTTATAGTCACAATCTAAGTTGGTAACGGAAGTACTTATAACGCACACCTCTGGACCCAGAAGTATACATTTCGTGTCAATTTGAATTTTGAATCAATTACAGCCATTCCCTTGAAGATGCAATGTGGTTCACCTCATAACCAGAATCCATTTTAGTTGCACCAGTAAATGCACCAGCACACTTTATGAAGTGGGTGTAATGCCTTCATATCGATCTCCAATCCATCACGGCATGAAGTTCTGTAAAGTCCCGTGGGTTGATCCATAGGCACTAACTATTGATCGAGTCATAACACAACTTTTTAGAGCCGACCTACCAGTGACTAAATGTTTCATAGTGGCGTCAATGGATCATACATCTTTGTTGATGTATCCTGATAATAAGTAGGTGCATAAACTGAAACTTATGGAGCTACACAGATAGTTACTAAATCTTTCGGACTGCCAAAAAACCTTCCTTCTTGAGTAGCTATTAACATGGATTCAGGAAACTGCATTAGAACCATTTCTGTTAGATAAACATTCCAATTACAGATCCTGCTGAAGCACCCATTCCCATGAAGATGCAATGTGGTTCACCTCTTGACCCATAATCCATTTTAGTTGCACCAGAAAATGCGCCAGCTCACTTTTTTATGTGGGCATAATGGCTTCTTATCCATCTCGGTATGAAGAGGAGTAAAGTCCTGTGGGTTGATCTGTAGGCACTATGGGTCGAGTCATACCATAACTGACTTTGTAGAGCCAACCCGCCAGTGAATGAATGTTTCATGGTAGCGTGAATGGATCGTACATCTTTCATCTTTGTTGATGTATCCCGATAATAAGTAGGTGCATAAACTGAAACTTATGGAGCTACAAAGGTAGTGACTAAATCTTTCACACTGCCTAAAAACCTTCTTCTAGAATAGCTATTAACATGAATCATCAGGAAAATGTAGTTGAAGATAGAACCATTTCAGTTAGTTTAACGTTCCAGTTCCAACTCGCCCTTAATCACTTGAAGGCTGTGTGTCTCGACAACTGGAATCTGGAGGCTTGGAAATATGTGACTCCTTATGATTCCACCTTTTAGGATAGATTAAAGTAGGGGATAGATTAAAGTAGGAAGTTCTACCTAATTAGTTACTCCTACTGAGTCACTTTCTCAATTGCAAGTTGATCGTTTTTTGTTTGAGTTCCTAAATGGTCTGTAATTTTTAGTGTACAAGGGTTGACTAGATTGATAATATTCCTGAATTATTGCAAAACTTGACTGAAATTACCTAGGTTCAATTGCTAGGCAATTGAATGTTAGGTTTAAAAGTGTCATTCCCCTTTGGATTTTGACCATCTAAACAAATCAACAATGTTGAAAATTCCGGGACCAAAGTGTCACAACACACATACTTGATCTTATGGATCTTGTTCATTAATAGGTTTGAGTACTGCTTATGGGCCACTTTGATTTGAAATGATATGGATGAAATTGATAAAATTCCAACTTGAATGACCAAAGTAAGACTATACACATACTTTAGGGACCATAGATCTAATTTATGCTCACAGAATATTTGCCATTGATGGTTTTTACTTAACATTTTATTCATTAGAAAAGTGGGAAATGGTAATAAATAGGTTGATCAAGTAATTGGTCTTGAATTTGCAAATATGTGTTAAAGGAATAAATAGAAGAATACTTGCCTTGTTGGTTGACCTTATTGCCTTAAGTTGCATTTCTTACCTTGAAAACCTTCACAATTTGTTCTTATATTTCCTTTTGTTGTTGATGCTCTGTTTGAAACTCGGCTAGTCAATTCGTGCTTATTTTCAATAGTTTACTGGGAATTTGACTTATGGTTTATTCTTGATCTACAGATTAGAAGAGGCCATTTGGAGGTAAGCAATTCTTCTTGCATATGGAGTACTAAATTATTCAATTGTAAGTCAATATAGAGTGAAAAGATAGCTTGGTGTAATGGTAAAGCTAGAGCTTGTCAAGTAGAAGAATGGATGTTTGAATCTCTGGGGCAAAATTAATGCCAAAGCATAGAGTTGATTCAGGTTCAACCCTCTTAGTACCCTCGACTAACAGGGAGTGGACTCGGCAATGTCCTCTTGTATTGAATTTGGAACACAGTTGCTGGTCATAAAATGCTCCAATTTTCCAGTATATTTTCTTTCGATGATAGCACTTGGAAACATATATCTCCATTATCAAGTATATTGCAGTCACATCAATTATTTATGCAAATTTTCTTTTTGTGACCTACAGGGGCTTAGTCCATTTATGTTTATTTTTGCTCTGGTGGGGAATATAACATATGTAGCAAGGTGAGTTAAGTAGAGTTGCATTTTATTGATATCTTTCTAGCTATATTGCTTCTTTCAATAAACTATTCCTTTTCATTTTGTCCTATCTTTCTTTTATTTTCTTTTATTTTTCTGTTGTTGGGGTGGGGGTCGGGTTGGGTAGGGTGTTAGTCTAGTCCCGTGGGTGTTTAAAATTTAATTTTTTTGAAAGTTGTCATATTGCATAGTAGGTAGTGTTTCGAGAATGGAGGGGGTAAAATTTTACAGTTATCCTAGATGAGTTCTCGTATTTTGTGCCAATGTTTAACCGGCGTATTAATTTGAAAGAAATTGTAGCGAGTATGTTAGGGATGACTTTCTAAAAAATATGTTGTTCTTTAGGATGACATGATGAGATTTTCTATTGTAGTCTTACATTCGAAGAAATATTATTTAAGTTAATAGGGTTTACAATGTAGTTGATTTTTTTTAAAGATTTGTCTGTAATTCTATAAGCTAACTAGACAAAAAAAAACATAAATTTATTGTCAAGAATGCGAAATTAATACATTTAGACCATCGACAATAAAGATGAGGAGAGAACGCAGAGCATAATACTTGCACCGATAGATTCGTCTTTTTCTTTCTTTTTCAATTTTTTTATTATGATTATGAGCTTTATTTGAGGTAATGTGTTAGGTGTTCAAATATGAATTACCTGGATTGATGGGCTATAATTGGGTTTTGACTAGTGTTCAATTGGTTTTGGGTTGGGTGTTCAAGACTATTAGAATGGAGTGTTCATTGATTTTGTCTATACCTTATTTTAAGGCCTCCCTGGGCCCCAACATAGCTCCACCCCTGGGTGTTCAAAAAAATGGTAGCCCATGATTTTTACATGTATTCTAAGCAAAAATAAAAATAAAAATTGTTTGAATGTTCACTTGACCATTGAAGACTCTAAGACAATGGGGCCACTTACTAGGACTATAAGCCCATTGTAGTAGCAGCATCTAGTATTAAACCCAGACTCCTTGACTAGCAGCCCGTGTCAAACCATCTATAGACTCCTCTGGGTATTAAGCCCACAAAGCTTATTCACTAAAGACTCCATATCCCTGCTTGAGCTTCCCCCTTTGATTGCCTCCGACGCGGCAATGCACACCTCCATTACTCGAGATCTCTCCGGCCTAGTCCCACCCACCGACTCGGCCAACAACCGGGCCAACTCGCCTGAATTGGGAACCGTTCGAGTCCCACATTCACAAAATCTCACAGCCACCCCGATCTGGTCCACCAAAAACTTGGCATTGGTGAATTGGTCCGCAGCCACTGGCCACGTCAACATCAACACCCCGGCCGCCAACCCTTCCAACACCGAGTTCCACCCACAGTGAGTCACAAACGCGCCTACAGCTTGATGCCTTAGAATCGCCACTTGTGCGGCCCATCCCTTTATTAAATAACCCTTGCCCTCCACGCGATCTTCGAAACCATCCGAGATTGCCACATTGTCTAAATCGGATTCCTTCAAACACCAAATAAAATGCACCCCACTACACTGGAGCGCACCCGCCAAAGCACCAACTTGTTCATTTTTGAGCGTCCATCGACTCCCAAAGCAAACGTACACAACCGAATCATCTGCCTTTGAGTCCAACCAGCTCATCACATCATGGGCCGGAACCGAACTGGACCCACCACGATTGGTAGGGCCCATCGAGTCCTCATCGGCAGGTAATAATGGACCCACTCCCCAAACCCGATCATGGCCCATTTCTTTCTTGATATGCTCAATGTAAACTTGCTCCAACTCAGTGAACGAGTTGAACACAGTACCCCAACTTTGACCATTAGCCAATATCCCGTTTTTGAAGAATTCCCAATCTGGGTTTCCTTCCTTGAAGCCGCGATAAAGGCTAGTTATCTGCCACCAAGGGTATTTCGGAGAATTTGGCACTTTCGGCATCGAAAGCACCGCATCCTCGTCGGTGGGATCATCAACCTTTGGTAGGTCGCGCCAAAGGGTATGAAACGCCGATGCGGCGAAAGCGCTGCTTGTCCAGAAGGCAACATGTGGGACACCGAGATGGGAGGCGAGGTGGTGGGTCCAGCCGAGGAAGATATCAGATATGATGGCCACAGGGGGGGAAGGGTGGGACTTGAACCATTTGATGATAGGATTGCGGAGTTTGCTCAGGGCTCGCGCGTTAGCAACGGGGCGGAAGAGTTGGGAGTCAACGGTGGGGATTATATTTGGAGGAGAAAGGAGGAGAGGTTGGATGGATGTGGAGGGATGGGATGAGAGGAGAGGGTCGAGGAGAGAAAGATGAGGAGGGGTGATCAGTACGGTAACAGTGAGGCCGCGGGTGAGGAACATATGGGTGAGGTCAAGGAGGGGGATGATATGCCCCAGCGCAGGGTAAGGGAAGACGAGGATGTGTGCGCCGTTGCGTTGGTCGGAGGTGGACATTGCTTTTGTTAGAGGTTTGTGAGGATATCTGGTGGAGTAACGGTGTACGTACGGTGCCCGTGTGTGTGAGGTTGAGTTATGATCAATATTTTTTACGAGCTTTAAAAGACGAATGTTTTGGATCATTAAAATGGTCCCCGAAAGAACCTAAAAACGATTAAAATTGGACCGTGAAGACAGATCTAAAGAAAGATGCTAGGATTGGGGGAGGAGGAGCGTGTGGCCTTGATCATCAACAGAAAAGTGATGAGGAAACCATTCCAAAGCACTTCAATGCTCTGCAAATAAGCCCCATTTCGGTGCTTTCATTTGTGAGCCAACTACACAAAAATTCCTTTAATGACTTGGTTTTGGATCTTGGAAATTTATGGTTTTCCTACATGGAATTTGAATGTGCTTTGGCTCTTTTTGTACGTTTTCCTTGTAGAAGTAAAACTATTTCCTCGTGCCTTACCCCAAATAATAATTCCTGTAATCCAAAACCAACACAGGAAGTGATGCATAAAACTCCTCGGAGATAAAGGAACTAAACTATTCATGTTTGCTCATTTAAAAATCATTCAAGGTCCGTTTGCTATCAAACTAAACCAAGTTTTAACATTTTTCTGAAGTCGTTATAATCTTTGAAATCAAGCTTGAATAAATTACTATTCGGCTTTTAACAATCTAAGTTACGTAATATCAGCTCGGGTTCGAATGGCTTCAAATTCGTTTGAGATTGAATATGAGCAAAGATTGAACATAATTTTTGTATACTAATTAAGTTTTTCAAATCAAACTTGAGCAATCAATTTCTTCGCGTAATTTATCCGCATTAAATGTGCATGGTATTTTGATAACCATTTTCATTCAATTGCAATTAAGTTTTGAAACCGCTCTTTAAACTCATTAAGTTTTTCAAATCAAACTTGAGCAATTAAATGTGCATGGTATTTTGATAACCATTTTCATTCAATTGCAATAAAGTTTTGAAACCGCTCTTTAAGCTCATTAAGTTTTTCAAATCAAACTCGAGCAATTAAATGTGCATGGTATTTTGATTACCATTTTCATTCAATTGCAATAAAGTTTGGAAACCGCTCTGTAAACTCATTAAGTTTTTCAAATCAAACTTGAGCAATCAACTTCTTCTCCTAATTTATCCACATTAAATGTGCATGGTATTTTCATAACCATTTTCATTCAATTGCAATAAAGTTCCAAAACCGCTCATTTTTCCAATCCAATCGAAAAATGTAGAATTACTCTCTAAAAAGAATGCATAGTATTTAGTAATAACTCTGTAGTAACTAAACAATGCTTTAATTGAAAGAAATTTCACTTGCATACTACTACACCTATTGGCCCCCTTTCTTTCCATTCTCACTATCCCCCAAAACTTCAAACGCTGCCATGACTATCTTAACCAGCGGCGCACACATCCTAGTATTCCCTTACCCTGCGCCGGGGCACATGATGCCCCTCCTCGGCCTAGCAGAACAACTATCCATCCGTGGCCTCACCATCACTGTCCTCGTCACCCCCAAAAACCTCCCTATCCTACGCCCACTTCTCTCTGCCCACCCGTCTATAACGCCCTTAGTCCTCCCTTTCCCTGGGCACCCATCCCTCCCTTCCGGAGCAGAAAACGTCAAAGACCTCCCTCCCGCCGCCTTCCCTGCTATCATGCACTCCATGCGCCAACTCCACACTCCAATCCTCCAGTGGTTCCGAGCCCACCCTTCGCCGCCAGTGGCAATTGTTTCCGATATGTTTTTGTGGTGGACCCACCTTCTGGCTAGCGAGCTCGGCATACCCAGGTTAATGTTCTCTCCGTCTGGTGTAATGGCCATGTCGATAATCTATTCGCTGCGTCAGTATCTACCGGAGAGAGAAGATCCCAATGATCCTAATAGTTTGATCACTCTTTCAAGGATTCCGAATTCCCAAATTTACCCCTGGTGGCAGCTTATGTTTCTGTATAGTACTAGCTATGTTGAGGGAGACCCAATTTCGGATTTCATGAGAGATGGGGTTTTAGCAAATATGGCGAGTTGGGGGCTCGTGTTTAACTCATTCAGTAAATTGGAGCGGGTTTATTTGGAGCACGTGATGGCGGAAGCTGGCCATGATCGGGTGTGGGCGGTGGGGCCGTTGCTCCCTGCAGAGATTGATAGTCCATCGGGACCAACAAATGGGCCTGATGGTAATATAATCTCTTGGCTTGACATTTGTGGTGATCGAACGGTGGTGTACGTGTGCTTCGGGAGTCAAGCTGTGTTAAGAAACAATCAGATGGAGCGAATAGCAGCTGGGTTGGAGAAAAGTGGGGCCAAGTTCCTTTGGTGCATAAAGGAGGCCCCACAAGGAAGCGCAGAGGGAGGAGATTTTGGTGTGATCCCATCAGGTTTCGAAGATCGAACCGCTGGAAGAGGTTTGGTGGTTAGGGAGTGGGCCCCTCAGGTGACGATACTGAGGCACCGAGCTGTTGGGGCGTTCTTGACTCACTGCGGTTGGAACTCGGTGTTGGAAGGGCTTGTAGCTGGGGTGCCAATGCTAGCGTGGCCAATGGAGGGGGAGCAGTTTTTGAATGCCACTTTGTTGGTAGACGAGTTGAAGGTGGCGACTCGAATTTGTGAGGGGGCACAGATGGTTCCGGACTTGAATGAGTTGGCCCGAGTTGTGGCGGAATCGGTGCATAATAAGCTTGGGAGTGAGAACATAAGGTCAAGAGAGTTACGGAAGGCGGCATTGGATGCCGTGGGAGAAGGGGGAAGTTCGAACATGGATTTGGATAGATTGGCTGTTCATCTTTCACGTAGGGCTTTCTCATAAGCAGTGGCGGACGCAAGATTTGTACAAAGCAGTGGCCCGAATCACATGAATTTTTATATCGAGAACAAAAGCTATACTGCATAATATAAATATTGCTACTTACTAGTTCTCAGAAGAAGATGAGATTGTCTACATAGTGACATATACCTAATCGCATCTAATTTTATAACCACGACCCAAAAATTGTCGATAACTTGAAATTTTAGGGGGGGTTTCAAACATATATAGAAATTTTATCAACTTTTTTCACTCAAGAGACTTGCAGGAGCTGATCCTTAAAAACTTTTCCAAATTAACTTGGAATATATAGTATAATTAGTGGGATAATTGGGGGGGTGTGCAAGGGCACAGGCCCCCACTAGGAACCCCATCTGTCTGCCCCTGCTCATAAGCGGGTGAGCGGGAAATAGGAAATCGTTTTCTTTCTTTATCGAATAGAAAATATTGATTGTGTAACGCCTAGGGAAATTGAAAACTGTTGGCAAATCTATACTATATAGTATTCGGTGTGTTCGATTAGAAAGAAATTTGTGTTGGAAAGTGAAAACGAGAGAAAGTAAAGTAAAAGAAAAGAAAGTTTATGTTCTTACATGTGTTTGGTTTAAACGAAAAAGTTTTGTAAGAATCTTGCCAGGGAAAAAAATATTTAATAACTTACTCTTAACATACATTATGGGTCATGATAGAAAAGGAAAAGTTATGGACATAATGTGAAGTGTCATAAAATGAGAATTTTTACCGAAAATGTAATTTCCTTGTGTTTTTAGCGAGAAAGTGGAAGCCATGTACTAATGCTTTAATGAGTTCTACAAAAATGAAAATCCACTCTCTTGTATTTTCACGGTAATCAAACCCAAAAAAAAGTGTCATTATTTTCTCTTTCTTGCAATTTCTATCATTTCACTCTATTTAAACGGATCCTTGCAGAATGACTTTTTGTGAGGAGGAACGTGGATACGACAAGTGGCAAGAATATATTGAATTGTTAGTTCAGTTTTAAAGTATACTAGAGACTTGTGCTCAGAAGCAATCACTCCTGCCTGCCTTAAACACTTGAGCTAACCTCTTTTGATTCATGAAGGCTTTCTTTGCCTCCGATTATGTGACAAAGTCGTCCATAAATGGTGAAAAAAAAAATCATGTCATGAAGGGTTTCTCTTCTTTACCTTTTTTCTTTTTCATAATGTGGAACCAATCCAACCAACAATAACTTCGGATCATTTATGGGTAAGAGTCGAACTAGAGATCATTCATGCATGCTCGGAGAGCCCTTATTCCCGCCCTCCTTACCACTTTTTAAACTAACCTCTTTTGGTTCGTGAAGGGTTTCTCTGGGCCTCCGCTTATGTCACAAATTCGAGATAAATGATGCTCCGGACCAGTTATATATGTGTGTAGGGGCCGGTTCTGCTAACACATGCTTTGACACATAAAATGACGCTCAATCTCAGTCCTTCGTTTTAATAGTTGAGATTATAACACTATCTCTCCTCCCTCTCCTCACCTTATCCCTCCCACCAAAACCTGCTAACAATGGAGGCACGATTTGATGCCGCTTCTGTTTTTGACATGGAGACTTAACCAGTCGTAACTTCCTGTGATTTGGAGGCGGACAATGGAACTCTTGTACAAGGACATGAGGTGCTTGAAAACTATCTCCCACATATAATACAGAGTACATTGCCATATACATACACACACATAAAATGAATGGGTATATATAGGCACTCGGAGTCCCTTCTTTTACTTTTCGTAGACTTTATTCTAGGATGGTCCTCCTTTTTCCCTTTGTCTCCTGGAAGACAGACCTTTCGTTTCTCTGTATGATCCTTTTCTTGGTTGCGTAAACTTGTGATTGCAGACCATAGTGTGGATGATATGGTGATAAAGCTGTAGTTTCCAACTCCTTGGTCAATAGTGCTATGTTTCCCCAAATCATACAACCGTATGTTTTCTATCAGTGGGTACATGTTAATCTGTTGGCGGTTCAAAATGTGATTGTTTTATATGTGGAAAGTAGTATGGAAGGAAGAAAGTTTGTCATATTTGAGTGCAGCTTCTTTTATAGTCAAGGTTATTTTTTGCGGTAACTAAAGTCATCCAATGTTGTCTTGTATGATGTGGTTCATGTGTCCAAGTAAATAATGTTTTTGTGTGCAGTATACTTGTGAGTAGCTTGGATTGGTCAAAACTAAGTGCAAATCTACCATGGCTGGTCGATGCCGGAGGATGCGTGGTTCTTGATACTTTTGTATCCTTCTTCATTTATAATTGCATCAGACATTTTCAAAACTAATTGCAGTGCTAGGAGAAGGGGATTCAGTTTTTGTTCAAATTTATTTTTGCTTATCCTGCATATAGACCAAGTAACTTTGATTCTAAGGACATTAATTCTTCTCTCTTCGTTCAGAACCTTAATGACTTTCTAGATACTAATTCAGTTCATCTATTTCCGCCATCGAGCATTGCAAGATGATGACGTTAACGTCAAAAGCTCCAATCATACTTAGATGATGAAGAAACAGAATATTTTCAAGGTATCTCTCTTTTCCAACTTTATCTCTCTCGTTTGTGTGACAGCATCTGTTGAGTTGTTCTTGTGCATGTGGTGTGTGTAGCGTGAGAAAGGACACGAATATCCCAGTGCTGAAGATTTTCGAACAAATGTTGAATAGCACAGTAACTCTTCTGTTTGAAGATTGCGAATTTAGAAGTTTAAAATGATGCAAATAATGTGCGTATATTTGGAACAAGTAATCGGGCTAATTGAATGAAAATCCAAATAGAGTGGAGTTTTGGCATGACTATTGGAGAAGAAAAAATGGGACTCCTAGATTGAGGATTGGTTAGTTTGAACAATGAGAAATTATGTATTTACCATAAGAAAATTGCCCTTGCATTTATAGTATTAGACTATTAGTACATTTGCCTCTAATAGTGTGACCAAGACGAGCATACCTATGATACGAAATTTTAGAGCATGTGATGTGTCACGTTCCATTTTCTCCCGTTAGTTATCTGCTATTACCGTCCATTTCAGGGCATTGGTTCAAGCACACAGAATCCAATCGCAGTTGAGGAGCTGATTAAATGGGCGCCCACGGTGGGCTTGCTACAAACTCAGTTGGACCAATCCGAGGACATCCGAATGTGAAAGTTCCCCTGACCGTAGACGGAATCAGCTCAATCAGCTCGTAGTTTTGTTTTCTTTTGTTTTGTTCAGACGCTTTATCTAGTGCAATTGCTTTTGATGTTTTCCCATGATTTAGAGCAGAGGAGTCATGTTCTCTCTGCTTTTCAGTGTCTTTTATGGAGGTTGATCTTTTCTAAACAAACTACAAGCTTGTGTTTCCTTTTAGGGTTCGGAAATTATTGCTGGCCTGGTGCGTCAATTTTGTTTCCTGCAGAGATTTTTTTTGTGCAAAACTTGAAAGTTGATGGTCTATTTGAGTTCCTATGCTATCTCCCTGTAATTGTAGCTATAATGCATCCTGATGGATGCTATTTTGTTCTGCCATAACGATAATTGCAGGATTGCTATTTCATTCCTACTCTCTGAGAATGCCAAGGTTGAAGTCCTCGTCCAGCGCATTATAGGTATACATTTTGTTGCTTGAGTCGATGGAAATTGGTAGGGCTATAAAGCAAACCGATTTCCACAAGCTTTGACTTCTTTTTGCCTCATTCGAGGTCGGTTCTTGCTATGGAAGAAACACTAAACAGATAAGTTCGTTTGGTGATCTGCTCATCGCGGTTCGCGTGGTCCCGGTGCTACTGTCTACTGACAACATTGCCAACCTATCTCGCTGGATCAAAGCCTTAATCTACCGCTTCAAGTCATAGCAATCGACAGTGCCGTGGCCCTGGTCTTGATGGAAGATCTAGTACTTGCTCTCTCGTCCCTTCGCTTAGGGTTTGTCTTCATCTTCTTGGTCCATCGCAGATCCAAGTACTCGCGGTCGGCATTAAGAATTGCTCTGCCGAGGTATTAGGCTGTGTGAATTGCTCAAACCAATCTTTTCTATGCTTCTAGCGGTCACGATTGCTTTGCCAATCGTCTTCTGAGTCCTTGAGATGCTTCTGGGACTTGTGTTTTGATCTCTTCCTACTCCAGTCCTAGAGCTTGTCCTTTTTTGAGTAGAGGGCAAGAGGGTAATTTCACTTAAGTCACTCAACTAGGTAAACTGTTGACTAGAAAAACCCAAAATTTTCCGATATGGGAAGCTAGCTCATGACACAGGTCCAAAAGCCTCACCCATCCTTTGGACGGGTCCAAATGGGTCCAATGACATGAGCTTGGCCCCTAGTACACGGGGAAGCGGCCCAAAAACTTGGTTTTTTCTGAGTATAGGGCAAGATGGTAATTTCACTTAATCCATTCAATTAGGCAATTGCTGATTAGTGAGGGACGAAGAGAGGGACAAGAGGAACGTTTTAACAGACACAAATCCAAACTTTCCGACGTGGGATGCCTCGTGCTTGTCCTTGGAATCTTTGACATTCATGTGTATTTGAGCCTTCAATATCAACCCGCCCGTGCGGGACCGCTTCTGGGACAAGCTGTATAAGAACTGTCTGTTGGAATTTCGATACAATTTCGATAGCAGTAGTGAAATTTCTTTCATATTTGGCCCATCTTCCGCTCGTCCCTGGGGTTCAAATTATAACTCGACACCAACTTGAGTACCAGGATCAACAAAATTGTTTATTTCCATTCATTTTGCTAACGTCAGATGGCCAAAGCCTTATGCAACAGTAATTCGTAATGTAGTAAAAAGGAAACAAACCGAACGGAATTAATGACTCTATAACCACAAACACTTGCACAAACAAAATACACAACTGCTAAAAGGTCTGAACCAACTGAGGATGGTGTTGTGCATCAGCCGTGCAACACGGTTCTTTGCGGCATCCGAGGCATTTATTCGATAATTTAACGGTTTAAATCTCATCTCCACTGTGTATAGCATATGAGCCATTCGTTACTGTTCTCCACCTTGCGGCTGGTGCACAGCACCAATTGGATTTGAACCCTCAACAACGGACAAGCAAGCAGAGTAAATGAAGGGGGGGCCACCGCAGCATGAAGTAGCTTAAGGTATCACACGCTGATGTTCCAAAAACCAGAGACAACCAAGCAATCAGATCAGATCTGATAAACTAAATTCTTTACGTTGTCGCTATAAACATTTGTTTTCTCTAAATCAATTATATTGTATCACGTCGTCATATTTTATTAATTGGGACCACTGTTTTGTAACGTAGCGCAATGTAATTGATTTAGAGAGAACAAATGTTTACTCCAGCAGTATAAAGAATTTATTCTCCAGATTAGGGACCGGGAGACCCTGCCAAACAGGGGTGCTTGGCAAGGGTGCTAAGCACATCTCGGCCCTCCAAAAGTGTTAACTTTGCCAATACCCCAACGAGTAATTTATTTAATAGTTCAGAAGTACTGTCACGTGGTACTTCAAATTACTTTACAACAACACGTTTTCTGTGGAATCCATAGACGTAATTATAGATCTCACAGAAATATGTGATTATAAAATGATCTGAAATATCACATGGCTATTCTCCCGGCCTAATGAATGTAGAATTTCACTCCCCCAGCAGTAGAGGTGGCTCATTTATCAGCTAGCGTTTGTATGGCCTACTACTCACATGCCTCATTGTTGAAATCATTGGCATAGGTGGACCACCACCACCACCGCCTCCCACCACCCTTCTTCCTCCTCCTCCGCCGCCACCGTCCTCTGGTCCCCATTTCCCCTGCTGTTGAGTAGGACCCACGCTGACAGCCTTCTCCCAACGACAGCTCAACAACAACCCCCCTCCATTCCCTCCTCCTCCCCCTGACCTCCTCTTGCCCCAACCGCCTCCGCCGCCGCCGCCGCCGCTCACCTCCGCCTCCTGCCGCCGCATGTTCGCCACGTCGCCGAACTCCGAAGCGCTGATGGAGAAGTTGGTGACGCTCCCCCGGTCGAACCCCTCTGCCGTGGTCACGCTCCAGTTAATGCTGGCCTCGCTCGGCTCGTAGCACTCCGTCGCGGCCACCGACGGCGTCACCGGCTCGTCCACGCTCTGCCTCCGCCCGTACGACGCCGTTGCCGCCTCGTCGTCGAGCGAGTCTCGGCGACGGTACGATGTCGTTGGCGTGGAGAAGCTCTCTATCTCGAACAAGTCGGAGCTGGCGTCGCTCCCCCCGTCCTCCTCCGTCCCGGTCATCCGTGACATCGGACTCGTCGGATACCCGAACCCCCGCCGTTGTTGCACATCCATGGATTCTTCCGGTGGCTGGAAAATCTCCAGTGACTCCCGAGGCGGGTCGTCCAGCGGAGATCTAGTCGGCGCCTGCACCTTGGAGGACAGTGATTGGTTCAATATCGGGAAAGAGAATCCAACACCGTCGCGAAACGACCCCAAACCACCTTGGTTGTGGTTGTGGTTGTGGCGTCGACGACGGTGATGCTGATGACCCTCGTGCGACGGAAAATGATTCTCCGACGAGAACGGCCGATAGTCCAGAACCACTTGTTCTGGAATGCTTTCCTCCGCTTTCTTCGTAACCGAATTGTTCTGGGACTTGATGGTCCGATTTTCGGCCTCCGTTGGATGATGGTTAATGGACTTAGGACTGTGTCTTTGGGGATATGATGATGCCGACGACGATGAAGGGAATGAAGTTTTAGGTTCGGTTTTCGGTTTAGAGAGATTTTCCTCAACCTGAACAGAATTCTTGCCATAGCACGGGCATTTCAGGCCCAAAAACCATTTTGTTCCATTGCTTGAATACCCTCCATTTCGCCGAGCATTATTGTTATTATCAGAAGGGATGTTTCTCAACGAGATTGGAATAGACCCCTGCGGATTCGACAACAGGCCGGTCTGGCTGTTCCAGCTCGCTTCCGACGAAGCCGTGGGCGTCGCGTGGAACGAACGGGCTCGGAGTTTCCCCCCGTAGCCATAACCGTCGGTGGATGAAACAGAAGACAATCGCGAAATCGCCGAAAACTCGCATCCCCTCTGTTGAGCAGCTTTGTCATTATGATGGTTCTCTGTCAAAGAGTCTCTCTTGTTGCTGCCGTTCTGGTCCTTCTCGCTGAAGTAATTCTCCGCCTCGAAGACGCTTATCTGGTCGGAGTCGTCGACCCCGAACCGGCTGTTGTCTTCTGGCTTGGGTGGTGGTGGTGGCTCAGGTCTGAGGTAGGAGGAGAAAGAGGCATCTTTGAGGGTGGTTTTCTGCTCAAATGGCCTGCCCATGTAATGAAGGGGGTAAGCATCTTTGGGGATGTTGTTACTGCTACCATTTAGAGGTTTCTTTATTGTTTGCCTTTCCATTTTCTGGTCCCTAAAGTACTGAAGAAGAAATCGATGGAGTGATGGTGATCGAGGAAACTGGAAAATGGAAAAGGGGGACAGTGGCAGCTGAAGCTGAATTGCTTTCTCTGGTATTCCAATTGCCTCATCTGTTTGGTTTTATGTATAGTTTATAGAGTCACGGGGTTGGGTATGTGAAGTGTTTCCATACAGTCCATCCATCCATCCATCTAGTTTTTTGTGTGGTTATTTTATTTTTTTCGTTTCCACGGCTTGGAGTGTCTAGTGCAGCTTACGCGTACCTCAAGTAATCCACTCTCCGGTCCGGTCAAAAGCAATCTATCCATGCTGGAATTAATGAATTCACAAGAAATTACGTTCTTATGGCTTGATTAGAGAAACCGACTCTGGTTAATTGTGTGGAGAGCAAACTCGCCAACCAACAGGACTAGCTCTTGGGGCTAGCTACCCATCTAGTTTTGCCAAATCTTACGAATTAAGTAGTTTTTTCAAGATAACATTGAAAATCAGAGCAGTATCAAGCATACAAGTTGGAGCAAGATGGAGCGATGGGTCCCGTATTATTAGTAATTGAAAGCTGTCACAAACAGATAATGTGAGAGTGAATGATTACCAAATCAATCGATTGACAGAATCGTACTTTTTCAAATTTTCCATGCCTTTGTGTTGGATTTGTGCAGGTAAGATTTGAACTATTGATTGTCAAGATGAACGATCGAATCGGCCACTCAGCATCCACTTGGAATGGGATGCTTGGCAGCTGGCAAGCCTCATTCCGGTTGGTATAGGGCCTTACATTTAGCCTTCAAAATTCGAATTTAGTTTGGAGTAAATTTTTTTTTTAATCGGCAACAAAAGATCTATAGATAACTCGACAAATGGTACATTGAGAAGAGACGTCAACGCACTAGACACAATAGTTACGGCTAAGCATGAGACCAAGAAAAAGAAAACCTCTACTGGCATAAATATAAGCCAAGATTACCCTCCATGCCAGAAGCAACACCAAACAATACCCGAACCAGCACATAAACAGCCAAGCAAAACACAACGAACCTCAAGCCATCAACTTCATCTCAGAATCCAAAAAAGAGTAATGTTATTAGTAAGATGTAATCGCGAAATCACTCGAGGGAATCACTGAAATCATGTTGGAGTATTTGTCTTGTTACGTTTTGGCCTCCCGGAACCACCCCTCTCTCAGCACGATTCCAGTAAGTTTTTTCGCCCCTCATTACTAACTTCTCTTTATCTATCTATCTATCTCCGGTACTTATTATTTCAAAAACCTCCTTCTAAACCTTTACTAATCATCCTATAGAAGTACATTTGTGCATCATTTTGTAAGATAGAATCAATAGTTCACTCCATATTCGTCCATTTTCTTTCAAGATAAAAGGCAGTATGTTATATGTGCAGTTGACTCATCCCTATCCTTGAATTTGATTAACTTCAGGCAATTTTATGTGGTACGTGGATGTATCAAGCACCTCTAGCTTACCGTGTGGTAAGAGCCTTGTATTCCTGTCTTCTTGGCATATCGCAGCGGTGCTACGCCCACCGTTCTATTTCACCGCTCAACATCTCCCCGTCCGTCTCGGCAATTAATGATCTGGATTTAAAATTTTCAAAACTCGGACCGTTCAAAACACTTTTGGACGGTAAGATTGAGAGTGGTGAAAGGAGCAGTAATAGTTTAGTGGTGGGCGTATACCTTCTGTATTATGTGGGTAATGGTATGCATAAATAGAATCCACAAAAGTTGTGAAAAAAATTAAGTGATTGAGGTATGGGTCTATCGGTTTGGAATCTTATGGGCATATATATACACTTTCCAATCAAAGTGATTAAACTAATATGCAAAACTGGTAACTCACATGACTCTGTCATTTAACCTAATGTTTTTTTAGATTTCAGGGAATGCCTAAACACACAATTTTTTGGATCTTGACATGTTAGTTGTTTTTATCCGTCGGCAAGATGCCGGAAGTTGGTGAGTTCTCATACTGTCACCACCGTTATATTTTTCTGGGCATTTTTTATTTGGCCGGGCTAAATTTAAAATAGAATTTAGATTCATGGAATATTTTTAAAAAAAATTCTCTTCATTCAGTCCTCGTTGATTCAAAATTCTGAATGCGCCCGCGCCTTAGAAGAAGGTCATTGCTTTCTGGGTGAAATGTAGATATTAATGGAGTACTTTAGAATATCAACTCTATGCTTTTGTATGATGATATTCTGGAGTAGAACTTTATTTCCACTAGTCTCATGTAGAAAAATTAATAACAGTCACAAAGGCAAATATTAGGGTAACTGTCACAAAGGCATAAGAAGGTTCACAGGGTATGTTGAGTACAAAGAAATTACATGATTTGCCCATATATGAAGCTTTGCTCCGGCTTTAGCTGGGCTTCTTGCAACTGAGCGAATTATTCGAGACGTGCGTACACTGGCTCGGCGTGAGTAAGGGTCATCATTTAGCTCGAAAACCCGCGGCCCGCCCGGTCCATCGGGCTTTTACCCGGCCCGAGCCTGTGAAACAGGCGAGCCAGCCCGGCCCGTAGTTTGTAATGGGCTGGCTCGGGCCTATGAATTTTTACTCAGCCCGCCCCGTGTTACCCACCCAATAACCCGCCCACGGGCCCACCCATTAGCCCAAAATCCCACAAAATCCTTTCTTTTTTCCCTTGCCCAAGGAAATTTAAGCCCACCCGTTAGCCCGCCCTGTTTTTGGCCCGCTAGCCGTCAATTGGGCTAGCCCGTGGGCCGGACTTGGGCTTCAATTTATGGTAGGAAGCCCGGCCCGCAAAAAAGTAAAAGCCCGATCGGCCCGTGAGCGGGCTTGGGTAGTGACTTAGTGGGCTGGGCTGGCCCGATGATGACCCATAGGCGTGAGTCATCAAATAACTCACTACTTCATTCCATATTTGTCCATTTCATTCAATCTGAAAGGAGCACAGTTGGCTCTTCCCTATCCTTGAATTTGATCGACTTCTGGCAGTTCTGTGCATGTGGAGTACTATCAAGCACCTCTAGAGCATACCATGTGGAAAGAGCGAGCCTTCTATATATTCCTGTCTTTTTGGCATATTATGTTCGTAATGGTTGCAAAAATGAAGTGATGGTCCCGATGGAGTTCTGGGTATACCAGTTTGGAATCTTTTTATGGCCATGCTTTCCATTTAAAGTGATTGAAATAATAATGTTGCTTTTTACATGCAAATTTGGTAAACTCGCACGACAAGTTATGTTTCTTTGGATTTTAGGAATACCTAAACACATAAAACTTTTTAGATCTTGATCACGTGTTAGCTGGTTTTAGGGACGGATTCAGAAGTTTGTATTAGTAGGGAGGCACAAGTTAGTAAACATAACACATACATTTATCATTTTTTAATAAATATACTACAGTACATATTATCGCGGTAAATAACAAATTTGAGACTACATATATGTAATTTCATCTTATAACTAATAGAAAATGGTGTGTTCGCACAAAAAAAATAATGTAAAAATTCAGCACTCTATGAAATAAATCAGACAAATGTCTTCATAAAGAAAATCTAGAGCAATTTAATTTATTGGAATACTATCATAAATTTATCGAATATAATTCAAATGTTTAAAAATATTACTACAGTTTTAGAACATCGACGGGGGGCACATGCCTCCATGGGATCCTGTGTGGGTCTGTCCCTGGTTGGTTTTATTACTTGCTAGGAAGTTGGCGGGCTCATAGCCTCAAGTTATCATCCCTACACATTTAATTTTTCTCAGAGAAAGTCTACCCCCACTGCACTATTTCACCACTCCAACAACCATTTCGCTCAATTCACTGTCCAAAACGGTGAGACTGAAAGCGGTGGGGGAAGCAGTGAAACAGAGCGGTGGGAGTAGACTTTTTGTTTTTTTAAAGGAAGATTGATAAATATAGATACTGTAGAGAATATAAACTCAATATGCTTTTGGATTAAGATATGGAGTTTTTAAATATCCATCCTCAAAACTCATCTCACGTAAGTATTCACCATAAGAAAGTTTTTAAATATTGCGGAATGACACTTTATTCCGCTAATCATAAGAAAAATGTATTCAAGCAAATATAGGATAACTTTCACTATGTTTGCAGAAAATTATTCTTCATTATTCAACAAGGCATGCCAACAGAAATTTTTCAATAATCATCATTAGTAGATGATGTTCTTGAAAGGGAAAAATTCAAAATACCCCCCAACCTATACACCCAAATTTAATTAGACTCTCAACCTTTTAAAAACTTCAATTTTACTCTCAACGTTATATTCCGTTAATCAAAATGCCCCCTTCCGTCCAAATTACTAACGAATTCCGTTAAAGGCTCCGTTAAATAGTATTCGGATCGAATTTCGATGATCCGAGCCGCTCAATGTGTTCAAAACGTGATTTTAAGGGTACTTGCTAAAAATCAGCAAAAAAAAAATGATCGGAAGGGCTTCATCTGAACAGTTTTTTATTTTATAGTTCAATAAAAAAACTGTTCAGATGAAGCCCTTCCGATCATTTTTTTTTGTTGATTTCTCGCGGGTACCCTTAAAATCACATTCTAATCACATTGAGCGGCTCGGATCATTGAAATTAGATCTGAAAAGGGGAGGTACAGACCGAAGCAAAATCCGGACGTCCGTACTTGAATAAAATCCGGATCGATCCACACCTCCCCTTTTCCAATCGAATTTTGATGATCCGAGCCGCTCAATGTGTTTAAAAAATAATTTTAAGGGTACCTGCAAGAAATAAACAAAAAAAATGACCGGGAACGGCTTCATCTAAACAGTTTTTTATTGAATAGTTTAATAAAAAATTGTTCAGATGAAGCCCTTCCCGGTCATTTTTTTTGTTGATTTCTTGCAAGTACCCTTAAAATCACATTTTAAACACATTGAGCGGCTCGGATCATCGAAATTCGATCAGAATACTATTTAACGGAGCCTTTAACGGAATCCGTTAGTAATTTGGACGGAAGGGGGCATTTTGATTAACGGAATATAACGTTGGGAGTAAAATTGAAGTTTTTAAAAGGTTGGGAGTCTAATTGAATTTGGGTGTATAGGTTGGGGGGTATTTTGAATTTTTCCCTTCTTGAAAATACTAAAGTTTTTATGCCCTAGTGCACTTTTGGGCATCCACGCCCCATTTTTCCTCAACCGTTGGAGTATAGATTGTGGTCATATATTGTAGTAAGTATGGTCATACAATATGGTAAGAATGGTCATACATTGTGGTAAACATGATTTGCCAAAAATTATAAAATCACCTTATTTTTTTGAGTGATTTTGATCTAATAACTGAGATTTATCCATTTTCAATCTAAAAGAACATATTTATGAGGGCATCATGTCCCAATACCACTATAGGCATCGCAGGAAAATTCCTTATTCGATGAAATGATTGATTGTACTCAAAATATTTTTGAGTAAATGTTGAGTATGCAATTCGAAAAGTCTACTGGGGGACTTGTTCAATCTAAGCTCAAATTTAGTACAAAACCTCTCAACTAACATTTCCCTTCTACCACAAAACCACTAGTGATACTCCTCACCACCGACCTGAATCTAACTGCTAAATTCTATTGTCAATAGAAATCTAAACCAACTAATTAAAATCACCATTCATTGAAATACGAAATGTTAATTGCAGATTAAGAATTCACAAAGTAAATTTGAGCATGCCGAAGAGAAACATGTCCTGTTCGGTTTGGATTTTGAGAGAGATTTTGAAAAGTAATGAGTAGAAAGAAAAAGATAGAGAAAATTTATTAAAAACCGTACCTGAAATTTTACATGATCAAAAGTGAAGAAGGAAAATGATTCCTTAGTCCGAGAAAAGAGAGATTTTTTTTTTTTTAACGGACTCTTAAAAACATATTTGGACAAACTTCACTAATACCCCTTACGTTTGGTTGATTTACAGATGGATCCCTTGAACTTCATTTTGTATCACATAACTCCCATGTGATTTGTGTACTATGTGCAAAGTCATGTTTTCCGTTAAAACCAACAATAAAAATGGACCCAAAATGTTCATATAGTATCTAAATCATTCATATTGTAGAGTTTGATAAGTACTATATCTATATCAAAATTTAAGTCGAACGGACTACGAGAATCTCATGGCTGAATATAATTTATTATGGAGGCAAATTTTCAAGTTTAAATTTATCTTTTAACAAGAAGATTGTTCATCGATCACTGAGCAATCGATATCCCATCGATATGATTGTTAACGAAGATGCTTTACTCTTTGATTAATACACAATGAACAGCTTCGATTAAATTTATAACATATTAGATTCAATGAAGAAGATAATTCAAGAAAAGAGATGAAGATATTTATTTCAAATTTTCTAAATCCGTGAAATTAGTTGGAATTGGGTATGAATGCAATCTTTCACAAACCACTGGAGAGTTATGTTAGTACAAAATAAAGTTATGAGAGTGTACACGCACAAGGACCAAACCATAAGGCGTGCAAATGAAGTTTGCCCAACATATTTTAATCGACTATGAGATGGGTCCATAAAATTATTGTGTAGATTTGGTGCACACCAAATAATGTAGGCATAGTATATTTTCATTTACGAATGTTTAGACATGAATTCAAAATTTGAAATAATAAGGCACCGTTCCATAATACTTTTTTAAAAAATAAGTACTTATTTCATATTTTTAAATTTAAAAATAATGTAAATAAGAAATTATTATTATTATTATTTTTGCACTGTATAAAAGATCTCGATAATATCTATCAAACAAAATATATATTGCTAGAATAATTATTCGCATAAATATTATTTTTGAGCTTGAAATTATTTTATTAAAAAGTAAGTAGTTATTTTTGTTCCAGAACGGGGCTTAAGTAACGAACATGACCCGATCTGACTTGACTCGTCACGACATCCACCCGGGACAGGTTGAGTAAAATCAAGTCCAGGAAATAAAATAGGGCCAAGGGCTGGAGTTGAGTTTCGTTCACCATTCAATTAATAAGATGAACATTACCTTCATTCCTATTGGTTGAAATAATGTTAATTCCACCGCAAAATAATTTAATGTTCACACTTTTTTAAGAGGGCGGACATACCATAGAACAAACAGATAGTCTACACACATATAATCTGTGCATAGATTTTGTTGTGGGACCCACCACTGGTTCCACACAAATCATCCAAGCCGTTCATTAAATGTAAAATATTTTTTCATGGGTCCCCATAAAAAATAAGCTCAATCCAATACCTATAGATGCTCGATCCAACCATATAACTTTTCATTATTTGAAAATCTGAATGAAAAGTTAGATGGTTTGATGAAGCATCCATAGATATCGGATTGATCTTATTTTTTACGAGAACCATTGAAAAAATATTTTACATTTAATGAACGGTTCGGATGATTTGTGCGGGCCCCACAACAAAATCTGTGCACAATCTGTGAACAGATTGTCTTTGTGTGTGCTGGGCTCCTGGAACAAAATGGTATCTTTGATCGCGCTCTCTCTCTCTCTCCTAGGTCACTTGTTCTTCCCACTCTTCAAGCTTCGACCACCATTCAACCATGCCGCCAAAGCGAAAACTGGATTCCAAACCCACCGACACACAGCCCAACAAGCAGCAACACATTGACGAAGAGGAACAAAACCCTTCTGATCCAGAAGAGTACGAAGAAGTAGAAGAAGAAGAAGTAGACGAAGAAGAAGAGGAAGAAGAGGAAGAAGAAGAAGAGGGCGAAGACGACGACGTCGTATCCGATGTCAACCAGACAACCGCCGCCGAAGACAACGACGAGCCCTTCCAGAACCTCCTGGAACCCTTATCCAAAGACCAGCTGATCAGCCTCCTCTCGTCGGCGGCCGAAACCCACGCCGACGTGGCGAACAACATTCGCGTGATCGCGAACAAGGACCCTTCCCACCGCAAAGTCTTCGTCCACGGCCTCGGCTGGGACGCCACCACCGAAACCCTAACCGGTTTCTTCTCCCAGTACGGCCAGATCGAGGACTGCAAGGCCGTCGTCGACAAGGCCACTGGAAAATCCAAGGGCTACGGCTTCATCCTCTTCAAAACCCGCGCCGGGGCCCGAAATGCTCTGAAAGAGCCCCAGAAGAGGATCGGCACGAGGCTGACCTCGTGCCAGCTGGCTTCACTGGGCCCCGTGCCCTTGGGCGCGGCGGCTCCGACACCGGCTGCTACTGAGCCGGCGTCGGAGTACACGCAGAGGAAGATATACGTGAGCAATGTTTCTGCAGACCTGGATCCGCAGAAACTGCTCACGTTCTTCTCGAAGTACGGGGAGATTGAGGAGGGGCCGTTGGGGATAGATAAGCAGAGTGGGAAGTTTAAGGGGTTTTGTTTGTTTGTGTATAAGGCGATTGAGAGTGCGAAGAAGGCTTTGGAGGAGCCTCATAAGAATTTCGAAGGGCACGTGCTGCATTGCAGAAAGGCGATTGACGGGCCGAAAATAAACAAGGCGCTATCGAACCCTAAATCGCGCTTCCAGAGGAATGATAATGCAGCCACTGGGCATTTGATGGCGCCAGCAGCAGCACCCGTGGTTCAGTATAACCAGGGAGTGGCGGCTGCGGCTGCACAAGCTCTAACGCCTGCTCTTGGGCAGGCGTTGACGGCATTGCTTGCGAATAACTTGTTTGGTGGCCTGGGGACAGCTGGGGTGGGTGCCGGAGTGAACCCGGGTGGAGCACAGGGTGGATATGGATATGGGAACCAAGGTATGGGCAGTGGTATGGGAGGCTATGGGAATCAGGTTGGGTATCAAAACCAGCAGACTGGACAAGGAGGTTCTGGTCGGGGACAGCATGGAGCTGGGCACATGGGTGGCATTGGACCTTACAAAGGTCCCTAGAGGTATGATTGGTTCCTTCAAGCAAGTCTATTGTGTACTAGTCGGATTAAGCATTTAAGCTACTGTTACAAAGTTTGCTTCAAGCTTTTATGGTAGACTGTTGTATATAAAACAGAATTAGGGTAGGGATTAAGGACACAGGAGGGCTATGCACGTGGCTGTGGGGCCCCTTGATTGCTTTAACTACGCCGCTATACAATGGTGCTTTTAGTGTTGGGGGAAACTTTAATGGAACTATAAGTCTTTCCCCAGAACTCCTAGAAGAACTTGTCAGAAGAATTATACTATGTACCAATAGCGGAAGAGTCAATTCATTTGTTGGGCATGTTAAACTAACTGATTCGAATAGGAAAAAACATGTAAGCATTTAGAGATTTAGTCTTAATTGGTTAGGATTGTTCAGTATTTTCTTTGTGATCACTGTATTTGGTCAAGATAGAAGGAAAACACACTGGTTGTCATCCTGGTGAATACATCTTGCCATTTTAGAAAGAGTGGTATCCATACTATAGTGACCAAAATAGGTAAGAAAGGGAAAGTCCTCACTTTATTTTATGCATGTATCTATATATGTATCTCAGTATCTCTTTAGATAGTCATATGTACGCTCCCATATATACTAAGAAGCACAAACATTTCAATTAGTCTTTTTGTTTCCGTGTTGGACACACTTCGGATACACTTAAATACTTGTCCAATTTTCTTATTGCATTGTTTGAGTTGGACACGTTGGGGATATGCTAGGGACACATTGGGATGCACTGAGGAACCATACGAGATCAAAATGCATTAATAAAAATTTGGGGGATATGAGGTCAGAATGCATTTATTAAAATTGGAGGGAAGGTCTCATCCCTAATTTGCTAGAACTGGGCGGGGTGCGCTCGCAAGCGGACCATCGACGCCCGTGAAAGTCTATTAAGTATTAACACTCCCAATTCTACAACCAACTTTACATCGCATCTAGGTGGCATTGCCACACAAGCTAATGTAACGGACACTAACTAATTTACAAACTACTACACTAAATGTACACATGGCACTGCTACCACATTAATGCATAATGCAGTATATGGATGGGCTCATCCCCTAAAATAGCGCCACATGGGCATTTAGTACATTAGTTAGTACTCCTTAAATTAAAAGATATAGCCAATTGTTTGAGGGGCACAAAAAGTGAAAGAGGACCAATAATTTGGGACGGAGGGAGTACCTTATTGAGTATCTCTAGAGTCTAGACTTTTCCCACGCGAAATCATTGATATTTGCAAACCCACAAAAACTCTTCCTCTCATCTTTGTACAACTTCTCTTAAGAATAAATGCTGGAGACGCCATTGCGCTAATTTGGCATATTCTTACAATTAAGCCCATTACCACCATATTTATATTGAATGTAGCATATTCATATTTAACTTCATATTCAAGAGGACTTTACATTTATATCGTCAAGTTGACTATGCGTATCAAGTGTATCGATTGGTGTGTGAGGCTCACTCCGGAGCACTACACAAATTATCTAAGCTGTTCATTAATTTTAAAATAATTACTGAGTGCTTAGTGACTATAATTGCCTCAATTAGAAAATTACATTTCTTGATTCAATCTTCCAATTTTTCCTTTAGAATTTGGAATTCTGAATTTTGAAGGAAAATTAGGCAATTAAATCAATCACTTACAGTTATCCAATTGTGTTGATCTTTTGAGAGGCAACTGAAAGTTTATTTAGAATTAATGGCGTTAATCATTTGTGTTGGAGGGGAACCTACGCATCCATCTGTACAATATTGATAGCCATGAGTCCATGACATACACTATTCATATGTAGCCGAATGACTATATTGCCACACAGCCACATGGGAATAGCAGAAAGGCAAAAGGTTAAAAAGGTAATTTCAAAGGACAACTAAAATCTGCAGACTAAAACATAAACAATATGTAGACCCACCATCGTTTAATATAGTTTATTATATGTTAGGAACTTAACAAAGAAAACACTTCACTTAAATAGTTAAGTCTATTTCAATAAACAATTTATGATATTTTGATTTGGGATAGTTCATCTCCCTCAAGGATTTTGGGATTGTTTAGTCTATGGGTTTTTGTTTTGCTTGCGGATTATAATCAAGAGCATGAAATTAATTCATGTAATCTAGTTTGTGTGCACATTTTTAGGATGGGTGGGGTGGTGGTTACGATAGGTGGTTTTTAATCTTTTATTATTTTTCCCATAACAGTTATTTACTGACACATTAAAAGTAGTTGTACATAATTTTTTGAAGGGGCAATAATGGAAATTACTTTTATGACATGTCTTCAAAACCTGGATTTCTCCCTTTGTATACTAGAATAGAATAGATTAGGTAATCAACTCCTCTCCATATCCCATCCCTCCATACTCTCAATTTTCGTTCACATCCCAAATCGAAAATTGTCATCGGAACTGTTCACCTCGTAGAACACGCCAAAAATTATCTGTTTCGAAAATATTAGTATGGTCACATATCGATAGATATGTCATTAAGGTTCTTTTGGTTGTATAAATTGTAAGACTAAATTATAGAATGTATTTACCATTCATTTTGCTCGACAATTTGAGCATGTGACAATTGATACCTGATCATACTGGTATTTCTTAAACTTATAGTTCTTTGCGCGTTCTACATGATGAGGATCATAGTTTTGAACCCGAGATCTGCACAAAAATTGAGAGTATGGAGGGGTATGGAGAGGAGCTTATCTTGTTTGACAAATGTGTAAATGTTTTGTTTTTCTCATTTATACTACTCTCGTGTTGAATCTACCCATAGTTACTATTTTCATGTTGAACTTATAAGTCATGGCATATTGATGTTATTGAGAGCACCTAGAATATGTGCTTTGGTTTTCCCTCTCTCATATAAGGGATCTCCTTTTGCTAGCAAGCAGGAGTACCAAGTAGGAGACTAAAGAAACTAAAGCGCATGAAATTTTGGGAAAGACCTTGAAACATTCTACGTCTGGGATTTCTGGAAGCTGGCCCTTCAGTGGCCTCCAACGGTTCCTCAACAAATTACATTCCAGCTGAGCTGAATTTCACATCCATGGATTATGGACAGAAAACTTCATTGGCTTGTGGGATCAAAGTTTTTCGTCCATAATCCATGGATGGTTAAATTCAGGACTGGATTGTAATTTGCTTGAGGAACTGCTGGAGGCCACTAAGGGCCAGCTTCCAAAAATCCCAGATGGAGAATTCTTTGTATGTCTTAGCTGTGTCCCGTTGTCTGTAGATATTTTGAGTGTCCCGGCATGTCTGACATAGGTAGGCCGACCTCCTAGGTGTTTCAGTGCGTCATAGATGGTAACTGTTCTTAAATGCGATAGGTTCAAGGGTAAAAGTACATTCATCTTCTCAAGGTTAATTATATTAGATTTGGCGATGTTTCCTGCCTGAAGCAACTCTCCAGTTTGAGTTATCTTGTATCCTTCAATGCTGTGTTTGCATCGTTACTCATCAAATTTGACACCATTGCGATTGTGTCCCTTTCACTGAGAATCTGTTTCAATTTAAGTTTCTAGTTTGGTTTCCCATTCTGAACAGATATAAATAGGTGATTGCAGGTGTAGTCCAGCAAAATAATGATGCCTGGAAAGGGAACGATAACAGTATCAAGAAAAACTATTGCAGAAAAGGAAATCCTAGAAGTACAAATATCTGTTACTTCTCTTAGCCCTTGTTTCCTGTCAAATCTCAAATTAGCAAACAAAGTCCTATTTTTATTAACCAGTACAAATACAGTTTAATAGCCCATTAGAGTGTGTGTTAGTGCAATTTAACCCTTCCCATTTCCCCCCTACATTACTTATGCCTATTGGTATTGGTCTGATGGTAAATTTGGTTTTGCATGGATTTCTTTCAGACTTGTCTTTCTGGGAGGGTGAGTGTTGTAGCTCTAATCAGATGACTGTTAAAGACTTGTTTGAACCGGTTTTTCTTTTAAACCATCTGATTTGTCCTTGCTTAATTTCCTAATGATGTTCTACATTCAGGAATCTCAGATTTTCCAAGTAATACTCTGTCCATTGCTCTAGCGAGAAACTAGTCTCATTGTTGCTTGTTAAAGACCAATTGTTGAAACACAAAATGGATGCTTTAAGCTGTCATCCTTTTTTGATATACCGTAGAATTCCTGTTCTTGGATTTGGTCGCTTCTTTTAAGAAATTTGGTTTCTGAACCTTGTGTTTTTCCTGAAAATTGGTTTTTATGTTTTACCTATTCACTTGCAGATCCCCGTAGGTGCATAAATCTTTTTGAACTGGCCCGGTGATTCATCTGAAGTTTCAGGAGCTCATGCAAAAGTCATGTTTATATTTATGAGAAAAATCCTCTTTGCTACTACAAAGATCAGTCTTTGTACTGCCAAAATGGGTTTACTGATTTCTACTTTCAATTTTCTCTCTACCCTCCGTGTTCATTTTGAAAGAATGTGTTTGGAAATAACTTAAAACTGTGGGGTTCTGGTTGAGTGCTTTTTAGTGTTGGACTTTGTTCATGTGAAATACTATATTTTGTTCTTGTTTTATTTTTTTCCTTTTTGAGATACCTAATGTTACTGAAGCAACTAAGTTACTAAGCTAGTAAGCTAATATGGTAGCATGGTGTGTTCCTTGGATGTTTTTGATAACTTCTGTTTATGAAATCTCAAATCTCTCTTACTTGTGATTTTTCACTTATTTTTAGTGGTTTCAAAGACTGGCACTGCAGGCGAGATTATGGTTGGGGTGAGCAACCATAACCACTTGCTTCAGTTTTTGTATTTGCAAATCGTTTGGGGAGAGTATATCAGTTTTATTTTAACTTCCGGTGGGTTGTTTCTTAAATATTGGAAAGAAGTATGCCTTGGATTTTTTTTTGGTGATGGGCAGTCTTTGTAATGTTTCCTGTTATGGTGAAATGTTACAACAGAGAGAAGATTACTGCAGCAATATTTCTCATGCCTACACTGTTGATTCCACTGCAGTTATTTTTGTGTTTTGTGAGCCTTTGTTTTTTGAGAAGCACAACATATTAATGACTAGCAGCTATTATTTAACCAAAATGGCATGGGTCTATAGTTTGTTTGTTTGTTTTGAACAGCAAAAAAAGAATTTAGTAATGGAAACAAGTTTTGTTTTCATAGAAGCTTAAGTTTTAGTGATCCATCTGCCCCAAATCCTCCCTCCTTCCCTTTTGTTTCTTCTTGAATTCCTCTTCCTCTGTCCTTAAAGGGTCTGTTTGCATTGCTCTGAATCTCTTTTTTTCCCTTGCCCTTTTTCTTTTGAACTCTGATGGGATTACCAATAACTTTGTGAGTGGCCCGTGGATGTGCTTTCCACTGATTTCCCTTTGCTTCACTTGGTTAGTTAGCTAGTTTTGCTCTTTATTCATTCTTTGGCACAGTTTTTCTAACTCTTGAAACACAATGTCCTTAACCGAGTTTAGTGGAGAAAATGGACTCATGTAGTCGACCACAAATTATTGGGACTGAAAGCTCTATTTGGTTTTGTTCTTCTAACTTCCAGAAACCTTTTTCCGCTTTTTTACTACCTAACAGTCTGTAGTGCATTTTTTGTGTGGTTGGAATGGGACTCATTACCAAAGGAAAGGTACCTCAACAAATCAGGTACTCTTTTTTTTTTTTTTTTTATAACAAGCGTATGATATACCTTATGCTTACGTTACAGTGGGGGGGATTATCTTTTGCTGTTGTAGTCGTAGGTATCAAAATTTCTCCCTCTAATTTATATTGTTACCATCCTGTCACTTTCTGGGCGGAGTATGTCCAGTTGAAGCTTGACACATTCAACTAGCTTTGACCTCTTTATTTGGGCATATTAATCTGTCTAGGATGTTGATGGGATTTGTAGTGCACTTATACTCCTCCAGTCTTCTGTTTTCTGGCATTGCCGAGTGGGAGCTTTCCTTGTGGGTTTAATATTGTGGTGGTAAATTTTCTTATGGCCTTACTGGATCCCTGATTTTCCTTATTGAATTTTCCATTAATACTCTTAATTAGGTTGCAATTGTTATGGTCCTTTTTTGTTTTCATGAGTTTGTATTTAACTTCTGGATTTTAGGAAGGTTGATGATACTGATTTTAAACCGTTCATGAGGATGGTATTGGTTTTTATTTTCTAACTGAAAACCGCAAATCAACTAGGCTTTGGATTTCTATAATTGATTGATCGTGGAATAGTTATAGCAATGTTTGTAGTTAAATAGTCGAAGAGGATTTTTTTAATGTTCAGAACCCCATTCCCTATTTGGGATGTGGATGGAGGGTGAAAAAATTTCCAAGTGGGATCAAGATGGGGACAAGGATCGGAGTTGGGTTTGGGAATCGGGGACGGAGATAGTGATACATACCCGCCCTACCTCGTTGTCATCTCTAACAGTTAGTTTGGTGAAATCTAAAAATTGATGCTACAGGCTCTTGTTTTCCCTCGCCTCTGTACGTAATTGGTTTAGCAGGAAAGTTTTAAAAAGTGGAAATTTTTCTTATCAAATATCAAGCTGAAAAATTATACTCCCACTTCATTTGGGATGCTTAAAGTGGCTTTTGAGATTTTCAGCATTTAAAGCCTTAAAGACAAACTGGGACAAAGCTAAAAATAAAAATAAAAGCCAAAAAAATAAAATAAAATCTGTGGGACTATCATCTGGTTTTCTTAAATCTGTGGCAACCGCTAGTGTTATTTTTCTCTCGACAATTGCTTATATATGATTAAAAAAATAATAAAAAAAGGTTCCTTTTGTAATAGTCTTTGATAAGGACTTTGTGCAATAGAATTGTCTCTATCAGAACCACTATCTACCGCCTTATCTCATTCAGTTTGGATAGTTTTGGATGCACATTCCTATCGGGACTAGGGACAAAACCAAGATTTTCAATTCGAGGAGGGTCAAACTAAAAGGTAAATTGTCATCCAAAAAAATGCACTCCCTATATTTTTATATCTTGCATGTTGTAGTACAATAACATGTATATCAACATGTTTTTGGTATATAAAATCATTCGTTTTTTCTTCAAGTAACTAGATGACGTAATTATTTCCGGTCTAGGAAAGAAATTTTATAAAAATTCACTTGACAATGTGATATTACTTGTACTTTGCCTAGACCAAATCAAAGTTATCTGAATGATAAAAACTACTGGAGTTCACTATTTTAAACTATGTAGAAAATGTTTTAAGACTATACTCATAGTTATAAACAAAATCTAAAGATTGTGTGGGCCTCGCCCCCTTCGGACCCAGCATACCTCTGTCTCTAATCTGAACAATTGTCCATCATCGGTGCATCTAGCTAATTCTCAGCACCAACGATTTTGATGCAGGCGACTGACTATTCATGTCCTTTCATTTTTTGTTTGTATATAATCCTGTTAGTTTGTGAACGTATCAATACTTCTATATGATACCAGCCTGAGATAAACTTGGTCTTTAAAGTTTTCACCTATTTTAAATGATTTTTTTT
Organism: Rhododendron mucronatum var. ripense; assembly: GCA_019656295.1. Lineage (NCBI taxonomy): Eukaryota > Viridiplantae > Streptophyta > Magnoliopsida > Ericales > Ericaceae > Rhododendron > Rhododendron mucronatum. The sequence goes on along the minus strand of BPLT01000127.1, from coordinate 1,013,748 downwards.
TTTTTGTCATCTCCCAATGAAAAAACAAAGGTTTTATGTGACTTGTACAACACCACATGACATGAGAAAGTGTCGAATGGTATAATTACGCACACACTTGCGTTAGCAATTTTTATTACCTTTAAAAAATGGGAAAAAAACTTATCTTCAAAATGAGTGCAGTGCCATAGGCCAAGGGGCCCAAGAGGGGCCTAGTTTTATGCATCTGTGTATTTTTATATCCATTGGGTGGAGTTGTAGGGTCTCTATTTTCACTTGGAACTTGAAACTTGAAAGTATTGACCGACCCCACAGAACTAAACAATTTGCTGTTTTTTAAATGGGTCCTGCGGCGTGCAAGCAAAGTTGAATTCTATATTCCTCTCTTGTGTTGTTTCTTTTAGAATTTTATAATTCAAATGTTCAGATCAACAAACACGCAACTCGATTAATTTTAGCGTCTAATTCTACTGTCCATTTACGGAAAGTCTAATTAAAGTCGAAGCAAAGCTTTGTATCAATTAGAATTGATAACACTTGTGATGTTTTGAACTTGAAAATCTTGAGGGGTGTTCGGATAAATAAGCCAAAGTGGCTTATTTTTTGTCCTTATTCAAATTTTTTTCGTATCACTTGGCTTATTGTCAATTTTTTGGGATTATTGCATTCTCATGACGAGAGGAATCTAAAAAATAAAATTTTTTGACCGAAATCCAATTTTTTTTGAATAAAGACTAAACAATTGGTTTATTGGCTTATTTTTATTTTTTTTGAGTTTGTTTGGCTCATTTTGCGGGAAAGCCAATGGCTTATTTAGAAGAACAAGGAAGAGTGTGTTCCAATAACTAAAATAATAGGTATTTATTTTTAAAATAAATGTGATATATTATAAAAGAATAATTTGTCTTATAAAATAAAAAATAATTAAAAAATAAAAACCTTAGTAAAATGGGATGTTAGTCTCAGGGCCTCCCCACACGCCGGGTTCTCTTATGTTTTTTTTTTCTTTCCTGAACTACATGCTCCTACTATTTTATTTTGGTACAATTTCGCTTAAACAAATGCATGTACCGTACGAGCAGTTGTTGTCGTATTTTTCAAGACCAAAGTATATGACTCTATGGCATGTTTGGCTGGCTGTGCCTGTGCGTATCCATCTATTTGGATTTTCTTTTCCTTCGCTTTACACATCCTTCTATTTTCGGTTTATTCATTTTCTGGTGGGAAAAATATACCTACATATACGTATATATGCACATAGTATATATATGTAATCTGTGTCTGTGAGCATGCATATTCTTCTTCTTCTTCTTCTAGAAAACTAGAAAAAAGAATGTGGGTCTCTGTATCTGTATCCTCGTATATATATAACTAAACAATAAATTCATCTCGGATTAGATTGAAAAGCACTGGTTTTTGCACAGGGAAGTGTGATTTTTAGGTTCTCTTGGCTTATGGAGGATGTTGGGCATGACTCGTCGCATGCAAGCTGATCGATTCGTGGATTTTCTCTCTCTGGGTTTTATAACTTCTGATTCAGGTGAGTCCCGCTGCTTAAATTTCTTTCTTTTTATTGTTTCTATCGATAAAATCAATGGCTTTTTTTTTTATTTGATCTGGGTTTTTTGTTTTTTCGAGTGGTTTGTGGATGTTCTGATGTGGGTATTGGTTTTCATGAAGTCTTGCTACTGTTTTAATTTAGGGTTTTTTGAATTGTATTGAATGGATTCAATGTGTAATATCTTGAGTCTGGCGGTTGGGGATTTTGGGGTTGCTGATTTGAGGGTTTATTTATTACTCTTTGTTGATGAAATTAATGAAGTTTTTTTTTTTTTTCCCCCCTTTTCTGATCAGTAAGCTGAATCCATTCTCGAGTTACAATTAATAAAGGGTTTTAGATCGATTTGTGGGGGCACTGATTTTTGGTGGTTGTAGAGGGCTGGTGAATGGGAACCCAGACAATGGGATCTCAAGGTGGCGGCAGTGACGGTGGTGCTACTGCGGCTAGTGGAGGTGCTAGTAGTGGTCGAATCCAAGGGCAGAAATCTCATGCATTGGCGCGGCAAGGATCATTTTACAGTCTTACGCTAGATGAGGTTCAACACCAATTAGGAGATTTAGGGAAACCACTTAGCAGCATGAATCTCGATGAGCTTCTCAAGAATGTGTGGACTGCGGAAGCAAATCAAGAGGTTGATTATGGGGCTGCGGCGGCTCCACAGCAGATCCAGTTGGCAGCATCAGTCTCCTCTTTGCACCGGCAATCGAGCCTCTCTCTGTCTAGGGATCTGAGCAAGAAGACTGTTGATGAGGTGTGGCAGGATATTCAACAGGGTCAACAGCAGAGTAATAGGAATATTCGCGGTCGGAAAGCCGCCCACGATAGACAACCTACTCTTGGGGAGATGACATTGGAGGACTTCTTGGTTAAGGCAGGGGTGGTTGCTGAATCATCCCCTGGCAAGAAAAATCCGGGCCCTGTTTTAGGCGATGATCTGATTGCATTGCCCGTACAAGGTATTCCACAACCGGCTCAATGGATGCACTACCAGCTCCCCTCACAACAGCAACAACAAAATCAGCAGCAACAACAGCAGCAGCAGCAGAACATGCTCTCTGTTTTCATGCCGGGGCACCCAGTTCAACAGGCTCTACCTATGGTTCCAAACTCTATTATGGATGTGGCTTACCCTGAAAACCAAATGAACATGTCTCCATCTGCTTTGATGGGCACGCTCTCGGACACACCGACACCCGGGCGGAAAAGGGTTGCCCCCGGAGATGTGGTTGAGAAAACAGTTGAGAGGAGGCAGAAGAGAATGATTAAGAATAGAGAATCCGCTGCCCGGTCAAGAGCTAGGAAACAGGTTAGATTTCAAAACCTTGGTGTGCATGTCCATCTTTGTGTTTGCCAAAATTAGGTTGGATTTCCTTTTCTGGACGACTATGAAAGGTGCAATGTGTTGATGAGCAGGCTTATACCCATGAGCTAGAGAACAAGGTTTCCCGTCTAGAAGAGGAGAATGAAAGGCTTAAGAGACAGAAGGTACTTTCTATCATAATTCCAGTGTTCCTTACTGTCATATGATTTTATTAGTGCCAATCTTATGTTTGGTGATATAGACTTAAATGTGAAAGTGAAACAAAGGAATGTGAAATGCTATTTTCCTTTGAGTTGCTAAACCTTTCCTGGATTAAGTAACCTAAAGAAGACACAAATCTATGAGTGATGCTAGACAATCACGAGCTTAGGTAGTTAAAAGATTTTTTGAAGTACTTATTTGACAACTACTTATCCACCTACTTGATGAGGGTTTTATCATGAAATTAGTTTCGCTTATAATGTGACATACTCGATGTCTAGGATTGATCATATCTTGAATTAATTGTTAGTCAAATGATCTGAATCATTTGGTGAATTTTTCTGTTCCACAAATTTGTCTCCAGTATTGGGAGTAGAATGTAGACCATAGAATCTCTAACTACGAGATACTTAAAAATATCCTGGAAAATTCAGAGTCCATAAAGAAACAAGCAATCAAACTTATAAGTTGCCTTATAAAAGATGGACTAAAATGGTTTCAGCGGTTGATTTACCAACCATCTTCTCATTTTGTAGATTTTAGATGTCCACCTTTGAAGAATGCAAAGGGATCGTAATCCAAAGATATTGATTCAATTCTAGGTCCCTGTTTCCCTATTGGGAGAATAATTCCTTGCTGGGGCCTACTCAGCTATATATTTGTCTTGGACGAGAAAATTGGTGGTGCTTATATGTGTGGGGTGATTGAACTAGAAGTACATGGAAAGAAAGAAGACAAAAGAAGAAGGGAACATTTAGAAAGAAATTGATAAGTTAACCTGAGGAAAACCTGTTCATAGTGCTTTCCCTTTCAAGGTTCTTATCTTTTCTTCTCCAATTTCTTTGTTTCATTTGCTGCTTTTGAATTACTGCTAGGATAGACCAATCTACCTTGCTGATTTAGACGCCATCAATCATCAACGTTGTAAGGTGCAGCCTATCTCTTCCCTATGGGTAGGGCTACTGCTTTACTTACACTTGGGCTTGGGCCAGATAGATAGGTATTTCTTCTTAGTCAGCATTGCCTAAGGAATTCATTGAAGGATCATAGCCAAGGTTGTATATACCGTACTGTACCATCCAGTGCAGCCCGGGATGTACCAGTTGTGAAGAAAAGCAGTATCGCAGCATCTGTGTTCCATCCAGGAGAAATTACCGGGCAGTTGTGGTGCTACCATTTGTTTCCATCCAAATACCGGTCATTCTGCGTACCATACTGAATACACAACGTGGAAAAGAAGAGAAGGATGCTGTTTTTTCTTGACTAATGGGTTTACTTAAGTCTGGCATGGGAATAATTGGGGTTTCGTGTTGAATCTGTAAATAGGAGTAAGGACACCTATCCCCCTGACTTGACAGCCTTGTCATTTACTACTATATTATAATACAAACTTTAATAGCCGGTTAAAAAAAATACAACTTTAATAGCTGAAATTTCCCTTTCAATAAGAAAATGTATTTATATTGGTTTGCTTCTCATGAAAGTTGTATTTTTATAGGACAACAATTGTAATTATCTCATGATTAATTTACATCTTTAACACTTATTTAAGATATGTCAGGTTACCTAATATATGTATACATATATCTTTTGATAGCGGTAAATTCAAAACGATTCCCGCTATCGTACAGGTACCGCTACATATCATACTAGAAATAAAAATGGTACCATATGTACGGTATTCAAAACCTTGATCATAGCACACTCTTGTAGCCTACGGTAATGCAGGGTGGTAGTCTAGGGAAAGAAGGTGCATGTATAAAATGGTGTAGAATATGCAAGCACAGCAATATAAAACAGGGAGTATATTCTTGATCTTGATATTGTTCGAGAACATTCAAAGTTGAGATGCTTGATAAAGTCGTCAATCGCTCACTGTTTGTAGGTCTACTTTGAACCTCATTCTGAATAGGAACCTGTAGTTCTCGTTTGCGCCTCATTTTGAATAAATAAAGCCACAGTATAATAGTTGCAGGATTCAAATAAGCACATACATGAGGGTTTTCAGTTTGAAAGTTTATAAAGTTTGGTTTTGGTCATGGCAAAATCCAAGAGGGGTCTACCTAGGCTACCTATTCCCTTTGACCATTGATCCCCAGTAAATAATTATCAAACATGATGATGACAGCACTCAGTCAAGGTTTTCAACAACTATAGCTAGTCATTGAGAAGCTCATAAACTTTGAGCTTACATACTAACAGGGTCATGATTAAATATTGCACTAACAGGGTCATGATTAAATATTGCACTAACAGGGTCGTGAATAATCCCATATTCTTACTACTTTGTCAGCCGCAAAACTCAATAAAATCCAGCTTCCAAAGCCTACTTTTGGTGTACACTAAAGTTGGGCTAAGTGGCTAAACTTCTATCGAAGAGGGCATCCCACGATTATAAGCAAATCCGAAAAATCAAACTGAACAACTAGAACGGATCGCATCAAACAAAAGACGATTTGGATAGCTTTGGACAAGGACATTTGAATGGGGTTAGAAATCCGACCAAGGTTTTAAGGACATTTGGACCTACACAGAGTTAAACCACCCTTGTTCATTTATTACCGGAGGCATGAAGAGAGAGAGAGAGAGAGAGAGAGAGAGAGAGAGAGAGAGAGAGAGAGAAATTGCATTTGTATAGGTATTGGTTTAAGTTATATTGCACGTCTATATAAGTTTAACTTATATTGCATGTCTGTATACGTTTTGCTTACTTACGATTGAGAAAATGCTGTGTTTCTGAAATTGGGCTTTTCCTTATTAGCATCTCTTACTACTTTGCATATCAAAACCTTGTAAGGTCTGTGGAACTGACCACTTTTGAATGATGGATTCAATCTCATTTGGTACCATGGTGATGACATCAGATGTACATATCATAATAAGGGTGTTTAATTTTCTTTTTTTGTTCTGAAAAAATATTACTGAATCATTGACTACTACTTAGATTGTTAGAGTAATATAGAGGTAGTTTTGTTCTTATTGCAATTGTATTTAGATCGTGCCCTTATTGCAACTTTATGGTTGTTACAAGAGTCATACTATCTGTTTTCCATGTGATTTCTTACTTTGGTGCGTTCCCAATCTGTATTGTGAGGGCCTAAAGATGTAGAGTGGGTGGTTTTGTCCTCTTGCATATCATTGCCTTGTTACTGATTGATGAAACAAAAACAAGTACATTGGTTATAATCTTCAAAATAACACACAACTTTGTGACTTCCATGTGATTCTGTAGAATCTGAACTAAGCTTGACCCCTCTCTCAAATTAAAGTGTCTCTTGCTGAAACCCTGCAACTTGTAGTAGTGAGAGTGCTTTGAGAAATGTGAGTCCAATATTTAATGGTTTTTTTTATTTGGGTTTCGGTGATCCTATTTTCAGAGAGTTTATACTTGTTTATGGTTATTCACTAAGTGGTTCATTACTGGCTTTCACATGCCCTAATTGGGTATGTAGATATATTGTGTGGCTGAATTGAAGCATCAAGAAGGTGGTTTCATTTCTGTTGTCCTTCTCGTTCAGAGTTGGGGAAGGGGTCTATAGTGATTGAGGTTGGTATTTGTAGTGGTATGTGCCTATGTGGAAACAATTTCAAGGACATGAATATGCATTCTAATGTAGGACAATTCCATGGAAGATTCCCCTACTAGCAGTGAGCCTAAAACTGACACAGGGCTATGGTGCAAGAGCTATGTTAGTGCTGAATATCACGTTTTGGTGGCCAAAAGCTTTGAAAATACATAAATTCTACGTGTGTGTTTTATAGTAAGTGGTTGAGGCTTCAAGAATTGGAAAAATGGGTATAGAAACTATTTATGCAATGTTCCGGAGGCTGTGAACAGTACATCATGAGATGTAAAACAGTTGTTACATTTTCTTGGTGTACTAGGGTTGAGTGGGTGTGATTGATTAATTATTTCCAAGGGTATCAGTGTTTCACCTGTGAAAATTGCAGAAATTAAACTGACATTGTGCATGTAGTCATGTAACTCATAATTTTTATAGGATTGGTTGTTCTCAGAAAACGAGCTTGCAATTCTTGTTTGCAAGTTTTTTGCTCAACTGTAGACCTCTTGGTTTGCGTGTATTGCGAGTACAACAATCTTATGGCCTAGGCAAAAACACGTCTATCTGTGTCAGAAACAGACACGTCCTGCATGTGTCGGACATGCTCAAACACTTGCCATATTTCCTGGTTATAGTTTTATGCTCAGACATGTTGGAAACACGCAACCCCGTGTCGTATTTCCTTTTTATAGTTTCATGGTCAGTCATATTGGAAACACGCTAGACACGCTGGGGACACGTTCAGAATACATTGACAACACTTGTGAGGTCAGAATGCAATTTAAAACGTTGGTTAAGGATCAAGTGATTAGTTTTTCAATGTTCATTTAAGGGCAATTATTTTTATATTGTCAATGGTATTATTTCTTGTGCTGATCCCTAGTTTTATCCTTAATTTCATAGAATTAAAGTTTCTTTTCTATTCTACAACGTCAATATTAGTACTATTTAATTCGACATGTCTGCGCATGTTTGTGTCCTCATTTTCTAAAACGGACATGTCCGCACATCCATGTAGTGGCACGTCCGTTGCTGTATTCGTGCTTGTTTGCTCTTATCACATCACTGCTTTGGTATTACGATAATAACTTTTCTGTGCTAGTATGCTTGTTGGATAACGCTATGGTGTCCCCGGTCATTTTAGGGACACCGTAATTTTTGGCATAACAAAACCCTTACAAGCATAACAAAAATCATTAGAAGTATAATAGAACCATAACATGGCATAACCAAGGTATAACCAAAAACCAATCAAGGTATAACCAAAAATCAACCAAGGCATAACCAACCAAGTTATGCCTTGTTATGGTTTTGGTTATGCTTATAATGGTTTTGGTTATGCTTGTAATGAATATAGTTATGCTTATAATGGTTTTGTTATGCCAAAAGTTACGGTGTCCCCAAAATGACCGGGGATACCGAAGTCATTCCCTTGTTGTTATTTCTTCTTGTTATTACTACCAGTGTTTTCTTGGGTGAATGTCATTGCTGCTACTGTATCTGGCAAATGTCTGATTATTCTTCCCTCAATATATGGAATTTCTTTATTTTTTCATAATATAAAACAACGGAAACGAAGTACTCTTTTCTTGTTTACTGATATGTTGGAATCTTACCTTTTTTTTGGGTACATGAATCTTACCTTTACAGGAAGTGGAGAAGGTTTTGCCATGTGTACTACCTCCCGAGCCCAAGTATCAGCTCCGCCGAACAAGCTCAGCTCCTCTCTAACATCTTCTTGTAGCCGCAAACGAGCGATATGTAGTGCATTGTTGTTATGCCAGTCCAGTTTTCATTAGCTAACTTCAGTTCTCAAAATCTTGCCCTAAGTACTGAGCTTGAGCTGTCTTTGCTTAGGTGACTGCCTTGTGAACTTTTTTCTTCTGTAGCTGTCTCTCCTCTTCGCTAGGTTGTCTTTCCCAGTGTGTCTTTTTCCTTTTCTGTACATTTTATTTATAGTTTCACCTCGGAAATTATGTCAGCGCCATAGTTTTCCTGTAATTTGTAATTCATCCCTTTGTTGTCCTGACATAAATTTTCGCCGGTCTTCAATCTCAAGTTTTTCTTCCGTTGGAAGCTATCGTTAGTGCTCGCCACTTGACCCGCCACATACAACATATGTTGCAACAGTTGCATTTTCCGCTAACCACGCTAATGTATACAATATTGGCTAAAAAATAAAAATAATGACAAACAATCTAGGTTTTTGGCACATGTATGCAGAAGAAGGTAATAGTTTGTGAGAGTTAAGTTTGCCTACCATTGGGCTACCACTCTACTTGCTATTCGGGTGGTTTGGACCAATAAGAAATGCTGTTTGGTCTCGAACAATAATTGCATCCGTATCCCTCTCAACATGAGCCCTTCCACTTCATGACTACCAATGGGCTACCAGACAAGGGTCCTCTCCAGTTTGATCAATGTCGAGTCTTGTCTAGTTTGGATTTTGTGAGCCCTTTCTCGAGCCTAGAACAATGAACGAGACTGTTCATTTTGTAGACCTCATCGAGACCTTTGACCACGCAAAAATTCATGTTCGTTAGTTACCAATCGATGCCTTATCGGAACACATGCATTTATCACATTGGATAGGATCCATTTGTTCCACGATAAACGTGTTCCAATTTGGCATCGATTGGTAATTGACAAACACATGGTCGAAAATCTCAACGAGCTCTACAAAATGAATAGGTTCGATTATTGTTGTGGGGCTAGGACAAAGTCCGCAAAAGCATGGCAAGCTGGATAAAACCCTTGTCATTAGGCTACCATTCTATACATGTCTAGTTTCAAGTTTAAAATACTACTATAATTAAAGTCGTTCACTTTGTAAAACTCTATGTATTCAATAGCTCCTCAAAAATTTGCTTTGTGAAAAACCCAAATTATTCTATCGTATATCGTAGAAATCATAGAAATCATACCAATTGTTCATGTTCATTTAATGAAGAAAATGTGATTCGTTTATTAAGTTGTCAATATCTGATTAACTTTGATTTTTCTCAAAGATGTCGCTGGCATTAAAGGCCATAAAATGAAATATTCAGATTCGAATCACATTTTCGAGCTCGAGATAAAACCCGAAACGGCAAGATTCTATCCTCCGAATCTAACTCGTTTGTTTGGGAATTCTAAAATTTCTTTGCACGATTCTTAATAAATTTTCTCTCCCAGTCCAGTGATCTGTACAAAACAACCAATCATATCAAAAGCTTCGAAGCCCTAAATTATCATTTTTCGTTTCCCCCAATCAATTGATTCTCTGCTTTGTTTCTACGTAAATAAAAAATAAAAAATTTTGACCTGTTCAATTATCATCCAGTCCAGCCCGTTCCGTTCCGTCCTGCTCTGGAAGTACCAAACCCTTCAATAAATTCCCCGGTACTTCCTTTTGCCACCTGCAGCCCCACACCCCTCTCTGTTCTCTTCTGCCACAACTCTCTCTCTCTCTCTCTCTCTCTCTCTCTCTCTTGCCACCTGCAGCCCCACACCCCTCTCTGTTCTCTTCTGCCACAACTCTCTCTCTCTCTCTCTCTCTCTCTTGCCACCTGCAGCCCCACACCTCTCTCTGTTCTCTTCTGCCACAACTCTCTCTCTCTCTCTCTCTCTCTCTCTCTCTCTCTCTCTTCCCCGTACGTGTGGGTGGGTGTCTGACACACTATCTTGAATTAAATTGGTTGTAAAATTGTCAGTTGAATTTGATGAATGATGATAATAACCCTCACCTTCACTTTTCCGATTGGTAGCTAGAATCATTTGCTGGAAATTTGAAGTCTCAGTAAAGGTATATTTAACAAAAAAAAAAAGTGCTATGATTTTGTTGTCTTATTTTTCCATCTGTCTTAGCAGCAATCGTTGAATATTTTTCTGAATTTTTGTTTTATTCGGGTAAGATATGTTTGTCTGTAGGCACCATCGATCAAGGGTGTTGCTCAATTGTTGATAAAAAGAGAAGGGTGTTGCTCAAATTTGTCTTCTTTTGTTTGTTTGTCTCTTTTACTTTTTAGCTTCTAATAAAGTGTTATCTTGTTCAATTTCCGTTTGACCAAAAAAAAAAAAAAAGTGTTATCTTGTTCGGCTTCTTGTGTTACTTGTTGCACCTGATATGGTTCATCTGTTTGTTTGTGTGCGCCTTTGTATTGATATATATGCATACATAGGTTGTAATCTTCTTGCACAATTGTATTTTTGTTGTTGGATGATGATAACACTACCTTTAGTTTCCTGATAGGTGTTCATGTCCCACGGTGTACATCCGCACATAAAATAAATCCAAATCTCAGTAGAGGTTTTGAACGAAAAGAGCCAGATTGTCGTCTATGTCTTTAGTTAATCGTTTATTTTAGCTGAATTTTCATTTCGTAAGTAAAAGATGTTTGTCAGTGAATTTTATCGGCAAAGATGCTAAACGGTGTTCTTTTGTTTGTTTGTTACGTTAGTTATGGTGTTTGGTTTATGTATTGCATGCACATTCTTGCAACTTCTGTACTTGGTGTTGGTGTTAGTAATACAGTTAGGGCCTCTTTGTTTGATGAGACTAATAGCGAAGGGATGTATAATACCATAGGATATATCGTCAAGGGGCCTAAATAGTGATGTGATTAATAGTAGCACAAGTATTATATATCTTGCACAGGATTATATGTTTGAGGGACATTTTATCCTGCTCACAAAAAATTTAGCCAAACACTGGATATGTGATGCCGTTTGATATATAATCCAATTCGATGTTCATATCGGCCTATCAGGTCAAACTAACGGGCTCTTAATGTATCCTAAGAATCAGTACTGTATGCACCTTGGAATTGACATGTGGTTCTGTGCTCCTATCCTTTGTGTAGCAATACCTGCAAACCAGAATGATCATTTATTAGCTTAAACATAGATTAGTTTAGTCAGTTGGTGTTGCTCAATTCTTCACGGAAATAAATTCTGCCACTTTTGAGTTAGTCAACATGGTATGAAGGGCACAACAGTCTGTGTGCTAGTGATAGTCTTGTCTTCAGTCAAGAGCAAATTGAAGTATTGAATTGTCTTTGTGAGTTATATGTCTTTTGCTCGTTTCTTTGAAAAGATTCTTCTGAGCTAAGAGAAGTCTCAACTTCTTAATGTTTGGATTTTTCAGGTATTCTGTTCCATTTAGGAGAGCTTTCAACATGTATCATGCCAAAAAAATTTCAACTACAAGCTTAGTCCCACATAAAGTTCAAGGTCCCGAACAACTTGCACCTGTTGGCATGTTGGGAGGATCTGCAATGAGGGATGCCGCTCCAACTGTAGAAAGTGGCAAGCAGCGATTGCGGTGGACTTCGGATCTTCATGATCGTTTCGTGGATGCTATTGCTCAACTCGGTGGACCAGATAGTGGGTATTTTTTTCTCAGTGACAGAATTAACAGTGGAATGAATTTTCAATTAATTATTTTTGTTTGCGTTATATGAGGGGACACTGAGAAGTGGTAATTGTTGACTATATATAGATCATAACGTAAAATACTTGAGGCCGGTTGTTTCATAATTATCATGGTTAAAATATTATTGTTTAATGGGTGATATAGATTTTGGAATTCAACTGGTAAGGGTGTGCTCATAATATGTCAGTCACTAAAAGGGTTGTCAAAAGTGTGGACCATCAATTCATGAATGCTGATATGACTTTTAGAATTTCCTCCTCCTTCACCTTCGGTATAAAGGCTTTAGAAGGTAAATTTGAATGCTCTGAGAAACAGGGTTTACTTCAGTATCTTTGAACTGCTTCTTAGAACTCTCCTTGATTGCCTTGTCTTAACTAGTTCTTCTCAATGTCTGGTAAATCCATAGAATAATTTAAAGAATGAAACCTTCTATCTTTCAAGGAATTCACTTGCTTTTCGGATCAGTCTAGGCATTATGTTGACAGTATTGGGCTTCGTTTATTAACAGTCTAACACTCCATTTCCTGTTTTTGTCCTGCAAATCAAGCCTAATATCTGTCACTCACTAGATGTCAAAACTACCATTTTTTGCCAATGGTGGTTTTGCAGACTCAACTATGTTCTGTCTGTTAAATTTGATTGAGTCAGCAATTAAATCCTTTTCTTCTGCTATTTTTGCATCTGGATCGTTTGTAACCTTTTGCATGAAAGAAGGTAAAAGAACAAGAGCTTGTGCCATTGTTTATCGTTTTATTCATTGCCCAGTTTGAGGTGAATGTGATGCAATCAAACTTGTGTTGATGCCCTTGTGAGTAGAATACTAAAGGATTTGGAAAAATAGGTATTGGTAGTATTTCTACTTCCCTGCACCCTCCTGTCTTTTTTAGGTTTCAGAGTGCCACTTCTCCCTTTTTTGCCATACTGCATGTTTGACATCCTTTCCTGTCTGGTAAATATGGATCAAATTTGGCATGCAATCTAGATTCTGATTCTATGAACCCAAGAAATCCACTTTGCGTCCGGGGGAGCCCAGGTCATTTTCAGTTGATTCAGGCTTAGGCCGCGCAAGTTACTATTCAATTGTGGATTACTGCACCACAAATGAAATCTGAAGAGATCCGCGGGTTTTATTTTCCGTGATATGTTGAATTACAAAATCTTGCTCAGCAGCTCACCAACCTCCAGGCTAAAGTTGCATTTGTTATTACTTCTCTTTTAGGTAGTAGTTACATTTGGAAATTCCATAAATTAACGAAATTTCTGTTGTGATCCACTTCTCTCTTGCTTACTTAGCTATTGAAGCTGTTGTTTATGCATCCTAATTGAAACATTTGGTGTCCAGGGCTTGTTATTTATTTACAACTTTGATTTTATCTGTTTTCTATGGTACTGTAAAAAGAACTCTTTAAATCACAAAAACTAAATGAGGTTATTGCAATGGGCTTATAGGTTTGCCAATACGAGTCTTATGACCAGCTATCACAGCATTGCCAGGATTAGCAAAATAATGCCATAGGTATTGTAGGTGTTCACAAAGACAGAACCTAGTCTGCTACAGTCCTGGTTTGTGTGCGGTGCTATACCATGCACTAAGCCACTTAGGCCCAAATCATCAAAGTGAATCCAAGTTCAGCCCGTTGATACTTAGCCCAAATGCAGTTGTAGTAGTACAGGGCCTTTGAGCCCATGCTAAACAAAGGTCATACTAAACTACCATCTATACATGTTGCATCTCAGCAAGGCCTAACTTCTCCTCATCTAGTAGTAACTTATTTTGATCTTGCGTTTTGATAAATGTTTGGGTCAGACATTCTGTGAAACATATGGCATGTTGCATCCTTTCCGACTAGGCATTTTTTTTAATTCTGTAGATTATATTTTACTCCTTTTGGCTTAGTCCTTGTGAAAATTACCTGCCTAACATGTTATTAATATGCAGACCACCCTGGTTTTGTGACTAAAATGCACAGACAACCCTGCCAATAGAAATACAAAAAGACTACCATAACCCCACCATCTCAACTGTGTTCCTCTTCTGGGCACTGTTGCTGCCCCAACACAACCATATTCAAACCCATCAGTTACCACCATAAAATTTCCTTGTCTCTTCGTCTTATCTTTCACCATCTTGTCTCCTTTCCCTACATCGAGCGGACACCGCAGTCTACAACCACCACCATGCACCACCTACCTCCGCTAACCATCTCCTTCCCTCCTGCATGGCATGGTAGCTTCAATCTGCGAGCATGTGAGCTGTGACAGGGCAAATATTTGGGTGGTGTGATGATATTTTTGGCTCCAATTCTATTGTATTCTAGATGGTTATTGTATTGAGACTAGTGGGGTCTTTTTTTGGGTTCCAAAGGACTAATTCGTATCTAATGACCATAAAAAGGGGGAGCAAGCCGCAAAGGCGCAAACCTCAGTGACACTACTGGCATATGTTTCTCGTGGAACGTGGACTTGTGGGTTTTGATAAGTGTTGGAGGGGCTCGGTTGGTGGTGGTGCTTGAGTGTCTCATGATTGTTCTCGAGTGTCCCCAGAGTGTCCAAATGGAAGAAGTTGGGGGAAAATAGGGCACTTCTTACTTAAGTGTCCGATTTTGTCCGAATGACACCTTAGATGGCCTCACGCAACCAAAGCGAGGACCATCCTTGAAACTGATTTGCAGTAATTTGAGTCTTCATTGCTTATTTGTCGTTTATACTTATCCTTATCGTAAGTGATGCTTATAAACTGTTTTTTTTTTGGTTGCAATTGCTTTTGGTTGTTAGAACTTTTTTTTTTGGGGTAAATTAACCACTTTATAGAGCAAGCAAACAGAACTTTGTTTTGTGTTTGTTAATATTTGCAGTCAAGTTAATTTGGTAGTTAGATGTATATCTTATTTTAAACTTTCAACTATAGTTTGTTTTGAACTTTAAAGATAATCAGAGTTGTGACTTGTGAGAGGTTTGTATCTGAGAATGTAGGAAAAGATCAAGTGTTTAAAAAAAAGATCAAGTTAGTCTATTTTGCTGCTGCTGTTGTTTTTATATCTTTAATTCTATCGCTCTCTTTTGGTTCCTGTAGAAAACCCATAGAGTTACAAGAAGGGAGAGAGAAAGTCCTCTTTTTGATACTTTGGGTGTACGTGGTTCTCAACTTTATGTAAAATTTATACTTCGTCATAGATTCAGTAAGTCAATTAAAATTCCTGCAAGGTCGTCGAATGCTTTTATTCCCCGGCAGCATTACTTTCGTATAGATGCACCTGTGAGTGGCTGTGTATGATTACGTTGAAAACCACTGCTTCTGAAAACCATATTTGAATGCCTTAGTTGTGATGAATTTAGCTGGTGCCTTTGGAGCTTTATATTATTTATCTACATCCCTTAGGCCTTCACCGTTTATGTCTCAGGAGCAACACCTAAAGGTGTTCTTAGAGTGATGGGTGTACCTGGACTTACCATATATCATGTGAAAAGCCATTTACAGGTGTGTGGTCATCCCTTTAAGTGGTTTGGTTTCTTGTTAGTGGCACATCAGTTAGCTGATTGTGATTTGTCTTTGTCGTTTGTTGTATAGAAGTATCGCCTTGCAAAGTACCTGCCCGAGTCTCCAGCTGATGGTAATGTGTCCCCCCCCCCCCCCCCCCCCCCCTCCCTCTCTCTCTCTCTCTCTCTGTGTAGCATCATTCACTTCTTGAGCATCTAAATTAGAAGTTGTTGAACACTGTTGACCTTAGGTTCGAAAGATCAGAAGAAAGGTTCTGGAGACAGCCTTAACGACATGGATTCTTCCCCGTGGGTATCTCTGTCCTCTTCCAAAATCTTTTACTGTAGCTCTTCTGATTCCGTCAGCTAATATATAATGGGTGACCAAGTGCTTAGAAGCTTAGTATTTTTTTAAATATCAATCAGGGGGGTGCAGATTAACGAGGCGCTGAAGATGCAGATGGAGGTGCAAAAGCGTCTACATGAACAACTTGAGGTTTGATTCCAGGCTCATATTGCTTTTGATTTCTAAAGTAGAGATGACACGTCTGCAATTTTTTTGATGCATTGTTATTGCAGTTTGTCTCCGGTGAATTTTACCTGGTCTTCTAGGCGTCATAAGATGGATTGTTTGTCTTGATGTCAACATCTTGCAACTCCATTTATGGAACCTGGGAATATTGCATAAACTTGTTGTGGATAAGGACAAGCCCTCACATCTAAATGCACTGTATACTTGACGATAATGAATCATGCCCTTACTTCAGAAATTTCATTTAAAAAAGGGTATGCAGTGGAAATTTGTGTTTTCCAAAGCGTTCTTTTCACCATTACATGTGAATCTTATATTCACCTACTGCAGCATGGAGGACTGGAGTGCCCGATTTGGGTACCTTTGTCAAAATATTCTGTATTGTTACCCGTATCACGGTTTTGTAGACTTAACCATCACTTTGCTTAGAGCAGGCACATCACCATGAGTCATCTGACAAACATTTGAAAGTTTGTTACAACATCATTTCAAGAAGTGACAACAGATGCTCTGTGAATCCTTTTTCAACTAAATGCCTTTTACCTAAATTCCATTTTCGTGCAACAACAGTGAGTTCATTCAGACAGTCTCTTTGTTTTCTTGGTTAATGTCTCTGTTTGGTACTGGTTAGCTAGACCCCGCAACTAATTTTGGAATTTGTACCGTATTTGTTCTGCTAGATACCATAGATAACTTCAGATTACTGATTATTAGGTTTTTGACAAGGTTCTTGACTCTTGTATATGTTCCTTATGTCACCTCTAGCATTTTGGTGCGAAATGCATCCTTATAGTTTTCAAGGAACAATGAAAATGAAAATGTCGCCTCTGTTGTTCACGTGTTCGATTCTGTGCTTGGTAATAATTCAGGTTCAAAGGCAGTTACAAATGAGAATAGAGGCTCAGGGGAAATACTTGCAGAAAATAATTGAGGAGCAGCAAAAACTAAGTGGTGCTCTTAAAGCCTCCGAAACCCTACCACTGGCCGAGGATAAGCAGCTGGCATCACACTCTCAGCCACCTCCTGATGGCGACACGAGTTCCTCATCCCTAAGGAAGAAGCAAAAAGTGGAGGCGGCGTCCTCTAGAGGAGACTGTATTCTTCCGTCGGTGCCACGAAAAGATGACCGGGATCATGAACTTGTTACTAACTGGAACGTGTATAGTGGTGACACCAAGTTTGGGTTAAATGTGGGAGGAGGAGAGTTCAAGGAACCGGAAGGTGGTGCGGGTTAAGCAGGGGGGGACAACGGGTTTAAGCCTCCATCTGTGGTTCAAGTTCAAATCCTGTGATGGGCATATGCCATAAATACTTGTAATCAATTTGTAGTCATGTATAAATGCAGTATATACAGATTACTCTTCCGCTTGCAATCAAGTCTAAGCATTTCTATCTACCGCAAAGGTGCTAGAAGAGTAGTACAAAATTTCTTAACAAGCGTATCACATTATCACTCGTACTAAAGGGTACAACAAAGACTCAGGGCTCTAGCTCAAGTAGTCGTGGAGGGGGCCTTAGTTGCCCATAGGCAGTCATGGAGGGCGGCCTTGGTGAGGTTAGGTTCGAGGTGATGGAGTAACATTGGTTTGTTGTTTCAACTTTTTTTTTTGGTCAGGCGATATACATCAGTGGATGTTAGGGTTAGCACGGGTCCAGAGGCTATCCATAGCCCTGGGCCCCCAAAGGGCCTGCCCCCTGTGGGGCACCCACTAAAACTAGTACAGTGGCCCCCAAAAAAAAAAATAACGTATGGCAAATTTATTGAGAAAACAGAACTCGAGTAACTTCCCTTGCTTGCATCGTGTTAATTGGATTTACGCAATTTGTATGATCTGGAATTCAGAACCTATAGACAAATAAACAGATAATGTTTGTATGCGAGTAAAGGCTACCCAAATTTCGAATACAAAAAAATTGCAAAGAAAATTTAGTACCACTACTGGAGTAACCTCGCCGTCTTCACCTCCTGAAAGTGTAAAAATTTAAAACCCCAGCATTCTCTCCAGTCCATCAAGTGGTTCGGCTAGTGCAGTTGGTCATGTGGGTCCTAAGTAACTCAAGATTGGCTTGCTACCAAAAATGCCAGGTTCATGAACAAAAGCAAGCAAAATCTTGAGAACAATGAAGGAGTCTGCTACTTAGCACAAAGCAAATGAGTTTCTTTCGCACAAATCCCACTCTGCCGCAGAAGAGGGCCGCTTTATTCTCCAAAATGAATGTTCCACCATCAGGGTCCAAGCAAGCAGCATAATTATGTTCCGAGGTGACTGCTTCATTCCAGCAACATTAGTATATGGTTCAAAATGCTTGTTCCATCCGGCGCAAATCCCATCCATCTCTAATTTAGTGGAGGTGTTCTTTGTATTGCAATTATGAATCGTACATTTATTCATAATTGCAATAAAACTAGCACCTCCACTATATTAAGTGATGAAAAGGATTTGCGCCACATAGAACAAGGCATTGAAGCATACATTACTGTGCTGGAAAGAATCGCAGCCTCGACTTATGCTACTTACTCGTCCTGATGGTGGAACAGACATTTTTGGGGAATAAAGCACCCCCCCTTTTTATGGCAGAGTGTGCAACATCGCTTTCCCTCGTATAGCCATGACTGGAAAACAAAGTGAGCTGTAGGCGTCAAGGTAAGGGACCGAGATTATATAACATTGCTGCAGAAGCGGAATTGAAGAGGTTGGTTGAAACTTGAAAGGTTAGGATAGCGTGATTGGCAGATTGGTTGGAAGGTAAGGATAGCATGATTGACAGGTTGCGAGTCCTTTGGATCATGGCCACAGCTACTTGGGTATAGACCACTGACCATCATTTAGACAGGCCGAGGCTATATGGTCTCAGGCCTTCTGATGGCCATCATCATTTTTTGAGCTATTCGGAAGGGTCAACTGTAGCATATTTAGTTAAGCAATCAGATGGGATGGAAACTAGCCTGACAACTAGGCAATGGGAGTTCGAGCAATGATACATATTTCAGTGCAACTGTCTATATTCCCCCACCTCGAGCTCCATCATTGGTTGTCCTCGGCTCCTCGTCAATCGATTGGACCATGGTGAGCAACAGATGGTTTAAATTAGATTCAAGCCGTCGGTGCCGAGATTAGTGACTGCATGGATCACTTGGCAGTGCTTGACAACATCTTCCATTTCCATTTCTGGTAAGCTTAAAAGTTACGAACTATTTCTTATAGTACTTTTTAGTCAAGTTGTTTTGAGTAAATTATAACTTAAATACTCAAATTATAACTTAAAAGATGATATAGGAGAAATGGAGGGGAGAGGTCGAAGGTAAGATGAATGTGAAAAAAAATACGTGTAGAAAAAATAACTTTACTTGTTTTTTTATAATAATTTATATTTATAGATGAAAAAGACAGCGGAAACAAGGCCTAGTTCGCTTTTTTGTTCAGGGGGTTCGATTGATTCTTTCTTATAGTCTACAAAAATGCTAGGGGTACATATGAAATGTACGTATTATGTACATATCAATTTTGTGGGGCTCATCTCGGGTCCCACAAAGATGATTCAAACAGCCCATTATTTTTCAAACATTTTTTTATGGAGCCCTGTAAAAAATCAGCACAACTCGATATCGATAAGGATTTTTTCTTAATTTGTGGAGGCGAATATACTTAACTGCTTGTTTCATCCCTACAAATTCAGAAAAAATCCTTACCGATATCGGGTTGAGCTGATTTTTTACATGGATTCATAACAAGATGTTTTAAAAATAATGAGCGGTTTGGATCATCTTTGTGGGATCCGAATTGGGCCTCACAAAATCTATATGTACTCTACATTGTATTGTATGTACAAAAAGCAGCACTCGTTAGTCTAGGGGGTTACATTGAAATTAACCGCATCTGTACGTGTTTTGCGTGCGTGTGTGTGGGACAGAGAGCCCTAACCCGTCGATCAGAACCTTAACACCACAGAATCTTACTTACATCGAACAAAGCTCCTGCGAGGGACGACAAGAACCGGTATCTCTCTCTCTCTCTCTCTCTCTCTCTAAATATCTCTGTATCTTTGTTGACGTATCTTGTTTAGGTTTTGGTTTCATGTAGTAGGAGATTGAAGTCGGCTACTATGGAACGGGTGTGAGCTAGGGTTTAGGGTTGAGACAATTAATTTGATGTAGTTTGGCCTCATGTTTCAGCCATTGTGATGCCGGGAGCATATCATTCTTATACTTGGGGCGGTCGGAAGGGGTTGCCGCGGGTGCCCGGGTCCCTGCAATACCCCCCAAAAAATTTCATGTTAATTTAGGAAAGTTCTATAAGGTTGGCCCCTACAAAGCCTTGAAGGAAAAAAGAAAATTCTTAAAACTAGTATATATGTGTGGAAAAACTCCTATAATTCTAAGCTCTCAACAATTTTTTGGTCCTGTGTAAAATTAACTGATGACTATGTAGCAAAATATAAATATAAATATTGAATATGACTTTTGTTATCACTGTCGAAATACACATGATTGTTTTTAGTTAGCTGCGTTATACATTTTGCAGCATCTTTTACCAACTTGTTTTTAGTTGTATTTTTTTTACTTAGCTGCATTCAATCCGAAGCCTAAAGCTGCTCTCTTACAACACCTGCACCTTGGTAGTGTCTTTCTCAAACATTTTGAAAGCTCTTTGTTTATCTGTAATTTGCAGCAAACTAGAGGGTGGGAGTTTATTTTCTCACACACAAAGATATCTTCTTCGTGAGGGTGGTTAATTCTCTATCCCAGAAAATGTCTTCTCTAAGGAATGCTGTTTATAGACGGGCTCACCAGGAACGAGCTCAGCCGTAAGTTACTTCGTTTTACTCTGCAATCACCTTACTTTTAGTTTCCTTTGGAAATAATCTGTCTCGTGTGTTGGCCTTGTTTTTATGCCATAGACGTTCAAGAAGAAAATTTGGGCTACTTGAGAAACACAAGGACTATGTGGTGCGTGCGAAGGCGTACCACAAAAAACAGGATGCTTTACAGGTACCTATTAAAGTTCACTTCTTTCTGTCTCTATTAGAAATCTGAATTTTCTGTTATTTCCATGACCGATTCGATTCTAATTACTGCTTGATGATGCTTTATTCCTCTACAGAAACTCAAAGAGAAAGC
Source organism: Rhododendron mucronatum var. ripense (assembly GCA_019656295.1). Classification (NCBI taxonomy): domain Eukaryota; kingdom Viridiplantae; phylum Streptophyta; class Magnoliopsida; order Ericales; family Ericaceae; genus Rhododendron; species Rhododendron mucronatum. The sequence goes on along the minus strand of BPLT01000127.1, from coordinate 992,582 downwards.
AGCATTCAGGAACCCTGATGAATTTTACTTTAAGATGATCAATACAAAAACTGTGAATGGAGTCCACAAACCAGGGTAATATATAGTTGACTTTGATTTCTTTGCTTAGTAGCTTGACACAATCCAATGCAAGCCAATCTGACTCCTTAGCTGGTGCCACAGGAGTCAAGCTAACAAATACACCGAAGAAGAACTCATGATAATGAAGACCCAAGACATAGGATATGTCCTGCAGAAACTTCAAAGTGAAAAAAAGGTAACTGAGTTTTATCACTATTACCCCCTCCGTCTCATAATACATGTATATTTTGACGAGTCGAAGAGTAAAAGTTGATAGAGTTCCTTTTTTGTCCTTGCTTTTTTAAATTGGAGTAATAGCTCCTTACTTTCAAATAAAGGGCAACTTTGAAATCTTGTACTTTTTGAGGTGTAATGATGATGTTTCCCTAAATAGTTGGATTCCAAAAGAGGGACTAAGATTATCAGATGGAGGGAGTATTTACAACTTTAAGAGTAAGGGTTTCCCTTTATCAGCTCCCTGGTTTGATAATTATTTTCTGTGGTGCAGAAAATTGAAAAGCTAACAGCCGTGCTGCAGTCTACTGACAGTCAACTGCCAAGCAAGCATATATACTATGCCGAAGACAGGTGTCAGTCAGCTTTATTCATCTCTATTTATTGGAGATCATCATTTAAAAATTGCTAAAGTGGGAATATATGTTTTAGCCGTGTATCTGTGAAAACTGTTTGCTTTTGAGCTGTTTATATCTGATCATTTTCAGCACATTTGAAATGTGAGATTCTTAAGATTGTTATTGATAGGGTTACTTCTCTCTAAATGGCTACACTGCTGGTACCTTGTGCTAATCGCCCGGTAACTGAGGGGATGGGCAGGCCGCAGGGTAGTTTACATAGAAACCTAAAGTTGGTATAAATGCACAAAGTTGCTGCTCTCATACACTCATACTTGAACAGTTGAACCCCAATTGTCGAACTTTTCAGTTGAACCTTATATCATTGCACCAAGCAGTGACCCCTGAAGGTTTTTTTTATTAGATCGTGGGCAAAACTTTTGATTTGGGTTGTCCAAATTCAAGGCAAGACATGCCCCCCAATGCTTGACCTACTACCCATTTGCTTACAACGGGAATAAAACAAGATTTTTACCTTAAGGATATTCTTGCATAAAGCTTCCCTGTTGGTATTTACACAAATACAAAACAAGGAACGGAGAGAACATAACATTGTCTTCCCTACGCAAGTTTTTTTTTTGGTTTGTTTGTTATCAGTGCCTACTCTGTAGAGATAGCACCTTATTAACATCGTCACATTACTGTACTTACAAAAAAGCAGAATACGCTATTGAATATTTTCTGTGACATTCAATCAATCTATGTTTAGTTATTTTGTTCAGAATGCAGCACTGTTAAAGATGTCTAGAATATCTGTTTTGGAAACCTTTTTTGTTTAATGACATTTCTTCGATTCTTTTTATCTGTCTTTACTTACCTTCACTCGATGTCCTGGGTCACTCTGTTGTAAACTGTTGTTTCGTTTTTTTTCAGGGAGGATGCTAAGGAGATTCAGTTGCATAATTCGAAGGTGGAAAAGTTGCCTGTCATGGCTAATGTACCTGCAAATATTAAAAGGTATAAATAGTTCAATATGTTCTGGGTCCCTTTTGATTTGGACATATAGTTTATTATTGAATGTATTGAAGAACAAGTGAAGGGATTGGACGAAAAGGGGAGAAGGAAATATTATGGTTTTCTGATTCTCTCCTTAATCCTTACTACCAATACCTTGTTTTGACTGTATCACACTTTCCCACCCCAAGATGAGTGCTCTCCAATTCCGACTTTATATGGATTATATCATTGTAGCTGCTGAAATCTGTTTTGCATAAACAAAAGAAATACCAATTGGATTCTAAGTCTGGATTAGTATTGTCTTACAAAAAAAAAAAATTCCCTTCTGAATAACACAACAAAGATGAGTGAAAATAACCAAGTCATGTTAATCACATAGACCAATTTCATGCAGTGAAATTTGTCTATTTTGGGAGTAAACTTTCTGTTGTGGAAGTGATTACTTTAACATCTGTTTTGATATTTGTGCCATACGTAAAATAGTTACAGCAAAGTGAGGAGTGAAACAGTTCTAGTTTTCTGATACGGATTAACATAGTTCTTCTCGTAAAGGAAGGTGGGTCTTGGTATTATAAGGATAGTGGATTGGGATCAAGCCTCCTTGTTGAGGCATATCCGATCGGGTATTCTCTTTGGATGAAGTGGAGTCATAGTGTTTTCTGAAGATGAAATCTTTTTGGACTATGAATCCTTATCCACCTACAGATTTATCATGGACTTGGGGGTAACTCGTTAAGGGTCTTAGCAAAGCCACTTGACAAATATTCCATTGGGGCTTGGACTTCTACTTTCTTTTGGCATGATTACTGGCTCCCTCATACTTGGGATGCTGTCAAAGCTCACCACCCTATGGCTGATTGGTTTGATTTTGATCGGTGAGCTAGTTCTCTATCTTCCTGGCCCTAGCTCATCACTTGGGCTGTTAGCAAAATCAAATGGAAATTTTTTCATTGCACATTGAGGAAGCCTGCTTTGGCGGCTACAGGTTCCTACATATGGATTAAGGGAAATAATAGAGTTTTCGAAGGCATCCTGATCCCCATCTTGGTGATTGATCAGATTACCTTTGCTGTTATACTAAAGTCCTGATGCTCAGAGCTGTGAAGACTGCGAGGCTTAACCTTCTTATTCAAAGAAGCTGGTTCAGTTCTCTTTGTATTTTTGGCCCTACTCTATCCTAGTTCCTTCCCTTTTTTTTTTTTAAGGTTTATCTTTCTTTTGTTATCTTCCCTTCTTGTTGAAGGTTTTTACCTTCCTTTACTCGATTTGTTTCTTCAATGAAACCTCTCATTTAGCAAGAGAAAATATTCCAGCGTGCCCCCATATTCTAGAAATAAAAATTAGATGAATCCAATACTTAGACATGTACCCACATCCGACATCTGTACCCAAGACCATGTAACATAGCATGGAATGGAACAATGGGTGGAAGGTCATGTTTTTTTGCTGCCTTTTCGATGGGTTTAATAATTAGAAATGGAGATACATGTTGGGGTTGTTGGGAAGTGGCATTGGAGCCAGGGATACCAATAGGAGGATGGTTTTGGTTTTGAGAAAAGGAGGGAGTGAAAGAGAGAAGAAATGGAGTATTGTCTTTTTATTTCCTCTTTAAAAAGGAGAACTGAGGGCGTAAATTGATAAACCAATTTGTCGCTTTGGCAAAACGCTAGGATTTTCTCATACTATTTTCCGTAGTTCATATTTCGTAATATTAGTTTACCATAAAAGTTTTAATAGAAAAACATACCTAAAATTCTGGAAATATTGATGGAAAATGTAAATTACGCCATACTCCCGTCTATGAAATAGGAGTTGGACAAATTCGACACAGAACATACCGTATACGACACCAGTACGTGACTTCATGTGGCATAGCCGCATAGGCTAAAAATTGGCTAATTAACATTGAGATTGTGGGTACTAATATGAGGGTATCCACTTTATGCAACTATTGCGAAGCTGATCACCAGACATCTCAACCCAAATAATGTCCCACGGCTTTGGGTTTGTGCAATGCACGTTTCTATAATGTTTCACATTGCTCCTTTATAAGATTGTGGTTTTACTGCCGTCTAGATATCTTTTGGGTATATGCTGCCATTACCTGGTTGGCCTGTACGATGTTAATGTTCCTTTCTTGGGTGGAAGAGTGGGTACAGGACACCTATTATTTCTTTCATTAATGATCACCTCTTCATTTAGCACGTCTCTTTTACAGTAGTACGAGCTAGATATGGAGTTGCAATCAATTTGAAAATGTTCATCAGCTCTGATATGTTGTTCTTCATGTTGAATTTTCTTGTTCAATTTTTTGATATTTGATGTTTGGGATGGGGGGTCAGTGGACCATTTTTTGTCCCAAGTTCTCGTGATCCTAGGTTCTTAGTTCAGTCTTCCGTTCTTTTGTATGACATTAAAGCTATGCTCGTGCAGGAAAACAGCTGCTTCCTACAGAGAGCTAGCGGCGCGAAAAGGCAGAGTGAATGATTTGGAGAAACTATACATGGATATGGCTATGCAAAAAGAACTGAAGGTATTAACGTTTTAGATTTGTTGAATTCTTCTATCCTGTTTTTGGTTGTGACTAAATGCAAATCGTGGATCAGAAAAAGGGGCGGAAACGCAAGCTCCGTGAAGATGAAATTGTCTGTCCAACCTCCAGACCAGTGTACAAGTGGCGGTCAGAGCGTAAACGGTGAATAGTGATAGTTCCGTCTTTCTATTGCTTTTAGGATTTTGTTGTTCCATGTACGTTACTCACTGATAACTGCTGTTTTTTCTTGGTCGGGGTTGTCTCCCCTTGTTGCCGTTTGGATTTTTCAAGGTTAGTGTCAGTGAAAAAAAATGGGAAAGATAAACTAAACAAATGGTTCAGAGAATCGGGACACACTGAGTGCTTTGGATGATATGCGTAGATTAGATTTTGCAGCGAAGCAGTTTTCTGGAAGTATAATGTCCATTCCAAACCTAGGTTCACTTGGACCTGGTATTGATTCCGAAGTAACGACCGTAACTCCGGGGAGAAACCAGAGTCTTATCCCTTGCACAATCTGGAGAATAGCAGTGTGGTGGTTGTGCTCCTTTTCTCCTTCTCCTCTTTTTCCATTGTGTTAATTTTTCCCTTCAAGGGGGAAAACAATTCTACTTTATGAAATGCGAATAAAGTTGAGTTTGACTGGTTTTGATTTATTTTCGTTGGTAGTGAATCTTTTTAGCTTTTGATCACAACTTTTCGGATTCGTTTCAATCAGAGAAAAATAAGCAGAAATGTCATATTTTGGCGTGTTTTGTTTGTAGTGATATTTACTTAGCTTTTGGATTTTTTTTTCCAATGCTCTCGTCAAGATGAATGAATAACAAAAAATACAAAAAAATTTATTAAAAAAAAAGAAAAAGATAATAACATTAATCTAACTAAATTTCAACTGTTATAATCTGTGCTTTTTTTTTTTTTGGTTTCTCTTTACAATGGATTAGCAAATTGTTGGTGGAAAGAAATGGAGAAAATTCTTTGCAGGGTACAAAACTTTTTGACAGTGCAATAAAAATCATAACCAAATCATAGGTTTAGGTTTGGGCAGTTGTACTTGCTCCACCACCACCACCACCACCAAAAGGGGTGCGATGCAACGCACTAGTATTAGAAATGGAGAAGTCTTTGTTGACTTCACCAGCCGCCGTAAAAGACCAAAAAAAAATAATTCTTGGATGCCAGGCATCCCTTACAGGGTTATAGAGCGGTACCGAGAAGCCAATTCGACCTTTATTTTAGCACAGACGGTTTAAAATTTTACATGTTTTTCTAATACCAACTCCTGAGATAAGTAATTCTAAACATTGAAATGGTAAGTTACCCACTGAAATAGATCAACGAATATATTTGTACTCGTTTGAAGGAAAAAGTTTGAAGGTTAACCTCGTGAATAAGTACCAAATGTTAACCTACCAAGCGCATCTCCAACAGAATCTTTGAACCCAAATTTTAAAGTTTTAGCAAAAATAAGTACATATTTCCAATTTTAAAACTTAAAAATAATGTATTTACGAACATAATTTTTCTTTTTCTTTTTCTTTTTAGCATCGTTCAAAAAATCTCATCGAAATCTATCAAACAAGATTTATATTGCACAAAAAAATTATTTGAGTAAGTCCATTATTTTTTTAAGAACCCTTAATGTTCGATTTTACAAAATATGAAGCGCCCTTAAATTTCTTTTCCTTCCCATCTCTCTCCACATTTAACATATGCATAACATACTTTAAATGTATTTGAGTACTAGAGCATGCTGGAGTACTCAACTTACCAAAAAAACTTATGATCAAAAAGCATAAACTTACCAAACCACTTACAAAGTGGTACTACTATACCAACAGATATTTGAATATCTTTTGGATTGTACAACAAATCAAGTAACCATTTAAGATACGAAGTAAGGTAGTAAGTAACTAACCAACAAATTTTAATTTTTTCAAGTTTTGGCCTTTGCAAAAACAACCAAGAAAAAGGGAGTAAACACAGAACCCAACACTAATTAATCCCATTAATCAAACCAATAACTTACCAGCTGTACAGCAGCACTCCCCACACCTGTCACACCACTAAACGCATCTCACCCCCACCCCTTTCTTTTCTTTTTTTATACACTATTCAAATTGATTAACATTATCTAAGGACCAATAATATGACCCACTTTTAAAATACAACTTCGAACACAAATACATCAAGTGTTGTTCAATTCAGGAGAATCCACATAACACGATTGTGCGTAGGAGATGTGTCCACAGATTTTTCCTTATTTAATTGACCAAAACCAAAAAGTAAAATTCCGATAATTCAGAAAGTCTTATTTGTAGCTCTAAACCTGTAAAATCATAAATAACTAGTTCAAGTTCGATTCAAATCTAGGCAAACTTGTTTCGCCATATTTCATTGAATTTTAGCTCTGCTCGAGTTTGCCTAAAAACTTAACGACTGCCCCACCCAATCTCATTTCGACCTTGTTCGGCTAATGTTTTGATTTTTTACTATGTACTTATTTTCTGCTTCATAATATATTATGTTATTCTGTCAGAATACATCACATTTAATTTAAAAAATAAATTTTTAAATAATTATTTATTTTAGTTAGTGAAGCGGGCCGAATCATATCCAAATTGATTAACATTAGGACTTAAAGTTCTTATTTTTTAAAAAGGCAATTTCAAGCTCAAAAATGATAGGCTTATTGAAATCTAAAAATATGTAATATGGATCTTGTTTGAAAGATCTCATCGAGATCTTTAATACGATGCAAAAAAATTAAAAAAATATTTTTCATTTATTTTATTTTTAAGTTTGAAAATATGAAATAAACTGTTTATTTTTTAAGAAGGTTTCTGGAACGGAGCCTTAATTGACCAAAACTATTAAAGTAAAGGGTACTATGATAAACAAACAAAAAGATTCCTCCTCCCCCATACAATAGTACTTTACTCTGTTATTCCCAAAACCGATCCTCCGCCCTCTCTCTCTCTCTCATCTCTACCCGGCGGTGATTTCTTACAGAATCAATCCCAGATAGCAGAACGAGATAAGGAATTAAGAGGAGGGAAAGGGCAGAAGGGGGCGCCATGGCTAGGTGCTTGAGCTTGACGTTGCTGGTTGGTGTTGTGGTATTATCAGTTGTTGGTTTGGAAGTGAGTGGAAATTCAGAAGGGGACGCGCTTTCGGCGCTCCGCCGGAGCTTGTCGGATCCGGACAAGGTGCTTCAGAGCTGGGATCCGAACCTCGTCAATCCATGTACCTGGTTCCACATCACCTGCAATCAAGATAACCGCGTCACGCGCCTGTATGCACATCTCTCTCTCTCTCTCTCTCTCTCTCTCTCTCTCTCTCTCTCTATATATATATATATATCAAGATGTGTATAATTGAAGGTAGATATAGGCATACGGAGGAATTAGCATTCCGATTCGTTTTTGTCCTTCCCAAAAGGAAAGGATAGGCAATAAGATGGGGCTGCAAACGAACCAAGCAGCTCATGGCTTGGCTCGTTTAGTAATCAACCAAGCTCGAGCTGAAGTTTTAGTCTCGTTTAGTAAAAGCGGGGCTCTCAACAATCAAAGCTCAGCTCGGCTCGCAAAAGCTTGGCTTGTTAAGTAAATTAACTGAGCTCGGCTTGTTTACTCGAATTTTAGGCTCGTTTAGTAAACGTGCCTAGCTCGAACATGATGAAGCTTGGCTCGTTGCACCCCCTCATAGGCTGGTTCAGTCGAAGAGAATCTTTTCTTGCGAGGCCGTGTAAGTCGGTGTGGGGGAGTCCTTTCCTCCAGATCAATATATGATGATAAACTGAGACCGAGGTAGAGAGAGAGGGCTGCCCCTTTGTTCTCTCTTCGAGACGCCTAGAGTGCCAAGTTTCAGCAGACGCACACTGAGGAATGAAGAGCTGTAGGTGACCTTGGAGAAGAAGAAAGAGCAACTTGAAACCTACAACCCATTGTCCCATTAGAACATCTCCAACTTTTAGTAAAATATTCATTAATGGCATAGCTGTAAATTATGAACAGCAAAATGAGCGTCAAAAAATTTGAGGCTACGTAATTTGGTTTAAAATTTGAGTAGCACCCTTTCCCTACTTACTCGCATCGTAGCAGACGGGCAGGATGGTTGCTTCGAACTATTTGGTCAATGCATCCATTAGCCACGAGGGACTTACCTCATATCCGGAGGATGCTGAAAAAGAAATGACTTGGAGAAACCTAAAAGGAATTTGAGAAAATAGATTGGGATGACAAGGGTACTGTTATATATGCTGGTTGGGAAAATTGAAAAGAAATAACTAATTGTAGTATATATCCATTTTGTATTACAAGAACTTAACAATTAAAATAAACTAATGTTATTGCAAGAACGGATGAGAACCCATATCATTACGTCAGAGGATGGTTAAGTTAATTGAGTGGTTTTACTTATGGTTTGTTTTTGCGCATACAATGTGTTATTCTGGAACAAGCTCAGGAACATGCTCGAGGAAACGTAGCCTAATGGTTTTGTGGCACGTATGACGTATCAGATAAGGATTGTATGGTGTTTTAGTATAGTGTTTTACTCATGGTTTATTTTTTAGGCATGCATTGTGTTTTTTGGGGCTAACATAGGAACTATTGGCCACATGCTACATCCTCTGGCTTTAATATCTTGAATTGATGGAATAGGAGGTAATACAAAAACTTTGTACTTTAAATAAGTGGATATTTTGAGGTGCCTGATTGACTGATAGAACTCTCTCGGTTCTGTTCCTTTGTCTTTGATGTTTGGAGGAACATCGCTGCACTGATCGTGCTTGGGATTTTCGGGTTTCAAAGTTTTTTACTTTTCCTTGGCTAGTTTTCCCCTATTTTTTCCTTTCTCTACATGTTAAATTTCAATTTCTTTTCTCTTTTAGTCGTTACAGTGTAGAAGCCCGGGGTCGTTATTAATGATTCGTCACTTACACCATTGCATCACGATACTTTTCCTGCAGGGATCTGGGCAATTCAAACTTGTCCGGTCATCTTGTTCCTGAACTCGGAAAACTTGAGCATCTGCAATATCTGTAAGTATATGCTTTTCCTTACTTTACTTGCCTATCAAGCTATCACACATGTATTTTCCATTGTTTTCATCTTATTTTTGGTGAAAAATTTTCAGTCTAATTAGTACTTGTTGAAGTGTCCTTGTAAATTCTTTGCAAGGAGTCAATGCAATTACTTAGTGCAGAATTTTCTGCGAATGCAGGGAGCTTTACAAAAACAACATTCAAGGAACCATCCCAGTTGAGCTTGGTAACTTGAAGAGCCTAATTAGCTTGGACTTGTACGACAATAACGTCTCAGGGATCATCCCTCCTTCTTTGGGCAAGTTGAAATCGCTAGTATTCTTGTGAGTATGCGAGCATCATCTTGTTTACTCTTACGCTGATTATGTCCCAAGCGGTTTGTGTTTAAGGCCATGTCTTTAGTCGATCATGGTATATTTTTATCTCAATTCCTAATAAATTTCCTTGAATCCTGCGTTGGGTTGTTTGATTCATCTTGTGATCATGAACATTGTTTTGTAGTTATGTTGAAAACTGTGAAGTGAATTGCAAATCACTTGTTTTTTCCATGATGTTTATGCATTCTCCCTTTTGTTTTCAGCATCAATGTTCGTGTTAAATGTTGAGACAGAAATATTTCTCTGTGAAGCACAAATATTGGCGTAGTTTAGGCTTACTTTCTTCATTTAGTTTGTTGTTTTTGGTTCATTTTTTGCGATTATTTTTATTGGCTTATTTTTTCACCTGGGCCAACATCGAGGTTACACCTAGCAGAGGGAGAATTAGGATTGCTTTATGCTCCCTGTTAAAATGATCTCATTTTTAGGAGCAATGGATTGAAAAAAGTACCCTAGCTGCTGGTTCCCCCTCTATCCTCTTCCTCTCCTTACCTGTCTCTGGATTTCTGTTTTGCTGCTGCGGCTGTTGCAGCGGCTGCTTTGGCGCGTTCGTGCGGCATCTCATCTTTCCATTGCTGCTCTCTCAGCCAGTCGTATCATCCTCCTCCTACTCCTACTCCTTCTTTCCTCTTCTACGCTTTCTTCTCTCCTTAACTGCTGATTCTGATTCTGTTATATAGTTCCCTGTCTTTGTCCCATTGTTGTTGTCCGTCTTTGCTGCTGCTATTCCCTCTCCTTCATTGCTTGATGTCATATAGCTTGGTCAACTAACATTATTTACATGTATTGAACTGTGTGGGTGTTATTTTGAATTTGTTGAACCCAGTTTCATCATGTGGTTTGTAGCGTGAGTGGGATTCTGCAAACCTGAGGCTGCATATTTTATTTAATGAAGGTTTTGCTACCTATTGGGGTTGTAAACATGCTGAATTTACAGATATTTGGGGTGTATCTAAAAAGTTCTCCCCTTTGGATCAATGCATCTCATGTCTTTTATACCTCGGGCTGCATTAAATAGGCTTAGCCTGTCATACTCACCTATACTGGGGCCAATTATATCTATTTACTCTTTAAAATGCACTTCGTTAATAAAGTCATGATAACTCTTTTGACTTGGCAGGCGTCTTAATGATAATCAGTTAACTGGACCAATCCCTAGGGAGCTCAGTGGTATTTCAAGCCTGAAAGTTGTGTAAGAACATGGCCTTCTAAATATCGTGTCATGAAAAGTATTCAGCATGATTTTTTGACTAAAAACATGTGCATGTGTTTCCAGAGATGTCTCAAAGAACAACCTTTGTGGAACGATCCCTACCTCAGGTCCATTTGAGCATATTCCATTGAGCAAGTAAGGTTTCCTTGTCTTATCCTGTTTTTAATTTATTCTTCCCATTTGTAGTGTTGATTCTGTTGAATTCGTTTGTATCTTTTTGCGCCAATTAGTTGGTCGTACTCATTGAGTGAACTTGGTGAGTTAAGCTAAATATTGTATAGATTGGGGAAGCAGAGCCTAATACTTCCTACAAATCAATTATATGCTTTAGAGTAGGAATGGGTTCTTGGGTTGAGGGTCTTAATGGTAGAAGAAAGCTTCTAGCTTATCTGGGTGAAGTATATAAGTTTTTGCTTGTTATCCATAAGTTGCAACTATCAGGATTTTCAAAGAAAGGGCATCTGACGGTCTATAAGGTGGCTGAGTTAGTGTTTGGATGGATAATTGGTAAGACATGCTATTTGAGGGTCTAAACAACGGCTAAATTTGGGTTTGGATGGCTAATGGCTAGGAAAGGGGTAAAGATAGCCTTGGTCAGTGTTTTTTTGGCTGAAAAGGGACTTCTTTGAGGGTTATGAATACTAAACCAGGTAGAAGAAGGACTCTAGGCATCTCAGGGACCTCTTTGAGGGTTATGCCTAAACCAGGTAGAAGGTGACTGTATGCATAAAAATGCTCCCTAAGGCGGACAGAGGATCGTCACCAAGATTCCATACTAACTCAGTCTCTGATGAATGGAAAGATTGCATGCATAGTGGATTTATTATGCCCTGCACCATTTTGAGGCATTGGATGTAATATATCACTAGAGGCTTAGGCTACCTAATTCTCCTAAGCTAGGTCTTGTGCCATAGGTGCCTCTTTTTTTTGGTTTTCACAGATTTTACCATCTATGACTCGAGAATTAGGAAGCTATCAAGCTACTAACTTTGACTGATTGGAATCTTTTTGATAACCTAGTAAAGAGTCTATATGAATATCTGATAGACTCCATAACACAACTTAGGGAGTTGGGGGTTAGCTTACAAGGATGTCCATTCATTTGCAAAATTTACCCGATAGGCTAAGATCTAATAAAACCTGATTAGATGTGTCAGACGACATTTTAACTTAAAAAAACATCAAACGAAAACTGGGGCTAATGTCCTACGTACTACCTCTGAGGGATTCTTCAACAAGCAGTAGCCTTGTGAGTGTAAGAAAGTAGGATGCGGCTTTTTTATGTACTTTCTACTTGGTTCACTTCCATAGATTTATTTTCTGAAATAGTGCTTGTATTTGTGGAATTTGAAGTTTTTGATTATGATATAATGATGTTCCGTCCCAATTTGTTGGTCCTCTTTGGGAGTTCGTGCCACTTTTAAATTGCTTATATCTTTTAATTTATTACATTTTGAGAAATCTTTGTTTAGCAAAACTAACTGAGATCCATCAAACAAGTGCCATATTGCAGAAACTTATTATAAATTGAAAGATATAAACAATTCTTTATTTGGTAAGAGTAGAACGAGGGACAAATAAATTGGGATAGAGGGAGTAGTAAAGAGGACAATTTGTAGCTCTTCTTCTACTATCTGATCTTAAATTAATAACCGCTCTACTGGGTCTTGATTGTACTGTGAGGTCTATAAAAGAAATGAGATTTTCGTAACTACTTTGAGCTTTATAAAGATGTGGATCTCTCATATTACTTGTGACTCTATGCATCCAACCATAAGGTTGGCACATTCGGGGCCTTAAATTGATTGTTTATGGCTCATTATGCTAGTTGATTTTGTGATATTGCCTGTACTCGATGTTTCGTTGTGTCTTGCCCACTTTGGTCTTTTCTTGTAAATGTCCTATTATCCGCTACTATCCGCACATTCTTCCTGCCTTCGATTATTTGACTGTATGTTTTTGTAATTGGACTTGTGTAGCTTTGAGGACAATCCTCGACTAGAAGGTCCGGAGTTGGGGGGACTTGCGACTTATGATACAAATTGCTCTTGAGAAAATGGACAGTCAGATGCCGCCACTTGCAACTGTTTCTCGCTAATAATTTGTAATCTCTTTGCTTAAAAATGTTGGTGTCCGTTGTACTTTATGAAGTTGTATGCAGATTTAAGTCCTCAATTATGATGGCTAATACACGGTCAACTGTAACTGTACTTTTGGGTAATGTAAGTGTAGATAAATTGGATAAGGGATTTGCAGTTATGTGACCATTCGTGGAACTCATCTGCGGTAAGATATTACTTGTGCTTGGTACGATAGTTTTGTTTAGATTGCCTACTCTTGTTTCCTTATTTGTTACGGCCGTTTTTGGCTTGCCGATCTGTTGATGGGTATTTTGAGAGAGAGAGAGAGAGAGAGTTGTTACGGCTGTGTTTGGCTTACGATCTGTTGAGGGGTTATTGAGAGAGAGAGAGAGAGTTATGGCTGTGTTTAGCTCGAGGATCTGTTGAGGGGTTATTGAGAGAGAGAGAGAGAGAGAGAGAGAGAGAGAGAGAGTTGTTACGGCTGTGTTTGGCTTGCGGATCTGTTGAGGGGTATATTGAGAGAGAGAGAGAGAGAGAGAGAGAGAATTCGGCTATTCCATCAACTGGGATGGATATGCTGGAAATGATGGATGGGGTTTCGGGTTTCAAGACTCCGGTTGATGGTAGCCTAATGGCGAATGGCTCCATTTCACAAGATTGGATTCAGGAGGTCGCAGGGTCCGGGAGTGCGGGCGACACTTCTCGTGCCTTGCACCTCAGCGTTTGCTGTGAACAAACTAGCTACTGTAGTATGCAACTATCCTGATAATCATTTCTAGTATCTTACTAGGTCTAATGAATAAATAATTCCGATCACAGGAGAAAATTCAAAAAAAAAGCCCCAAATTGATGTCCCATTATGTTTAGTTTGGGTTTTGAGAGAATTTTTGGATAATGAGTAGAGGGAGATTGATAGAGAAATGAGAATAATAATTTGAAAGAAAATTTATTGGAAACCGTGCACAAAGAGAAAGGGTTAGGTCTCCAAGCCCAAACCAAACACGGGCAAGGGTTCTGTCAAGTCTACGGTCCATTCCTGTCCATTTGTAATTTTTTGGGCTTCGTCCCGAGCCGCAACAATGATCGGATTCATTTATTTTGTAGAGCTTATCAAGATCTTCTACCACGGAAAAAAACCATGTTCAGCAGTTACCAATCGACACTTGATCATAACACATTTTTCTTTGAATGCGTACACTTATCAAACTGGATTGGACCCATTTGTTTGAAGAGAAATACATCCGACTAATCGACGAACATGTTTTTTTTTTTTTTTTTCATGGTAAAAGGTCTCAACGAGATCTAAAAATTAACGAATCCGCCAAAAAAATTGTTATATGTACAAGAATGGATCATAGAAAACTTGACAAGACATTGCCCCATTTAATACCAGTCATAATTTATTTTTGATCTGAACCGTTGATTGATGAAATCTTTAGCTGTTCACTGCACTAGTATAGGATACCCCGCCCTACAGGATCCGGGGTCCCCAACACAGTGTATTACTCCGGATCCTACTTCTTTCAAATTTAACCGTTTCGTCCCGCAAAAATCTCCATTGGCGGACGTTCCCACCAAACCCATTTTTCTCCCTCTGATTGCGATGGCCTCTCTCTCTCTCTCTCTCCCCCACAAGCTGTCTCCGAAAGGCGACACAGTCCACATGGCCTCGGGTAACTCGCGTGAAAACCTCAACCCTCCTCGCGTATGTACATTTTTCCCCGTAGTTTACAGTTACAGATGCTCCAAATTATATATACTCCGCAATTCAATCGAACTTTTTGACGCAAATTGAAAACCTTTACCCAACAGTTTATTCACTACCCTTCTTCTTCAGTCCCACTTCTCCTCCCTCTCGATCCAATAAATAAAACCCTCATTTCAATTCCACAACCTTGTCAAATTATGTAATCTTATTCTTTTTGTGTATACATACAGTATTCGACCCAATTCATATCCGAATCGGATTCTTTCATCAGGTAATATTTTCCGATTCATTTGTTGATTTAGTTAGTATTTGATGGGTTTTTTTTTTTTTTGGTTTTCTATATCTACCTCATGTATCTGGGCTTATGCGCTTCTCGACTAATTTGGATTCCCAAGCATGATGTATGGACTGGCCCCAAAGGGTTGGTAGCACATGACAGGTTTCAAACCCAAGACCTCAAGAGGAGGAGACCCTAATCTCAAGCCTTAGACTGCGGGGCCAACACCTTGGGTTTTTTTTTTTTTCAGGGTTTGGATCTGTTAATTAGGGTAAGGTAGTGAAATGATTTGGGTTTTTAATGGCAGGTTTTGGGGGAAAATCGATTGTGGAGCTTATCCGATTTGGTTGAAGTGAATTTGGAGTGGGAGGGTTTAGAATTGTTGGTTTTGAACGAGTGGTGGTGCTGATTTTTGTTGAAACTCAGTGGTGGATTGATGGACAGTCGCGTGTATAATACTAACATGGCTCCGTATTTGAGGTTGGTTTTCGTTCCATATGAAATGCTTCTATGTCGTGCTGTTATTCTATTGAGTTTAGATATTGATTCAATTTAGTATTTGCACTTCAACTCTGTGCTTTTGTGGGGTGGTGGTGTTGTCTCATTTGCAAATCAAAGACGCTGTTCAATTCATCTCCTGAACAGGTTTCGTAAAAGTGAAACCCAAATCAGCTCTTGTTCAGGTGGTTTACACTTTACAGTTGGACAATGAATACTTTTTCCGATGGACCGACGGAAAAAAAATGTTTATCCCATAAGGTAGAACTAAAAGTAATTTGCCAAAAATATTTGCAAAATATGTATTCAAAAATTGAAATGATATCAATTTATTTATAGAAATATTTAACTTCTTTCTTCTTTTGAAAAGAAAATTGAAGAATTATGGTAGAAAGACAAAACAAGCAAAACCCAATGACTTATATTTGTTTTACATTGCACTGACATCAGCACAAATTGAATCCTGCATTTGTCTCACAGAATTGGCTCTCTCTATAAGCCGTATGCTCAGATTGTTTCATAGTTTCCTTTTGTGAAGGAACGGGGACTGGGCCTTGGTGTACGTTTTGATCATTATTATTTTTGGGTTCTATTTTCTTTTCCCTAGATTAGCTACAATATGCATCTCAGGATCATAGCCTTTGCCACTTCCCAAGCTACATCTTCCATACGCATCTTTTTTTTTTTTTTTCTTCGGTCAAATGGAAATTCACCATACACATCTCTTTGGCTCAACTAGTATCACATTTCTGTGGCTGGTAACCTAATGCTTTTTTTGTTGTTGTTGTTGTTGTTGTTGTCGATCATCGTAACTCAATGCTTGTAGTTTATTTGCTGCCTTATCTTATGGAGTTGCTTCAATGGCCATGGTTTTCATCAACAAAGCAGTTCTCATGCAGTATGCATACTCAATGACTCTCCTCACTTTCCAGGTATTTCTTGGAACCATCTTAAATTATTTTTATCTTTTTTCTGGTCTAGCATTGCTCTTGATTGTGGTTGAACATTCGCAATGTTTTTGGAATGTCGCAGCAAGGGGTAACAACATTGCTTATACACTGCGGTCGAGTGATGGGATACACAAAAGCTAAAGGAATCAACTTTGCGACTGCGAAAAAACTTATTCTAGTTTCATTATTCTACAATGCAAATGTGGCATTTGCTTTAGCAAGCTTGAAAGGAGTAAATATACCAATGTACATTGCTATAAAAAGACTTACACCACTTGCTGTATTAGTTGCTGGATTTTTTTCTGGAAAGGGGAGACCATCAACACAGGTTTGTTATTTTTCCCCCTTGACAAATGTTTTTCATTTCCACTGTGGATGTATTACTTTCGTCGATGGAAAGTAACTTCTATTATTCTATAAGGCTGAAGTTTATCACGACGGCACATGTTGTGCTTTTGATTTGGAATTTTAAAGACGCTTCACAATAGGGCACGACTCCACTCTACTGATAACTTCTGGTTAATTGCAACTGAGCACTCTTAATTACCAAGGATGAAATAGAACTATAGGAAATGGCCTTTCTCAGCGTGTCCCCAACGTGTTTGACTCACAGAATTCCGTCAAGAGCATCGGAACGTGTCAGACACGTGGCCAGAGCGTGTCCCTACATGTCGGAGACATGTCCGAACACTTTTGTAGAGATTTCATGTTTAATGAACGTTCTACTCCAATTTTGAGCAAAATGCCACAATTAAAAGCAATGTTTTAATGTGCTAATTCTTCCGTTATAAGTCTCTGTGGAATTATTTTTATGCTATGGGGTTATGTAATAAAACAAGTCCAACATCTTGATGTCATTTTCTTGTATTCTGATTACGAATTTTCGAGCACACCCATGTCTTTAGACTCTTCTTATATATTGCTGAACTTTCAATGACATTTTCTTTTTCTTGAAGACACAAGTTCTCAAATTTGAAGCATCATATTGTTTTTTTATCAGTATTGGATTTAACTAACCAATAATTTTAATTGTTCTTGATTTGAGTTCAATTGAATTATCCTTTGCATGTCCATCTTATTTCAGGTCACTCTTTCAGTAATATTGACTGCTGCTGGTGTTGTTGTTGCGGCAGTAGGAGACTTTTCTTTTGACCTTGTTGGATATAGCATGGCCCTTACATCTGTCTTCTTCCAGGTTTGGTTTTGAACATTTCTTTTTTTTAGTTAAGAGTTGCGAAGAGCAGGTGCTCTAAAACCTATTTCTGAGCCCTGTTGCATCATTTTGGTTTTGCTTGCATATGCAGACCATGTACCTTGTTTTGGTGGAGAAGTCTGGTGCAGAGGATGGGCTTTCATCAATTGAGATCATGTTTTACAACAGCTTTTTGTCATTACCTTTTTTGCTATTTCTCATCATAGTGACTGGAGAGTTTCCAGATTCTCTGACTCTATTATTTGCTAAGGTGAGGTTCTTACCCCCACCACATACGCTAGTTACCAGTCTTGGATGTGTTGGGAAGCAAGAATTGAAACAGTTAATGTGTATTGCTCGAGCAATGAATATTGCAACTGCCAATCAATTTTTGATGCTTGAAATTGTGTCCTGTAATTACATCAAAATGAATTGGTAGAACGTGGAAGGAGTAGGAATCAAATTTGTATACAAGTGGATACAATTGAGACTATGAAGTTAGACCTCTAGCATCGTGGAAATATATGTTTATGCATTCAGACTCTTAAGCCAACTAATTATCTTTTTGTTTGTACCTGGAATGACATAGTTTAGTTATTCTCTTGAATGGTTCAAAGATCGAAGGTAAAAAAAAAAAAGAAGACCAATTATCAAGTTCAATATCAGTTTTAATACCATTATCAACAAACAAGCTCCATATGTAGCAAATATCTGCTTCCATTCCCAACTGCTTCTTGCTAGTCCAAGTCTATTTAAACGTCCTGAGGTATCAGATGATTGCTTCAGAAGTTGTAGCAAATTTCCCGAGGAAACTAGATCTTTGGCGTCTGGTGTATATTTCTTTATTGTTGTTACCTATGTAGCACCAAGAAGTCTAAATGATTGTTGTATTTGTGCCTCGCACGCTCGGTAACCTCAGCCCTTTTCGATGGTTCTAAAAAGAGATTGGGGGCGTGTCAGATACACTGGGGACACGTAGGGATACATATAGGACTCACCAATAATAATATTTGAGGGGACACATGTGTGCCAGTGACATTCTTGTCTCAAGTAAGATATACATGGGGTCACGGGGTGTTGTCACTTCATAATAGAACTAACTTATTTCAAGGTAAAACATGGTACCAAGTTGTCACTCGTGCAGCATGTTTGTCTTTTTGATCGACTATCTCTTGACTATATAGAATTTTTAGTGTTTGTTTTCATTTTTTACTAAGTTAGTGTTAGTGTTTATGTATAAAATATGTAGTTGAATAATTATTAAAATATATATGATACAGTTGTATTTATTTGATTTTCGTCATACCCCCATCATGACAGTGACCTTGTTTAGAATTTCCCTGTCATGTGTACTTACCTTCATCCGTGTCCTTGCTTCTTAGCTGTAATATTTTCAGGTAAGTTTCTTATGCCAACACCTGGAAGAACAAAAGGAAAAGGAAAGACAGAAGAATTAGAAAGAAAGAAAAAATAGATATTGATTGTTTTTTTTTTGGGGTAAATTCACCTCTTTATAGAGCAAACAAACAGAATATACAGAGTTTCCAATACAGACTCTGAAATGGCTACCAACAAGGAGCCTTAACAAGGAAATCAATGAGAAACAAAGCCTAAACACCGGCTAATAGAAAACAACAGAACTAGACAAACAACCAGCTAGGAACTGAAAATCCTAGAGTTTAAGCCCCAGATATCAGCCAGCAAACGGTTCCCATCAGTCCGCTTGAGGCCTCTCCAAGAGCATAGGCATGCCCGAACTTCATTAATAATGTGAGAGCCCAAGAGAGGAGCATGAAGAGCTTTACCTTGGTATACTCTGGTATTCCTTTCACATAGCTTTACCTTGTTTACATATCTTATACATGTTAGATTGTATTGGTGTTAGCATACTCTTATTTTGTACTTTGTTATTTTCATTCATTCAACATTCTGAAGGTTTAAAATGAGTTTTTGTTTGTGCTAAAATGTAATGACGTGATATGCAATGTTGTTGTAGAGCTCGTCCCACATTTGTTAATTATCACCACCAAAACTAGTGTAGTAGTGTAGGAGCCTGGGCGGCCTTTACCCTCATTGTCAATTGGTTTTGAGTTAGATGCTTTAACTTAGTATCAAAGCTAAGAGCTAAACTTTCTGAGGTGACAAGAATCTCTTGATTGATTGCTCCATTGTTTGTGCCAAAGTCCACGTAGTTTCATTATCTTCTTTTTACTTCTCCTCGTGCGAGTCAAGGGTCACACACAGTGCGTTATGAACAAGTTGCAACGAGTGGTTTCAGGTGTCTACATTATTTGTCATTTCTCATTTTAAGGTTCCCTAATTATGATGCAAAATTTTCATGCCACAATTATGTCGTTTTCTGTTATCCATTTCATTTTTTGCATTTGGCTAATGGGATTCACATGCATGCACTTTTGATTTCTTGCTCTCATTTGAGTGTCCCTTTTCTATGAAATTAGGATATAAGGCGTAATTAGCATTGTGCTTAATTTCGTTTCTTATTTTTGATGAACAGAGTACATTATCATTTTCGGTGATTGTTATTCTCTCACTGGTGATGGGCATAGTTCTCAACTACACCATGTTCTTGTGTACCATTGTCAACTCAGCTCTAACGACCACTATCGTCGGGGTCCTCAAGGGGGTTGGATCAACAGTATGTATTCAGCTGCCAATTTCTTTTTCTTTTCCCTTAGAAAAACAGAAACGGTGGTCTTCTAGCATAAATGTTTTATATTATCTGACCAAATCGTAATTCCATTACTATGAAAAGACTGTAGTTGAGAAACTAATACTCCCATATTGCAATTCTTGATCTGATGGATGAGGGGCTCCCTACCTGAATGTGATGCCCGGCTTGAGTCTCGTTGCTGTGTCCCCAGATTTCCCTTTCCTATAGATTGTAAAGCCTGCATAGGTACATTCATGTTTTTATGATGTACATTTGAATTCAAGAAGTTGTAATTGGTTGTGCTGCGTGTTCAGACACTTGGATTTTTCATGTTGGGAGGAGTGGAAGTGCATGCTTTGAATGTAACTGGATTGGCTATCAACACAGCAGGCGGCGTGTGGTATTCATATGCCAAATATCAGCAAAAGAAGAACAAGCCACCAAAGCTCATCTCAGATGTCGAGTCTCATGGGAGGTGAAACCATCAATCAAGGCTGTGTTGGTTACATGGTAACTTACGGTAAAGAAGTCCATGATTTCTTTTTCTCTGATTTTCCCTTGTAACATCGCACGAAATTTAGTATCACACCAGTTTAAATTAAACGGCATGATGCATTGACTCCGAGTTCTCAAATTTGTATGTTGAAGGTACCCGAGCCAAAACTGGAAGTTGCTCAAACCCAAATGACTCATTGAGATTTACCTTGGACAACTCTGCAACATCTTCCTATTTTGATTCAAGCACATTTTGTACCTCATTAGAATTATCTTCAACTAGAATATGGGTAAACCTTCTTCGTGATTGTTTTAGTTTATTAGTCAAAAGAAGTGTTCGAGGGCGCCCTGCGTTCATTTCGTAAGGGGAGACATTTACATTTTACATTTTCAAGAAGTCGAGATATTTAATCTCAATTAACGATTGGTTGTAATGTTAACGTGGTTTGATGCATTCGCGTGCGAGATACTTTTCTTTCTTTCTTTTTTTAATTGGCGTACGAGATATCTTGTTGAACTGGTAACTTTCATTCTCACGAGAAATTCTTAGTAGAGATTTGTTGAACTAAGACTTTAACAGATTTCTAGGCTTTTTATGTTCAAAAGGCTCATACTCTGTCATCCCTTGATATTGAGGTTTGATAGAAAAATTACTGAACTTTCGAAAGTTAGACATCAATCCTTGGGCCAGGATTCATACATCTCGGATTAATTTCTACAGTCTCTTACAATTTTTTCCACGCGTTTACGTATGGGATGATGTGACTTCAAGAAATATTGAAAAGCGAAGTTGAACCCGAAACCTTAGGATGAAAATTTTCCCAAGTTACAAGACTTAACCACCATTTCAATTTCTACGTTACGATGTCTATTTCAGTCCCATCCATAAGATAACATAAGGGGGCCTAGTTTGAGATTTGATAAAGAAATTTTGTTTCTTTGAACCAAACATTGTTTTTTGTACCCTTTCCTGCTTTAAATTATCTCACTATTGGAAATCGACCATAGAAAAGATACGATCATAAATGCCAAAATTTAGACATGATGGTAAGTCTCTATCCTATGTCGAAGGTGCTAGAACTTCTAATACAATTATACAAATGAATGCTGCCCTATCGCACACTCTATACAAAACCATGTCTCTTCATATCTATACATCATGTCTTTTCATAACAAAGGTGCTAAAATCATACTCACAATGAGGGCAGGGGCATGGACATTGCATACGTGAAGCACGTCGTCTTTTTTTCTTTTTTTATGCTAATGTTATATACATCGGCGGAGTGCTAGTAAATTAGGCCACAAGAAATTTCAGAAATTATCCATAACTCTGAATTTCAAATGCACACACAATAGATTTAGACACACATGATGAGACTCGAACTCTGACCTTTCAGGTGGAAAGGACCAAAAAATGTCAACTGAGTTAGAGCTCAACAGCACAAAAACATGTCTCTTACAAATGCACAAACACTCAGGATGGGTGTAGATGTGCAATTGTTAGACCTGATTTGCATTTGGGGTACACCAAATGTGAGTACAAATGCATTTATTAGAACCCACCAATCTACAATTTGATGACGGTGGTGTACAAACATACAAATGTACAAACACTCACAAAGGTCCCTTTTTCTCTTTTTAATTAATGAGGAACCGTTATCTTCAACATATAACTGAGATTGGGGAGCCCAAATTCAGGAACTCCAAAGGGTCTTTCCATGTGGAGTTCTTCTATCTCTAAACCGCTTTGGTATCAACGCAGGCCCGATACATGCATTCATAGAGCGAGAAAGACGAAGAAGAGAACACAGTTGTGAATTGATGAGGGGGGAAAAAAACGGTGACATGAAATGGCAAACCCTAGAAGGAGCTCCTACTCAATCCTAGTCTCAAATAACCAGAACCCAGATTCCATATCTAACAACAACAACCCATTTCAGATCCAACCCCAATCCCTATTCCAAACAACGACAACAACCGTATCTTCTTCACTGCAGCTGTTCTTGAAGAAACCCCATGCCTTCCCTTTCCTCCTCTTCTTCTTCCTCCTCCTCACTTGGGTCTCTCTCAGGCTCCAGCACTCTGCTCACTTCTCTTCCCCTCCCCAGTTTCTGACTACTCATCAATGGAGCGGAGAACGCGATGGTGGTGGTGATAGTGATGCCAAGGTTAACCTCGTTCGGTTTGCCGCGGGTTATCCTTCCCCTGTCGCGAAAGACGGCCGCGGATGGTCGGTTGACCCAATCGCCCTCGCCCTCCGCTCCGGCATTTCAGGTCTCTCTCTCCCTGCCTCACATCCCATTGTTGTTATGTGTATTTGTCATGTTTGGTAGTATAGTTTTTTGAGATTTTGAATTTCGGAGTATGGATGATAGACTATAGTTAGACCCTGTAAGAGTGTTTGGATGATTGGTTTATTCAATTTTTTCTCAAGTACGGGGGTGTTTGGGAGCCAATTGTTGTTTAGATTCTGGATTATTGATTTTTGGACTATAATCAGAATGTGTAAGAGTGTTTGGATGACATGTGTAGAATATATTCTGCAGAAGAGTAGTGTTTGATAATTGGTAGTATTAACTGGAAAATAGGTTTTCGTGTGCTCTTTGACCATTCTGTAAAAGTGTTTGGACGGATGTGTAGGGATGGTAGTAATGGTTAAGTATTATGTGGATGAAGAATGGAAAAAAGAGAATCCAAAAAGCCCCATTAGGGTATTTTTGAGTTATCTATTCTTTAGCTCATTTTGCAAAACGCATTTTGACCCAATAAATTTTCCAATTGGCTCTCAAACATCCGTAATTGGATATCGCACACTGCATAATCCGAAATCAGGGCTCCCAAACACCCTCATATGTATAGCTGTAATTTCGAAGGAGATGATCTTGTATTTTTTTTTTTTTGTAATACAGGAGGAGCAGTGAATTGTGCTTCAGTTCACCTTGGTGAGATCCGCCCTGGTGGTGTGAGGGGAAACCACAGACACTATACCTGTAATGAAACATTTTTTATCTGGGGGGCTAAAACCTTATTCAGGGTATGCTTCTAAATGATGCCATAATCGATTGCTCTTGTCTTTGTCTTTTTTATATTTGGATACTACACAAAAATAAGAAACCAGTTTCAAAGATGAGATTGCTTCCAAATGATGCCCAAGTGGTGATATAATCGATTGCTTCTTTTTTTGGGTACTATTGCAAATATATGTAATCAGTATAGAAGGTGAGATTACTGGATGTTTGTAGATAATATGGTCCTTACCCAAGAGCTAGTAGTTCAAGGCTTGAACCATAGGGCTAAAAACTTGATTTTCGGGTGTCATGATTTGTAGAGGCTTCAAAACCTTGATAATCATTGCTCCTTGTTTGCTATATCATATACCCAAATATCTGTGCCTGTGTGGGTTCACAATTTGCTGTACAAAAGTTTTTAAGTAGTAAATCAAGCTTTGCATTATGGATAAGTAATCAGTCTTGTCGAGTAGCGGATTGAGAACATAGAACACGTTCAACTTTCTAGTTAGTTTTGAATGTGGTCGTGAGCTAGATTAATTTGAAGAATTCCGCGCAGAGACATGGTTTATTTAGTATCTAACTATCTAATACCTTGCCAGTGGTTGTGGCTCACGTTTGTGTATGGTTGATTTATTGTATTGCATTTTATAGTGCCTATTGAGTTCACAATTTTGCCATATAATTGTCCAGATTAGTGCATCATATTAGATGGTAGACTATTCTGGTGTATCTAAATGTGAAAACAATGAGCTCAGTCTTCGGTTTGCAAAAAGATTAGTTTTATAAATGGGAAGCACTTCGGGTTTTGTTTATTGCTATCACTAAAGGTGGTTCCTCATATAATTTTCTGGTGTTTGTAAACTAGGATAGACTTGCATTTGTTCAGGTATTGCTACTAGCTCCGGCAATTAGTGCTACATTACTTATAGACTTATAGTACTTGTAACTTGGCTCCTTTTTATTTACTTTTTTCTTTTATCTTAAACAGTACTACTCTCTGTTTGCTTTTCTTATTTTTGTTTCATGAACTTTTTTTGTTGAAATGGAAATGATGGCAATAAAGTAAAAGGTCTGAGCATGATACAATGGTGGTAGCATTGAGATATAAGACAAAGATGGGCAGAAGGAAGATGGCGCATGTCCATGTTTGAGTTTTGACACTGAGACTTTCGCAACCTCTTCTATAGCAACTACCATGCTTTGGCTTGGTGATGGGTTGATTTTAAAGGCATGGGGTTACATTCTACCATTGAATGCTAACTTAGATTTCTCCCAACACTGAAACCCCATTCTTGGATCATATCTCAACTGCCATCATGGTTCCTGCGTTGATCAAACCTTCATGCTGATCCTCTGTTATTTTACCCTCTCTTCCTCTCTGTAATAGACATTTGCAGTAATGGATGCACTAAGAAAAATGATAGAAATTCACTTACTGGACTTTGTAACAATGTTTCCACTTACCTAGTTGCGTGTCCCTTCACGTTTTCCAGAAGCAGAAAATTAAATCAAATTAGACTCTAGGGTTAGATTTGTTTGTGTTATAATCTTCATCTTACCATCCCAATAGAACTTACAATGTTCGTGTTGGAATTTCTGCGATGGATCGGTGGGCCTCATGCTGGGGTTAAATTCTTCTATTCGTAGGCGAGCTGATTATATGATAGAACCATAAGAATTTTTACACCTGTCACATGCAGCCTTCTTTCTGAGGTTTGTATTGCATTTTTATTGCCTCTGTCATCGTGAAGTGATTTTCTAGTATGGGGTGGAGGGGTTTATGTTTAAAGATAGTATTATTGTTTAAGATTTTGTTTTCTTTGTTTCTGCCCTCTCATTTCCCCTGAGACTCAGATTGAGAGAGAAATTAAGTTTACAGGACGTTTTCTGCATGGTAACTTCCTCTATCTTGTCAAGCAGTGAATCACACTCACCTGAACTTGTAGCCACTAGCCAGGTATGACGCTGAAAGGCCCCAGGGTCCACGCTATGTTTGGTTTCATGACATCTTGCACTCCATCGCTAGTGATTGATCATCAGGCATGCTGCTAGTCTTGTTTTTGTCATGTGGAGATGGAGACGGAAAATATTTCGTGTCTTACATTGTATCATATTCTTTCGAAGCAAGTCCTTCTGACTTAGCATTCTAACTATATGCAGCTGGAGAACAAAGCTGTCGATAGAGGTTATGCTGAGGTTACTATCAGTGCTGACGAGGTTGCTGTGGCAGCCAGCCCCCATGGAACGGCACATGCTTTAGTTAATGTGGATACTGCTCGGAGTACATTCTTCATGGGGTGCCAAGACAGTATAATCGATTACAGTAACTCTACTTCTGATTTTAATATCTGGAAAGATCTGTAAATGTAAGTGTTGTCTTTATACCATTTGTGCATGTTGCTGTCTTGCGTGCGTTTGCAAATTGACATTGTTATGTCTGTTCCGCTTGAATTTCAAACTACATTGTAGTGCTGTACACATGCTATTTCAGTGAGATTGATCAAATATCCATGTAAATATGACAATGTTGCTGTTCTATGCTGTACTTTATCATACTGTTCCCGATGCCTTGTGTTTATTATCTGATTGGTAGTTAGGGCCCTGTGTTTCTGAACAAATATGATGTCAAAAAATAATTTTGATATGTGCCTCTATACTAAACTTTGGAAGCGTTTATCTGAGAACACAATTGCATCTTACCTTGCCTGCATAGCGTCGTAACTTGTTACGGGAGATCCCAGTTGACTTATATAGAGAGATAGTGGCATTAGTGAAGAGTCTGAAGACAGAGTTTGGTTGAGGGCTGCTCTTTGTGGATAAATGATCTTACTTAACTGCATCATCCTCTACCTATGGCTTATCGCTAAAGTTCTCCGTAACTCAAAGCCTGAGTTCTTTTACAATCTTATGCTTTAAGATGCAGGGTACTCGTAATGTCATTAAGCCGTGTTGTATGGACTCTCCTAAATATATAAAGTACCACTGCCACGGCACTCGATACTTTTGGATAAGAGTGTGTGAAATTTTCGTGTTTGCATAGACAGATGCATAAATGGATAGATAGATCAATTACTCCTTGTAGATATCATACATGTCCTGTGTAACACAATAAGTATTTTGAGGAATATGAACATTTGCACAATTGCACGTACCCTGTGTCCTTGACAAGGAATTTTATGTGAATCCGAGATGCATTGGGTTGGACCCCAAGTCGGATGGGCACTTATAAGGCTGCAATTTTGTACAAAAGGTCGAGGAACGCAATTTTTAGACACAATTGTGTCCGGTGCCATTAAATGTTTGTGCATCCACATGCATCTGACTTGTGTCAACTTTTCCTCCCTAAACGGGTATCCGCTGATTCCTAGGACTTCCTGGCGGTTTCTTGTACAATGGTGGGAGGATGAAATCCTCGGCGATGGGGCGCTCGGGCATCCACGAGGTTGGTATTGGGGAGATCGAGTAGTAGTACGACTGATGAAAAGTTCGCGCACGGTAAATAATTCAGATCAAAACACAAATCGAGATCTTTACCTCTGGACGTAATTGCACCAACCGCTTGGGATAATGGGAAACTCATCTTGCTGCCATTTTTCGACATGAACAAATGCGCCCGGAAACATCAACACTAACATGCGTTATTAGTGAGGCAGGAAATGATTTATTTTTTTTTCGATAAAAAAATAAAATAAAATTCCTGCTTCGCTACTAACCCATGTCCTCGCATGATTGAAGCCATCGGTAAACCTCTTGTCCATCTCTGGGCAAATTTTCCTACTAAAGATTTCTTGCATTGTCTTCACCCTTTATAGCATTCACGAGATTTTTTATGGGAAGGTAAGCTTTTGTTCTTAATCCATGCATTGAATGATATTCAGCTACGTTAAGAGTACATTTCTCCATATTGCTAACCTGGAAATCAAGCATTGCTCCAATCTTCGCTTTGTAATTTGCTAGAAACAAGTAGGGCCGTAAACAAACTGTTGGAAATTTATTATTTTAATATTAAATTTCTGTACATTTTTTGGTGCTAGATTTTTACAAGTCCCGTGTATATCTGCGTGAGAAGCTCTTATATTAGCGGTTATTTAGATATCTAGGCAAATCTAAAAGAATCAAAGAGAATCTCTAGTAAATCTAGAAAAATCTATCAAATTTAGAAAGAATCAGGAGCATATCTTTCATATCTATCCATATCTAGCAAATCTACAGCAATCTATCCATATATAACAAATCTATCCATATCTAAGTGGATTTAGTCATTAATGGAAAAGATATAGTTTGGATTCATATCTATCCTATGAGATTTAGTCATTAATGAAAAGAAATGATATGGATTCTTTCTTGCCTATATATAGCTTGCATGAGTGGTTTTGTAAGTGTAGTAATACCAAGACTTGTCAAAAAAACACTTAGCTTTTCATACTCAATTCTCCCTCCCATCGTCGTTCTCTTAAAACCAGTGAGTTTTAATATGAACGTGAGAGTCTTGGGCAAAGTGTAATGGTATTCTTTTGTAGAGTTTTGGGTTCTTCTACTTGTGCAGAGTAGGTCCGAACCATACAATAAATTATCGGGCTGTTATATCCTGGAGGGGACGAGTCAGAGTTTTTCTACTGCACCGGTTTGTTACCGTAGAAGGCTTGAATCTCCTTAAAGAGAGCGAGATTTTCGCGACTCAGCCTGTTAATTTGTCCATTGTAAAGTTTATTTTCGGTGTAAACTTTTGTAATATCACCAACACAAACCGAGTTGCTCGTGGCTCAGCTCGACTCGTTTAGGCTTCGTTCCGCTAGGATTCTTATTTTTTAAGTACTTATTTTCCGTTAAAGACACATTACTATCCTATTGGGTTATTGAGAGACATTGAATGGCCCACATTCAATCCATTGAGATAATTAATTTATCATGAGTAGTACCTAAACAATATCTCATGATACTCGCGGAGTGTCTAATAGGGTTAAGATCCTCTCCCGTCCCTAAAGACTTCTGACTAGTCGTGATGCTCGAGTGGATGATCGACATTACGAATTCGGTTAATTAGGTCTCGTCAAAAACATCTATCCTATATATTGGAAATCATGTTGATCAGGATACCAATCATTATGAATTACAACACCTTTGTTTTAAATAAAAATAAAAAGGTCAGCAACCAGGATTGAACTCATTTTTTGAAATACAATGTTGTTCGATTATTTACTTTTCTATAGTTGATCAACATTATTTTGAACATGGGTAATGTCCTCAACCCGAACATCAAAGTGAGCCTAGAAGGGTTCCATATTTTCCTCAACATGATTATACTAGAGGATTGTGGTTCTATCTAATACAGTACTCCCCGTGAAAAAGTCATACAATTTCCAAACCCCTAAAATAAAGCATTTTCATGCGTAAGTTTTTAATTACTTTGTACGAAACTAAAGATCTCAATAAGTTCAATCTTTAAACTGAAGCGAAAAGATTTAAAATTTATGCACGAAAACAGTTTATATCAATCTAAAGCGTGGTGGACACTAGACGAGAGGAATATTTAGTGAAAGGAAATTGATTTTCTCGCTTCACTTTTGTACGCACGTGTATAAAATTAAAAGTACTAAAACGACCGTGTACAATATAAAAGCGCCAAAATCACCGTCATTAATTAGTGAAAAAAGCAAACACACCCACAATTCCTAAAAGCAGTCCACCCTTTTCCACATGCATTGCTTTTACGTAACAGCATCATAGTGAGTGTTCACAAGACACTTCTTCAGTTCTCTCTAACTTATTACCGTTGTTTCTCTCTCTCTCTCTCTCTCTCTCTCTCTCTCTCTCTCTCTCTCTCTCTCACTATTGCAAGTTCTTTTTCTTTTCCACTTTGACATGGATCAATCATCAACATTAAGGAATTCAAGCTGAACAAGAAGAAGACGAGAAGAATATCGAGCTGATCAAGAAGATGCTGAAGAGGCAACAAGAGACCGTCATGCTGCAGTCGTCGTCCTTGTCGTCGTCTCGCCGTCAAAACTTGCAGCGTCAACAAAACCAAGACCGTTCGGTTAAACCCGTTGGTTGCTTGTCCGGCATTCTTCACCTAGTCTCCAAGTACCACCGCCGCCCCCGTCGCAAGTTCCTCACCTTCGGTAACTTACTCATCTCCCTCTTCTCTCTCTCTCTCTCTCACATACAGATCACTCATCTATAAAAGTGACTGAATATTTTTATAAGAGTATGTTTAGAAGTCTTGGACGCATGGAATCATTTAAGAAAATCTCAACTTCTCACCCTGTCCCCGACATGCCGACATTGTTCTCCGACGACGTCCCCTGGGCGAAAGGGCCCACCATTCTCTTTCTTTCTTGAATCGTTCCGACCAGGACGAGTGGGTTGGTTCGTTAATTTCCTCCTCCTCCTCCTGTCTACCCGATTCTCTGTCTTCGTTTGTGATCATCTATTCTTACCCGACAGCTAGAGACGTCGGTAGTCTCAAATCCGTCCCTTCCCCGACTCTTTATGGTCCATAATTTTTCGCTCGGTTATCGATCCGGTTGAGGTGGTTGAAAATGGGTTGGAAAGTTATTATCTTGAGACTCCCGTGAAATGAATTGATTGTTTTCAGATCTACAGGGAATAAATGTTGAGTTGGTTGGAGAGTTTTACCACCAAGCAACCAATTTTTCAAAGAGAGTGGCTTCTTGATGTTGGTTTTGTGTTTGAATTTTTAAGTTTGGTTGAGATTTCAGGTAAGAAGCAGGGAAAGAATTGCGATGTTGAGGTCCCCGTTAATTCTTCTGCCCCGAGTGAAGGAGCCGATGATAAAGTACTCTCGGAAGGAAACCAAATACCTTCTTCTTCTTCGTCGACCACACTGCAAGTCGACGGGAAGAAGAAAGAGGGTGGCGGAGGAGACAAAATCTGCCATGCTCGGCAGTTGTCGCGCCAAGTGCCGAGGAGCCCAACACTCTCGGTGGAGATTCGACAATCGGATTCTGTTATCTCGCCGGACAATTTTAGGTATGCCATTACTCCCTCCGTTTCTTAAGGTTGGTCCCTTTTAATAGTTTCAAACTTATCGGTCTTTCTATTGTCACCCTACTGAGCTGACAATAAGCGTCATGAAAAAGCAAGAAAAACACGTATTTCTGTATGCTTTTTACGCATTTTAATACACATTCACATTTCACACATTTGTTATTGTCGGCTCATATTTTAGAATTTTCCTTTGGACAAATCCAAATTGAACAGAGAACTGACATTTAAGGATGGAAGCAGCACTACTACTACTTCTTCTCCGTCGACGCTGGTGGGCGTGGATGAGAAAGCGATTACTTGTAATTCATCGGCCGAAGAGAAGAGAAGGATGCTACTGGGAGCATTGGAGAAATGCGATGAAGATCTCAAAGCCATCAAGAACATCATCGAAGCCCTCCGGCCGACATCGTTGCCGCCGACCGAACGTCGAAGGGGCATGAAGGCTACAAATCAGGAAGAAAAGTTTGAGGCCTATGGCAATATTGGCAAGGAATTTAAACACAGTCCCATATCTGTGCTTGACCTCGACTTCATTAGTCCTCCAGCAAATTCGAAAAGACACATTACCAACGGTGAGTACATGTATTACTGTCTCCTTTAATTCTTTTGTTGTAGTAATATTTATGTTGCAACAACCATAATAGCTCCTTTGGATGAAGGGATTTCATGAGAAAAGAAAGGGAAGGGTTATAGTTTCTTATGAAATCTCTCGTTTGAATTGGACATTTTAGTGAGAAATAGAGAGGACAGAAAAAAAAAATAAAAAAATTGATTGGCCCTTTTCCTTTCTTACCAAAAATGGCGAGATTTGGTGAAAAAAGGCTCTCCCTTTCTCATCATCCAGAAATCCCTTGCTTGGATTGGGCATTTTAGTTAGAAATAGAGAGAAAAGTATATATATAAAAAAAAAAAAAGAAATATTTTGATTGGCTCTTTCCCTTTCTCACCCAATCTCACCAAAAATGGCGAGATTGGGTGAAAAAGGCTCTCCCTTTCTCACCATCCAAACGAGCTGTAAATTTTCACCGTAACAATCCAAAATCTAAAAATATATAAAAGAAACCTAAATTAATCATAATAAGTATGAATAATCATTTACACAAAGTGTTTATTGTGATTAGAGTGTTAATTAATTATAGATGCATATTAGATTGCCATCTATCATGACATGGGTTGCTGAATCTCTTCATTATCATTACAAACTCAGAAAATCTGTGCACAAATATGAAGAGTGTTTATTAAGATTGCCATGTATCATGACATGGTTTGCCGAGTCTCTTCATTGTAGTGTGTTATTGAGATTGCCATGTATCATGATTCATGATATGGTTTGCTTAATCTCTTCATTAATTGTGTCAGTACAAACTCAGAAAATCGGTGCATAAATGTGTATGTACAAATTCAGACACGGATTTATTCGTAATTAACAGATGCACGTACGTGAGCTCCATAAGAGGCTCGTGTGCATCAGGCGTTGCCCTTGTTGGAGCTCATGTGCATCGGGCGCTGCCCTACACATCTCTAACTTTTGCACATAAATCTGTGTATGTACGTACGTAGTAGTGGTGTATATCATATACTGTACAACATGCAGCACTATCCCATTTCCAGCCCTAATAGAGTTCATATTTTACAAAGCTCCTACTGAGCAATGAGCATCTGATTTTATTTTTATTTTAAGTTTCTACTTTAAGTTTCAAGATTTTCAAATAAACAATTAACATTCCTTTATTTCGGAATAACTTTTTTTATTTTAAATTGTCGAAGAAGAATTTTCAACTATTATATTGCATATCTCGGAAATTGGTTTTTTTTTTTTGTGGTCATTTCTTATAAGTTTAATACTAGTATATCCTAGCTTGGAAGGTTTTTATGTAATGTCATGATATTCTAGTTGATCGTGATTCTGTAAAAGGTGTACTGAGTTAATTTCCTACCTTTTTTACTTTTTTCCAAAGCTGCTTAATGTCCCCAAAAAGTAAGAATTGAATCATCTCGGATTCTTACTTTGATCTAGATTAAACGGTTAAAATTTAGATCATTCATTACTGCAATTAATGGTTTAGAATTTGATCAAAAACTCTTGTCAATGGGAGTTGACTCTTACCATTAAAAATATTTGAACAAATCAAGAACATTAATTGTACCAATGTATGGTCAGGATTTAGATTGTCTTGTCCAATCCAAAACTTACCCGCAAAAGGACAAAAAAATTTCGGTGCCAAAGGCACCGCATGGTGCCCGAGCAGCACATCTGAGCCGTCCATTTTGGTATGGACAGCTCAAATTTGAAGAGAGAAAGAGGAGAGAGGGTTTCAATCTAGGTCATGCAATACACTTTTACATGACCCGAGTGCGCTGCTCAAGTACCACATAGGCACGGCCACGTGGTACCCACCCAGCACCCAAAAATTTCTCCCGCAAAAGAATAAAACGAAAACAAAAGCTGATGAAAGCAAGCAGTGGGCTTGGAACTTTAATAAAGTGCATGCATATTCTTGAAATGGAGACAAAAAATATTTTGCCACATATGAGGTGGACCCCGCTGCCATGTGGAGATATTATGAAAGTAATTGCGAATCAAGTACTCAACTTTCATGATATCCGTCATGGACCCCCTTTAGCTATGATGAATGAAAACAACCAAACAAGCTAGCCCTCTGTTTTGGTCAAAGATTGTTTCCAAAGCATAGGAGAATCCAAAGAGAGCCAAAAGAGAAAAGACGGAGGTTCGTCTTTATGGCTTTAGGTGGGCATAACTCCACTTTGTCAGAAAATTCTATAAGGCATTGTGTGAATTATTTCAAGGCTCAATTTGGATGGCAGAAATTTTAAGAAGTGATGGGAATATGATGCTATTTTTTTCAAAATTTTTACGTTTGAAACTGATTGGAATAGAAATGTGATTCATGAGGACACGTTCAACCAAGAATTACATTTTCAAATTAAATAGGGATCTAATCCTTCCTAACCCTAAGAAAATGTTTGACTTTAGTAAATTTCTGAAATAACTTGTTTGTGCTGATCGTTCGAGCCATGTCTGCTCTAGTACTCGTACATGCTAGTTCCCCTAGTGCAGTGAGCTTTTAAGTTTTTTGTGTTTAACATGACATTGGATTTTTTCTCTCCTCAATTTATGTCTTAATCTGCAAGTGGAGTGAAATGCAATTGGTACTTCATTTATACTCTCATGCACATGGGCAAGGTTCGATTCCTTTGAGCATTCAACCTCCTCCCCAAGTCCCTTAGGATAAAGTAAATTAGGATTAACAAATGACAATATATATATATATATATATATATATATATTTTGCCAATTTCTTACAGGTACCCTTAAAATTACGTTCTGATAACATTGAGCGGTTCGAATTATTAAAATTTGATTGGAAAAGGGGAGGTGCTGACAGTCCTGACCGTAAGAAGTCCCGACTTGAACGGGACTTTATGTCTTGGCTACGATTAGGGTTGACTTCTACGTATGAGGTGATGATCTACATTAGTTTCCATGACATTGAGCATTACATATGCGAATCGTAATGGCAATGCAGGGCAAACGGTGCAGCAGCAGCAAAAGCCACAACCGAGGAAGATCAAGAACCCAAGACAAGAGGATACGGTCACCACCACAGGTTTCTTCCACACCAGAGTCGCAGTGCTATCCGTCCCGACAAGACGCGAGATCGCGGCATGGAGCAGCAAAGCCATGGGAGAGAGCGTCGCCGAAGTGTGCAGCGACGTGGATTGCGGGGAGAGGAGGGAAGTCACGAGGATAGGGTTGGTCTTGCAGGACTACATATTTAGAGACTTGGTGGATCAGGCTGTCAAGGAGTTACTGCTGCCCGGGAGAGCTGCTGCTGCCAGTAATTCCTTGTATTCACCACTTCCCCTTGAGGCTTGTAAGAAGAGAATGCGTTTCTGAGTAAGTATATGTGTGAGATAATAAGAATCAAGAAGTACATTCTTTCCACTGGCCTTTGTCACGTTTAGAGTTGTGAATTCTTCTTTTTATATCAAATTTATTAAACTACTTTTCTTTTGTTTGCTTAGTTAATTTTAGCTATATTCCTTGTATTCTTATTATTTGTCTAGTTTTCAGAGCAAGTGCAGCAAGAAGTAGGTAAAATAACTAGTCAAAATTTCAATCACTTTATCACTTTTGCTAGTCATTGTCGTAACAATACTTCGACAGCGCTCTTTCTTTTTTACTTTATGGAGAGAGAGAGAGAGAGAGAATGTTCTAGCTTCTCCCCATGCATCGTTGAGTCCGCTGGAAAGTCCATTATTGATTCGTATCAACGAGAGAAATCGAAAAAGTAAATTTTTTTTTTTTACTTTTAATCAAGCATTTTGAGAAATAGCCACTTTTTTAGGTCAAAAAGTTAATTTTTTTTTAAAAGTGATAATTTCTCAAAATACTTGGGTAAAAGTAAAAAAAAAAAATTACTTTTTCGATTCCTCTCATCGAGACGAATCAATAACTGATAAAAATTTGGCGCAAAATTAATATATGCGAAAAAAATTCAAATAAAAACAAAATTTTAAAATTTAAATTAAGTTTAAGTTAAGTTCATAAAAACGCAGCCTCAACTATCCATGATAGCTTAAAGTCTCATTTGTTAAGTATGGTGCACTTGCTCTTAACTAATCCATAATGGCTAAAAGTCTCATTTGTTTAAGCCTGGTGCACTTGCTCTTACTTTGAGAACAAAATTACAAACTTTGTTAACTAGATTAGGGTCCAATCACTTTAGGTTATCCAGTTTTTATAAAAGTTATAAGTCCATGCATGTGAGTTCCCTCACTCTTGTGCGATCTGTGTGCTTGCGAGTACACGACTACTGGACTAACATGGTCCTTCAACGTCGGGCCATTCTTGATCGTAACTGTTGTTTAAGTTACATGTAGATTCTATGGTCACTTGAGCATTTTTTATTTTCATATATGTACCAAACTCATTTTCTACAACTTAAGACTTGTTTTCAGTTTAGGTCTTGAGGGAATTTTTTTGGATAATGAGTGAAGATAAATAGGCAAAAAAAACTTCAAAAATCGTGCCCACATAGAGGAGTTGGTTCTAGATCCTCAAAGTGAACACACGTCGATCTTTCTCGATCTCTTACCAGAAGGGTCCAAGCTTGACTACCAGTTTATGCCTTTGTGGCATCTCAATTAGAGTTGGATAACAAACACGAAACATGATAACACTATACAAACTGGATATAAAGTTAGTGGGTTATAATTGACCATTTCTGACACAAAACACGAATATGACACGAATCGAGAGCACGAATTCTAGATGGGTGGGGGTCGGGTTGAATGATTTGTGACACGAACCCAACCTACCCGACACGAACACGATTCGACACTACCTATTACCCAGGTCTAATCTCAATAATTGAGACAAGCGAGAGTCTCAGACGTTTCAAATAGAATTGGCAACTGAGTAATCACATGGTGACAACTTTACCATAGAAAAAGAAAAGACAACATGCATGTTTGTATCCGCGTGGCACAATATTTTAGCTTGTATGATATGCATGAAAAAGTTAAGAGAATAAATTATTTACATATCGTCTGTGTAAATATTTATTTCCTCTAAATCAATTATATTATGTAACGTCGTCATATTTTATTAATTGGGACCACTATTTTGTAATGTGGCGTAATGTAATTAATTTGAATGATACAAATATTTATACCAACGGTGTAAAGAATTTATTCTTAAAAGTTAATAGCTGTTTGTATTTTTCTTTGTCTCTTTATTATGCGTCTCGTCTTGTTATTCATTTTATCTGAATCTTTTCTAATTTCAAAATGAATATCTGTCCTTATATCATATCTACTCATATATTATATTTATATCTCGCTAAAACATATCCTGTTGGCAAACGGGGCATAATAGACATTCAAGATTTTTAATTATTAACCCCAAAAAAGTTTGGGGCAATAGTTACTGTACGAAAAAATTAACAAGTATTTTCGTTCACGAACAGAAATCAAACATTTTAAATATTGAAACCACTGAATAATTTGTCCGACCATTAATTTCATAGTTTATAACCTCAAAAGTAGCAGATGTGCAAGCAGATCTGGACATCCCGTCAACAAATTTTTTTTTAAAAAAAATAGTCTAATAGGGTAGGCCGGTAGGGGGGGAGATCGGTTAGCCGCCTAAGAATAGTGCAATAGCGACGGAGTGATGACGTGGGAGAACCTCTATTCAGTCTTCCCCTTTTTTTGTCAACGCAAAACACCGCGTTCGAACCGCGTAACCGCGTTCGACGAAAAGAATCCAAAGGTAGAGAGAGAGAGAGAGAGAGGAACTACTTCCCCACTGGACCCCACCACAGCCCCCGAATAGAAATTTTTTTCTTTTTTTAGATAAAGGAGGATCTGGATTGAACTTGGTAACAGGTCGTGTTCGTATCGTATCAGTCGGGTTCGTGTAATAAACCATCCAATCCGAATCCGATCCATTTAGAATTTGTGTTTCTCGAGTCGTGTCTAAAATGCTCAACCATAACCAGTTAACTTCTTATCCGGATCGTGTTGTGTTATCGTGTCCATTGCCTAACTCTATATATTATATATATTCGTGTTAATGTGTGACATAGATTAGTAACCGTGTTAGTCGTGTCAATTTCATGTCTCGCGTGTTCAACCCTACCCCGACTCATTTAGAATTTGTGTTCTCGAGTCGTGTCATTTTTGTATTTCGTGTTAGAAATGTTCAACCCTAACCTGCTAATTTCATATCCGGTTCTTGTCGTATTTGGAGTCCTTGCCCAGCTTTAGATTTGGACCAACTAACTAGTCTAAAAAACATCCACGTGGTGACTTCGCACTGTTTTTTTATGAGGGAATCGGCTTCTCTCCGGTCCAAAATCGGATTGTAGAAAGCAATCGCTTATCGATCTTTCATTTTGATGGAAATGATTTTTAACTAATGAAAATATTTTTGGACGGTGGAGATTTACATTAACTGTTTGCTCTCTACAGTGCAGTCCGAATCCAAACCGCAAAAAAAAAAAAAAAAAAAAAAAATCATATGCTTATGTTCGGTTGTTGTTTTATTTTTGTTTTTCAATCATTACTCTACATCTTTCTCCAATCATTACCCTATTTCTCCAATTATTATTTTCTCATCTCTCTCTATCTCTCTCCAATCATTACACTTATCTTCAATCATTACCCTATTTTTCTCTACACCCACTACTATAACTAAACTAAACTAAACTCTCAATTTGTGTTTTGGGATATGGATTTGGATAGTCTCGGGTCCTGAACCAGGCCTCTTCATGGCATTTAAAGGTCATTTGCCGACTAGTTTCGATAATTAAAATCGTCAATCTTTAAAAGCTCGTCGAGAAATAATTGTTTAATAAATTATGTCCATTGATTAATGAAAGAGATTACTATTCTTTACAAAATATAAATTGAAACATTGAAACAAAACTATCTATATTCAAGTATAAGTCTGAGGTGCGTACGATCTGAATCGGGAATTTGATTACCAAAAAAAGGTAATTATAATTGTAATTGTTGTATGACGTCTATAATACGATTACCTTTTTCGAAAATGGTATCCCAATTCAGCTTGTACATGATATTAGGTGTCGTTTCGCATTCTTTTTAAACTTTTTTTTCAAAAAGAATGTAATTCCAATCTCAAATATAATGAAAATGAAAAATAATTTTTTAATTTCTTGGCACCGTTTAAAAGATCTCAAAGAGATCTATCAAACAAAATCCATATTGGTAAAAAAATTATTTGGATAAATACGTAATTTTTAAACTTGAAATTATCTTTTTTTTTTCAAGTTTCCTTTTTTAAAAACCGGAACGGCCTTATTATATGTACGGGTCATTTGTTGCAATATCGTGAAGATCTTCCGATGGAGGGGATCCTCTTTCTTTATCGTAGCAGTAGTCGTGGTCTAACCGTGCTCCTTCCGTGTAGCTTGTCTCGTCCCCCAAAATTTGTATTTTCGGTCTTTTTCTATCGGTGGTTTATGTAAGTTACAGTTATGCCCTCGCCTTTTTTCAACAGCTCTAAATTTTAAGAACTATTTTCCTGGAAGTTTGAAATGTCATTGTAGGATGTTTAGAAAATTTTCAATGCAACGGATATTTGCAACGCTCCTCTCACATGTGATAAGGTGTTTGATCGACGGGCTCATGAACAGAGAACCAATCCATAAATATGGTAAAAATGGGGTAAATAAATAAATACCATAAAGATACAAGATTTGACATTCTTTTCTTTACAACTTTTGCATAGTACATTTTTTATTCTCTTGCATATCTGATTGAGAAATTTCTTCAACTGAGTTATGAAAATGCTCCGTTCGTTTCAGGGATACGGATTTGGATTCAAAACCCATTGGGTGTTCGGTTTCCCCAATGTGTCTGGGTTTGTTTTTGGACAGCAGCCACGTGATTGAACAGTGGTCTGCCAGAATCAACGTTCCTCTGCCAAGATCCCTGAAACGAACGGAGTCTAGGGATTCATCAAAAAGTTTGGCACTTGTCGGTGTGCACTCCTGTACCTATTGGTTCAAGTCCATATCTCTTCTCATACAATATGTGAAAAATACGATGAGTTAAGCGTGGAATACAAAAATTACCTTTTTAGTATTGAAAAGTTACGGACACAATGAAAGGCAAGACAGTGTACAATTTTTTTTTCCATCTTTTGTTATTTGGAACTTCACGAGATTTACTCAAGCTTGAAAGCTCAAAGATTGATTTGCACATTTCACGACTTGCGAGCCAATCAAAGCTTATCACAATCACAAAATGTTCAAATGTTAGTCGATGGTGAATGCTTAGTTTCAAAAAATTCTCAAGCTCGAGCCAAGCGTGATCAGGTGTAAAAGAGTTCAAACCATGCCTAAATCATACTGTGCTCGGCTTATTTGGCTCGATTACCACCCTACCTGGGGTTGAAAGAGAAGGAACAAGGGCATGTTGGACATGAGGAAAATTGGTAGGAGTACTAGTAGTACTAAAAAACAGGGGGAGAGAAGCAAAGGCAGGGGCAAAGCGGTAATCACGGTTGCATCGGATTTAATTGGACAATCACGTCCGCGTATCCCAATCGGAAGGATCGGAAAGTCTCCCCCGTTCGAAGCTCGGATATATAACGCAACTTTCGAGGAAGAAGGAGAAGAAGAACGAGAGCCCCCCACCCATAACCAGAACAAACCGCGTGTTTGTCTTCTCTCTCTCTCTCTCTCTCTCTCTCCTCTTTCTCTCTCTGTTCGTTTAAGGACAGGACTGTTGCGAAAAGAAATGGCGGTTCAGCTAACGGACGACCAGATCTCCGAGTTCAAGGAGGCCTTCAGCCTATTCGACAAGGATGGAGACGGTTCGTACTCCCTTCGACCCGTTTTGTGGATTTATCGGATCTGGTTTCATCTAACATAGCCTTTATTTTCTCTTTTGTTAATTTCGTTGTTATATTTTAACATCGATGTTATAATCGTTGTATTTTCTTCTGTTGTTTTTGGTGTTTTAATTGTTTGTTTTTTTACCTTCGTTTTTGCCGTTTTGTTATCGTTGCTGCTGATTCGTTCTACGTAGGAAGGTAATCCGTCGTCAAATGGATTCGGGGGTCACGATAATATTACCCGTAATTTCTGATCTAATTGTTTAGCTAAATTACAACCCATTTATAGGTTTGTAGGTTTAACCTAAATGAATTGATACGACGATTTGATATCCCCCTATAATGAGTTTTGACTTGTTATGAAATTGAAGAGATATTAAAATCAACTATGCTAATAGGGTTATCAAAATCAACTATGTTATGAAATTGAAGGATATCAGGCTCAGACATCCGGTTATACAAAAATCAACTATGCTAATACAGCGAAATTCTAATTGAAGAGTGAAATGAGATGTAAATTCAATCTTAGCATGAGAGTTAGTATGGTATACATTACATTCATGAGCAATTTTTTTTTATAAATTTGCAATTAAGATAGAAAAATCGTAATCATGAATATATTGTAAGAAAAAGGTTGGGGGTGGCCTGTGCCCCCCAGCCGGGAAACAAGTATCTTCATTATACTACTGGATAGGGGAATATAACCTTTCGGTTCTTCTCATGAACCAACACCAGATTTGTATGGATAGGATGATAATAGGAAAAAAGGAGAAACAAGTCCGCATGTTCTATGTAGTTATAATAGTCAGTAATTAAACGTCTACGTTCACAAATAAATAGTAGATTTTCAACAAGGCTCTATACACACAAAGGGTGTACAATCTGGTGGTTGAGTAAATAACCTACATGAGATGACTAATGCCGTTCATAGCGGGCTAGGCTATGTGTAAATAACAGGTTACAAACACTTCTAAAGGCCTAGGTGGTTTGATTAATATTGGTTCTGGTTATTCACGAAACTTTAGTAATAGATCCTTAGCTTTCATATGATGTGCGCATTTTACTGGTAAGTGAATGTACCTGCTTTATGTACCAACAAAGAGGACATGATTTTGTCAATTGAACCTTTTTGTATTGAATCTTATTAAAGGAGTTTTTGGTTTTCCATGTATTTGTCACTATGTGCACCTGGGAAAATTTTCAGCAAGGAGGGAATGCAAGAAGTATTAATTATGCAGTATTAAGTTTCTTTATTTGTTAGTCATATATTAAACTTGGGTCTTAATTGGGACTGCACTGGTATGGTGAGCGGGTTTCAGATTTAAGCAATAGCACCCTAGCAGTTGCAAACATTGTTGTTTTAGTGTCAAATTGTACTATACTTGTGGGGCATCTTTTCCTGAGCTTTAGAGTACCTAGAAGTGTTTTTGGGATATAAAATGATGTCAGACAAACCAAGTCATTCACATAGTAATGAGATTCTTATGGTTCTATTCATGAATCAGTTCAATTCACGGTTCGTGTATCGATAAAAACTTTTATAGGTGACCTGTGAAACTTCCGATTAATGGTTTGATTTGCAACTTGACTTGGGATTGCATTCTCTTTGTTGTACCGGTACAATTGTGGGTAGAATATTCAGTAGATAGGATGTTTATTTTTCCAATTACAGTCTACCTTTTAAATTGTTTCATGGTTAAGCCTAAGGGTCCCTCCCATTCTCTCCTCTGTTAATTATACTTTTGTTTAATTTTTTGTGTCTAATTTCTCAATGTGAAAAGAAAAGGACTATGGTTTTTACTTTTTAACCTATGGTTGGTCCCTATGAAGCACTGACAAGGTCGACGTATTAAATTTTTGAGAGGGATATGGCTGGGGACACCGATGGGGACACGCGGGGGTCAAAGTGTAATTTTAAAAAAAATATTGGGGGTCAAACTGTAATTTTCAATTGGGTTGTATTGAATTCTTGTTTTGTTTGAACGGTACACTTTGTTTGGTTCTCTCAGTAATAATCTCTCCAAAACTTTTGACTGTTTTGTCATTCGTGTTTTTTCGTCTTTAGTGATTTTTTGTCAAATTTTTTACTTATTTTATACTTTTTGGATGAACATAGCGTGCGTCTATATTCAAAAAGTAAAAGAGTTTGTCGAAATGTTAAAAAAATTTACTAAAGACGGAAAAATACGCAAATCTGTAGAATTTTTTTTATCTCAAAATTGCAAACCACACACAGTGATTGGAACTATGGATTTTTCATTTCGTCCACATTTTGCCATTTGAACTTTGGGAAAAAATTTGAAAAACAAATATAAATAAATAAATATACACATGACGTGTCCCCTGCCGTATCTGTGTCCCCATTTTTTAAGAATTCCCGTGTCTCCGTGTCCGTGCACTTGGTCCATACTCTTAATGTTAGCGATTGACGA
Source organism: Rhododendron mucronatum var. ripense (assembly GCA_019656295.1). Taxonomy (NCBI): domain Eukaryota; kingdom Viridiplantae; phylum Streptophyta; class Magnoliopsida; order Ericales; family Ericaceae; genus Rhododendron; species Rhododendron mucronatum. Next base: position 950,046 of record BPLT01000127.1, on the reverse strand, counting down.
TACAACTCTTAATTTGATATTTTTTGGAGGATAAATTCACGACAGTAGGAATATATTCTGTGAATTAGAAAGTTGATGAGATGATTGCACTGATGTTGATGGCAATGGCCGGATCGATTGCCAGGAGTTATAGAATTAGGAACATATGTAGTGTTGAAAAACATACATACTCAGCAGGCTAGGAAATTTAACATAAACTAGCAGCCATCCAAGATACACACGTTATAATTAGGAAATTTATCTATCTGTGAACCTCTAAATATTTGGAAAGTTCTAAATATTTGGAAAGTTGAAATACAGGTTGCATCACCACCAAGGAGCTTGGAACTGTGATGAGGTCCCTGGGGCAGAATCCAACGGAGGCTGAGCTGCAGGATATGATAAATGAGGTGGATGCTGATGGGAATGGGACTATTGACTTCCCGGAGTTTCTAAACCTTATGGCCAGGAAAATGAAGGATACTGATTCCGAGGAGGAGCTGAAAGAGGCTTTCCGGGTTTTTGACAAGGATCAGAATGGGTTCATCTCTGCTGCTGAGCTGCGCCACGTCATGACTAACCTCGGGGAGAAGCTTACTGACGAGGAAGTTGATGAGATGATTCGGGAGGCTGATGTTGATGGTGATGGCCAGATCAACTATGAGGAGTTCGTGAAGGTCATGATGGCCAAGTGATGAGCGACGACCACCCTTTTTCTCCTCGTACCAAAAAGGTAAGAAACAGAACGATTATAACTGTTCTGGGTAATGGGCTAAGCAATGGACAGGGTTTTAAGTAGTATAACGGATTTCTAGCTTCCTTTTGTCAATGTTTTATTATCAGGGCTGTTTTTGGAATTAAACCTTCTGAAGGATGTAGTTGTCTGTTATTCTCATCTTGGTGAAAACTTCCTCGCCGTTCTTATAAAATGTCTATTATGGCTTGTTGGCTGTTTTTAATTCTCTCTTTTGCCTATTTGTCAAACTGAACTTATGAGAATTTATTTTCCCCAAGAATTCACATGGTTGTGGAAAAATTATTTGGAGTGATCAATGGATAGGAGTTGACTGATGAATTGGAAATGAGGTTCCACTACTGGTTCTCGAAAAGGTGTTCTCGTTCTCAATTCTCACTTTGCTTCGCACTCTTGCGAATTATGCGACTTTTAGATCAAGGCACTATCTTTCAAAAAAATACAACCCTTTAATAGTTGTTGCGACGCCATTGTATCTCTATTGTATACTGATTACTAGTCCTAACTGGTGGGTTGTACATGTTGTCAAAAAGAACTTGCCAAAGTTTATAGCTTGCTACGGTGTTAAAAAGTAGTATAGAAGAATAATTTCATTGACTTTATGTTACTTAGGCCCGGTTCCGCTAAGGGAAAAGAACTTGCCAAAGTTGTTTTATGGGGAAATTATAGTTTGCCCCCTTTAACTATCACCCGGCCACACTTTGCCTCCTCCAACTACTCAATCCAACACTTAACCCCCTTTAACTATTATTTGCCTGCCACCCCTTTAACTCTGTTAACGTTTTGAGTGAAGTTACGTAAATACCCTTACACAATACAGGTAGGTTATACACGATACTCCTATACGATTTCCCCTGGCTTTGGGAGCAGATTTTCCGGGCTGTTTCGGAGCCTATCCGAGGTGGGTGCGGGGTTGCTTCGGAGCTGATTTCTGGACTGAAATGGGGCTGGTTTTGTGACTGGTTCGGTGGTGGCTAATGGGTGTTTGAAAGGTGGGATGATGGATGAAGATGGTGGCCGGCAGCCTCCTCTCTCTCTCGATCGAAGTGTGTGTGGGTGTGTTCAAAGAAGAAAAAAAGAAAGAAATAAGAATGAAGTTTTACCTGGAGAATTGAAGAAGTTGAATGACCAAAGGGTAAGAGTAGGTTAGAGTTATAGGGTGAGTTGTCGAGAATTGAGAGGAGGATGAGTAATTAGTTGTCTTCTTTATTTTTATTTTTTTTCAGCCGAGAGCATGAAATGGAAAAAAAAAAAAAATGGGAGAAGAATGGGTTTGGGTTGGAAAAATGATCCGGTGCAACACATGCACACACTAGGAATATTACTCGCCGGATACACGTGCACACAATCGATTATGAAAATAAAATTGGTGTGACGACATAAATAATTTTGCTCATTCAATAAACTAATGAGAAAAATAATGTTCTTGTTTTGATAATAATAAATATTTATTAAAAATACCGGGTCTTTACAGAAGTTGATCATCATTTACGGTGGTCAAAGGCATCTCATCTTGGAGGTAAGATTCGTTTGAACTAATTTTTTTTTCTCGGCAATTCGTTTGAACTATTGAATGTTGTAAAGTGAGTTATTAGTATTGTTTGACTGTAGTAGGAGTATTTATTGGGTTTTTTCTCATAAAAATAGGTCCAATTTTGTTTGGCCCAAAAGACTAGTGCTTGTGTGTGAGTGCTGCGAAACAGAGAAGAGGTGGTGCATTGTGGGTTGGTGCTCTTAGTGGAGAAGAGGAAACCGTGTCCGTGTGTGCAGTGTGTTCTCGGTGAAAAGGGAAAGCTTTAAGTGCAGACTTTGGTCCTAATTTGCAGCAGTTTATTCACAACATTTGGGATTGTTTTGATCACCCGTGGATGTTTCTTGGTTCTCTTAATGTCTTGTTTTTTGCGTGTTTAATTTTTCCGATTACGCTTCCGCTTGCCAGTGGGATTAAATGATTTAAAAAAAATTCCCAACAGTGTTATCTTTGGGTAATGCTTTTTAAAAAAAAAAAAAAATCTTACGAATTGTGAGACTTAATTCTACGCATGTTTGGATTTCTATGTACCTAGTTTTCGTTTTCTTTAGTTGATATTGAGAATTATGTGGGTTTGCTATTCTGAGTAGATTCCTGGACAATCAAGGGAGAGAGAGAGAGCGGGGGGGGGGGGGGGGGGGGGGGGTTTGTTTTGTTTGTGTAAAGTCTGTAAATTTCAATGTGTATGCTTGAAAAGGAAGCAGAGGGTAATTTGGTCTTTGGGTTTAATAAATAATGGCCTGGAACTTTTTTCCATCCTGAACCCTAACAGACAGCTAACGGAACGGCTTGGATGGCAGCTAAATAATAGTTGAAGGGGGTTAAGTGTTGGATTCAATAGTTGGAGGGGGCAAAGTGTGGCGGGGTGATAGTTAAAGGGGGCAAACTATAATTTCCCCTTGTTTTATAGCTTGCTACGGTGTTAAATCTAGAAGGACTCCTCCTGGTTTTGTTGAGCTCAAATTTTTGCAATTCGGCCAAAAGGTTTTGTACTTTTGTGCGGTTCAGCAAATGGTTCCTGTCATTAGAGTTTGCTGTAACCCTAGGTGGTGGCAATGAGACGACATTGAGGTACCAAACCCACCTATATTTGCACTTTTACTATGTAACAGAAAGAGAAAGATTCTGACAAAAAAAGTCTTTTGAAAGATCATTTTACTATTTATATTCAAGAATAGGAACGTCAATTAAGTACTTATTTTTTAATAAAATAATTTTAAGCTCAAAAACAATTGACTAGTTGAAGTCTAAAAATATGAAATATGGATTTTGTTGGAAAGATTTATTGAGATATTTTGAACGATGTAAAAAAAAATTTAAAAATATTTTTTATTTACATTATTTTTAAGTTTGAAAATGTGAAATAAGTATTTATTTTCTAAGAGGATGTTCTGGAAAGGGGCAAGGACTTTTGTTTATTGTAATAGGTGGGTTTTGCAATTAAACCCTTTTTGCCTACATTTTTATCAAGTGGAGTTGGCTTCAAAATGTCTTCAAACTTGGTTTGTTTGTCTGACGAATGATCTATAGAACAAGCTTTATTATTAAGTTATAAATAAGTGCGGCTCAAAAATGAATTACAGCATTGGACTGTCTTATCTTCAACAGATTCATACTTTTATGGTCCTTTTGTTTGACTGAATATGAATATTGAGTTGATTATATATCCAAGAGAATCAAATACGGAGTATCTGGTAAAAAGATTCGGGCGGAATTAGATGTTCATTGGGGAAAATATTCAATTACGCAAGGAGCATACATGATCATGGAGATGTTGGATTATTAATTCCATCAGTACTAGTTTCGTTAGACTACACATCCTACGAGAATTTGTACTCATTAACTATTAGTCTTGTCAAATAAACAGGTCCTTAGAGTTCAGAGTCTTCAAGCTATTTTTTGGGTTTCATAGGCAGAATATTGAAATTTTCTTGATGCATTTAAAGTGTTCCGTCTCCAATAAGTAGTATTTTGCTTTAATTTCTCTAATAGAAAAGAAAAGGTAAAAAGATTAATGAACTTTACCCACCCAGATTTTTTATTGGGTAGTATTTTTTTAAGCCTCATTACCCTCCTCCCAAGAAAAACCATGTCACGCCCTCGATTTTAAACATAATAATAAATGAATTTCCATAAATAAAACCTCACATTATTCCGTAAAACACCCCAAAATGATTCGACATTTCCATTTCCACACATTATAATCCAATTCCCCAAATGTTTACAAAAGTACGCGTTTGGCTCAATGGCCTCAAAACCAACATAAGTACCGAACATCAATCAGAGTTAAGGACTTACAATATTTCTTAAATCAAAAGATTTACAAATAGAGTTACGAATACATTTTTTCAAAATAAGTTACAAAGATGACTTAATAACTCTTCATTGTTAGCTTTCAAAAATCATGTCCACGCCAAGCACTCCAAGCATGCGACTATTGCCCCGAGTTGGCACCTGAAAGTAAAGTAAGGTTTGAGCTACACTAGCCCAATAGAAAGCTCTAATCTAACAATGTATGCATATGAAATGTTGGAATGATAACAAGAAGAACAACCGCAACTAAAACCAATGGAATGGAGCAACAACAGTAATCCAACTTCAATCTTTAATTTCCAAAATCAAACATATTTTTCAACGTATAACCTGTGAAAGCACCATCTGTCAAAACGTGTCCCGTACATGTGTCATGAGCCGAAGCTCTTACTGGGCCAATTAAAGGACCCCAATGTCCTCTGCCAGGCTCTTTACTCTTTCGGGATGTCCTGAAGTATCAAATAAGAGCATATAGCTCACCCTGGGCCAATTAAAGGACCCCAATGTCCTCTGCCAGGCTCTTTACCCTTTCGGGATGTTCTGATATGTCTCGGCGCGTTTGTATAGTCTCAATCCTTTTTCCAACAAGTTCGTACCGTTCAAATCCAACTTGGTTTAGAAAACGATTTTCGTAAAATCATGTTCGAATGAGAGCTATGGTCTCATACATAAGCTCAATGAAATTGTTTGGTGCAGTACTCAAGTTAAGGGATCATTTGAAAGGGGTTCGGAGTGGATTAGAAGTGGCCGAAACCCAAAATAGTGTAGAAGGGATCAAAATCAGTAAGACTGTCCAAACACAAGGTGTTGTCGATACCCATAGGAAAAGGTATCGATAACAAAGGATCGAGATCAAACAACAAGTGATGTTATCGATACCACGAGAAAGGTATCGATAACAAATGGGTCAAGATCATTCCAGACGCGAGGGTATCGATAACGATGGCAAACGTTAGGGATAACGATGACACGTTAGGGATAACGATGACAAGGGTTATCAATAACGATTGATTTTCTGGACTTTAGAATATAGTGTTATCGATAACAATGGAAATGTTATCGATAACAAAGGCTTTCGAGCAGATTTTTGACAGAATCACATGGTTTCCCAACAGCAACAACATCAAGAATGACAACAACGATCATGGGCACGATTCAAGCAATAGAAACAAGTCATAAACATATATTGAAAGTTAGAACTCCCTACCTCAAGATTGAAGAACAAAGCCAAAGAATTCCTCCAAGCCCTAACCCCAAATCTTGGAATTGAATGGTATTTGCCTCCACCGAGCTCAAACCAACGAGAAACGAACTCCACCACTCGAAGGAATGATGGATTGAAGGGTGTGTTATGTGGGTTTTGGGTGAAATTTGGTGAGAGTGAGAGTGAGAGCCGAGAGAGGGAGAGAGGAACGGGAGAGTGGGAAAAAAGGAAAAAGGGGAATTTGTTTCCCTGCCTCTCACACACATATGTTATATACACACTACACACACACATCACACTTTCACCCCTTTAAATGCAACACTTTATCATTTTAGCCCCAATTCTCAAAGTTCTAAATCAATTTCCTCCTCTTATTTTCCTTTAATCAATTAAATAAATTTTATGAATTTACGGGTCTCTACAAACCATACCAAGACCTTAGTTTTTATGAATAGAAAATGCTAAAAACAACCCACTTGGATGTTTTTAAGATTTAAAATGTGTTATAATATATGAAAAAAGTATAAAAATGTGTGAGAATGTATTGAAATGTGTAAAAGTGTATTGAAATTTTTCGCCTTGTTGACAACTCAGTGGACTGTCAATAAAAGGACCTATAAATTTTGTCAACCAAAATCAAATTCTGGTACGTATCATATTTTCGCGGGTGCCATAACCTTTGGGAGTGTTGTGGTTCATTGGCTGAATGTGTCCATTTTACAAGATAAGAGAAAGCAAAATATTGAGAGCAACAAAACAGAAGTGTTTAAACTGAAAGTTCTTAGATGGAAATGATTGTTTTGACAGAAACCAAGTCCAGCTAATCAAATCCATTGCTTCACTCATGACAATACACAACAATTTATGGTGAAGATCAAACCACAAGAACCGACAAACCACCAGAGCTTCATAATCTCTTCAAACTTTTCTTTCTCGCGTCCATTTTCTTTTTGTCCGCCTGAACTTTGACCAAACCACCACCACCACCTTCTTTCTTCTGTGTTGTTGATGGTGTGGGTGCAGAGCCACTAACTTCTGTCTCAGTTGTTGAGGTTTGCAGGTCCTGCCCGCTCCCTCCTTTCGTTAATGTTGCAGAAGCAGCCATAGATGACAGCAACGGCAATGCAGGCTGACCAGACACTGCATTCTTCTCCGCAGCACTAAGAACCAAGTTATTTGATTGGTCAACATTCAAGGCAGTAGTCGACTCTGAAATAGCTCCTGTTTTAGACTTTGGTTTGGGCTTAAGAGCATGAATCCCAGTGTAGATCCTGGAAATGCAGAAAAAAACACAGGCAATACTTCAATGGGAAGAATTCCATACAAGGCATGATGAAACAACAATAAAACAGTATATTTAGGCAAAATCTTCAGCGCACATGTGCATATGAGACGTTCTGTGTTAGAAACGAAGGTGTGTAGTTTATTATTAGGTCTTGTAGTTTGTTAATGCCAGAGGCCACGTAACATAGTCGGACACTTGGTGCTAAAGACTGATTGTTGATTTATTATTTGTAATAAAATTCCAAGATATTTTCTTAACGAGTTCCCAACACGTCGTGTCCTCCAATTTTGGAATATTTTTGTGTCATAGTGTCAGTGTCATGTATCTGTGTGTCAGTGCAACATAGGTTATGAGGATTTCATGTTCTGCTGTGAAGATTTGTGTTTATTGTGGCGTTAGTATGAACCATTGCAGTAAATTGTAAATGTGCATATTTTATGCACATTTTTTGAGGTTTGAACCATTCCCATATACTCCACCATCAGGCAGTCTGTTGATACATCGAGCCACTGAGCCACATCTATTGTCAAACTCAACAAAAATTTGCACTGGAAACCTTAGGCTGCGATTGGGATCTTGGATTCGTAAAGGGATTCCCAAAGAGAAAAGAGAATGAAATTAAGAGGAGGGAAAACATTAGCTTCACAAATCCATCAACCATAAGATCCAAACACAGCCCCAGTAGTTTGGAAATAAGCCCCAATAACATCAAAGTTTGGAGCATTTTCCATGCACTTTTTGCTCTTAATTGAGTCTCCTTCCGGCTAGTAGTCTTTGGCTAGGACCTCTAATAAGAAAAAGTGAGTAGGATAGTGCAGCTAAAGTCAAGGGTTGGCTTGGCTTGACTTGAACTTCTTAAACTTAAAGGATGAGATAGCGTCAGCGAGCTAGGCGCCCTCATGGTTGAATTTGCTATGCAATCGCTCAACCGCCTCTCCTATTGGGCCTTCACCTTTCCAGGTTTCTACCCTTTCCTCAGAAGGCGGGATGCTTTCATTTCTGCTCATGCTCAAGGGACCATGCTTGCTAGAACCATTTTCCAACAAACCACTGGAAAATACCTTTTCCTCCACATTTCCTGAAAACCAACTGATAGTTTAGCGCAGACATCTTGGCGATTCCACTAAACTCCATCTTTACTTGCTATGTATTGCCAACCATAAACAAAAGCATTCACAAGTATACTACACAATGCAGACCTAGATTCATGTTCACCAGATAACAGGTCGAACTGAGGCTTGATCTGTCTGATAACAAGATATCTAGGAAACATTATTGACATAGAAGCAAAAGGTGCAGCTGTTTTAATACCTCAGCAATTGCAGGGTGAGGTCAGTATCGACAAACCATGAGATCACTAGAATGGAAGTCTTGCATATTTAGAAAAATACATTCTACAATGAAGAAAACTGTAATCTACATTCTACAATATATAAATGGACATATATGTACATTGAATATGAAGTATGTACCTTGCATGCCTGGCATACTCTTCATAATTTTCAAGCAGCATCTTCCCAGCCTGCTCATTCAAAGCTGATTCTGGAAATGGTTCTATCAATAGACACCTCACTACCTGCGATACAACAATACCTGATCTGAATAACTAGATAATTGAACAAGTACACAAACTACATTGTAAACGAAACATTCTCCGAGGGATTAGTTTTTTCTCTTTTTGAAGATATCAGATGGATTAGATTGGTGGTTCAAAATGTTACTAGGATCCACATTAAAATTGGAAAAACATTAGGGCAACTGCAATAAACTTACAATCAGAACATGTCGTAAGCCAAGACTAGGATTCCAATCTTTTTTCAATGTGTTGACACAAATCTCACCATTTGATGCGATGTTTGGATGGAAAATCTTAGTCAGAAAGTATCCTGCAAAAAAAGTTATCAAATTAATCAACACGTAGAAAGGGATATACTGTTCACCCATAATAATTCGTCAATAGTAAAATATTCAAATATACTCCAACTGAGCAGGGCCAGAAGCACTAACTATGTAGACCATGCGAATCATAGAGCACACCCCAAAATCATTTTAACCCAACAATTAAAGAAATGGGTGGGAACAGGGCACGAAAACGTAAAATAAGCTAACCTCGTAACTACTATACTGGATAATTTCTGGATCCAAAGAACCAGGTAGATGAAGAGAGTAAAAGGAAAGAAAAAAGAAGAAAAGAGAGAGCCTCAATTAAACTAAAATAACAGGCCAGGGCAGGGCAGGGCAGGGATGATTACGGTACAATTAAGTAAAACTAATCACACAACACGCCTTTGGAAAAACATAGGAGGTAACTACAAAAGCCTTGACAAACCTTTGGGAGGGGAATGAGGGAAGTCATGAGACAAAATCAACTTCATGCGGAAAACACCATTCTCGTAGGGAGTTCCAGCTGCAAGGTTGATATTCAAGTTTAATATATGTAATCATAAACCACGCTGAAAGGACGGACTGAGGTGGGGAAAAACCATACCTGGCCCTTCAATATCAGCGAATATAATGGAAAAATCATCTTCATTAACACCAACTTTAATGCCCTCTGGAGGAGTTTCATCGAGATTCTTCAACTCCTTAGCAAGTTGCTTTATCACATTTGGTGGAAGATTTTCATTGGTCGCCTACCAAGGAAATTCAACAAGAAATAATGAGAGAGTACCATGGGACCCAAACTATGATGAAATCTTTAAAACAACAAAGCTCTGAATTCCCTAATTGTATATGCTTTTTTAATGGGAAGGAGCAAAGCATTCTATGTACAGGAAAGTGCCAGGTTTAGCACATATGCAGGCTGACAAATGATGTAACCTATCGAGATGACCCAAGAATTCTGCTCTTTTGATTCTGCTCGGCCTCGGGAACATCTACATCAGTCACCAACAAGGGAATTCTGGTACCATACTACCATCTATGAAGCACCCACACGCCAGGGTTGCCATATCCATGTCAGACATGCCAAGCACCCGGATACGCCAGGGACATCCAGGAACACATATGGGAATTGATTCTATTGCCATATCCATGTCAGACATGCCAAGAACCCAGATACGCCAGGGACACGCAGGAACGCATATGGGAATTGCTTTTATCATTTACATAAACAAGAGACTGTCTACGTTTGGAAGACACCGGGGACGCGTATGAGTAAAAAACAGAGGTCTCTTTATAATAGAACAAACTTATTCCGAGGGTTAAATTATGACAACCTTGTCACTTATGCATTCATCTCTCGATGATGTAGAATTACTGTTAGTTTTCATTTTCTTGCTAAGCAGAGGTTAGTTCCATCAGTCTGGGTTGTTTGAGTATGTACTAGTCAAAATTGGTACCAAAAGATCAAATAAAAGAATATTTTTTGTGGTCTTCCCGTAGTGTTACTGTCCTCATTTTTTTAAGAATTTTTCGTTTTCAAACAGTCTTATACAGTTCAAATAGGATATAACATCCAGAGGGGAAATCTATGTGTCATTGCCATGGATATACTCTGCAGCCAGTAGAGAAAATTATGTTCTAAAACCTGAGAATTACCATCCCAAATACTGATGCAGTCGTCCAAAAATCTTAGAGAGTGAGCAACAAGGTATCCGAATTGCTAATGATGTGCAAAAAATACCCCAGCAGTTTTTTGCCAGCCAGCTGCTTGAGCCCAAAAAGGAAATCCTACAATACAAAACAAAAAACTAATCAATACCACGAGTAAAAAATCATTTTCCTCCAGAGCAGGAATGCAATTAAAGAAATTCGGCAAAATTCTAAGCAAGCTAGTTTGTAGAATTGAGAAACCAAATACCAGACTCTATCTCCAAAACCCCATTCAGATAAAACATTAAAAATTCATGGACACTCATTCCAAGGCTGTAAAATGGGTTACGCCACACAGTTCCCAAAGCTTAGTATCCAATCACCATCAGTATCACCTATACTTAAAAACAATCATCATACTTTTAGAAAACATTTCCAATTTCCAGAACTCTTAAATAAGAACCCACTGAGTAGCTAATACATCTGTTACACTTGGCATCTCAGCAATAAGATGAGATGATACATATTCTACGGAAATTTATCAGATTCTAGCACCAAGAAAGCTCCAACAAGAAGAAGAGAAGCGTTCTACTCTAAGTACACAAAAGTCTCAAAGTAATCGGCAATGCATGATAGAGATCTTCTGAGACAAATAAACCGTATATTTGCATGGATAAAACAGAAGGGAATTCCTGGTAGGCAAGGGAGCAGCAAAATCCTAAAAGTGAACATCTTTTTACAGCAAAAACACCGGTTCAAACTCAATCATAATATCAGCTCCAGTCTTACCCTTTCAACAGCCAAATCTCAGCGACAATATTCTCCTGGTGCTCAGTACTAAGAACAATATGGGAATAACACAAATTAACTATACTATTGGCTAAAACCTAGTACAGCATCTCTCCCGGAATCTAAAACTCTACAACAGAACTAAGTCTTAAATTGTCACAAACTCCAAAGACATCTTTTTGTAACTAAAGAACGAATAATTAGCCACGAAAAATAGCCCAAAAAAGTCTTTCCTCATCCTAAGATGTTTTAAACCTGTTTCCGGTAAACTTCTTATAAATCGAAGCAATAGTAATACATAGAAAGTATCTTAACATAAACCCATCAATTAAAACATAATCCAATTCATTTTCCTGGCCGAAAGCAGACCGACAGAACTAATCAATTAGTGATATGGCTCACATCCAATGATAGCATTAGAACCACTAACCACCTAATCAACTAGTGGGTCTCCCAACTACATGATCCATCCTGATTGGAACTCAGATAAGTCCAACTCGTTCAAGCGGAAATGTGAGAAAAAGAACCAAAACAAACATAGATAGATGCATAAACCAGAACAAAATTACACCAAATGCATTCAAAATGAAATATCAAAGAAACGTACAAAGAAACAACCCATCAGAAGATTCATAAATTTAAAAAAAGAAACAAAGCGAGAGAACAGCCAAGAACAATATTCGGAGCCGGCAAGAAAGAAGGGGGTAGGAGAGCAAAGTAGACATTCTGCTCACTTTTACTTCCTTCCCGTCATCACAACCACAAAAAGAACGAATCTTTAACCCCAAATACCCGCAGAATCAAATTAATCTGAGCACCAAATATCACACAAATACCCTTTTCCCAGAGAGAGAGAAACCCAGTCTTGGCCTGTACACCAAAAACCCGTGTTACCAAATAACGAATCAAACAAGTAACTATCAACCATGCCCGTGGACCAAAGAAAGGCACCTCCTTTACACAAAAGAGATCCTCTTCAGATCAAGAATCATAAATCAAAAATAAAAACCCTAATTATCAAAGCATTGCAAAAGACCCAATACGAATCTGCATTTCCCAATCCCAGAAGAAACATCACATCACTAGTACAAACGTGCATATTCATCATTATTTGTCAAATCGCCAGAGATTTCATCATCTTGTGATCACTCAACTTTAGAATCAAACAATTAAAGAAAAAAATCACAAAACCCACATGGGAATCATTCAAACTGAAATTGTTTGGCATAATGAAAAAGCAAGTAAAATTGAATTAATCGATTACCCAGAGGAGATGGGTACAGAACTTGCGCAAACAACCAAAACCCAGATAGGAAATGGGTCAAATGAGCTTTTACAGAGTCCTACGAGCGAGAGCGAGAGCACGAGAGAGAGAGAGAGGTGGCAGTGGGAGAGTGGGGTTATTTCTTCTTCCTCGGAGAGTATCTATCTTCGTTTAGGGCACGGCGTTGAGAATACCACAGATTGCTACAGCGATTCAAAATGATTGAGGAGATAGTCTATTGAGTTTGATTTTGGGGACAAAGTCAAAAAGTAATCACTCCTCCAAATAACGCACTACTAGTATTTAAATATTGCAGACAAAACACATGGAGTATTGAAATGTGTCGCAAATTACAACCAGAATTTATGAAATTGTTTTGGAAAATGCTAACTAAAGCCTACAAGTATTTGGGAAAATAGCAAAAAGATATATTGATATTCGCAAAAAGTGCATAAATGTGCAACAAAGTATATTGATATCTATAAAAAGTTGCATTGGAGTTCTAAATTATTTTGTATTTTTGTGTGTTTTATTTTGTGCCCAGTGGGCTCATATTGGCCGGACCTAGTTGTTTGAAGTGATGTGCAAAATAAATTTTATAAAGACAAATAGTGACGAAAAGTTATTTGAGAATTCAAAGAAATTTTCTTAGAGGTGATTATTGATTTTATATTTAGCATTATTTTTTGCGATGTAATATGGTCAAGTGACTTTATGCAATTGAGGACTTGGTTTTGAGGGAGGTTTTTAAGAGTACTAAGTGTATAGAGATAGATAGAAAAAATTTATTAGAGATCGTGCGCATAAATTTTGAGACCCCCGAACAAACAAACCCTAGAGTCATTGAGAAAATCACTTATAGTGAAAATCGAGTTGATTTTCTATCAATCAACACATGATTAGACCACACATTGAGACAAATACGACTTTGATCCAGTTGTGTTGACCCATTTATCCAATGAGCAATGCTATCAACACAAATTTAAAACACAACTTCGGACACACCTATCTCGAGATTCGTTGTTGTGTCCGGAGTTGTATTTTGTTGACCTTTTGCTTTCCAATACGAATACGTTTTCAAACTGTAGTATGAATATGTTTTAAATGATTCTTGTGATGATGGATGCTCTCAAAATATGTAAATAGTTGTTGGATTTGGTTAACTCGTAAACTCTCGTAATTGATGTAGTTTCTCGGGTTGGTACTTTTTTTTTTTATTTTAAACGGCTATATGTAGTATGATCTCGTCCTATCGATTGAAAATAAATAAATAAAAATCCACCGAGACAATTCAAATTCCAAACATTATTGGCTTTTAGGTGCACCGGAAAGTAGATAGACGTTAAGGATTCGTTTCCATGGTTCTCCTCCCTTATGTACTCAAATTGGTTGCCCAACAAAAAAATTATTAACAAAACCTGGGGGCCCCAATCCCAATAAAAAATAGAAATAGAAATAGAAATGGATCACTCCAAGTTGATAAGGTTGTATTTGGCTAGTTTTTGTTTATTGTCTATCATTTGTTAGTATATAAAAAATAAATGTTGAAAATCTACTGTGCCTTTTCAAACTTTTCTAGTGTATTTTGTCATAAATCATAGTATGATTTTTAGATCTTAAAAGAAAATGATTCTAAGATAAGGAAAACAATAGCTTTTAAGAAATAAGTTCTCGAGATCCTTTAAAGATAAATTGGTACTATAAATTTTGTTGGTAATTATGAACAATCACAGTACAGAGGGTGAAAATAATGGCAAGTACGCACACACTTGCACGCATACACACATGGGTGTAGGCATTATGCAGTCCTCTGATCTTATAAAAACGATCGATGTTAAATGCGGAAATTTTGGAGGGAAAATATATTCTTTACCCTTTTCTATAGACATCTAGATGATATTGTCTCGTCCAACTAGTTCCGAAAAGAAAGCAATAAGTTATTGTTTTGCAATATACTTGGAGCAATGAGCTCTTGCTTAGGAAGAAAATATTGGAACGTTAATAGGGTATTGAAAAAATTGTTAGTATTTTGCGAAGGAAAAAGCTCCTTAAATGATGGGAAAAAAGCACTTTCAGTACTTTTAGCACTTTTAGCCAATTTGGGAAATTACCCCTAAATCAAACACTTATTTTTATCTGATCGTGTTTATTCGCACAATTGCTCGAAAAATTATTTTAAACTTATGAACAACACGAATAATTTGTGTGAGACAAAAAAGTAGGCTTCAATGCACCCTTGATCATCGATAGTTCATTTAGATAAAACGAGCTTGAGTTTTCGGCTAGTTTAGTAGAAAGTTCGGCTCGTTAAAGAAGGTTTGACTCGATTGAAGAGACTCTCATTTAAAAAATTACTCCCTCCGTTCCATATTGAGAGTCCACCATGAAAAGTCGTGCCATTTTTCAAATCAAAAAAGCAACTACTTCCGTGTATAATTTTTTGAATTTTTTCGCACCAAATTAAAGTACTAATCGAGATCTTTAATATAATGTGAAAAAATTTGAAAAATTATGCACGGAAGTAGTTAATTTTTTGATTTAAAAAGAGATAAAAGAGAGAAAGTGGGACTGTGATTTTGGAACGGAGAGAGTACTAAGCTCAATTCATTAATATTTAAGCCGAACTCGAGTTCGATAAAGCTCGGCTCGTTTGCAGCCCATCGAGATTTGTGAGTTATGAGCTTTGAAATTGTGACAATCGGGAAAGGGATGGGCAGTTGCGGCATAAGAATCCGAATAATAAAGTTAGGTGGACATTTGATTTAAAAAAAATAAAATAATAATAAAAAGTTAGCCGGTTAGGTGGGCTTTGTCCAACAGCGGGCCATTTTGTCGAGAAATTCAAATTTGCCGACGCTATAATGCTGGCGACCGTTGGAGGGTCAGCTTACTAGCCGTTACCGGTGCCAGCTAATTCCTTGACGGCTTCTTCCGTCTTTATTAAAAGTTCACAACGAGAGTCGAACACCTTCTTCACGAGAATTCAAACTCAGGACATCTTCCTTACGATGGGAAGTAACGAACCAACCAACCATTTTAGGTGTAGAGTTCGGTCTTTCAAGAAACATAAACGAGAAAATATTTCCTACAGTAAATTCATTTCGTCTCAATTTATTTGTCCATTTTACTATAACAATTTTTTAAAGTAATAATTTTTTTTTACTTTAAATAATATTTTTTTCATATGCATTATTACTACTGTTTGGCTGATTTTAAAGTACCTCAATTAAAAAAGTTTTCAAAATTACAAATAAAGTGTTACTTACCAATTAATATTTTAGATAGAAACAATTTTTAAAAGATACAAATGCCGAAGTTGACAAACAAATTGGGATGGAAGGAGTACGTTCCACCATACTATCTACTCATATTTGTAAATTTTGATGAATCATGCAATACTTTATGGCACGTTTTGGTTCGAGACCACTTTATGGCATGATAGGTTCTTTTATTCTTTATGGGGTTTTTTTATGGCACGTTTGAGTGCTTTGTTGTGTGTTGATTCACGATATTGGGACTTAAAATTGGGCTTCTAGACTTGTTGGGTTAGGCTTGATTGGGCCTGGCTTACTTCTATTTGAAGTCTTAAAACAATTGAATTATTCCAAAAATAATTTATAAAGAACTTTTAAATGGTCCAAAATAGTTTTCTTGCAGAAGTAAAACAAGATATACAAAAACTGTATTAAAAAGTTTATGAAGTATATTTAAACGTTTTTTTTTTTTGCTTCTTAATTGAAGTGTACAAAGATGCATACTCTTGTCTCTAAATAGCATCTCCAGACACGTTTAGAGATGTTGCATGGGGTGAGGCCTGTAAGATTGCAACCACGAGTCATTCTTTTAGCATTATCAATCGCTCAACAAGTTTGAAGCCAAGCAAAACGGCATCGCTATTTGTGATTGTAATAATATTGTACAACCTATTTATTAGTTAGGCCCCGTTCCAAAACACATTCTTAAAAATTAAGTACTTATTTCACATTTTCAAACTCAAAAATAATGTAAATGAAAAATAATTTTTAATTTTTTTTGCACCGTATTAAAAATCAAATAAGATCCATATTGATAAAAAAATAATTTACGTAAACACATAATTTTTAAGTTTGAAATTATTTTCTTAAAAAATAAGTACTTATTTTACTTTTCGGAATGAAGCCTTAAAAATTGCCAACTTATTTATTCGTACGTCAACTTTGGTGCCTGGACAAAGTCTATTAATTCATCATATTTGTACATTAAGAGAAAAGTTCACTCACAGAAAATTGTTTAATTATCACGAGAGATCATTGCACATGTCACTGAATTGGGGAACGGGACATAGTTGGTGTAACGGTATTGGTCCCATCCTGATCGTCTATATTTTAAGATGGACAGCTCAATTTTTATTCGGCCTAAAAGATCTCAAATGTTTAGCCGAAATAAAATTTGAGTCATCCATTGCAAAGCATAAGCGACTCTGATTGAGCCAACACGCATGCCGTCGCTATGTCAGGGAGACCTCTCAGAATTGATTGACCCGATAAAGAAACACAATAATCTATTTACGGCGTTTCTCTTTTCCTTTTAAAAACCCGAAAAAAGACTAGTGGGGACCATGATGGCAACACATCCAAACGGCACCGTTTTGCTCTCGCCGCAAACTCCCCACCTCCCCCCTCCCTCCTTGGAGCCAGTGTGTGTGTGTGTGTGAGAGAGAGAGAGAGAGAGAGAGAGAGAGAGCTGGACGGATTTCTCGTGGTTGATTGATCGGCGTAAGACCAGGTCGTGATGCGTTATTCCCGGTCGAAGATCTGAAGCTTCTCAGCTCCCTCGCCTCTCCCGATGGAAAGTAATTCCTCTCTCTCTCTCTCTCTCTCTCTCTCTCTCTCTCTCTCTCTCTTTAAACCCTAGATTTTCTCTATCTCCCTTATCGCTCTGGCGCAACTAGATATACAGCTCAACTGACTACTTTCTCCACTTGATGTTACTTTTTACATTTTTTTTTCCCGTGTAATTCGCTTGATTTTGTTTGGTGAATACATTCCTTTTACCAATATTAGGAGGATATTTTTGTTTGAACGGAGGAATCCCAACGGATTATTAGTGATTAGATTGATAATACCACGCTTCCATTGCATGGGTGTTGGCGTGTTGCTAACCTCCGGTGACGGATTATATGCAAATAATTCCAAACAAGTGCGGATTTCAATACGTATCTCTTGAAATATTAAAAATTTAATATACTCTTCTTGGATATCAATGTATCAACTGCCCTTATCTTATCCACTACCCTTAATGCTGAGGCTAGCATTTTCCTTGCTATAAGCTCGTCTCCAACGGATTAAAAAAAAAGAAGCTCGTCTCCGTACTTCATCGCTTCATACTCCTCTTGTGGTCCTCACTCCCAAACCAACACTGATGATTCAAATCGCTCATCTTGTGGAACCTGTAATGGAGATTGTCTGTATAAAAGTTTGCTTCATTGAACATATATGAACACAAAAAAACAAGTTGCATTTTGTTTTTTTTTAAAAAAAGTTTCAATCATAGGTGGCCTGCATCATTTAAATAGAAATGCAACTGATTTCTGTGTTTTTGTGCGACCAATGAAACTAGTTCTGCGAGATGAGCAATTCGAATTGTGGCTATTCACTCGAGAGTGAAGGCCACAAGATTAGTATGGAGAGTAGCTCTTCCCCATTGTATTGCATATGCTTTGTGAGATAAGATACCCAAGGCATGTGTTAAACTGGACAAATGGGCCGTAAGAATTGAAATATTATGTCAGAATGTTATCTATTATACTTTGGCATGTACCCATTAGGCCATTACATTGCGTTCATGGAAGGGTCCATTACACAAGATGTTTCCACCATGGTCTAGATGAAGCCCCAATGACTGCATTCTGAGTATTAATTGTCTGACTCATGAACTTCTTCTTTGAAAACAAGAACTAGATTTAAGTAATTAAGCAAAGAGAATGAAACGGGTAGTCTCTGCATAAGGAAATGATTAATAAAGCTCCCCATTTTGTTGTAATTTTTGTTGAGACAGAACCAGCTGATTTGTTGCCAATTTTGGAATTGTCATTGCGTGCGAAATGTATTGTTTCTAGTGTACAGCCTTGCTAGGTAAATCAATTATATGGCCATCCTGGTTCCTGCATTCGCTCATCTGATAGGCATGTCTGCATTGCACGTGCTATTATTGTAATGCTAGCCACTATAATCGTTGTTAATAACTTTGCTATTATTTAATAGCAGTGAGCTTGAAATTACTGTTTTTCATCCAACCAGATGAACCTGTCCTTGTGTATTTTCTGAGTTAAAGACATTGCGGCTGAATGCTGTCGCTGGGGATTCTAAACCTTCTGTACTTTTTTTTGGAATTTTGTGAATTTGATATTTTTATCCAACTTTTCAATTGATTGAATTAATTTTATTTTTCAAAACTCATATAAAAAATTCAAATATCCTCTATTTTTTCCCCAGCTTTGTTTATCAAGACGTCAACCAAGTCCACCAAATCTGGAGTTCTCATGAATCCTTACTTAAAGTCTGCAAATGGGAAACCATGGCTCACATCTAATGCTTGGCCAGATGTAATGTAATGACTTGTGGTCTATTCAACACATGCCCCCTTTGATCATCTATTTAGCTCCTATTCAATGCTGGCTCTTATTGGTCTGTTGTGAAAGGGTGGCCATGGCTGTTTATGCTGTCTCGTAATATAATGATACTCATCAACAGAGGCCTTTAGTTGGCTAGATGCTAGGATGTCAAGTGTCAACACTTCCTTGAATGCTGTGCATGGTTAGCATTCTGTTTGGTGTCCTAATAAATGTTTCCTACCCCATATGCTCTATACTGGCCCTCCAGTATTACATTTTTCCCGTATCAACAATTCACCCTTCCTTTTCCATCTTGGATTCTACTTCAGTGTTTGGCACCCCAGGATCTTACCCTGTTAATCTGAGTAGCAAACCATTTCAAGTTCAAAATTTCAACATTGATAGCCTGCTATTTCAATTGCGAGGCTCAGATTACATGGCCAACTGTAGCATCATAGTGTCCAAGATATTGCAATCACATGAATTATTTAATTATTTGTTACTGTAGTGTCCAAGATAGTGTCCAAGATGTCCAAGATTTGCACGTGTCCCTTCTAAAAATATTGGCCATGATTTAATTTTCTTTATAGCCCATGAACGTCTGGGTATTTTCATATTAATCAATTAGGATGAAAAAGATGTAATTGTCCGTGAATGTGTATCTTCATATGTGGAGATGCAAACACTTCCTTTTGTTGAAAACACACGCACAGAAACATACACAGCGGACAGCCACACAATCACACTTTCTCTGTTCCATGGCAAAAAAGAGCAAGGGTTCTGTGCGCTATTACATGTGTTGCGTTTTGTTAAAAGCTGTTATACTCTTTGGTGCAATATGGCCTATGATGAGACTTCCATTGAATGCATGGTGGCCGAAGAAAGCCTTTATCGTGTGGACCTGGGGACGTGGGAGCAGGTATGAGGTAGGGCAGTATATGTAAGAGTGCAATAGCTCAATCTTAGAAATTGAGGATCCTTAGATGTGGATCCCAATTTGGATGTGGGTACAGTGATAGGTTGAATAATTATATAGTAGTTTATCCAGATTTTGATATGGCTACAGTGGTTGTTCGAATAACTATATAGTAATTTATTAATTTCATCAATAACTTTTTCTTAATGAAATTTATTGGAACAAAGATGGCCAAGCTAACTAAGGCTCCAAAGGCCAAACTCTTTAACAAGTTGTCTCCCCATGAACCTTATTGGACCTTCCTTACTTGACTGCAGCCCAAAAAATAGTAAATTGCAGCACTTAATGCATGCCACAAATGCTCCAACCACTAAAGAAACACTAAATGTGTACTATAACAGCCCACACAACCTGTCGGTTATAGATACATAGAAAAACGCAATATTTGGTTTTGAAAATGCTGTCTGGTACATATATGTTGTGTCGACTGTCGAACAGATGCTTCACCTTAAAGGCAGATCCATGTAACATAAAGCTTTGCTGATCCATTATTGTAAAATATTAACATTAAATGATTAGAAGAAAGACCCAAGAGAGAGGTAGAGGAAGGATATTCAAAATGATTTAAGAGTAGACAAGAAGATGAGTGCAAGCATCAAGAAGCCGAGGCACAAAACTACAAAAGGAAGGAAAAAAGAAAAAGAAGAGGAACCAAGGGAGACTCTAAGGCATAGAGGGTTTAAGAATATGAGACAAACAGGAGGGAGGGCTAAAGCTTAGTTCGAGACAGAAATAGAAGTCCCGTAGAACTTTAGTAGCCAAATACCAGTAAAGTTCTTTCTCTTACCTTAAGTCCTAATAAAATGAAGCTACAACAATATTCATTTTTAGGCTGCTATTACAATAGCTGTTACTGTTGTTTGTTGTGTGATTAATGATTTAGAGTTATGAATGGTACCCCATTTAAAAGTTTGTACAATGAGATTTGGCTCTCACGATGAGGGTTTCCTCTTTATGAACATGGATAATCGAATGAGGTGAGCCATGAGTGGCATATTGTGATACAAAGGTGCCAGTTTTGTGTTGGAACGTCATTGTGGTTCAGCTGTTCAAAGCTCCGATTGCCCCACTGCACTATTTTTGAACATCTTGTCGCCATTTCATCTTGGTGGTGGACTGGTGGTCTTAAATTAGTGGTTCTACTGTGAGTTTGTTTGACCAACTGCTTCCTGCTACCAAACCCAAGCAACACAATACTCTTTCTTTTTTCGGTGCAAAAGATACTTAGCACAGACAAAATAGACGTGGAACCATTCTTAAAGAAACACCAGCGATGTATGCAGCAAGCAAATCCCTAATTTGCTTTAGGGGCTATCACCAGTGCAACCAGCTGGCACTCTTGTTCCGTTCCCATCTTTGCTAGCTTGTCTGCCACCTATTTTTCTCTCCCAGAGTGTAATGGATTGAGATGTAATTTCTTTCCATCATGACTCCGCAATCTTCCATTAGAACTAGAAACAAGGAAGTAAGGAGCTGCTACCACGTGGATTACTAGTGCAATAGCTTTATGCTGCTCCGACTCATCTTGAGATAGCTGGTCTGCATTAGGATTTACATTTTGTTTTGTTTTTGTTGCTTATTTTTTGTTCCTGTTATCTTTATGTGTTATATCTTGGCAGCATGATTCTGAAGATTGAACTGCTGATGCAATGCACTACATTTGCTATGATTTTGTGAGCAAGTGCTCTTGTATCCCACATTGGGACTTTGTCTCTTGAGAAGCAAATTCTAGATTTGTGGGTGCAAATTAATTGTATCATGATGTGCAAATTAACTGCTGATACAATGCAGTTCAAATTCTAGGTTTGGTTGGAGCTACATTCTTTTAGGTTTATGTTGGTAGATGATATTCAGTTTCATGTTCCTATCCAGGACCTGGTTGGTCCGTCCAAGCTTATGCACTTATTATTTCCTCAAACACTTCCACAACAGGTTTTGGCGGTGTTGCTATGTATCATAAAACGTTAGTGATAGTATATTTTTTGGTCCAGTAATTGCTTCTCTGATTATGATACCCTGTCTACACAATGTAGTTGTATGTGTTATGAATGTAGAATTGACAGAACGCGGCTGACAGATCTTTATCAAAATATACTATGTTTGACAGGTGGATCCCCAGATCATGAATCAGTAGAGTCGGCAACGAAAAAATCCAGTCTTTCATCCAGTGAGAGGCGCCAAAATTGCAAGGAGTTCCTCCGTAGGTTTGTGAACAGTGAAAACCTGACCGTAAATCTTGAGGACTGGTTTGAAGAAATAACAGAACAATCAGCACATAAAACACCTCCCTTTGATGTTCCTTTTGAATTGATAGACCTTCAGAAGTTTGATTATGCATTGGAAGGGGTTTCCTTTCAGCAGCTGATTCGGATGCCCAGTGCTGTTTATGCTTCAACATCTGGTGCTGTTGAAGCAACTTCTTATCTTGCAATTGAAGATTTCTTACACACAAGTGTCAGGGGCTTGTGGGAGTCATTTTGGAGTGATGATGGTCCTATGCCTTTCTATGTTGCCTGTCTATACGATGCGAACCTGAAATTCTACCAGGCTGAGAAGGCGATTGCAAATGGGAAACTTGAAGGTCTTTGTGCCTCAGCTATAATGCTAAAAAACCCAAGACATCCACATGGGAAGTGGGAGGATATTCTTGAGATAGCACTTCTGAGGCATGATATTGGAAGCCTTTCATTAGAGAGTGACCGGAAGTCTTTTTGCTCCGTCATAGGCGAAGCACTATTTTACGCTGTTCGTATTTTATTATCAAGAAGCCTCAGCAGAACAAATGTTACTCCTAGTTCAAATTCTGTTTTTGTTCTTCTCTTTGATTCTCAGTATGGTGGGGTTCTAAAAGTTGAAGGAGATGTGAATAAATTAGATTGTGATACAGATAATGTGTACAAATGTGCTTCTGAATGGATAAAAAGCTATGCACGAATAGCAGTTTCCCCTATCGATAGAATCTGGAACAAGCTTGGAAATGCTAACTGGGCTGATATTGGTGCTCTACAGGTACTTTTTGCAACTTTTCATTGCATCGCACAATATGCTGGAATGCCCAAGCACTCGGTTGAAGATTTAGCTGCCGACCACAGCTCTCGTCTTCAAGCAAGAAGAGCTGAAAGGCAGTTGAGGGATACCAGAGTGAATGGAAATGGTTTGTTCCGGTTCCAGCAGTCAAGTGTGTCTCCTGAAATTGTGGAATTAAGGGAGGAATCTGTCAAATTGGAATCTGATAAGTCAATGAGGCTTGAAATAGGGACCGTTATATGGGTGGAGGATTCGAATTGGCAGAAAGGTTATCAAATTAATGAAGTTCTGAATGATGGTGAAGTTACATTTTATATTGCATACTGTGTGGATGATCCGGGCAATCCTCTGTTTCTGCATGTTGGTTCACATCCTTCCATATTGGAGCCGGCGTGGGAAGATATGAAGCTGTGGTATCAAGTGCAAAGGCAGACTAAGATATTGACAGCTATGAAACAAAAAGGTTTATCTGACAAGTATTTGCCAGAATTGTGTATGTCTGGCAGGATAATTCACCCTGGTCCCTGTCGGAGACCCAACTCAGGTGGAAATTGTGAACACACACTGTGTGGGACACCCGTTCTAGTGACGAGTCCAGTTGGCAAAACCGTTGCTAGCATGGTAGGAAGTGGCGTATTTGGTTTAGATGAGGCTATTAGGTGTTGCCATGACTGCTTGTCGGCTCTTTCAACTGCTGGTGCTGCTGGGATTCGACATGGAGACATCAGACCTGAGAATATTATTTATGTGACTTCCAGGTTAAGGCAGCCTTATTATGTCCTTGTAGGATGGGGGCATGCTGTTTTAGAAGAGAGGGATCGCCCAGCCATGAATCTTCATTTCTCATCCACTTACGCCCTTCAGGAGGGTAAGTTGTGCTCAGCTTCTGATGCAGAGAGCCTTGTCTATCTGCTTTACTTTTGTACTGGTGGTAATATGCCTGACTTGGATTCAGTTGAGGGGGCACTGCAGTGGAGAGAAAGTGCTTGGTCTAAAAGGTTGATTCAGCAGAAGCTTGGGGACATCTCTGCTGTCCTGAAAGCATTTGCTGACTATGTTGATAGTCTTTGTGGAACGCCATATCCTATGGATTGTGGTATCTGGCTAAGAAGGTTGAGGCGACATATTCAGGAAGAAGATAATGGGAAGGAAATTGACACATCAAGTTAGGTTCTTGCCACTTGTCAGAGTTGAACCCCTATGGACCCCGATAATTGTCACTTCCTGATTTGGGGGTAGTTTCTTTTTGTTTTCTCGGGAAGTATATGAAAGTCGGAGCCACTTGTCTAATTTATTGGTTGGTCTGGAATTGGTGTAACTAAGTTTTTGCCACAGGTGGTTTGTGTTGCCTTATCTTTTCCTTGAGACTGATCGATTGTTCCCTGGAACAGCTAGATGATAACTTTTGTTCTGTGATATATGTCATCCTGTTCTGCATTTCGTCTGGTACCTGCACAGTTGAGCCACCTGTCGAGTTTTCAGAAAACTGGGTTGCATTGTGGTCCTTGATTGGATTTCAGAATATCACCTGGTTCTGGTTTCCATGTATCTCAAAAAAAAGTACTCCAAGAAAATCTTAAATATCAGGCCTTTCTGCAATGGTGGTGAGCTGCCAAAGAGATTGAGTATAAGGTAAACTGTTTCTTGTAAAGATAGGAGCTGTTCAGATTGTTTCGAATTTTGTGGTTTCTTCTTTTCTTTGTATGACAAGAATGTTCGGAGCATCGGATTTGTGATTATTGCGTGGTGGGTCATTCTTCTTCTGTAAATGTGTTCCCGCATTAAATTGTTGCGTTCGATTTATTTGAATCAGTAACTTTCTGGATCACATCAGCTCTCACCTGCTTTTTATTGTTTTCGGTTTGACATAACTAGTTTCTGTTCTTGTTTCGTGGGGAAAATTTCTTGTAGTTTCATTTTACTTTCCGCTCAGTCAGGAGGGCTGTGGAGCTGATCAAAAGGGGTGCACACCGGCCCACCCAACCGTGTTTGTAGTGGTCTGGGACAAATATACGAGGAAGTTGCAGAACAGTGAACAAAGGGGCAAATAATGCCCAGGTCATGGACTCGTTTTTAGGAAATTCATCTAAATATGGGACGGAGAAAAATATTTCTCAATACATGGAAATGGCCTCCTAAAATGACTATTATGCCCCTCAATGAAACAAACCCTCATCTCTCTCCACCACTCCACCGCCCCACCACAACCCACACGGCTCCCTCCACCACCACGACCACCCGATCCCCCCGCCATTCAACCACCATAAAGCCGCCGCCACCACAGCCGCCTCCACCAGATCCAACCACCATACCCACCTTCCCCCACTGCCCCACCCCAAAAAACCACCACCACCACCGTAGCCCCCTTGCCGAAATTCATCCACTTGTACAGAACCCCGACGAAGTTGGCCTCGGATCCCGCCTGCCGTCCAGCATTGCCGTCAAATGCGCCGGAGCCGGGGCTCGAGTCCCCCGACTGGTCCCCGATGCTCGGACTCTCCAGTGAGATGCAACACAAAGGATGTAGTTCCTTCACAAGCATTGTGAGCGTCCGTAGAATTTGCTAAAAAAGTCAAATTGTCATTTTCAGTGTTTTCTTTGGATTTCTGCAATTACAAATCAGCAACATAAATATTTGTGAGATATTTATGAGTGGTTCTGTTTTTTATGGCGAAAATGTGGTGTCGCTGTTGGTATGAGAGATATGAGAGAGAGGGAGAGAGAGAGAGGAAAGACAAGGAAGGTGTGGAGGGGAGGGGTATGGATCTAAGTTGCCCCGTGTATGAATCTAAGTAGTCTCGTGTTGCTCTCTAAGTTGCCCTATGTATGAACCTAAGTTGCACCGTATATGAATCTAAGTTACCCGCTAAGTTGTCCCGTGTTGCTCCCTAAGTTGCTTCGTGTATGAACTCAAATTGCCCCCTAAGTTGCCCCGTCGGGGATATTTTTGTCTTCAACACCTTGTTTGGGAAATTATTGTTTTCCTTCCCATGTCTGAGCAATTCCGAAAAAGTGGTCCATGACCGGGGCATTATTTGCCCCTTTGTCCGCTTTTCTATGATTTCCCCTAAATATTTGGGCTCACATGGTTGGGTTGAGTTTTTGAGCCTTTTCAATAAACGGGGCCGATTTTAGAATAGCTCTTGCAATCGAGTTTGATCTGGCCCCGCCTGTAGAAAATTGTTTTCTCGTAGCGGATTTTAAGATTCCAACTTAAAATAGGTCTGGTTGAGAGTTTTCGCTATCCTTGTTAAGGATGTGATTTGTGAACTTTGATTTGTGATAGTTTTGTATGATTGTTTTACGGTTTTGGAGTATTATTACGTATTGGGGGAACGGGATTAGTTGAACAGGCTTGAAAAATAAAACTTTTATGGGGGTAAGGCTTGAGAGAATAAACGGATTTCTTTTTAACTGTGCGAGCGTGAACATGCGTAAGTTATGTTATTATGTAGTGCAAGTCCGGCCCAAACCCGACTCGACCTAATGGATGTGCTCCTATTGATAAAGTGCTTACTTCGAAGAAGTGCAAGAGACGCGGAAGGAGTATAAAAAGAGGGTGGGCCTGTGGTTAATTTCCCACCTGTGCAGCTTCAGCTTTTGATTTGGCAATCCCAGGAAGGTGACGATGTTGATAAGACTCTGGACCCTGTAGCGCACCTTGTAGTGCGGCATCTGACTGACTGTTTCTGCAATCGACGGGTCAAATTTGCTGAAGCACTACTACTGATCAGAATTAACTCTAACATCCGAACGGACAAAGTATATGAAATTTTTTTTTTTATTTTATTTTATCCGCAAGGTATATGAAATGATGGATTATACTTTTTACATTATCTTGCTTTTGTTTTGTACATAAAAAGAAGGCAATGAGAATCTAATCAACTAAACTTCCTCAACATAAAAACCCTACATGGGATGGAGATTGTACTTCCTCCTTATCCTTTTCCCCCCTTTATCCCTTTCTTCTCTTAAAAGGATACCAAATGCCTCTGTTATCAGATACGGAGTACTTCTGTTTTATTTTTTGGACTCTACAATATCCATTTCTTTTGCCTTTTAAGCCTAATAAAAAATTAAGATTACCAAGTTAGGTTGAATTATTTTAGAATTTAAGCCTTTTTTTAGCAAGAGAAAAAAATACACAATTTTTTTTGGGTACCGACTAAGATTTCAGTAGGCAGGTACAGGCTGATACGCCCGGTATCAACTGGTACATGCTGGTAGTTTGGGTGGTGCAAAAACACTTAAACTGGTACATGCTGGTAGTTTGGGTGGTGCAAAACACTTAAGTATGGGTACCGTTCTATTGTTTGTACGGTACACAGTGCCAATATTTGAACTCAAGAAAAGGTTGATATGTGTGTGGGGTTTTGAAGATGTGGAGGGCATGTTTTGGGCTGTAACCTTATTGGTTTTCATTGAGAGAGGTGGATTTAAAATGCGTGAAAGGTCCATTGTGCCCTTAAAGATATACAATACGAATAACGCCCTCAAAAACTGAAAGGAATATAACTTGAAAGAAAAAGGCAATAATATGTAAAAAGATTGCCCAAGTCTAAACAGGTTTTTCATTTGAAAGAAGCTATGTACATCTTCATAGGATAAATTTATTAAGTAAAGGGTAAGTTAACCCAAAGTGGTTTGCGCTAGTGGGTACGAGAAAGTAATTAGATGGTTTGTCCTCCAAGAGTTCCCAAGTTCAAATCTCATGAATCTCAAATATTTCAAATCTTGAGCCCTCTGGAAGTTTGTCCGTTCGTCAACTTTCAGGCTCCAAAATTTATCAAAAAAGAAAAAGATTAATTGGTGTTAACCCAAATAAGATACTCCTTCAATATAAATATGAAGAAAGAAAGAAAGAAACACTAAATAAGCCTACTCAAACATGACACAATACAAAGACCAATGAGTTGGCTGGCCGTTCCGGATTTGGGAAAAAGGAAGTTTTAGAAAAGGAAGGTAATTTCAAGCTCCAAAATCATGCATTTACGCAAATAATTTTCTGGCCAATATGGATCTTATTTGATAGATCTCATTAACATCTTTTAAACGGTGCAAAAAAAATTAAAAAATTATTTTTCATTTTCGTTATATTTAAATTTGAAATTACCCTCTTTTTGAAAAAGAAGGTTTTTTTAGAAAGTGGAACGGGGCCTGAAAAAAATTAAAAAATTATTTTTCATTTTCATTATATTTAAGTTTGAAATTACCCTCTTTTTGAAAAAGAAGGTTTTTTTAGAAAGTGGAACGGGGCCTTAATGGTTATGGCACTGCTACCAAGTAAAATGACTAGGTTCGAGTCTTATCACTGCGAATTGCGGCACCCATTCTCCAATCCCCTCCTATCCAATCGATTGACTCAAATTAAAAAAACCATGACACAGTACGAACTCCACCGGATAAATTGGATAATTGTGAGAAGTAATAACGGCGCAAGTTTCCGAACAAAAGTAGAAATAATAAGAGAATCTGTAAAGTGGGGGGTGCAGGATTGGGATTGGGATGCGAGTTTTAACGCGTCTACGACGCCAATGACGCGGCTTGACTCACAGACCACAAAAAAGGCAAAGTAAAGTAGAAACCCCAATACTCCTGCTCCCCTGCCACTCGATAAAATACACACTTAAATAATGACAAATTACAATGGACCACCCTTGAGGTTTTTTAAGGTTTCGTACTTGGTAGTAGTAAAAGAGAGAAAAGTAAGACTAGAGGAGAGAGAGAGAAGGAACGCAACTCAAAATGATGGTAGTGTGTTGCCCTGCAAAGATGTGTTTCTACGGTGTATTGGTTTGTAAGACACGATGTGTACCAAGCAATATGGAGTTGGGTGTGATGTCTACGGAAAAAAAAGAAAAGAAAAGAGCATGTCGATGTTAGTAGTAACCCACTGAAATGGCAATGAAGAATTAGAGTAGATGGTCAATCTGTGAACCAATAAGCCTTTTATGATGCGGATGCAAGATGAAAACGTTTCCAAGTCAAGACCTATTTATGTACACACAACTGTGGAAGGACAACTCATAATAAGTGACTTTTGCATTGTTGTTAAAGAAGCATGTGACAATTGGGATTTGGCCAGTGATATATTTTTAAAGACCAAGTGCAGGAAGATTACTAGGTGGGATGTCAGAATGAATTTAAAAGATTGAAAGCATTTTTGGCACAATATAAAAACTACTTAATTGGACCACAAATCTCATTTTTTGATGCAAATCAAATGGTCTGGATAATGTGACAAGTTTGGCAATTGTGAAAATTAATGTCAACTTTGGCACCAAGAATAACATTACCAAAATTTGGCATTGATGTTGGTACAAGAGCAGAAGCGTTTGCGATTCTTATTGTTAAATTCTTACTTTGGCATGAGATATCGTGATTCTTCACTTTAGTGTAGATGGTGTACCGATATTATGCATAAATGGAGGAACATATATATAGACGAGTTTGAGCTCCAACTCTGACTCATTTTGGTTGGAGAGCCAACAAAAAAAGGTCCAGTTTAGAACATCATCGATATGCCAACCAAAGATAAAAGGTTGAAATCATTGCAATTCATATCTAAGGAAATTGGGGAGCTTGTAGTGGAACAGATCTCAGTCTTCCATCCGTTCATTGCTGAGACAAAATATGATCCATCCATTGCCGAAATAGACGGTCCAAATGGGGTTGCCACGTGTCCCCGGGTTCATAACTAAGAGGCGAAAACGAAATTTTAGTGAAACTAGAGGGACTTTTTTCTGAAAAGTGAAAATCAACCCATCACTACGTCACAGTGATGACTAAACCACAGTCAATGACATAGGGCAAGTCAACCATGGTTTAACCATACTCCAGCTACAGTCAAACCCGATCCGGGTTTAGTACAATAGCATTGTTAGCGCCCGTACACGTCTGCTGACGCGTGTCCCCAAACAACGCGGTTCCTTCCTCCCCGCTCACCGCCCTATTTATTATCCCTCCACCACCTTCCTTCCTCCCTCCTCTCTCTCTCTCATCCCCTCTCTCTCTCTCCTCTATTTCTTCCTCACCTCTATCTCACTCTCTCACCTCTGCCTCGGTCCACCATTTGTGGACTCATCATTGGACTCTCAACTCCACTAAGAAATTTCACTCACATCTCTTATCCATTCCTTTCCTCACCCATTTCTCTCTCTCAAAAAAAACAAACAAAACCCACCATAGATTTTTTGTTTTTTAGTAATTGGGGTGTTTGGGTTAGTTTACGCAAAACAAACAAACAGGAGATTTGATTGAGTGGGTATAGTAGT
Source organism: Rhododendron mucronatum var. ripense (assembly GCA_019656295.1). NCBI lineage: Eukaryota > Viridiplantae > Streptophyta > Magnoliopsida > Ericales > Ericaceae > Rhododendron > Rhododendron mucronatum. The sequence continues at coordinate 919,524 of BPLT01000127.1, read as the reverse complement.
ATCTGGATGGCGTCCTCGGACAATTTGGCGAGCATGGAGCCGTGGACGTTCCGACCGGCATTTGCCGACTCGTGGATCTCCGAAGCCTTCGCGCGCGACACCGAAACCCTGACCAAGGCCCTGCAGAAATCGCTGTCCAACAACGTCTCCGCCGCCGGGGACGGCGGAGGCGCGGCGGCGATCTCTTCCTTCTTCAACCCGCCGCCGGAGATTCCGATGACGATCAAGACACAGTTCAACGGTGGGGGTTCGGGATCCGATCCGGAGACGCCGGCGTCGGCGAAGCGGCGGTTCTCGATCCCGGTCAACGGGGGCGGGAAGCCGGGGACGAAGCGGAAGTCGAGGGCGTCGAAGAGGACGACGACGACGTTTATCACGGCCGATCCGGCGAATTTCCGGCAGATGGTGCAGCAGGTGACCGGAGTCAGATTCCCCGGCGGAAACTTGCAGGTTCCGGCGCCGGTGCTGTTGAAGCCGGAACCGCAGCGGCCGAGCGTCAACCGCGCGCTGCAGGGACAGGGGTGCTTGCCTACTCTCGACACGTCGGCTTTTCTACTCGACCACCAGCACATCCACCGACAACAGGTCTTGCCTCCCTCCGCCGCCGCCGCGTCGGTGGCGCAGCCGCCTCTCTCCGCCGCCGCGTCTACGCCCGATTTCGCCGACTTCGACTCGTTTTCGAGCTTTCCCACTCTCGAGTCGTGGAAAGTGATGTAGTAGTTAACTAGTCTCCTTCGTCCATCCGGAAAAATCACTCGCTCATCTCGCAAAACGATAATTTAAAAATAATATACTTTTTAATTAAAAAAAAACTTAGAAAAGTTTTCGCAAGTAATCAGATACAATCCGAGTCCTTGCGCAAACTTTTCAAGTTACACAATAGTTCGGATTTTTTCCCATAAAAGTGCATTACGTTTTTAAGTTATCGATTTGCGAACCGATCATTGGATTTTTTATTTTGGACGGAGGGAGTAGAATTTTTGTAAGAAAAGCACTAATCCCTGTTTGGTTTTTTTTTTAATTGATTCTGATGGAAATTGCTAGGGGAGGGAGGATATGTAGGACGGGTCCATGGGGATATTTGTGTCAATATTTTAGAAGGCGTGTTTGGCTAGGACTCTGTTTTGTACTATTTTGGATTGGATTGGGGTGGGGGGGTATATTTTACTAGTATGTGGTTCATGTAGTTGGGGACTAGGGAGGGTGGTTGTACTTTATGGTGTTTTGACTTTGGTTTATGGTATAATATTGGATGGCTACACATTTTTATCAAGTTTAGTTTGGATTTTAGTTATGTTTTTCCTCATATATTTATGGTTGTGTTTTTGTCCTAGTCCTACATTCCTCTCTACCCATGTGGTGTGGGTGACTCTAGATGAGCTCCTCCCTATATCACCTTTTTCCTTGGTGTTTCTCTCAAATTTCGTTAGTTGTGTTTCGGAGAGAGGACGACCATTCAAATCGTTCATCTCAGAGGATGGAGTGTTTCGGAGAGAGGAAGACCATTCAAATCATTCATCTCAGAGGATGGAGTGAGGACAACAATTCAAATTGTTCATCTCGGCGGATAAAATAGAAAAATATGTTTGCGCCAAAACTGATGGGAAATTAAAGTTCACTACAGTTTAATGAATGACTGTATATTGGTGGCGAAAGTTATGTAGAGAATAGGCAGAGTTTCAGGCCGGAGTCGATTTTTGCACTCACTAGTCAAAGTTTTAACCAACCTTCTAATGCGTGATTTTATAGTGTCTATTGGAGATGTTAGGGATTGTAATGAATTTTCCTAAGGCTTAGGCCTCGTTCTGGAAACAAAATAAGAATTTATTTTTTGTGTAAGAAGGCGTGTTTCGGAAAAATAAGAAGGCTGGTACTTATTTTGGAAGAATTTATATAGGTACCGACCGGCCGGGTAGGGAAATCGTACTGGCGGCTGTGCCGGGCCGTCTCCGGCCACCGGATGGTCAACCCGAGCCATCCAAAAATTCTATAAAAAAAAACCTAAGGGGGCCCTAGTGGGAATCAACGGCATCCGAGGTGTGTAGGGTGCTTGATCCGAGCACCCATTTTCCGTGTAGAGTGCTTGATCATATATACACGGAAAATGGGTGCTCGGATCAAGCACCCTACACACCTCGGATGCCGTTGATTCTCGCGTAGGCCCCCTCAGTTTTTTTTTAAAGAATTTTTGGACGGCTTAGATCGGCCGTCCGGTGGCCGGAGATTGCCCAGCGAGACCACTGGTACGATTTCCCTCCGCCGGCGCCCATTATCATAGCAACAGTCTTATTTTTTGTCTAAGGCAACTTTAAGCTCAAAAATCATATGTTTACGCAAATAATTTTCTGCCACTATGGATCTTGTTTAATAGATCTCATTGAGATCTTTAATACGGTGCAAAAAAAAAAAAAATTTCATTTACATTATTTTTAAGTTTGAAAATGTGAAAGAAACTTTTTATTTGGGTTTTGTGGAATGACCCTTCTTATTTTTGAATGAGAAGTGACAAAATAAGTACTTATTTTTTAAGAAGGCTTTCAGAACCGGGCCTTATTTTTGGAGATCTCTTGATTCAAACGACTCATCCTGTAGAGCACATCGAGTACTTTTTATAAAAAAAAAATTAAGTTAGTGTACCGGATGAGTATCAGTTTTGTGGGACTGATACAATTGCACTGTCATGGAAAGAAATTTAAATTGCAAAGTCATGGAATCTTTAATAGTCAAGATTTTTGTTTTCTTTTTATAGTCAAGAGACAAGATTTCTAGAACTAATAACTCTTGAGTCTTGAGTCCTTGCACCTCTCTCTCTCCCCCGTGTCCTCACCCCTTATTTCTCACCCATTTGCATGTGTCAAAATCATATTTATGATTTGCAACTAGTATGAGGCCCAGTTTCGCTTTCTCCTAAAATATTTTTTTTAAAAAAAATGTAATTTCAAACTCAAATATAACGAAAATGAAAAATAATTTTTTAATTTTTTTTACATTGTTTAAAAAATCTCAATGAGATTTATCAAATAAGATCCACATTAGTAGAAAATTATTTGCGTAAATATATAATTTTTGATATTGAAATTACCTTCTTTTTCTTAATTTTTTTTCTTAGAAACCGGAACGGCACCTTACTTTTATTTATTTATCTATATAATGCAGAGTGCCCCGTGCAAGCTTGCATGCACCTCAGATTAATTCTTACAATTTCTTTCACAACCGTTTCATATGCCTCCACGTGAGGGTGAGATAACCCTTAGAGTTGGGGCCCGGGGCAAAAAAATCAAACCTGAGATAAGATGGAGGAACCCCTTATATGCTTGCATGTGGAGGTGAGACGGCCCTTAGAGTTGGGGCTGGGAGCAAGAAAAATCAAACCCGAGACCTTAGGAAGGATCGAACCCCTAAGTCTCAATCCATAACAAAATAATCAAATTTAAAAATAAAACCTTGTTTCACCAAACATAAAGTTTAACTAATTTATTTCCGTGTGCAACTGCAGTCCTCATCTTCTATGCAATTGACCGGGCACGTCAAGTATCATTGACTAGCACCGTCAATGGAGTACAAAAGAATATATTCTTTTATGTCAGTGATGTATTTATTCATAATATAGAAAAACTCGATCTTAGCCAAAAAGTCGCAAAAGGTATATCTATAATATCATATCATAATAATAAATAGAAAAACTTGAAGTAACAAAATAAAACAAGTTTGAACATAGTTTTGTGTCCTTAGTGTTTAACGGATCAGTGCTTTGTTCCTTCAGCTTTTTGTTGGTCTTTACTCGTCGCCGATGCTCTTTATCTCATGGTGTTCCTTGAGCCTTTTGTTGGTCTTTACTCGTCGCCGATGCTCTTTATCTCATGGTGATAGCACAGTCTCACTTTTCTTGTTATTCTTGTTATGTCAATGAAGTTCTTACGCTTCCAAACACAACCCCCCCCCCCCCTCCCCCCCCCCCCCCCCCCCCCCCCCAAAAAAAAAACAAAAAAAACAAAAAAAAACACAAGTTTGAACACTTCAAGGTATACCTAACCATCTACTATAGTGGAATCCCAATTTTGTTTAATTATTGTAAAGTGCAAGCCTTTTTCGAGGAAAACGAAAAAAATACAATAGTGTATTGTAAGGACCAAGATTCCAAATAATGACCGGAGCAGGCCGACACCGGCCAGGATTGATTAGAATAGCCAAACTTTCAGCCGATGCGGATCGCCAAGCTATGTGTCTCGTTTTAGTAGCGGTACAAAAAGGAATTTGACGACTTTGCTTGTCAAAATGCTCTGTCAAATGATACGGATAACCAAAGCTATGTGTCTCGTTTTAGTGGCGGTGCAGCAAGGAATTGACTGCTTTGCTTGCCAACATGCTCTGTCAAATGCAATGGAACTTTCCGAACAGAAAAAAAGGAAGGGGGAAGAAAGAAGAGAAGGTGATCATAACTGATCAACAACAGAAACCCAACTTACAAATCCCTGCGGCTTTACATTTCAAGTTCATTGACTTCAAACACCAGAAAAAAGAAATTCATCCGAAAACCTTACCAAAACCAAGCGTTCGAATGTAAGCACTAATTCCTGATCAAGGGAAAAAGAGAGAGATAGAGTAAGCACTACTTAGATCTGCAGTTTTAGATTTCTGGGTTGGAAGACTTGGAGCAAAATCAAAACTTGAGTCAGCGCAAAAAGGATTGATCTGGCCGCGAAATAGAGTTAGCTGCAGTCCTGCATGTCATATCCACATCATAATAATGGAAATTATTCTGAGGTATTTATGTACTAGATCATTTTCTGCTCTACAAAGTTAAAACTAGAATGAATTTCAAACAAACAAAGAAAAATGGTTCGCGGTCCACCTTTGATATAAAGCTAAAATAAAACGAATTTCGAACAAACTTTTCACAAGACGTATAAGTCCATCCAAAAACTATCAGCAACGCAAAATGGGACGACGTATTGGAGAGATGGTTTGTCGGGAAAGTTACTATTGACTTCAACAACTGGGCTCAAGTCTCTGCTCATTTGACTGTGGAATCGTTTGCCTATCAATCGAGGAAGCGAGATAAGAGAGAATAGATTGTTCGCCAATTGAGTCGAGGAAGAGAGAGAATATGCAAATAGGGGATTTTGGGCTAACTTACCCTTAATTCAGTAGAATTAAATTATTCCACACAACCCTCGTCCAAATACGAGTTCCAGTAAACAAACACTGGAGGATGAACAGGCACATTCCAAAATAGAAAGGTAGAGTGAAGAGTAGCTACATATTCTTTTCAATTGTGGCCACTGCTTATGGTATTTTCTGTTTTTTTTTTTTTTTTGTGTTCAGATTATCAACAAAACACAAGCATTAAAGGATTCTGAAACACCAATACTGCCTCAGTAAAAGAGTTTGTTAGCTGCAGTAAGTTTATTCTTTCACAAACATACCTATTTCCGAAGCACCTCTTTGTGGGCTTTATACGAGAGAATCACGTTCCAGGCCACAGCAACGACATTAGCAGCAAGGACCTACAAAATTAATCCATGAGAGATGAATTGCCAATTTGATATCGTATGGTAAAACCGTTAAAGGAGAACCAGAAAAAAAGTAGAGACAAAAAGCTCATTCAGAAACCACACTTCAAATGCTAAGTAAGCTCAGCAAGGAGTGGGACGTGTATATCCTAGGATGCTGAGACTATCAGCAACAAAAACTGAAGTCAGAACTCAAGTGATTGCTCTTAAGGGATCATCGAGGCATCACAACGACCAAGGTCGGACTTAATTTGGCTCTCAACAATGGCGCTTAGACCTCAACTCACCAGCCAACCTCAATCAGTAAGGGCCGCTGCCACAGGAATCAATAAGAAAACAAGTGCTAAGTTCAGATGAGCGAATAAACCAAAATGAAGGAAGAGACATTTCTCGATCGGCACCGCACCAACTGGAGTAACAGGCTCAAATGATTGGGAAGAAGTTGTGAACTACCTATTTGTGAGATCTTTCCACAGATTAAAAAACAGAATGCTAGATCACTAGATCAGAGTATAACTTCCTTTTTACTTTTGACAAATGACTAGATCAGTGGATTAACTGGAGGGAAGGTCAAGAGTCTGCGCGGCATTAGTTGAAATCGTCAACTATATTTTGTAGGTTTCCCCAACCCCACCCCACCGCGCCCCGCCCCCCCCCCCCCCCCCCCCCCCCCCCCCCAACAAATTGTGGTTTGCAATTGGCGTTTTCTGTAATTCACTTCCGGAAAGCAGCATGTAGATAGTAGTAATAAAAATGGTAACCACAGCCACATGTAGGACACTCATTTGGAGAGCGTTACAGCAGTGTCCCCCATTTTCTCTTGAAGAATGTGCAGACTTGTAATGAGATTACTCCTATTGTTAAAAAAACTTGCCTTGCAATTACAATTCTCACAACCCACTGAACATATTTTGGATGCTACACGCCTCAAATCTGGTTAGGACATGTGTTCGGAACATCTATAACCGAGATTTTGCTATTGGTACAGAGGAAAACAATCCTGAACTCCAAGTCCACCAGGATATTACCTCAAATCTGTCTATCAAAGCTTGCGTCACCTCGTGCTAACCACCCATGCTAGCCAACACAAAGAGCCGAAAATTGGGTAGAAGCATATTAAATACGCCAGCTTACCATGAGGCAGCTCCTGCAACATCTACCATCACCTTGTGTTTATTGATAGTGTCAAGTCCTATAATACTGGTTAGGTTGTGATGTGACGCCTTGTCCTAGCACAAAGGCAACCATGCAAACAACATGCCAAGGAAACAATTCACAGCTTGGAAAAATGGCTAAGGTAAGAGCTGGAGCTCATGCATCCTTCCAGAGCCTGAGATTCAACCCAAGGAATTAAGGATATTTTCCCAGACCTTGGTTTCTCTCTTGATCGCAATGACAGATAAAATACATGCAGTCTAAATCTTAATGCAAATGTGTTTTCTCAAGGTTCCTGCTTAATCACTCCAACGCATGTTCACAACATATATATATATATATATATATATATATATATATATATATATATATATATATTCACATCTTCCAAGTCTCTTGAGATATGCTTTTGAAGGGATGGCATGGCTCAACATCTGAAGGCAATGATAATTCTATATCTGGAACGAAAAGGAGCAATGTGGGTTACAATGCCCGAAGTAATTGAATAATTTTATCATTATTGTTGAGGTTGATCAGCAATGACATCCAAGCTTTGATCGGTTGAGCCATCTCCATTGACGGTATAAGAACTTCTACCACATACATAATCCTAATGGTTCAGGTGTCTCAAATCAGACATAACCTTGATGATTGAGGAATCTGTCTTGTACTTGCAATCATTATGCATTAGGTCATAAAACAGTTCTTATTCTATTATTAAAATTACACTGTTACGTTGCAACAAGAAATTAAGTATGTTTCTGTCATATGTACAGCAGATTCTTTTACAAGATATGTAAATTTTCAAGTGCTATAGAGCCTAATGCAGATTCTGAAAGTGCAAAGTTCTTTATGCCATCCAAACCTGGAATTGTTGTGGTACAAATCGAAAGTTGAGGAATTGAAAAGGTATCCACAATTTCCAATTTGCAAGAACAGCAGAGAACCACTCCTACAAAACAGGAGGCCATCAACAAAATCAACAATTTTAACTTTGGGCACAGGACAAGTTTCTTCTAGCAGCATGCTTTCAAGAGAGAAAAATTAGTAAAATATCTTAGGAAAAACGACCATTTAGTACTACCTGTTGAAGCTTCGGCACCACATCTGATGGCCTCCCCTCAAGTGTTAATAATGAAGCGAGGAAAACTCCAATGAATATAGGAGAAAAGAGGAACTGCATCATGTTAGGTCAACTCCTCTCAGAACAATGAGTATCCATTATTTATTTATATTACTATATTAGATGTTCATATATCTACGTATATAGACTACTCACTGTTTTATGAATGTATATGCCAAGTTGGTAAAACATCATTTAGTTTCGTGCCAGGAAAGATTAAATGACAGAGAAACTCACCTGGTCAAGTACAAGGCGCGAGAAAGCACCTGACGCTCCTGACAATGGGACCAATCTACTCAAATACAAGTACCTACGATCATTTCAGGTTGGGTTAAACGATTGACACTATACTGACAACTGAAAATGAGAGAGGACCAGAAAAAAGGATGACAAAAGAACAGAGTAATCTTTGGAGTGGTCACACTCTTGGGGCTCAAACTACTACATTTGGAAATTGGAGGTCGTTGATATTCTCATTGCTCCAGACCACCTAAGAGTTGGGCCACGTTCAGGTTTTAAAACTCATAACCCAAAAAGAAGAGCAAAGATATGAACATTAAGTTCATTAACAAACAACGATCTGGCACCCGTGCTTTCTTACAAAAGCACTGTCCTCTTTCCAGTGTAAAACTGTTTGAATGAAAAACCATATCCAACTAAATCCAGCTACTTACAGAACAAAGTACGGAAAAATAAAATTGTCAGCAATGTTAAAGGAAATATGAGTTGGTACTTGATCTAAGGGATCAAATAGCAGTTACAAAAACTATATCTACCAAAAAAGTTCTTCCCAAAGATTCATGCATCATTCAATGTGGGCCACCAAGACAAAGCTAACTTTCAAATTTTGAACAAGAAGCTAGTGATGTTTCAGGGAAAAGTAACCATTCTAAGAGGGTGTGCTGTATTTTTCCAAGATCCAATTGTTGAAAATTTTGTACTATTGGGTGTCAGGAAAGCGTGGATCTTTCCCTTGAGAGAATTCCGGAGTCGAATCCAACAATGAGGATAAAAGCGCTGGGGCATTTTATTATCTGACTCGTTCATTGCCATGCCCAAGTATACATCTTCAGCAAGCAAATGGGAACACCCATCAGCATATATTCGAATATTGTACTATCATTAAACAGAAAGAAAAACACGTCCTCTCTCTCAATGATGAAAGACTACTTGAAGAAGACAAGTAAATATGCACCATGTAGACGTGCACCCCAATCATCATACGGGACTCAGCCTTTGGTTCTTGGTATTGCATGTATTTTCTTTATTTGTTCGGTCTGGAATTTGACTTCTGTCCTTCCCTCTAGGTATATTATTCCGTTAAGCACTTATGTGTTGAAAAAAGAATTCCTGATGCAGAACATATGTGGCAATTAGAGCTTTCATTCAGGTTTTTCTAGCTGTATTACTGCCCTTAATTACTTTCTATTCATTTCTTTAAACTATTATGTAATTAGGAAGTAAGGATAAAAAATTACCTTTTAACATTTAGATAATTACGAAATAGAGTATGGATTATCTCCTTTCCGAATTAGGATTCCAGTTTTCTTTTCAGTTAGGGCTCTTAGCTTATAAAAAAAAACCTTTGAGCATTGCAATCATTAGAGTTTGATTGATGCGAATTGGGTGAGTTTTAAGGTTGCTGCCTTGTGTTAGGGCTGTGGCCCATTTGTGCTACCCTTTTTACTCTCCTCATCCCTCCACGTACTGCATCAATTTCAGTTTCGGTATCAGAGGTTAGGCTTGGAGCTCATACCCCTCTCTTTTATTTCTGTCTGATCATAAGGCTGTGGTCTTCAGAAAGCCTCACGTCATCGAGCTCATCACTACCATAGCTGCCATTGTCCACTCCACTGCAAATCGTCACCAGCAACCAGCTTTTATTATTGAAAGATTCAGTGTTCCCGTCACTGGAAGATCTTCTGTTTACTTTGAATGAAAGATCATTGTTTCACAATCGCTGCTAGTCGCCGCATTCCACTGTCATTGGAGTTTGACAGGAGATCCGGTGTTTGGTTTGAAAAGTCTTTTAAAGTGAAGGTGCTGCACAGTGGGTAAATTTATCGTCAAATTTTCTACGTTATCAAGCTTCCTATGTTTTACCCACTAGCCAGTAGCGGAACCAGTTCTTAACCCAAATGCTTGACCCACTAGCTTCTAAACCTGGCCAACCTGCTAGTCTTTTAACTTAGCCCAAGCCATATCTATTTGGCCCAGAACGGTAAAAAAAGCAAGATACGAAAAATGAAAGGCCACTTCAGCTCAATCTAACTAGAGTCAGCCCCATAATAAAACCTGACGCATTTACCCGCACCAAAACCAAGCAACATTCGGACCCTATTTATATTTAGTTCAAACACAAAACAATTGCCACCCACAGTAGAACCCTGATCCTTGTGATTGTTCTAATGTTTGAAACCATGGAAATAATGACACTTGTCACAATAACTGGAATCCACTAAAAAAATTTCATACATACATTAGGCGCACCAACATAGTTTGCAAAATTGTCATTCATAGAGGATAGACAACGAATGCGGTATCGATATTTGTTTCACATGAGAATGAAAAACTGCAGCATTAAATACACCCGCAAACCTATCTTCTTAAGGATGTGATACTGCTCCTCTCTCAAACTCTCAAAGTTGTTTGGTTCCAATCCAAATAAGTGGTTATCTTGATATGATTGGTCATGATGTCATTCCCATGCCTATTACACATGAATTAACTTGGTCGTACATAAATTGGAAATTTTAATGCACTTATAATGAGAAAGACAACGCCTTTACATTCCAATATAGTTCTGTGAAAGCTATTTTGGTAAGGTTTGCAACTCATGGGTCTCCCACCTCATACCTAGGCAAGAAATTCCCAAGAAGAATTCAGCTTCACATTAAGAAGAACATTCTATTTCAGATTACTGGATCATAGATTCCAGTTGTAGTTGGATGCCATAGTGGTTGTCAATGAAGCTTGCTGAATGTGCTCGGGTGGATTTTTTCTTAGCTTTTGTATTGCATTAAGAGCAGCAAAGTCTATGTTTTCTCTTTTGTTTTGTTTATGCATAGTTATGTACTTGCTCTAGGCCTTAGGTTTGTTATTTATAATTATGTATGTTCATTTCTAGCGGACTCTGCTTGTATTTCTGTTTCTACATCACAAAGATAATAAAAGGTCGATGTAAAAAAGAATCTGTACCCATTACCAGAAGTGCAATGTAGGACCCACCAAAACCAGCCCTAGCAGGGTGAATAAGAATGTCCTCTTCAGATCTAGTGATGGCACTTGATCAATCATTACCTGAGGCACAAATCTAGAGTGAGATTATGCAATAAGTTAATAACTCATAGAAGCGAAGTATAGAATGCACTGCTAAGCATGATCACTACGAATTCATAATCCAGAACAGCATTCCTCGTCTGGTAAGTGAAAGCAAGATGAGTAATCAAATAATGTGACGTAGGCATTGCACAACTGGCGTAGTAAAAATTTCAATCGAGGGGGGCAAATTAGGGGGGAGATTTTTTTATGAATGATTGTAAGAAAATGATTTAAGTTTCTTCATATCGATATTCAGAAATTAGAAATATTACTCAAAAGATTCTAAATAGCATGTCAATCGCGCGACATAAATATTGAAGGTATTGTTCAGTATGGTGTTTTTTTAGAACTTGGTGTATTCATAGTGAATATGGTTCATAGATTTCACTAAAGGGTGAATACCTATATTTCCTTAATATGAATGACAATTGTAAGGAAATAAACAACACTAATTTTTTGTTTGGGGTGGGGGGCAAGTATGTAGCTCTTCCCTACGTATCTCATTTATATAAGAACAATGACAGTACTGATGAAATCCCAATCAATGGAGGTTTGGGATGAGGAGGACTACAGACAGACCTATCCTTTGGTAACATATGCACAAAGTGACTGCTCTCAGAAAGTTTTATCACTGAACTTGTGGCCCCCATACCTCCAAAAATCAAAGAACTCAAGTGACGTAATGCCGTGGAATATATCTCAATCTAGGAATATAGTAGCATCATCCTACACCCCAAAAGTCCATGTAGAATCTCCATTTTTGTCGCATAAGTGTTGACTAAGTTGTAGAAAACAGTGGGTAGAATATGTTTTACCTCCTTCACGAAGCACTTCGCGTCCCCGTGTTAGAATCTAAAACTAGTACAAGAACTGAAATGAAAGTACGCATAAAAATACAACAAACTCCACCAATGGTAGCAGTTAAGGAAATTGAAAAGGAAAAAAAAAAAAAAAAAAACATGCGCAGAAAAAGAAAAGCCGATGAACACATCAGAAACATGGACCATCAAAGGAGTGTTCTTAAACAAGGAATTAATCGGCGATTAACAGCTGATTAATCATTGGCAGAGCCTATCCGATTAGGTCCGACTAACAATTAATCATCGAGTACTAATTAATACGCGCCGATTAATCGCTTGAAGGTGGCTGACCACCCGACTAGCGCCGAGCGACTTTTAGAACATTATTCAAAGGAACTTGGGCAAACTGTACCTGACAGATTAAATCACCAATTAAAGTAAGCAATGCACTAGTCACAGCTTTCGTCAACACGGGATGCTTATCAAGTAGAGACAAGTACCTGAAGGAAAAAATCCAAGTAGGGACACAGCAGAAATTGTTTTCAATACCACAAAGAAATGTGGTGTACAGTAGACAATAATCATAACCGAAGCTTTTTTCTTTCTTGCCATCATACTTGTTACTAGCTAATGTACAAAAAATATAATTCATTGGGAGGAGGACAAGAAGAAACAAAATATAGATTACAAATCAAATAACAAATAATGTCGAGGGAAATAAAATAAGAATAGCAATACAAGCATCCAAAATAACTGCAACCATGCTGTACACGGAAAGGTAATATGCCCAAATGCAGCACCAAAATAACAGAAAATATACATGAAAATCTAGAAATGGAGAATCATAGACTGTTAGAAGCTCTCTATACACATGCTATGTATTACAGGCAGCATTTGACCAGATATCGAGTAGTTCAAAAAATATCACCAAATGAACAATTCTAACTACAAATCCAACTAAAATATGCCAACAAACCAGGTCCACTTGGAGACACCGAGTGGCGTTGGTCGCATGCCCCCAAAGTAAAGATTCAATTCTTAAACAATTCTCATGTTTAAAAAAAAAAATGCCAACTACCATGCAATGTCTGGTTCTGACAGCTTCAGTAGCAATTGGTTTCTAAAAATTATTGTTGCCCACCATTTTCCATTATAACTGAGAAGAGTCGTAGACTAAGAGTATTTGTGTTCTATTCCTTATGCATTTTTTTTTTCTACATCACAATTAATCATTTCTATCTTAGTCTTGGTACCTCCTAATTCTCCCATGGAACATAAAGAAAATTTAGGACGTGCTTGGAAGTTGGAACACACAGCAATAAAAAATAAGGAAACGAAAACAAACAAAAAAAAATCATTGTTTTTTGCTATATACAAGTCCTTAATCAGAGACCGAGTAGACTAAGAGTATGTTGTGTTCTTTTCCTAATTGGTTCAACATTTAGAAACAACTAGAAAGATATTGATAATTCAGTGAATCACTGAATCTCCTTCTCCCTATCATCAATTCCTTCTTCTTTCAATTCCTTTTTTCTTTCTTCATTCCATAATTTAGGTCATTGTTTTCTATCCTTTTCCCCTAAAGCCACATAAGAGAAACAATAATGCTATAGACACAACAAGCGGATGGTGTTGTGGTGGGTGAGAGAAACAATTCTACTTCATTTTTATGCAACACGAAAGTACGAAAAAATGGCTATCCTAATTCGGAGTCAAATTGATGCATAATAAAGAACCAATCTTTACCAGGAGAGTAAGGACCATTTACTACCGCCGCCGTCACCACCTTCACCACCGCCTCCATCACCTTTCCCACCGCCACCTTTGCCACCGGAATTTCCGCCACCAGAACCCCCAAACCCTCCACTTCCGCCATCAGACACAGCTGAGACACGAAAATAATCACTACCCAATAAACCATACCCAGCTCCCTTACAACCCATATCTTGAAACAAAGCCCAACGAGTATAAGAAACTGGTTGATAGCATAATGAAGAAGAACAGCTCCTGAAACCATTTATCTGAAGTGGGAGTGGGGGAATTTTGGTCTGGTTCGAGATACGAGAAGTGGGTTTAAGTGAGTGGCTCATGAATCTGAAAAGGAGTGGAGTTTTACGGGAAATGGTTACTGGGTTCGGGAACAATGCCATGGTTGGTGATTGCTCGAGGGTTTTTGGCGGTGGTGTCTGCCTCGCAAAGCGGCCAACAAGATTTATGACGGGTTTATGGGTTGGAGAAGTTTATGCGTTGACGAAGGGGAGAGCTATAAAGCGGATAAAAAAAAAATTTGGGAGAGCTATAAAGCGTGCTCGTGACTGAAGAAGACGTGTCACATATTGTGTATAACAGCTACGTTAGGTTCAAAAAGCGAGAGTCCCGTCCTGTACCAAACATTTCAAATCTTGGACCGAAGTTGTACCTAATCGTTACCATTTTGAAATTAATTGAGACATAGTGTGCATAAATTGTCCCGAAAATCCAATTGTAAAAAATAGAGAGAGTCCTTGCCTGTTTTAGGCTAATGGTTCGGGTTCTGTTTTCGAAGCACCTAAAGCTCCGTTCCGGAACGAAGAAAAAGTCCTTATTTTTTAAGAAGGCAATTTCAAACTCAAAAATTATAAGCTTATTGAAATCTAAAAATATACAATATGAATCTTATTTGAAATATCTCATCGAGATCTTTTATACGATGCAAAAAAAATTTAAAAAATATCTTTCATTTACATTATTTTTGAGTTTGAAAATGTAAAATAAATTGCTTATTTTTTAGGATAATACTACTCATACAACGATCTAAACACAACAACTTACATAACCTCTCACATACATGTGAGGCCCACACATAATAGTGTGTGTGGAGCCCACATGCATGTGAGAGGTTGTGTAAATTGTTGTGTTTGAATTATTGTGTGAGTATCATTTTTTTATTTTTTAAGAAGGTTTCTGGAACGAAGCCTAAAAAGGAAAATAGAGAAAGGTTCAGGTTTAGGTTTAATTTGGGTTCTGTACTCAAGGTTGTTCGGTGAGCTACCTGACTTATTTTTTTGTCCTTATTCGGGTTTTTTTTTGGACATTCATTAGTTTTAGTTAATTTTTTGGGAATTATTGTTTCTTCATGATAAGCATAATTAAAAAGTAAAAAATTATGATCAGAATTTAATTTTTTAAATAGAGACGAAAAAATTGGTTTATTTTTTTCTTTATTAAAAAATATTAGATTTTGATCATAATTTTTTTGTTTCCTCTCGTCATGACAAAGCAATAATCCCCAAAAAAAATGATAAAAAACTAATAAATGTGAAAATTTTGAATAAGGACAAAAAAACAAACCATTTGGCTTATTTAGCCGAACAACCACTTGTTAAAAGGTACCGACAGTGTACAAATTGGATTGCGGGACTCACCTCGAAGTCCTGTGCAGATTATCCGTGATGTTCGTAACTTAGGATTAGTATCATTTTGAATGGTTTGGCGAAAAATCATCTCGATCGAATAACTGTAAGTGTTTGATCCAATTTACAAATCTTTTCATTTGATGAACTAGTGGGATAGTTTGTGCTGGACTTCAATGCAGCCTCGCAACCCGGCCTATATAGTGTCGGCAACTTTTGATTGTACCTATGGTATAATTTTAGAAAATAATGTGAGTACATACGGATATGTACATACCCAATGAACGTATGGATTTGGGTTCTTATCGTGTTCTATAAATATAATCGGAACTTCTCATTTTGAACTAAATAATTTGTTTAGAGTCGTCGTAAAAAAAAAAACTGAATCAAATATGAATAAGAGCATTTACAAAATTGCTTATCACCGCAACCTATCCTCTAATAAGGTTTGCATCCGAGCAAAGGGCTAGGTCGTTGATAGCATATAAAGCCGGTAAGACCGGGATCGTTCCCACAGAGAAATCTTCTTCAGCGTATTTGGATTAGATAGTAAGTATGCAGCGAGGCCTTCAAGCGGCCAACTTGGTGATTGATTTGATTAACGGAATTGAATTTGAAATTAAACTAGATTAAAGATGGCCGAGCCAAAAGGATTGATTTACCCACGACTTAGCCATAAAACGGTTCCTTCATCTAACTCATGAGTGAACCGAAACCGTCCGGATTTCACTTGAAGAATTAAAAACTGAAGACTACTTATAACTCAACTCAAGGCATTAATTCAAACTGAACTCATTTAACGCAAGTGAGAGACGAAAATGGATCGTTCGCACACGTAAGATTATCAAGCATGTAACACAGGGCGATAGACTTCATTGATCAAAGAAGCCACCGACCCCATTATCAGTGCAGGAAATCATGAGTTAAATTCATTCAAAACCTTGAAATCAAACTAAAATTTAGGCGAAACCGTTTAAACGACTAATCCATAGGGTGAGCCTCACCCCATGACCAAACCAATTGATTACTCGCTCATAGGCAAAATACTAGAAATTATGCTAGAAAATGAAGACGCGATTCACCAAAAGAACTAGAAATAAACTTGATTTATATGAAAATCCAATCCACACAAACAACGTTAGTACTCGAGAATTTAACAGAATACGATTACTTGCTAGTGATCTTCAAAGAAAACAAGAGAGAAAAGCTTGAAACTTACTAAAGAGCTCTAGAACAATAAATGACTTCAAGTGTTTCTAATGTGTGTATTTTCCAATAAAGGCCAAAACAATCAGCCAAAAATTGGACAAAAAGACCCCCAAAATATCCAAAAAAGTTAAAAAACATAACAAAAGTGGAAAGTTTCCATAAATGGAATGTTCTGAAAAGCAGGAAAAATATCTTCTGGACGCTAACATTATCGATAACACTGGGAGATGTTATCGATAACACACCCCCGGGTACAATTGTTATCGATACCACTGGGTTGCTGTTAGCGATTCCCTCAAGTCTGGAATCTTGTGGACCAAAATTGCTGCAGAGTTATCGATAACATTGGGAAGGTTATCGATAACACATGATTGTTGGACAACTTCTGGGTGAACGTTATCGATCACAGAGCGCACAGTTATCGCTGTCATTGCTTCTGGTCAATTTTCTGGGCCAAGATGGAGAAAAGGTTATCGATAACACATACTTTGTAATCGATAACGTCAACGTTGAATGATGCTTGATGGCCAGGAATTTTGGAACGTTATCGATAACATATGCCATTGTTATCGAGAACATCTTATGGAAATGCAGACACAGCCTGCTGATCTGGTTGAGTTTCCTCGCACCTTTCGAGGTTCATTCATTGGCACGCAAAAGCGCCTTATTCGCGCGTTTTTCCTGAAAAGCTCAACGACACACCTTACGCGCAAAATATGACTTAAAAGAACAAATAAACATAAGAACGTTGCAATTTGAAGGATTTGAGCACACAAGATCATGCGATCTTGTGAGCTTATCAAAAATATCCAATCTTGCTTGAGAATTCAAGCTTAAAAAACAAAGTTGTATAATCAGTTGGAAATGTCGTAACTAAAACGTATGAGCTAATTTGATAAATGAAAAATAAATAAAATACGGTAGTAATTGGGAATGGCTATGGTAACCGATATTCCATAATTTAAATAGGCGAGATAATTTTAACAAATTTAAAATATTTATGTACTATAACCAACGACGATGTCAACACGGTATTCATAACATAATGATGTTGGTGGCGGAGACGATAATGTCAATATATTTTTTACTTTTAAAAGAATATGTTTCTCTCTTTGTACCGTGTTTGTTATAGGGCATATTGATACAAATGACGTGTGATATGATACTTTTGGCAGGTAATTAAATTTAGTAACATATGATGATTAGTATTTAAAACGCATGTTCAACGCTAGCATATATAAAAGAGGGGTTGATGGTTCCTTTTGCACGGAGATGAGAAAGATGCCATTGTTTTGATAAGGATTAGTTTCAGAACACAATTTTAAAAAATAAATACTTATTTCACATTTTAAAATAAAAAAATAATGTAAATATTTTTTTGTTTTTGCACTGTATAAAGGATCTTGATGAGATCTTTCATGCAGTATCCATACTACATATTTCCAGATTTCAATAAGTCCATTATTTTTAAGTTTGAAATTGTTTTATTAAAAAAAAAGACTTATTTTAAGTTCTAAAACAGAGGCTTAAATGAAGCCGCTGTGTGGGACCTATATTTAATTAATACAAAATTACGAAGATAATACTGAGATCCCCGAATTTAATTATCATGTGATTAGTCAAGCTAGGTTGTGATAGTGGATTCACGAAATCTAAGAGCCCGTTCTAGAACACCTTCTTAAAAAATAAGTACTTATTTCACATTTTCAAACTCAAAAATAATGTAAATAAAAAATATTTTTTTTTATTTTTTTGCACCGAATTAAAGATTTCAATGAAATATTTTAAACAAAATCCATATTGCATATTTTTAGATTTTAATAAGCCCATTATTTTTAAGCTTGAAATTGTCTTCTTAAAAAAAAAATACTTATTTCGCGTTCTGGAATGGGGCCTAATTTGATGGTCCTAACTCCTAAATTGATGACGGAAGTGACCGAGATTGATGACCAAAGAAATTGAAAAAAGAGAGATGTTACATTCATACACTACCTCATTCAATTACCCTATAATTACATTTTCTGTGGGGTTCATTTTGAGTCCTACAAAAACACAAAAAAAAATTTGCCCGTAGGTTTTAGAATATTATTTGATGGGGTCCTGTAAAAAATCAGTTCTTACGGATATCGATAAGTATTATTTCTGAATTCGTAGGGGCGAAACTGCTACGAATCTAGAAAAAATACTTACCTACACCCATTGGAGCTGTTTTTTACACGGCTTTATAAAATATTATTTTAAAATGTATGGATAATTTTTTTTCCCTGGGACCAAGAGTGGACCCCACAAAAATATAATGGATGGTGTAATGGAATAAGATAGTGTATATAACATTTCTGATAATAAAAAAAATATGAGTCCGTGTGGCTTCCAACGTTAAAAATATACGTGCAACATGAAAATTATACAAACATTAGAAACAATGGATAATTTTAAAAGCAATCACAATATTTGTAAAATCTATGAAAAAAAGGAAATGAAAAGTATGATGAAGGCCACTGACGCTCATTGAAATGAATTAAAATATGAATTCCGGTAGGAAACAATGTCAAAATATACATGCAACATGGAAAATATATATTAAAAAAAACACTAGGGACAACGGATGTTATTAGTAACTAATAAAATTGAAGCAAATTTTAAAGTACCAAAAAGAAGATAAACTTGAATCAATTAAAATATTTGTCACTTTCACGAGTAAAAACGAATACTTTCATCAAAGGGAACGTTGAAATTAGATTAATTATTTTGTGAACTAGATATTATGAAGGCCACCGATTTTAAATTAATCGAGTGAATTGACCTTATCAATAAAAAACAATGTTAATATCTAACAAAATTGACCATATAATGCCTGTATAAAAGCCCAAAAAAAATTACAATATGGCGACCGGTATTGAGCACGTCGTAATCGACACATATTTGGGTTTTTGCCTAATATCTCATTTTTCATGATTACCTTTTCTTTTTTTTTTTTGGGCTAAAATGTGATTTCATAATTTTGAGGTTAGATATTGCAAAACAGAAGTAAAAAAAAATAAAATAAAAATTCTATATATCTATCTGTATATCAGCCCTAAAATACTGGCTGTCGATCAGGAATCAGAAGAGCCACCCCCCCCCCCCCCCCCCAAAATCCTGTAAAATCTATATCGAAAAAACGCTCATCAGCATCGGCGAAGATCGACGGTTCCGTTGACGATAAGCAAACGTACTCCTCTCTCTCTCCCCCTCTGTGTTCTTCGTCTATCTCGCTCTTTCCGTTCCTTGTTTTCGATAGGTAATTTGGATGCTTGAACGCATTTCATTTGTGGTCTAGTAAATAAAAGCATTGAACGCCGTTTTAATCGGAATTCGCGGATGCGGAATAATTAGTCATCCATGGGTGTTTTGTTTTGTTTTTGGTTTTTTGTTTTTTATCTGTACGTTGTTAAGATACTGAAGAAATGAGTAGCGATTCTGACTTAAGGACGTGTCTAAATCTCAATGTTGAGTTCTTGTATCTCGAATGCGTTTCTCAGTTGATTTTAGGAGCATTTTTATTTTTGTGTGTGTTAGAATCAAATAAGTTGGTAAATAATTTGAGAATGTCGGTGGCTAAGTCTGAGGGATTTTTATTCCTGGTACATCGGAAGATTGAGAAAAATTGGGCGGGGGGATTGGTCCACCAGGATGGCAGGATTAGTATAGGTGTGCGAATGCTGGCCCGGACACCTGAGTTATCAAAAAAGGAAAAAAAGATGGAGAAAATTTTTTATGCCCTATGTTTCAAGCAGATAGAGAACACCTCTTACTTAGGTTTTGATTTACTAAATTTCATTGTTTTCTTGAGATATTTTTTCTTCTGCGGCGGTAAACAAGATAGTTCGTGAACAATTTAAGAATATTAACAGCTTAGCCAGAATAAGCGTTCCGTGCAGTAAGTTCGAAAGATGAGGAAGATATGTCTAATTTCATTTTCTGTTATGTTTATGATGCCATAAACAACATCTCTTTATCCCCCACCAATAGCAGACAGCCCAACCTCAAGCTATCAGAATCTCCACCTCCATATTCTAATCACCGTTCTCCAATTTGAGTCTCCCCTTCCTTGAGAAGCTACCTACAACGAGGTTCTTAATTTCTACTCCTAGTAAATTTCTTTAGGTGAGTAATCTTTAGTTTGTCGGTTATTTCATTTTTTATTTCCCATGGATCACATTAATGTGTAATGTCATTGTGGCAATGGATTTCCATTCATAAACTCGAGGACGTATGTTTAGTCTGACGGTGTTTAAGCTCTCTGTGTCATCGTTTGTTGTTGAGCATGCTGACAATTAGTTGGTGACTGAACTTGTAGCAGTGATCAATGTTCAGTTTAATCATTGTTATGATTTAACCTTTCCTTTGCGGTTTCAGAATTGATGCCATGATTTTGTGCTGGATCAGAGATATTGTGGCTGAGATCTGCTGATGATGAGTTTCATGGATCATGTATCTCGAGTCTTCTTTACTTTTTGACTTTTGAGCATATTCTGTAACAAGAGACAATTCCAGATGGAAATATTCTCCTGTAATTTTGTAAATAACACAACGTTCTGGTTCTACTATATTGGTTTCGACAACTCTGGCTGCGTTTTGATGTTTTGAATTGGATTGAAGTTGTTCTTCATATCTCCTCTTTTTCCGCCTTTAAATATATAATCGCACTTTGTGGGGAATTTGTAGATTTCTGTCGATTATATTGGGAAAGAGAAAGACTTGAACTTTTTGATTCTGGTTGCTTGATCACCTGAATTCTGGAAACTCTGCCTACACTGTCAACTATGGAAAGCTTAGCGCAACTGGAAGCATTGTGTGAGAGGCTTTACAATTCACAGGACTCTGCTGAACGTGCTCATGCAGAGAATACTTTGAAATGCTTTTCGATGAATACAGATTACATTTCACAATGCCAATACATTCTGGATAATGCCTCAACTCCATATGCACTGATGTTGGCTAGTTCAAGCTTGTTGAAGCAAGTGACAGAGCAGCGGCTACCTTTGCAACTACGGCTTGATATTCGTAATATTCTTGTTTGCTTCCAGATAATATGCTTATAGATTAGAATGACAAACTTTGTGGGCTTTGATTGGGTGACAAAGCTTTATTCTTCTTATTGCTTTATTTCTTTCCCTGCCTAATTTAGTCATTGACATCTAATCTAGAATTTCTGTATAATTTCGTTCACGACCACTTCTGCGCTCTTATCATTTATTGGCTTTGTTAATATTCTTGGTCATATCACATCCTCACTTATCTTCATCTTTAATCTATGTTTCATAAGAAGATATTGTTTTTTCGTATTACTCTATCGAGGAGGAATTCCTTAGATGGTGAACTTTATTAGGATGGACAACTTTCAATTGCAAAACATAGTAACGTCTTCTCTGCTTTATTGTGTCTGATTGATGATTAGTTTAATATATCTTAATACATCCGATATCCATTTTGGTTGGTATTTCCCAATTGATGTATTTTGACTTTTTCTGAAGGACTCTATCTGATAAGCTATCTGGCCACCAGAGGTCCTGATTTGGAGCCCTTTGTAATTGGATCCATAATTCAACTCTTTTGTCGGGTTATAAAGTTTGGGTGGTTGGACGATGATAGCTTCAGGGATGTGGTCAAGGAGTCAATGAACTTTTTGAATCAGGTAACGACAAATGCATACTTGGATACTTCAAGGCATCCTTATATCCACTGTACATTTGTTCCTTGGGCATGAATTTATTGTCTAGGTATTGAGTTTGAATTTTAATGATGCTTTTGCAATGGCCATTTAGTAGGATGTTGAATAAGCTAGGTTTGCTATGTTTTTTCTTGCGTTGTGAAATGATGCATGACTATTGCTGTTTTCTCTTGTTTATCTCTCCCTTCCTTCTGTGGGTATGTATTTTGTGAGTCAAGTGGGTTTGGTTTTAGCCTGCAATCAATCTTTTGATGTTGATGTCTTTCGATTTTCTTCATCAGATCGATTCATTGCAGGATAAATCTTTTGCTTCTATTATTAATTTTCTGGGGAATTGTTGAAAGAAACTTATGCGTGCCTTCTCCTCAAAAGTTTTAGGAGCTTCCAACGAAGACCTTTTCTTAATGCAGTTGACACTAGTCATATTGGTGGGTTAACATGCTGCTGTTACAAGTCTGCATAGGTCTACAATTCATGACTGCCAATTTAAGTAGGGTCCAAATTTCTGGATGTGGACTTTGTTAGTGCTTACTCATCACAAATAAATTTAGTTGTTGGTTCTTTGTAGTTTACTAGCTTTACAACAGTTTCCTTGGCGACTTTTGGGATCATATAAGTTTAATCAGGAGCAGTTCAACGGCTTGTTGATCTTCATGTCATATATAGTTTTCTTTCCTCTTATTTTTGCTTCTCTGGATGACAATGTCATGACAAAAAGTGCGATGGGAGCTAACTCTATGTGATGCATTGAGTTTTAGCCAATATAAGGTGTTCAAGTCTAAAGGAATTTGAGCTGGGATTATGGAAGATTTCCTTCCTCAATTCTCTGATCAGGCTCCATTTTTTAACCATGGCAAACCTTTGATTTCTTTGGGTTATCAGTTTAAGACAAATACCATAGCCCTACCCATTTCCTATACTCTCTTGGCATTTAATTGATTGGTCACTTTCTCTGAAAGTTTTGTGACTCATAACCTTTAGACCAGGCGAATCACAAGTCTTTTCCTTTTAGAAGTCCCAGAATCAATTGTTTCTATAATTCTGGTTGGCCATGGCACCGTTTACAATTTATTCTCATATTGTTAGGGATTTCCTCCGTCGTAGACTCGTAGTGCAAGGTAGCACATCCACCTTTTTTTATTGTATCTCGTATAGACATCTGAAAGCTAATCGTGGAAAGAGCGGTTTTCATAGCATCCAAAGTATTTGATTGAGGTAATGCTTAAAAATTGACCTTTAGTTTCCTTTTTTGATGATGAGATGTCTGAGACTTCGGCATGGCAAATCTCTCGGGTCCATGTAGTCCTCTTTTTGATCGGTACTAGGTAATTACTGGGCCTGCCTTGAGGTCCTCAAGCAGGAGTGAGGAATGTGATTTCCACCATTGGTTCATTGCTCAGGATTCTTACATTAGTCCTCTCATATGGGAATTCTAGGCTCTGGCTAACTGGTACAACCCAGTTCTCATGGGATCGACTTTGCCCCGTTAAGTAAAATACCTGCGGATATTGGCACTTGAGAGAGAGTTAGGGTAGATTAAGTTAGGGTGGGTTACTTGTGGATTTTTTACGGGTCTGGGAAAGGGAGTTAACGTGAATAGTGTTGAAACTAGCCCTATATGGAGTGGTGTTGTTGGGTTGTTCAATGTTTTATATTTGTTTGATGTGGAAGATAATGTGTATTCATTAACTTCTATTGTGAGGAAATCAAAACAATATTGAAGAAATGTTAGAATTATAAGAGGGAAAAAAACAACAAAAGGAGAAAGCGGAAGTGATCATGTTCTCTCAATTATAGTACACACCATTGCAGTTATTTGGATATTCACCAAGTTGGTGTCCACAAGTCCTTTTGTGGACGTCGAAAGGTTGAACCCTACAGAAAACAAGGTTGAACCCTACAGAGAACAAATCTTAACCTTCAAAACAAAACAATCTGAATCTAGTAAATGCTGCAATATAACTAGCCTAAATAAGAATAACCAAAATTGTGAACTCAATAAGTACCAAGTGCTCACATAAGGGACTTGCTATCTTGCTGTGGGTAGCTACCCTCGCTTTGAATATGAAAACAATCTACTCTTAGCTACAAGTTTTTATATGTACTCACCATCTTTGCTAGAAAAGTATCCTCCCACTTTGTAGAGACACACACATACCTACATTACAAAATATACTTATTTGTGTGCTTTTTAATTGAAAGGACCACCTTATATACCTACTCAATTAATGGTGCCTTACTTTACCAAATTAGGGCACTGTCACAAGTTATAACTGTCATTATTGATTGATATCTCATTTGATAACTATCTGAGTAGATATGGTGATATTACCCTTTGATGGTGCAAGTTTATGTCTTCGGGGAATTATGATGATCATCCTATCGCACCTTATGATCTGGAGCGATGACAAGTTCTAGTCCCTCCAATTGTAGGGTCGACTCACATCAATTTGGGTCTCCACCAAAATGTGGTATAAGGTGGCTTATCTGTTTTCTCTCGGATCTTGCTTATGTGGGAGCCTTATGCCTTGTTCCTTCGTTTGGTTCCCTTTTGAGAAATTTTTGGGTTTGGTTTTTGGTGTAATGAGTGGTGAGAGAAATTAGGATAATAATTGGAGATAAGAGTAATGAGTGGAGAAAGATAGAGAGAAACATGAGAGTAATGATCGGAGATAGGGTTAATGAGTGGAGAGAGAAATGAGAGTAATGATTGAAAGTAGGGGTAATGAGTGTTTTTGGAGTTGGAATTTTTTTTCCAAGTTTGAAACCGAACAAGGCTAGTTTCTTGAGAAGATACTCTTACCTTTTTTTCTCCTGCTTTCGGATTCAATGTTGGACCAAGGACAGAGGGTTTAGGGGGTTATCAAATGATATGTAATGCATTACAGTCAAAGCCCCAACTGCAGAAAATTCAAAATGTATGTGGGATTGTATGCGTAGGTGCAACTTTTTTTCATTATGATAACAAAAAGGAAGGGTTTTAGTTTTGTAAAGTGAACACTTGCAGACTTAATTCTACTACCACATTTTTCATCAATCAGCTGGATGTTGTAATTTTTTGATGGATTTTGGAAAATTAAAATCTTCAGGGGTCTTTCCATTGATCACAATCTTACAATGATAGTTTACCAAAAAAAGATAACGAGTAAAAGCCAGTGACTGGAAAAAGAATCCGTGATATTTAATGGGCATATCAAAGTGTTGTACTTATAAAAAGCAAGTGACTGGGAAAAGATTGATGATGTGCTTATAATCTTCTTCGTTAACAATTGTTTTATGTAAGGGAAATTGAAAAGAGTGTTTTGCCCTTGGAAGGAAATCTTTGGTATTCCTTTTTGCTTCTCTTTTTATTTGAGCATCGTTTATTTTCATTTTGCCGCTGACAAAGATTTGCAGATGATTAGATTCTTGATTTGAACATGTTGCTCCTTGCTATCATTACCTGAAATATCAGATAAGGTCCTTGCTTATATACACCTACTGGATTGCGACTCTTATTGAACCCTGTTAGGAACAACAATAAGATTACCATGACCTGAATTATCACAGAATATAAGGTCCTTGTTTTATATACACCCTAACTTCTCTACAAATAATAACAATCAGACTTATATTTTTCTGGAACAGGAAAACTATGAAAAAAATTTCAAGTCTAGTTATGAGCTGTTATGGAAGATCTATGATGATGGTTGTTGCTTGTATACACATGTCCTTAATGTTCTAAAAGTCGGTAGGCGCTATTCGGGCAGTCGGCCACCTTCGAGCGATTAATCGGTGCATAGTAATTAGTAATTGGCAATTAATCGTTAGACGGACCTAATCGGATAGGCCCCGCCAGCGATTAATCGGCAATTAATTCCTTGTTTTAGAACACTGTTACTATTATCTTTTGTGTTTACACATCAATATTTGAGAACTCTCCGAGAGTTGTCATCCCAAGGATCAGGTTGCCTTGGGAAACAGATTGCCTTTACTTGAGGGTTCTTACGTATATAGTTATATGGAATCTTGGATGTTCTTAATAGGAAGTCATTGTCAGAGAAGTTTGAAGACTGGTTGATGCTAGCTTGTAGCTCTCCTGGAACTTGTGAAGTGTAACTTAAAAGTTAAAACTCAAATCTTTACCAATTCATTGCCTCATTAGTGTATTGATGAGACACGTGTGAGCCTAACAATTGGTGAATAGTTAAGGCTGAAAAGATATAACACAATCGCGAAAGATGTATATCAGTTAATTTAACACAACAAAAATTCAGCTGTCATAAGCTTTTTCGATGGATAGCCGCGGGTGTCCTTAGTTTCATAATAGGAATAACTGAATTTGACAGGTCTTTTCTGACCAAGCAATAGCTAATTTATCACATAAGGTATCTGAATGTGGCACGTGTCCGCCCCAGTAATTGTAACTGTTGCCTTCTAGAACTGCCCAAATGTTCTGCGAATGCTTCATGATAATCTTCATCAAACTTTACAGTTCCTGTTGACAGAGGGAATGGTTGTGTTGTGGATTAGGGGTTATGCACCATCATAATTGTTGTAACTAGGTAGTATCGAGTCTATCGACTATCCACAACAATGAACTTTTAGGGTGGTTGTTGACTGGTTGAGGGAAAAGGGTCTTGGACTGTAACCGAAATTCTTCAACATTTACTCATCAGAAGGTGCAGTTCCCTTAAAACTATATCAGTTTATGAAAAAGAAGATCAAGATAGCTGAAGAGCAAATGCGAGACAAGTTATTGCGATCACTTATTTTGTGAAATTTGACACAGGTGCATAAACCAGATGGTGTGTTTTACTGTTTGTTTTGCCATTATATTTTATGTGCTTATATTTTATATGGTGTTTGGAAGGGGCTTAGCCAGTAATGGGAGTCGGTCCCCATATTTCATACTCATAGCAAGTTACAGTTCCTTGAGAATGATGTAAATTATTGAGCAAGAAATCAAGATAGATGAAGGCAAATCGAGATCAGTCAATGGTTGTATATAATTTTCTTAAAATTTGACATAGTTGCATAATCTAGATCCGGTTATGATATGTTACTTGCAAAATGCCCTGGCGCATACATAATTTTCTACGTGAATGCTGATTGCTGAATCACAAATATTCATTAGTCTTTGTTTTTTATAGTATTTCAAATTTCAATATGATTTCAAGAAAAATGTTAAGGTGTTACTCTCATGGGTTCAGATGCATTGTGCATGTCTTCATTATGATTCTGTTGCATTGTATCTTTTGAATCTGCTTACTATGGTTCCAGATATATTACAGAAATAAGGAATGCATAGTTTGAGGCCGATCTGAGCTGTATATTATTCTTTGAGCTCTACATTGATGATTGCCTCTCTGATGTTTGGTTGTCACTGAAGTCAGTGATTTTCTTGGTTGTTAGGTATAACTTAAAAGCATTGTGTGCTTTCCAGGGAGGTTGTCACCTTGTATGGTTCTCCTATAATTTTGTTACTTCATTACCTTGCATTTCTGCTGTAAAATATATACTGGTTCGTCAAAAATTGGGGTAGAAATAAGAGACGAAGTTAAAAAGTAAATGGTATGGATTTGCATGTAACCTAATATCGCACATTTGGCATAAACCATGAAAAGGCAGATACAGATTTAATGTCAAAATTTTGGAGAAAACATTCATGTCCTCAGCTACTACTTGACACTGCTGGGATATACATTTCAAGGACTCTTAATATTTCCCAAGATGATTAGGATAGTCCTTAGTGTCATATTTTCTTTTGTTAAGCCTTTGTTAAATCGAGCAATGTTACAGCCTTCTTTTAATATTTAGCTATGGTGCATTTTTGTGTAATTAAAAATGACAGAAAAACAAATTGGGCATAGCTTAATATCTTCCTGCTTTATTCTACTCATCAGCCACACTATTTTCAGAAACTAAAGAAACAGTGTGCATCTTTTATGTGGACAATCACGAGACGTTAGCGTATCTAGCCATGTAAACAGCATTTATATCTCGGGTAGGTGATTTATTATGATTCTTGCATACTCGTTGGAATGCTAGTATGTTTGTTTGACTAGTGGAGTTGGTTTCCTTTGACAAATTTTGCTTACTTCATGGTTTCTACTTGTTTTTGTTATCTCTGCTGTTGCAATCAAGCATAACTTTTCTCTATGTTTCTTGTTTTTGTGTCAATAAGCATATTACTTGCTTAGGGTATTCAAAATTGTTTATATTATGTCATATGTATCTAGTGTCAATTTCAGTCAATAATATTTTTGTACAAGCTTCTACAGCTTTATGCATTTTTTGGCTCTTGCAGTCAACATTCCACTACGCCATTGGACTGAAGATTTTGAACCAACTCATTAGTGAAATGAATCAGGTTAGTCTTGTCGAAGTTATTATGTTGTGGAGCTTATGGAGCTTGTTTGTGTTTTTGTAACAATATGCTTTATTTGAATTTGGAGCCTATTGTTAGTTTCCTTTGTTTAAGAACCTTATGTGTTTTTTCTTCATATTTTTATCATCTAAACTCGTTATATTTGCTTGCAGCACTAGACTTCTTGTTTCATTTGTTTTTTTACGCTTCTTATTGTCTTGTTCATGTGCTTCCTGGTTTGATATTTTGCAGCTTTAATGGTTAGTTGCATTTTTAAAGTGCTTTCCGGCGGTTTAATTCTCCCCACCATTTGGACCCAGACACAAGTAGTTAACAAAAAAATGTTCGCTTCTTTCCTAGATTTTGGACTTTCCTCCATAAGAGGGGTACAATTTGAAAAACAATTGGTTTTGATCTCACCCTGCCATGGGTGGGAATTTACAAGCTTTTTACATTTGTTGCTGCACCACAAGTTGTGAGATGTCTGCCAAGTTGCATTAAAAAATTGAATATTTGTTGCTCTCTTAACAATTGAGATAACTTCCTTGCGCTTTCTTGCTTGTCCAGTTTTATAGATGTAATTTTCTCTTGAACCAGCTATGCAATCGGTTTGACGTAGTTCAATATTGCATCTACATGTTTGTTTGACGTATTGAAATGGCACTGATTTCATATTTATTATGGTTGCAATATATAGTGAACAACTTATTCCTATTAATACTTGTTCTTTTATATTATGACCATTCAGCCAAATCCAGGATTGTCTTCGACCCAACATCGCAAGGTAGCTTGCTCCTTCCGGGATCAATCACTTCTCCAGATTTTCCGAATATCTCTGACTTCACTATGTCAACTTAAAATGATGGTAGCTTCATTACTCTCTCTCTCTCTCTCTCTCTCTGAGACAAGCTTTTAGAGGACTCTAAGTTGTGGCCTTTTCTCTGTAAATTGCTTTTGTGATTAGAATGATATTGGTTTGATTTAATTGCAGTTGGAAGCAAGTTACAAGAACTGGCTCTTTCATTGTCTCTCAAATGTCTATCGTTTGATTTTGTGGGAACGTCATTTGATGAAAGTTCAGATGATTTTGGGTCTATTCAGGTGCAATTAACTTTTTCTGTGGCAAAGGTTGTGCTGATACATGCCAGTTTTTGAAATTCACGTTTGAAGTTATGCTCGTTTCTTTTTTTATTTGTAGATTCCGGCTTCCTGGAAGCCAGTCATTGAAGATCCCTCGACACTGCAAATCTTTTTTGATTACTATGCAATCACTAAACCCCCTCTATCAAAGGAGGTTAGTTTTCATCATCTGTTGTGTGACAATTGGTTTCTAATTTCATCTGCTCAAGCAGATTGAGTGATTGGTTAATTGGTCCAAAGATTGGGGGAAAAGTCTTGTTTTTCTGAATGGACATTATGTTCTTTCTATATTGACCAACTATTGCTTGATTTTTGGGTACTGGTGAATGGATCTTTTGAGTTGCATCCCATGCATTATTGCAGAAATTATGTAAACATTATTTCAGCTTCTGGGACTAAATTATCTGAAGTTGGGCAATATGATTAATCTTATGTACCGTAAATAAAGTTTGCTGGTCATGCGAGAAGCAACTTAATTCCAAGCTTTTGACTTCGATTCAACCCGACTACTTGCACAGAAAATGTGCACAGTGATCGTGCACAGATCGCGATGTGGGGCCCACTCCAGTTCCCACACAAGCAATCCAAGCCGTTCGTTAGATGTAAAACATTTGTTAGAATGCTCCCGTAAAAAATCAGCTCAATCCGATACATATACGTGCTTGGTCTAATCATATAACTTTTCATTTTGTTTTCTGGATCTTGAAATGTTTGGATCGAGTACCAATAGGTATAGGATTGGGCTGATTTAATGGAAGGGCCTTCGGAAAGATGTTTTACATGAACGGCTAGGATTGTTTGTGTGGGACCCACACCGCGATCTGTGCACGATCGTTGTGCACATTTTCTGTGCAAGCAGACTTTCTGACATTAAATAGTTCATGTATGATACTTTTTGTTAACCATTGCAACAAGAAGTATGACATATGGATAGCTGCGCTTCCAACAAGTCAGAGGGAGTGTTGGCCAAATTCCCATTACCAATATTTATGTCACAGTATGGAAAACATTGTATCATTACATCTCAAGATAAGGAAGAGAGACTTCTATAGTTTTTTGAACATGTTTAGTCCAGGCTCAATCATGTCTGCTTTCTAGCATATCAGACACAGAGATTAACATGCAAGGACCCTAAATATAGTCTCTGGGTTCCTCCACTTGTAATTATCCGTGGGTTGCTTTCTTTTGTCGCCATTCCTTGACTTGTGGCTATTGTATGTACTTTGTCTGGTATGTTTCTCCCATCAATAGTTTTCAGTTGTCTATTCCGTTTAGTTTATTCGTCTTGACTTGTGCCCATTGAGTTACTGGTTTTGCATTGGTGTCACGTTTTTTGAAATGATTTTCACCAATTTTGTCTTGGCGCTATTACAAATCTTGTAGTTTGCAATATATCGTCATTGTTGGTATAATTTTTAAGTGTCATTGCCATGATTCAACTTGGTTCATTTATTGCACGGTTTGAAATTACATGATTTCTTTAGGTGAGTTGTTGAACCTTCCACGTTCTAGCTACTAAAAAAGTTACTCCACTTTTTCTTTCTGGCATGGCAGTTTAGTTAGTGCTTTTATATACGTACATATGTACGCATGCAGGCGTACTGTTATTTTTCACTTTCCCATTTGATGTCTTTTTCTCCCATGCACCGTTACTTCCAGGCTTTGGAGTGCTTGGTACGTCTGGTTTCCGTAAGAAGATCTCTGTTCACAAATGATACGATGCGCCTTAAATATTTAGCTCACCTAATGACGGGAACAAAAGAAGTTATGGAAACAGGGAAAGGTAAGTAGGAGTTTTGTAGCTTTTATGTCTTTGCCTTGTCTAATTTGTATATTGTGTTAGCAGCATATTTGGCCAAAGTAATATTGACATCTTTCTAGAGTATTTTTTAATGTCGCAGCATGAGGAAAGTTATCTTAAAGTGGACTAACTGTTCACGCTAATTATATGATTGGAATCGAAAGAAAATATTCAATTTAGCAACGAGCACGAGCATCATTTGTGTTTTCCCTCTAATTGTTTAGGGTCTTACTAATATTCAACATGTTGTCCCAGTTTCTCTTGCTTTATAGTAGGTGTGTTGATATGATTTGTTGGTGCACACTCGCCTAATTTTCATTTCTTTGAATCTTCACTGTATATATAGATATATATACCTTTACATGGAGATGCTAATGCTTTCCTCAAGAACATCTCCTAACCATTTGTGTCTTGCGGATTTATATCAAAATCAGAAGTCTACTCTTGTGTATGTCAACCCTAAATAAAGTTTGGAAATCACTTGCACCTTGTTTCATTGAGTTTGCATTAACTTCTCTTCTTTTGCTGTCGAAATCTACAAGCCGAGGTCGCTGTTTATTGCTCCTGGGCCTCTAGCAGGAAAAATTATATAAGATGTAAAACTTTTTTTGACAAGGAACCTGCATTTTAATACCCAGCCCTGTTGGATGAATCGATAAAAATGCTGGTTCCGTCGGAGGGATCGCCTATGGACGGGGCTGGGCATAGGGAGGGAGGAGAATTGTAAATCTTGTTTTGTAAATTGAAAACCACTTCATTTTTTATCCCTGAATTTAAGAAGTTTGAAACTAATACCATTATTTTGGAATGGAGGAAAATTATAATGTGTATTATTTAATTTATTTCCAGCTTCCAGATTTTTTGAAACAAAAATCTTACTGAACAGGTGTTGAAATTTCGTTCGGTAATACATTTTTCTAAAGCCATTGCATATGTAAAATTCATCTTTTGAAAATGACCTCTGAGGGAATCATAGAGGATTCCTGTGAGTGAAGTTGCAGAATGGAAGTTACAGGAGAAAAGCAAAACAGTACAAAGTGCTGGAAAGTTGCAGAATGGAATTTAAAGGTGAAAAGAAAAACTGTACACAGCAACGGAAAGTTGTAGAGTGAAAGTTTTAAAGGAGAAAAGAAAAACAGTACACAGCAACGGATTGGATTATTTGAGATATATGAAATATTGCACTTATCTCATCCAGTTTCAGTGCTGGATAATCACTGGTTTCTGTTTCCATTTTGTTTGTGACTATGTTTTTCCTGGGGATGGGGCAGGTCTGGCTGATCATGATAATTACCATGAGTTTTGTCGTCTTCTCGGCCGCTTTAAAGTGAATTACCAGGTTTCTCTCTTTCTCTCTGTGTGTGCGCGCGCGCATATCTTTATGGGGTGTGTATGTATGCATGACATATTGGTAGGGGAGTGTGTGTGCAATGAAGCGAAAAATCTTGAAACACAGGGAGCGCATTTAGGGCACCATCGAGTTGCATTTTGTTTGGTTTCATGAGTATAAATTATAATGTTATGTAAGGTTTTTAGTGGTATTGTAATTTCAACATTTGCTGGATATGACTAGTGGCTATAGACTATGGGTCATAAATTGAGTCAAACACTGTTATTTGATTAATTCAGAGTCGGACTAGGTCTAGAATATTTGTAGTTGCTAAGTAAATGTTCGTAGTTCTAAGTTTCAGTCCTAGTCCAATACGTAGGAAGTCTTTATCCTGTATCTGCACATGGTATTTTGAATTTGATGCTGAGTTATGGGAATTTCCCATTGTGTTTGTGTGAATATGCTTACCCCAGTGTTTTCAAAAAGATAACACCGAAGCACGCGCCGAGGTGCAAGGCAAGTGTACAATATTGTCTGCCCAAGCTCCATGGACTTCCCAGTAGGTCACCCATCCCAGCATTGCTGCGGGGTGAGTACGCTTTACTGGGAAGTTCCAATGAGTTTTGGCGCCCTCGCGGCTTTAAAATGTCTTGTACAAGATAGGGGCATGATATATTTATATATAGCACTGTACTTTGCATTCACCAAGCCCTGTGGGACCATGACCACCCATCCAGATGTCTTCTTCTGAGACTCTCCTCCGGAGCCCGGCCCCAGCCTGGCCATGGGGCGTCACAGTGAGGCTGCTCGAGGCGCAACCTGGGCACCAAACATTTTGAGGCAAGGAGACTTTTGTGATGCGAGGCCCATGGGCATGAGTTGAGCATCATGAGGCGAGAAGTGTTCAAGGTGTCTGGCTTGTTTTGCTTTGTAGATCTCCTAAAAGATTCCTCACATTTGTTGATTCTAAGTCAAGCAACAATTCACATTGCATCCAATCCAGTATTTCATTAGAGGACTAAGCATATTGAAGTTGATTGTTATCTTGTGCGTGAGAAGTTAGCTGCTGGTGTGATAGCTACTCCCTTTGTGTCTACAAGCACCCAATGGGCTTACGTGTTTACTAAATCATTGTTCAATGAATGGTTAGAATTGTTGCGTAACAAACTGGGACTCTGATATTTATTCTCCAGCTTGAGGGGGAGTGTTGGGAGATATATGGTTGGTAGTTTTAGTGAGTGAGGGTATATTTGTGTTTGTATCTTGTACTCGCGCACTATAAATATCAATAATATTTGTGTAGGGGTTAATTAACACCGTTAGCTGTTTCAAGAATCCAAACCCTTCAGTCAACCAGATCATGATCTAACCTTTGCAGCGAAAACCTAGGCGAAGGTACAATTCTTGGGTACTGCTTACACTGCCCATGCAACCCGCTAACGGCCCCTAAGCCCTCGTGTTTCAATTGGGAAAAGCCAATTGTTTATTGTGTCTCCGGAAACCCTGAGATGTACATATTTTTACCACTGATTTAATATTGGAAAACCATTTCAAACCAGACTTCAAATCCAACTTTTCTGCTCATATATGTTGATTTTGGCTCAATTTTTAGTAAGTAGTAAAACCCTGAGATGTCCTTTATCACAGAAGTGAGTTTAGGTTAATATTTAAAAAGGACTGCATTTTATGCTTGTTGGAGTTTGTCCCACATTGGTTAATTATCTCTTCCCAAACTAGTATATGAGCCCCTCTCTACTCCTTGCCAATTGGTTTGGAGTTGGATGCTTTAACATGGTATCAGAGCTATGGTTTCAGGGAATTTGTTCCCCCTTATATGTGCCATAAGTGCACCGTTGTTTGTTGTGATCCAAGTGTTATGGATTGTTTGTTTACCTCTCAATGTATGGGTCAGGGGTCGCACGTGCAGGGGAGTGTTGGAGTTTGTCCCACATTGGTTAATTATCTCCTCCCAAACTAGTATATGAGCCTTGGCAGCCTCTCCACTCCTTGCCAATTGGTTTGGAGTTGGATGCTTTAACAATGCTTTTGGTTAATGCCTCTCTCTTTGTTCTCTCATTCTTCTCATTTTAACATTGTCACTGAGAAGTGACTTAGCTTCAAAGAAAGTTTCTTTAGATGTGTTAATCCCTTCTGAATTACCAATCAGATTGCATGTTGTATATTGTTCTCCAGTTTTCTTTGGCTGATGATTTGCTTGTTGCTGACAGTTCTTGTGATTATGGATTGCAGTTGTCAGAGCTTGTGAACATGGAGGGCTACAGTAGTTGGATAAGTTTAGTAACAGAGTTCACATTGAAGTCTCTACAGTCATGGCAGGTTATTTCGTGTTACAACTTTTTAGTTGAGAAGAAAGTCCGTTGAGAACTGTAATCTATGCATTGCAAATTTCCTCTTTTGCGAGTCTTACTCAATTTTCGCCTTTCACCAGTGGGCAAGCAGCAGTGTATACTACCTTCTTGGGTTATGGTCTAGATTGGTGACATCTGTACCTTACTTGAAGGGCAACGCACCTGTCCTGCTAAATGAATTTGTGCCTAAGATCATAGAACATTTTATCTCATCAAAATTTGATTCTATTCAGGTTAGATTACTGAGCTCTTTTAGCTAATGATGAATTAAGTCGACTGTAGATTATGCCCTGCGTTATTCTTTATCTTTTGATATGTTGCAGGCTGGTTTATCCGATGATCTCTCAGAGGACCCTCTTGACAATGTTGAACTCCTTCAGGATCAGCTTGAATCGATTCCTTACATTTGCAGATTCCAGGTTCATAATTATTTCTATTTTGAGCTAAATTAATGATTCCAAATCAGCAGTTCTCAGATCTGTTATGGTTGAAACTGAATCTTCTCACCGATCCAAAAAAAAAAAGAAAAAACGAAACTTAATCTTCTCATTTTGCACTTATTCTTCGTTAATGGTATTTTTCTGTTTCTCATTGTTGACTTAAAATGCTGTCATTTGGTTGCAGTATGAGAGCTGTAGCACATTTATAATGCAGATTATGGATCCAATCTTGCAGTTGTATATGGTATGGTTTATTGGCATTTTTTGGAAGAGTCCACTCATTTCTTTGTGTTCCATGATAAATTGTCCCAGAGCTTAAGCTTTTAGCCAATGGGATAAACAACTTATATCAAACTGTTCAACACTGCACCAGACGCGTGACACGGTATTGAATACACAAACAAACTAACTGAACTAGGCGCACAACTCACAGAACAAACTATGTACAGATTTAGGTAACGAGACTTGAACCTAGGGCTTCCTGGAACCAAAGGCTTGATACCGTGCTAGTCACCTATGGTCCCAAAAGCTTAAGCTATTAGGAAAGGGGTCCAATATATTTTGCCAATGTATTTATATCACAGATGTTTGCAAACTTCATTATTTGATGATTATGGATTTTCTAATATTCCATATTACTAATTTGTGTAGGAAGCGGTAAACCTCCCTGCCCTTGCAGACAATAGCGAACTTGTTATCATTGAAGCCAAACTTGCTTGGATAGTACATATAATTGCAGCCATTCTTAAGACACGGCAGCTTAGTGGATTGAGGTTAATTATACTCTTGTCAATTTTCGGTGAGACATTTCAATAGCACATTGTGTTTCTCATCCCCTTTTACTATGTTTTTTTCAGTGCGGAGTCACATGAGATACATGATGCTGAACTTTCAGCTCGTGTATTGCGCTTGATAAACGTCATTGATAGTGGATTGCACAGTCAGGTAATCAAGAAAAAAAGATGGTTTTGGTTTCTTGGGGCAGAATTTTGGCTTTACAACAAAACATAGTGTCCAAGGTTCTTGGGGCAGTATTTTCCTGTGTTAAAGGTTCTTCCTCATGCAAATAATCTTACATTTGTTTTTCCATCGAAATAGACTTTTCAGGGGAATATTTTTTGATGATCATTAAGTATTATAGAAAAGGAATCAAGGGGATGCCATCCATGTCACATAAGTATGCTAAGGACAAAAAGACCCTATACTTAAGAAGCTTAATACCAATCTGGGGAAAAACCTTTATACCTCACTATACTTCATTGTATACTCCAAAAATATCTATCATATCAAGAAATTGGTCAAGGGTAGGATTGTACTCCCTCGAGTCCCAACTATGCCAACTAGAAAGAAATAGACTCTTTTGCGTAAACGTATGGCTCTCCACCCATCAAAACATTTACTATTCCGCTCTCTCCAAATAAGCCACATCAAGTAAATTCCGCTACCCACTCTAGCCCCGAACCATTCTTGAATCAGCTTTACCTCTGATCATGGGAGAATCCATGAGTCCCACCAAACAAAAACCTTCGCTCAAAGTTCCATCGTTTGGGATCAGTTCTTGTTTTATTTTTTGATTGCAAGTGTTAAAAGCTTAAGTATTTGGGGTTGTTGGTTTATTTGCTGTATATCTGCCTTTTAGCTGTATTTGTTTACATCATTTAACTGGTTGTTTTATGCTCATTTTGGCAATGTGCCTAGAGGTCTAATCTACACCATTGAAGTGTAACCCTTCTGATTTGCACCTCTCATTAGTGTACGTTGACTCTGAGAAACCATCTTAGTTGCTGCTCACGTGTCATCTCTAAATAATGCTATTCTCATCTTTTCACGATTCTAGTCTCTAGCAATTTCATGATTCTAGTCTTTAGCAATTTCATCCTTCCCTCTATAGTAGAAATTGTTCTTTGCTATTGATTGGGTACACATCAAGTGTGTTCAGTACTTCACGCCCTGTTTTTCTCCTTTCCTTATTGGTCCTGTATTAATCGTTCCCTGTTTGTTTAGTTCATTGGGTCAAGTCACTTAAGCTACCAAAGTTTAACTTGGCAAGCCGTGACTGACCAATTTATGCTGTGTTTGGATTTGGATTTGAAATTTTTTTTGAAAAATAGTAGAGGTAATAAGTGGAGAGAGATAGAGAGAGAAATGTTGGAAGTAGGAGGAATCTAGGGGAAATTTTTTGAAAAGCAAAGAGAACAAGGCATTAGTCATCTGCGTAATGGCGACGTGGAGATGAAGTTTTGTTTTTTGCCTTCGTCATTCATGGCATTGGCATCCGATATTAGCGTCTGTTGGTTCAGTCATAAATATTTAAATGGAGCGTCTTTTGTATAAAACTTTGACTCACGTTGGAGTTCTTTTCTTCTTCTTTGTTTTGGTTTTTGTATGTGATTATTTCCCTCTTTATTTGCAGATTGGGTAATTTTTAGGACTGACTTCCTTTGTATTTTTGCGATTTTTATATTTTGTTGTACCTGAACTTCTGAGTCCTGCTTATTTTTTCTTCTGATCAAAGTAGCCTCTTTCTTTTTCTTTTTCGTCTAGTTTGGTTTGGTTTTTTTAATTAATTAATTTATATTATCCTTGTGCTATTTTGTCATCCTGTGAATCATCTAATGTGTTTCAGAGATATGGCGAAGTAACCAAGCAAAGACTTGATCGTGCTGTTCTAATCTTTTTTCAGCATTTTAGAAAGTCCTATGTAGGAGATCAGGCAATGCATTCTTCAAAGGTAAAAGAAATTTACAGTTTGAAATTCTTCATTTGAAAAGTATGGAGTAGAAACAAGGATCTCTGTGTTCCATTGTTTGAACTCTTTTCATTTTTGCTTTGCGCTTTTCTTGCAGCAGTTATATGCCCGGTTATCTGAGCTTCTTGGACTTCATGATCATCTGCTCATATTAAACATTATTGTTGGGAAGATTGCTACAAATTTGAAGTGTTATGCTGAGGTGAGTTTTCCAAGCCCACCCAGTCCTCCCCCCTCCACACACACATGTGCACCCCAGTTAAATGATTCATTGGTTAGGGTTAATGCATATTTTTCTTTACTTGCAGAGTGAAGAGGTTATCAATCATACTTTAAGTCTCTTTTCCGAAATGGCCTCTGGGTTAGTTTTATATATACAGAGTTTCTATTAGTATAATTGGAGTTTTTCAATGTCTAATATTTCTAACTTCCAAAATATGCGTAGGTTTATGACTGGGAAGCTGCTTTTGAAGTTGGATACTGTTCAGTACATAATTTCACATCACAATGTAATTGAAACTTCAGTTTTCCTACGTGTTCATATATTTGGGAGGCTTACTTTAGGTACTAATTAAAATAAATTTGCATTCACAGAGGGAGCAGTTCAATTTCTTAGAGAATTACAGGTGTTCTCGTTGCAGAACAACATTCTATTACACTATTGGCTTATTGGTCTTCATGGAAGATAACCTTTCAAAATTTAAATCTTCCATGGGTCCGCTGTTGCAGGTATATAGTTGATTGGGTCCGCTGTTCATTTTGATTTTATAAGTGATTTTGTTGAATGAGCCGGATTCATTCTTGTTAGTTTGGTTCTGGAAATCATCTTATGCTATGAACTAAAAATATTGAGGTCGGCTCTGAAAATTATATTCATGCATATCCTTTCGATTGTCATTTATTTTTTTGTTCTTTGTTCGCACTTTAAACTTCAGAATGATTTTCCCACCTAAGGTTTTTGTGAGTTTGGAGTCTACGCCTGATGCAGTATTTCGTGCGGACACTGTTAAATACGCCCTAATAGGATTAATGAGGGATCTCAGAGGCATCGCGATGGCCACGAATAGGTTGGTCTCCTTCGCAGTTTTTGAAATTGCATTTTATCGGCAGATTCTCTTCTAAGTTTTAACTTTTACATGATCCCTCTTTTTTCTATTTTTTGCTCGCCGTTTGTTTTTTGTAGTCGCCGAACATATGGGTTCCTTTTTGATTGGTTGTATCCGGCACACATGCCACTTCTTCTGAAAGCAATCACACATTGGACTGATACACCGGAGGTAAGTTGCAGTCTATGATTCTGCAATACATGTCTTAAGGGACTTTCTAAGCATTTCTCGGAAAAAAATTACCATTAATGGCTTTGATTTTTGGTTTAAGATTAACTGAAGTTTAGTGTAGCTGCTCCTTCTAAGGAAAATCCTGTTTTTTTGTTTTAAACATTGAGTGGAAAATCTTATGTTGTATTTGATAGAAATAAAGTTGGAAAGTGTGTCCGTCATAAAGATATAAATAATCGTGTATAATGTACCAAGGCATGTCAAAATTAAAAGAAAATAAAGTATGTGACACATTGCTTGCAGCTAGTGCTATCACAACCCGAACCCAAGCTAAAAGGAGTCAACCTCATGAGCGATTAGTAACTATGCCCTACGAAAGGCCTATTTGCACTTTACCAAGAGTGCGTTCAGCAGGATAAGAAATTGGCTTTTTTCCTTTTTAGCCAAACATGTCATTCCTATATATATAGATGGAGTGAAATGAACTGTGATTTCATCCAAACTTTGACAGTAATTTTGCTTCAGGATTGAATAGGGTTATCTGGTAAGTACAATTGCAAATGGATGACAATGTTTTACAACATTTACGAGTTTGCCCTATTCAAACTT
This sequence comes from Rhododendron mucronatum var. ripense, assembly GCA_019656295.1. NCBI lineage: Eukaryota > Viridiplantae > Streptophyta > Magnoliopsida > Ericales > Ericaceae > Rhododendron > Rhododendron mucronatum. The sequence goes on along the minus strand of BPLT01000127.1, from coordinate 879,234 downwards.
TTCTTGCTTTGGGCATGCCAGGTAATTACTCTATCCTCTTTGGATATTACGGGAAATCAAGACCTTGCACCATGTTTGCGGGTCCCCCTGAACGGTATCTGGCCGATGTCTCCTTTTCCTCGTCCCTGAGAAAAATGGTTCAGTGCTCCTCTGGTCCTCACACCACACATCTGGTTAACAAAAAAAACCGGAAGAAAAAAAAAGGAGAGGGATGTGAATAACATGTCCTTTGTTCAATAACCTTTACTTTTGAGTTTTGTATAGAAGCTGATAAAAGAACAAAGAGATATGGATAGAAATTCACATCTCTCCTAGACACCATCCAAGTGCTCAACCTCGTACTAGTGTCTTGTCCTGTGAGGCCTATATGTGCATAGAATTCAATGTCCAAGGCTCTCAAAAATGAAGATAATGTCATAGTTCTCACCCTATTTTTGAAAGGGATAGAGTATAAATCTCCCAACTGAAAATGATGGTCAAGGCACTTACATGATTTTCAATCTTCTTGTCATTAAGTACTCTTTTAAGAACCACTTTAGTTGTATTATTTCAGATTGGAGTTGACGAATTAGGTTAGGGATGTTGAATTTTACGTGCCCATGAATTTTATCTGAACGAGATTAGGGAACTAGCTCTTTTCCTCTTGTTTCGTTTTCGTTTTCCCTACGCGTTCTTTTAAGCCAAACAGAAATCTCTGCCCGCTTCCTCTCTCTCTTGTCGTACCTCTTCTCCTTATGTTTCCTTGTATTTTTGTGTCTCTTGCTGACCTTTATTCATCCTTAACAAGGAGGACCCGCCAGTCATCCTTAACAAGGAGGATGCGCCACCTCACTAGTTAAGTTGTGATTCATCTCCTGACTAATTAACCAATAAGTTCTCACTTATCCTTAAGTATTCCTTGTTCAGGAAATCAAAATTTAAGCCGGCTAATAATTTACCCTAATTAATCTTACCGAGTTATCACACTTATCCTAGTTTCTCCCGATTGACTTTTTGACACGATCCATAAAATGTGTCTCACATCAGGTAAGGTCATTCAATTATTCCCAAGTTGGAGATTCCCATTCTAAATGTTAAGGGGTTTGAAACTCTCATTTTAAGCTCTGCCATAAGCTTGTGCGCAGTGTGTTTGTTGTAAGTAGTTGTTCTAAAGTATTTAGGTACACTTCCTGGAATTCTCCTACATTTACATGAAAAATGCATCCAAGCCAAATGACATTTTTTCGCAATGGTTTACACCCTTTAGAGAAGGGGGATTTTGCATATTATATCTTAGAGGAAGGAAACATGCTAGTAACTTTCATCCTATTAATTTGCCTAATTGGTGTGTATATTTTTTTTTTTGAAAGGCTCCTAATTGGTGTGTATATATATACATATACTAGTGGGTGTGCGTTTGTAAAGTAGGGTTATTTCCTAAATCTGTCTGTTCACCTGTTTTGTTAGAAATAAAATCAGTTGCAAGTGCGACTGTTGGAAATATTCCTGTTATTTTCTAATTCATTATTCATCATTTTTTCTGATATCTTCCATAAGAGAAACTACTTTCATGCTTTCTGTGCTTAAGGTAGTTGGTGGTGCACTTATTATAGAGGGAAAATTGGTGCAGGTAACAATCCCATTATTGAAATTCATGGCAGAGTTCGTGTTGAACAAGTCGCAAAGACTGACTTTTGATTCATCATCGCCTAATGGCATACTGCTTTTTCGAGAAGTCAGCAAATTAACAGTTGCATATGGATCACGAATCTTATCTCTTCCAAATCGTGCAGATATGTACACATTCAAGTACAAGGGAATAGGAATTTTGTTGTCTATCCTATCCAGAGGTACACATATAACTTGTCTTTTTGACTTTGCCTACAATTGCATGTTAAGGTCAAAACCCAATTCGAAGTGTATTATTTTCATGAAAAATAAGCATATATAGAAAATATATATGAATTCAAACTTACAAATAATTTTGGAAACAAACTTTCTAAGGAGATGTGCATTGATTGTATGTCCCCTTAAAAACTTTAGTTTCCCTTATGCTACCAGCAATATGGGATGGAGGTAGTAAAACTTAAACTTTCAAGGTTTTATTTTTAATTTCTATAAGTTTCAAGTTTTACTTGTTAAATCAACAGCCTTTTTAGTGTGGTAGGACTTGTCATAGTTCATTAGTTATTTGTTTCTTTCTCATCCAGAGAGTTGACAATTAACCCAATTAAAACTCAAAACATGTACCTACCTTGTCTTCACGTGAGCATTTTTTCTCAGCTGTAGAGTTGTGATGCTTGCTTAGCTCTTCTTTTCAGCGGATGAATCCCGTTGTTGGACTTCTCTCAAGCAGCTCAAGCGATCGACCTCCTTAGCCAATCGATTTGGTGCTTTCTGGGCTCATTCCTTTTTGGCTTTAAGTTTTTGTTGGCGCAAGCTATTTTAAAGGCTGAAACCCATGGTCCTGCATAGCACTTGTTCGGTCGCTATTTGATAGCCTTGGGGCCTTCTTACGCTCATATAACTTGGACCTTCTCTAGCCTACTTGTATCCATTGAGTTTCTTCACCCGATCGTCCTCCATTACCACTCCATTAGCCCACTGAACTTGTGCTTTGGGTTCATTCCAACTTTGTAAGAAGTTGTGATTTGGTTGGCCCTAACCTGCTTTTGTAAAAGCTGAAACAGGTGACCATAGATTGGACTGCCTACGTCACCATTCACGTGCCTTGGGCCCTTCTTTCCTTCATAAAACTTAGAGCATCTCCAACCTTTGGTTCAAACTTTGGAGATCTCAAATTTTTTTTGAAGGCTGATTTGGCTGTATGCCTGTTTGACACATTCAAATTTGATACCCACAACATTCTTCCTCCATTCATGGTGTCAAATTTGCTCTCAGGATCTAAGACATCCCAAACCACTATTTTTGGTTATCCAAAACGCCACTTTTGCATTTGACAACCTGATGCCAATTTTGAAGCAAGTGGATTGTGTCAAATCCTTGTAGGATTTGACTTTGCATTTGAAGGTAAGATAGGAGGGGCTTATGATGTCAATTTTGACAAGGGAAGCTCCACATAAGATTTAACTCCTCAGCCCAATTGCTCTTAGCCCTTAGGTCTTGTAAAGCTCAATTATCTACCATTGAGTTTCTTCATTCTTGGAGCCCAATATCCTCCTCCATGAGCCTTTTCTCTTGGAGCTACTTCTGATCTCCCTCTCTAACCTCTGCTTAACCTCACATATCAACCCCACCTTTCTCCCTAGCACCCCACCCCCTAGCTGTAACCCCTCCACTTTTGAAACAACCCCTTTCTCCTCAAAGTCCCACATAGTTCTAATGTCCATTTATCAGATCCCCTGCCCCATGCGCATAACGACGCCTCCCTCTCCAACGCACCCTTCTCCTCACCAGAAGCAATGGATGTCAATCAGAAGCCTAACCGAGTTGCCGACTCTACCTAGTCTTGACCTGAATTGAATGAAGCCCTCCAACTTCCATTGACACAAGAATAGCACTCCTTTCGCCCTTAACCAATTCAAGTTCCAGCATCAGATGTGTCGTCTCTGGATCCATCTACACAAACCTTCCATGGAGATGCCTGGACTTTAAAGCTTCCAAATCCCACATATAAATTTGGAACACACCAGGCAATTTGATGCCAGGCAGACTTTCCTGTATGGTATGTGGCAGACTTAGAGGGTCCCAGAAGACTGGATTTCATCACATCTGCATTTCGGTGCTGCAAGAACCTTGGCTGCGTCCTCTTGTAACGGCAAGAAGATATGTAGAAAGCCCACTCATCTCCATCACATCCACTTCTGTCTAAACTCTCTAATGTAGGTTGACCCAAAACTGGACCCCTAGTATGTGGTATCGTTGAACAACATATACACACCCTTATCCTAATGCCAAGTTACCATGGGATGTGGTGAACAAGCATCCAAACCATGTACAAGTTGAAGTGAATCTTTCTCCGTAGAAGACTACTAACTTACTATGTCCTTTTGCACAAATGAAAGAAATAGCTCCATCAGTTCAACAACAATTTTGTTACTGGATCAAAGGGGGGAAATTGTTGTTTGGAGCCAAATGAAATAACAACAGAAGAAAGGGGGATGGGTTTGCGTTTCGACAGAAAAATCATTTCAAGCAAACAAAAAAAGCTGCACCTAAAAGAGAGATTGGAGCAAATATCTAGAGAAAAGATTTTGCAGAGCACTTATATGATCCTCGTGAAGTGTGGTTAAAGAAGAAGGAATGGTATAATAGAATGTAAGATTATCGTGAACTTCAACTAAGGATTTGACTTGTCCATGTTGGCAGCTGCAAGTAATTGGACAAAGGCTTTGTTGGATGAGTACTTAGTTTTCGTACAAACTACGGTATCTTTTTTGATAATGCAAACGTTGGGCTCATAAAATGTGGTTAGTAAAAAAGTAAAGAGTATGGGCAACTTATGTTTCATGGTTGGTGTACTCTCTCTCTCTCTCTCTCTCTCTCTGTATTTGTGTGTGTGTCTTTGTTATTAGTGATTTACTTAGTCATTGTAGCACCTGTTTTTTCTTTTGTATTGGCTACAAAACTAACCAGGTACCAAATAGTTATCATGTACTAGCATCTGTTGGTTGCATTTACTTATTTTGCTTTCACAACAGCACTAGCTGGTAACTATGTCAACTTTGGAGTGTTCGAGCTATATGGTGATAGAGCACTTTCGGACGCTCTTGATACTGTGCTGAAGCTCATAATATCAATTCCTTTGGTGGACATACTGGCATATCGGAAGGTACCATTTCTTTTTGCAAGGTGGACTAATGTTGAGTTCTAAATGATGCTAATTGTAAGATGCTGTAAATATTTAGTAAATCTTATATTATTAAGCATATCTCTTGAACCTTCGAACCTTAGGTAGACAAGTGCTATTGTTGAAAACTCCAGTGTTCAGTTTCAGATAAATGTAGAGAGTGCTTGAAGCTAGGCGTGTTGTAGTTTTGCGGGAAATGTTCTGGTTTAGAAAGCTCCACTTAACCTGGTCTTTCCTGTATGCAACCCTGGCAAACTGTTCTCACCATCAAGGACTTGATGTGGTTATTGACTGCTTGGCGCTGTGTACTTAAGACAAGGAGAGTTTTGGCCATTCGCTTTTGCACTGGCACTATTGTGACGATGTGGATCTGTTATCTCTAGTCGGTGTCCATCAGTGCTGTTGTGTTTGGTTGGTGATTTTTTTTGTTGAGTTTCCTCATGGTAAATTTGCTTTTCCTAAGTTGTTGTCTGTTGGTGGATCATGTAGTATTTAAGGAAAGGTATGTGCGGTCCTTTGATGGCATGGAAGCTTCATTTCATGAGTTGAAGTTGGTGGATATTTTCTCTGTTGTCTTTCTGGTTGTTGTTTGTAGGCTCTCTTACATACTCTTGCATATAATTATGGATTACGCCCTACTTTGCTGATTGGTAGTAAAGTAATAGCACCCTTCAGTAAATAATTTGGTTTCTAAAAACTAAACGAAAGAAAAGACTGAAGTAAACTGATATTTAATTTCACCTGGTTCATATTCTTATTTGTATTTACAAAGTCATATGCCACTGTCAACACTCATTTTGCACTACTTTTTATAATTTTTCTTCATATCCCTTACTTCCTCTGCCAACATGAACTTTATATATCTGTCCACAAAAGTTTCTGCTTGGTTTATTCACTCTCTTTCTTTATACGTTCTGTTCCACCTGTTGTGCCATGTTATCAGGATCAAAGGGCGTTTGTAAGGAATAAATTGTAGCAAAATAGCTATTAAAGGATGAGATTGATTAGTGTGGCCATTTTTTCCGTGGAACAGCATGTAGACGAAGTGATTCACTGTGCTTTTCTACTCGTAGTTTTACAGCCTTGCTATACTGTCTGCAGTGTGTAGTCCTTTGTTATGAGGTCCCAGTATTATGTTTTCCCCAGAACCTATAGATGAGGAGAGTATTGATACACCAGTCAATCGTACCCTAAATGCTTCTTCTTTTGTTTTAGGTTGAAACCACAAACTTGTCGTTATACAACCTGGCTGTTCGTAGTTTCATGGATTTTTTCTTTACCTACCACTCCATGTTTTGTTCCTAGAAGCATCCAGTTTTGACTATGCCCTGCACATATTATATTTGTTGCCCATCCACCTTAAACCCCGATTATCACGGTATTATGGATATGTTTCTTCTTGCTAAGTATAATCGTTTGACTAGTTTAAGAAGTTGGCAATGGCAAATACAATAAATGAGTTCTGTATTAGGGTTGCAAACGATACTCAAACCTGCAATTTGATGGTTCCTAACTTTCTATACATAAGAGCACTTCAGTAATAGTTAATTATTGCTTGTCCGCCTAACTGTTTTTCCTAACATTCTTGCAGCTCACTGTAGCTTACTTTGCATTCTTGGAGGTCCTTCTGCACAGCCATATCAGTTTTATTTTGAATCTGGATACAAGCACTTTTAGGTACATGGTTGGGTCTCTTGAATCCGGCCTTAGAGGATTGGATGCGAATATCTTATCACAGGTTCATATTCTAATCTCTCGTGTTCTTTAATTTTGCTATTGGACTACATTGAAAATTTCCATTCCTGGTTTTCTTTGAGTTTGAGCTATCCTCACATTTTCTAGGACTTTTAGATAATATTTTACGACCATTTATTTAAGACCCCCTTTTTAATTTTCATATGCAATCGTTCTACTAATGAATCAGCTTTGAATATGTTATGCCAGTGTGCATCTGCTGTAGATAATTTGGCTACTTACTATTTCAACAACATAACGGTTGGGGACTCACCTGCTACACCAGCTGCTCTTAAGCTTACACGGCATGTTGCAGATTGTCCTGGTGTCTTTCCTGAAGTGAGTAGCTTTGTCTTTGGCTAACACCACTTCATTTGAAATTTCATGTTATCCGCTTCCACATCCTAATTACAAGCGTTGAATCTGTTTTAGATTTCTTCTACTTCTTCAACAGGAGGAAGTTTTCTTGCTTAACTTTTTTTAAAATTCATATGATTGGATTAAATATTCCAATGAAGATCATTAGGGTCTGTTTCTGATAATGATGTCAGTGATTTATCCTGTTAAGAATGTTAAACCTTGTCCTCGCCACGAAACCTAGTATCTAAGCCTTGGTGAGTTGGATCCTTCAGCGAAAGAGTTGGCCCTTCTTTCTCGAAGTCAACTTTCTCATTTCTTGCTTTACTTTTCAATAAGGGGAGCGTTAGCGCCCTTCCTTCAGCTGGCTCCGCCCTGTCTATTTGTCTCTCTTGTCAAATGGATATTTAGGGATCTCTCTTATTCATAGATCTTGAAACCGGGATTAGGTTTCTTAAAACAATTTACACAGGAGACAAGGAGACCTAAATTTCATTCTTTTTGAAGGTATACTCCCTCAGTTCCAATTTGTTATCCTTTTAGGGAGTTTGTGCCATTTTTGAATTGCTCATATCATTGATTTATAATGCTTTAGGTGATTTTGAAAACTTTGTTTAGTAGAACTAATTGATATCTATCAAAAAAGATCCGTATGGCGTGTAAAATTATAATTAGTAAATAAATATAAAGAATTTTCGACCAGGTTAGGATAATAGAATGAGAGACAAAACAAGCTGGGACGGAGGGAATCATTTAAGTTGGACTGTAAATATTTTCGCAGATTATACTTGTTTCACTTTGCATATCATGACCTCTTGTGATATGAGAATTTTTTAAAACCTTTTTTTGCTTTTTCTTGGGAGTCGGTAATCGGGATAATATTGTTAGAATTGTTGTACAAACATCATTTGAGGGATAATCACTCATACTCACTTTGACTGCTTGTAATTGGGTTGGGATTTTCTGTGGCGCGCCATAAAATATGTATTCCTACTTTTTTATGTCAAAAGAAAGAACTCCTACGAACTGGAAGGTTTTGGGCTAGACGTAGAGGTTTCCTGGGTTTGAAGGTTATCTGACCAGTGGCAATCTGTTTTGTTACAGTAGTTTTTAGTTATTGACTCCACCCTGGCACGAGGTATGTGCCACAGGATATCACACTACAGACTAGGCCTGCTGCTTTCTATAAATCATTTTTCATGGAAACTTCTTTTGGGAATGTCATTTTGTGGGGTTCTATCATAAATAGTTCAAAGCTTTTTTTAGGCATGATATTGTTATGGATGTCTTACTTGAACTATTTGGGATCTTGAATCTCTTTATGAAATTGCTATATCCATGTCCCAGAAGAGGTCACAAATTCATTCCGAAAACAATCTTAAACAAGGAAGCTGGAATTGTAGTACTACAACTATAACAGTGCCTGCGTAATCCCTAATCAGTGAGTGTATGGGTGAGGGAGGACTTGAGAAATAACTAAGCTTTGGAAATATATGCATAAAGTGGCTGTTCTCAGAAAGTTTTACTATTGAAATAACGGCCCCATGTACCTTCAGAAATAGAGGAACTAAGGGATGGTATGCTGGGGAACTATGCCCCCAAATCAAAGCCGTAAGGCATCAAAGAGAACGAGCCTAAGCACCCGATTCAGTTTCTGTGCTTACTACCTTGCTTCCTTCATTAAAAATCCAAAGCATCAGTAATTCACAAATGGAATTGTATTAGTAGATTGATGTAATTCTTCTTGTGTCTACTGGAATTACTCATGATCACTATTTTTTTTTACTGTTCTAGATATTGAAAACACTCTTTGAGATTGTTCTATTTGAAGATTGCGGCAATCAGTGGAGTCTTAGCAGGCCAATGCTGAGTTTGATACTTATAAGTGAAGAGGTAAATGGTGGAAAAACCAAATTTTCTTTTTCCATCTTGTTTCACATAGACACAGTGACGGACATTTGTAGTGTGATTCATTTGAAGAGCATTTAAACCTCTGCTGTGGGCTTTCCATTTTGTTTTCCTCTGCATACTAACTGGAAAGACTGATATCTTGCAGATGTTCACAAATTTAAGAGCTCAGATTTTAGCTTCACAAGTAAGTTCGATGCCGCCTCTATTTAATTGCTTCTTATTGATGGATGTTGTCAAGGGATTTAACCATGAATTTCATATTTTTCATTGTAGTAACCTTTTGACTTTATATTTTAATACTCCAGATGTATTAGACTCATATAACGATTCAGTCTTTAGTTATAGTTTCAGCAGCACGGATACGGACACGACACATTGGAGTTTGGACACATTAGGGATACGTTGAATATAAAATAAAATAAAATAAAATTATGTATCTTAGGAGTCAATATAAAAGTTTAAAACCATTTCTTCTATCAGATAAAAAAATTTATAAAATGCAAATTATAGTAAATAGATGCAAATCAAGAGTCATTAACTCTCCTTAAACTAAACAATGGAAGTTGACTCCAGGCCAACTTTTGAAAATTATATTTTTACCTCGTAATGAGTTCGCAATGTGTTCCTAGAGTGTACCGGCATGTCTGAGTAAACAAACCACTTTGAGTAAACAAACCACACAAAGGCATACACATTTGTGGGTGTGTCTGACCTGTGTCCGGAGAGTGTCGTGTCCATGTTGTCGGACACGAATACATTAGGCTGGCAGACGTGTCAGTGTTTATTAGGTTATAGTACTCATTTTCCAAGAATAATTTTGAGGAGAACTTTTGCCAACATTGAGTTTTTTGACTTTGTTATGTTTGGATGACGACGAATCAAGAGGGTTATTTTGGTATAGTTTGTAAGCTGAAGCCGCTGCTTTTAAAACCGTCGTAGCTCCAATTTTTTAAATTACAACCTGATCAAATTGTCTAATGCATTCCATGTTTCTTGCTATTACTTATTGCAGCCGGTGGATCAACAACAGCGTCTTCAATTATGTTTTGACCAACTTATGGCAGACATTACCCGGAGCTTAGAAACGAAGAATAGGGACAAGTTCACCCAGAACCTGACCAAATTCAGGAACGACTTCCGCACCAGATAGATAATATTCAATTCTAGGAGATACTTATGGGCCACTGTGCCCTGTGTATACATCAGTCCCCCTTCCCTACCCCTGTCCATCCAACCAGTAAAGGAAAGCAGGAGCGGCATAAAATTGTACATTTGGAAAGGTGTATTGTGATGGGTGATTTCTCTGCTGCTCATGGGTTGGGTTCTACATGAAGTTCTGTGATGGTTTTGGTATGCTTAGCGCGACAGTAGTTGAGGAAGAGCATAGAAATTTGGTTTTAGAATAGTTGTCCATTGGCAACAATTGCTGCTATGCTGCATATTATATTCTTGACATGATCGATTATTTTCAGCAGCAATGAGAAAGGATGTACTTATATCATTTCTGTTTTTTGGAAGGGCAAAAAGCGTTAGTTGTTAGTCGTAGTTAGTGAGGGTTGAGCCGAAGTCTTATGCGTGGGAGTACATACAATGTGCTATAATCCATTTGTACTACAACAATGGTCATATCTTTTGCATATTTGAAGTAGTTTTGGAAAAGAAGTTCCCAGAAGGGGGTTTAAACTGGAATGGAAAACATGGCTCTGATACCAAATTTGACAGACACGAAGTGGGTACACAAAGTAGTCAAGAAGGAAAACCACGCAGACACTGACTTGTATTAACTTGGTTTTCTAACTTGGCTTTTTACGTCGGGAAGACCCTCCTTTTATAGACATAAGGGGGGGAGAACAGACAATACAGATGGTACCCGTAATTGAACATCACTGTTCTTAGACTTGCATCCTACGTCTATTACATGACACCAATTATTGTAACCAACTATTACACAAACAATTCACCCCTTCCTAAAGGAATGGCGTGAACGTAACATTTACTACTTTTTACATCACCTATTAACAGTACAATCTCTCTCTGTGCGTAGGTGGGTGCTTGTGCATGTGTTTTTTTTTGTTGTTGCCCCTCGAAAACACTAAGGGTATGTTTGGTTCGATGAAATCAACGTTAGAATGAAATGGTCATTCCATAAAATACTTATTTTCATGTTTGGTTCATCATTAAATGATGGAACGATCATTTGAAATGGAATCACTGTTCACCTTAATAAAGTAATTGTCATTCCACTAAAAAAACGTAAGGAATTTTTCATTCTATTTCTTTGCCACACCAAAATTATTAATCACTCTAAAATTCAAAATTTTTTTCACTCCAAAAATACTATTGCTTCTCCAAAAATTAGTATTGTCGTACCAAAAGTTACTATTGCTACTTCAAAAATTACTATTTTCACTCCGAAAACTATTATTGTCACATCATTCCTTTGTGGATGAGAATAGTTATTCCTAAGTACAATATAACTTGGGAATGGAAATGATATTCCAATGTCATTTCCTCCAATTCCATTCCAACCTCAATTCTATTCCGTTTTCAATTTCATTCCATCAAACCAAACATATCCTAAGACTAGAGCTTGTGTTTATGGGAAGTTAGAGAGCATGTCCACCACCGAGTTAAATTCCTTGTCCATTAGTTGTTCAAAATCCATGTCTATCAGTGGTTCAAAGTCAATTTTATTGTTAAATTTGACAGCAACTTTGACAAATAACTGATTTCTTATCCTTTCATCTTCGCGGAAATATCAGACAAGGTGTTTTTCGGGTGTTTCTTTGATATAATTCGTCATCGTCCTTATTAATTTCGTTTTTTCAAGTTTTACAAACTTGTTAGTAGTTAGTGACACTTTATTAATACAAAAGATAAGATCATAAGCATACGATCTACTATTATACTCAAGGTCCTCTTTGGCGACCTAAGGCGTTCTAGAAGATCAGTTAAAAAAAAAAAAGGGTGTTCTGGAAGATCATTTGCAGTGCAGAATTTTGGTCTTCAAAGATGAATAATAGCAAAATTTGGGTCCAAGAAATTTATTTTACAAGAATGACAGAGTCGGTGTGATTTTTGAAATTTAGAGAAAAATGTGACTAGAAAATAGGGAGTCAAGTGTGATTTTTGAATTTTAAATCCCTGCTTTAAATCTTAATTGAAAGCCTCTATTTTCCAACGTGCTCTCTCCTCATTTGAAGAGCCTCTATTTTCCAACGTGCTCTCTCCTCATTCCAAATTTCTTTTCTTTCGAAAAACTAGTTACTGATCCACCTTGTTTTCGGAATTGAAAAAAAATGAGAATTCCATTTTGATAAGTCGTTAAACTACTTTACTTTTATTCTTGATTAACCATAAAGCTATATATACTTTTTTATGTACTACAAGTGATTAATCCGAAAATATGTGTACTTTCTTTGGGTCATCTTTCATTCATTTGAAGTTTGAATGTGAGTAAATATTTATGTAATGTGTGATGTTCTAGACTTCTCATATCGATAGCGTTGATCGCTTTGAATATTTTCCTCTTTTTTTTTTTAATCGATCTACCTTTTTTAAATAAAGCTCGGTGTTGGTACTTGTTGCATAATGCGAGTCACTTTGAATACAGATGATTCAAAGTGACAACCAGGTGCTCATGCCACCGGTTTCTCCTTCCATTTCCGAACGGTGGTGAAATTATTGGTGTTTATTGTTTTGTACTGTTGTAAGAAGTATAATTGGTGTTTACTGTTGTACGAAGTATAATTAGTGTTTACTGTTGATGCGTACTGTTATTACGTTGTAAGTTCTAAAAGCTGTACCTAGTAGGAATAGGTGTTGAAATAATAGTATGTAGTCAAGTGTGACTTATGTCTGATCCATGGACTAGTAATAATCATATGTAATTATGTAAGTGATGATGTAATCAACCCTCCTTACGCCTATAAAAGGAGGGTTCTCCCCATTGTAAAAATCAGGCCAGTTGAAGCAAGTGCAAATCCGTGTTTCCAATAATAGCTGTTTTCTGAGAGGTCTATCATTTTTCCGAAAAATAACTACTATATAAAAAGCAACCACACCCTATACGACAAGTACCAACAACAGTCACCCAATAACTTATAACACAAATATACAAGATGATCAATTATCCCACAGAGAAACAATAATCATAGTTGAAGAATCTTAGCCAAAAACTGGAATAAAGAGAGAGGGAGAAGACCGATAGCAACAAGAAAACGACATTCCAAATTTAATTATCATAAATGAGAAAACTTTCATACAAAATGAAGATCCAATTCCTATTTGCTTGCTAGTGCTATAGTAACACCCCCGACAAGGGTAGCAACTTTTGCACCATTTTTTCTTCTTTTTTGAAAAAGTAGAACATCAATAGATAAGGTTCGGGTAGAGACTAGATCTGTTACAAAACCCAACCAAAACAGCAAAAACAACAAAGGCCAAGAACAAGGGGCCTTGAAGATACATGAAACCATACACCTGAGCTTTGACCAGAACACCTGACTTCTAATATGCCGCATGACCCAGGCTGCTGGAAGCATTTCTCAGCAGTTTGATTGCCGCTATCAGAAAAAGGGTGGTGACGAGACCACGGGGGATGCTCTAACAATTAGATCACTGCTACTTCTAAAATCTTGATGTAACTGCTATAAACACCATCTCGAAAAAAGCAAATTTCAACTTACCCGAAAATGCATAGATACAGATATTGAATATGGAATTCAGAAAATGTAACAACACAGATATCCAAACTTCAAGTAGGTTAGAGCAAACAATATCTCCTCTACTGTGCGAGCACAGAAAGCCTCGGTTAGCAAGCAGAGTGACCCCAACCTACAAGAATGCCACAAGAAGAGAATAAAAGAACGAGAATAAGCTCTACAGTAATCTTTGTATTGCAGGTATGAAATAACAGGTAGCGTTGTGTAACGTACTTCACCTACGGAAATACTTTACTTCCAACGATCTACGTCTACTGGTCCGAATCGTAAAAACTAAAAACCATAGGATATTCTTTCACCCATTCAAGAAGAGCAACTAAGTAGAACCTGCCAAATTGCACTCTTATAACTAGTTGAGAGCCTCGGAGAATCAAAACAAGAAACTTGTTGATCTCTTATAATGAAGAATTTGATTTCCAATTAAATCAAAGCTCTTCCACAGATATGGTGCATTTGTTTTCCGCGGTAAAAAACGCTCATATCAAGAAAGCTGTCATACCAAAGCCCCAAGTAAAAGCACCAGGAGCAGAGAACTAAACAACTGCCCAGCAAAATAACAAAAAGCCCTGCTAAATAACTGGTGATGGAACAAAGCAGCATTTGTTACAAGCTCATAGACAAAAGCAACCTTCAAGCCTCACAAGACACAAGACATCCATCCATTCCCAAAAGCTAAATCGCAACACTCTAGACGGGACAGACATCCCAGAGTGAAGAAATCTTCAATTTAGCAGAGTTACATTGAAATCACCTCCAAGACCAACTCTAGCCCAAACAGCATTTTCTACTTTAAAGAAGATATCATACAATCCACAGCTGTGCTGAAAAATTCTCACAAAGTGTGGTTTTTTTCCTTCTAGAGCAAGGAAAGCTATAAAGGAAAATACAGAAAAGTTCCTTTTCAAAGAGAAAATTCCGCTAAGAGAAAACAGGAATAAGAGTTGTTACAGAATCAGAACATCATAATGAAGACATAATAAAAAAGTAAACAACCTGGATTAGGGCAGAACATGCGACCGAAATATAAGAGGGTAGGTGCAGCAAAATCCGCTGCTCCAACACTGCAGAATGAATGAAATTATAGGATTAATTAGCTGTGGCTCAGAACTAATCCAGAGTGATACTACCACTTCACAGTCTTCACCTATAAACTCAAAATCAAATTATGATTCTGTGGACCATTCAAAAGAAATTCCTACTCAACAATTCTGCATGGGAACTTATCCATATCATGTCATATATTAATCAAATCAGTAGCTGAAAAGGTACAGATCCGTGGCAGAATATAACAAAATTTCTAACCATAAAATCTTACAAAAGAGTAAAGACATGAGTATGGAAACAAAAGAACAATGCAAGGGACCTACCACAGAGAGCAACGGTCCTTGTTTGAACTTGTCATGAAACGAGAATGCGACTGGCCTTGGATTGTTTCCAGGCCCTCTAATGAACCCTCTGGATCAATAACATGAGGAGAGATTAGAATCTTAAAGGTATCAGTAGATCTAGGAAGCGTACACAGATTATCAAGATTCCAGATCCACTATCTAAAATAAACACAAAGCACAACCAATTTGGTACCCCATTATCTAAAAATCCAACAATAGCAGTAATTTAATGTGACATGGGAGACCTAATGCCTGATAAGTTATGACTGGTGCTGTGGTGCATGAAACAGTTAATATTACCCTGGCAATAACCAGCCAGGAAAGTCTGCACAGACTAACGTGCACAAAGCCGGAATTGTCCGATGCACGTGGGGCCCACAAAATAATGAGGGGTCAACATGCCTCAAACGATGGCGGTCACATATGTGTCCAGATCTGATGCACATAATTCAGTGCTAGTAGAATTGTCCTAATCACCCTATCAGATACAACAGCAAGTAAAAGAATAATGCTGCTTGTAATAACAATATATGATAAACAAATTCACCAATATTAAACTCACATTAGTGATGCAGAAATCAGCTTAGACCGTCTAACATCATATACGGCAATGAGACCCTTGTACAAATCATCCCCATCTTTATACGATATAGCCAATCTTTCACCTGAACCGTCCCATGCTATCTTCTCAATGCCTCGACTGCAAAACACAATCTGGTCTTTTACAAGTACCAATTAAATAATAATCCAAGTACCAACTACATGATAATCCAAGCAGCAATTAGACTTTCTAATTCCAAGTATCAATTAAATGATAATCCAAGCCATTGTTGAGGTTTTGTCACCAAAAACATAAAAGAGGACAGAAATATCTACCATGAATGACGTCAATGGTCATAAAAGCAACACAAGTAGCACAAAACATTTCTTTGTTCACTTCAGTTTACTAATGTGGATAGTAATAATGACATTACAAGGGCAGTAAATGCAATTTGTTTTACAACAAGTAAACATTAGTACCACTACAAGCACTAAATAAACTACAGAAAGTGCTGCTTCTTTTTTCTTTGTTTCTTTTGCAAAAATAACAAGTAAACCACAAAACCAAATGATCTTATTCTCACCCAAGCCCTGTATATATCACCTACAATTAGCTAACTCACTTTATACACTTTTACTGCAGTGATTGTGATGTCTGTCCAGCAAAAAGAAGACTATATAGGATGGTTTGTTAGGAGGAAAAGATGAATTAAACAACCAGAAGCCAAGTCCTAGGAGGCAACGACCTAACTGCATCAATAAAGATCTATATAGCCTTCCAATGAACAATCACTTGTCATTAAGCAAAAGCCATATCTAAAAATGTTAATTCAGAAGGAAATATAGAGAAGGTATAGAAAAAAACAAGAAGTTCTTTTCTACCTGTGCGTCAATGATTTCACCTCCGGCAAATCAACAGGCAAAAGGTGTGCATCTGGAAATGTCATCACACACAAAGAAATAAATCAAATCTCAAGGACCAAGTGCATGTAGTTAAGTACATTCGTGAAAGATCCTGAACCATATGTATTCAGCTAACAGGTCTATTGTGTTTGCTTAGTTGTCATAAAGGTGGTTCACGATGTACCATACCCACTCAAGACCATAGTAGCACTTAGCGCCAGCAGGGGAGTGGGTGCAGGGTGGAGAAGATATAGATTGTTGGGAGTGTCTACAGAGAGTAAGAGCATGTATATATACACGGTCCACAACCCAACCCCCCCCCCCCCCCCCCCCCCCCCCCCCCACACACACACACACACACAAATTCATAGATAGATAGTGATGTAAATGAAAACAAAGATGCTCTAAAATTAATATTTTTTTACCTTGTTTTGGTGAATATCAGTTAATATTCCTTCTGTGTTAAGTAGATTTGAGCTAATATCACCAGTATCTAACCACTCCTACATATACTCTCTTGATTGGCATCTTTGCTTTTGTTTCTTTTGAAAGTTATGTGCTTGAGAAGTTCTATTCAAGTTGGAAGCAGGCTCCTTTCTCGATGAGACCGAGTTACATACAAGATTCTATTTGGGAGTGCGAGAGCAAGGTTCTAAGAGAAACAAAACAAGCACAACAGGAAGACAACACAAGAAGAACACGGCAACGAATAAAGTAATGCACACGTCTAAAGTACTGCACACATCCAATATTTGGTGATGTCAAACTAGAAAATTTTATTTTTGCACATTTAATAGTATTAAAATAAAAGTGTGAACAAAAACCCCTAAAAGGTTCTCTAAACACTTATTAGCAAAAAGTTAAAATTTTTAGGCTTTATGGTTCAAAAACTAAGAGGCTTGAGGAGGGTTATGTGGGTACAACTCCATATTGTTCAAGTTAATTTGGCTTAAATTATTTTCTTCAAAATTTGCAATGTGTTTTATGTGTGTCTAACTGTTGAGGCCGTGTTCCCTAAGGTCCAAGCACGTACAGTTCTAAAAACCATGATACAAATTCATAATACATGTTGGGATGCATAACTAAACTTCTGCTCTTCAGCATTTCAAGCATATCCAACTGAACCGATAGGACAATATACAGTTGGGATATTAACAAAATTTCAAATATTGCGTTTTGGTCGTTCCATTCATTTCAACTCTGGCGCGCGCGTGTGTAGAGAGAGAGAGAGAGAGAGAGAACAGGCTCAATAATGCAAAGGGCAGGCTTTAGATTGCTAGTCAGTAACCTATAGCATTCCCTGCCTAAGTCGTGCACATCATCTGTCCTACCGACTCCCACCAACATAACATCTTCCAGAATACGCACATATAATGCATGGCAAAAAGTGCTTAAAATCTTGATTTTATTATGCATAAATCTGAAACTTAACTATAATAATAATCATGAATTTGATTTGAACCATATAGTTCTCCATTTTTTGCCACATGCACAAAACTTTGCTTTTCTTATTCCTCTCAGTTTAGAGACTTTACATGCAAACCCAACCCCAAAACAAATTCACACGACGATAATGTGCATGCAGAAAGTAGTGATTATTCAGTACTCCTCTAGGGCCCTCCACCACCACACATTACACATGGGACCATACACTAAGGTATGGACCCCACGCCGACATGCAGTGGCGGAAGGCCCTAGAGCACCACATGGGAGCACTTAATATTTTTTCATGCAGAAAGAGGGGAGGGATATAGCGGGAGAAACAAAATCTGAGAATAAATAGTTTCTTCGTTGAAACGCACAGTTGCAAGAATCACACACACAAGCCCACATAAAGTTTATCTCCTTCCAATGTTATCCATTAATGTACGGAACTGAAAAGGATACATCTCAAGGCTTGGCACTAACGCATTAGATCAAGTGCCTGAACTCAGAACATGAGTGTAACATTGAAAAAAGCAAACATAAATAAGAACTACCGAGGAAAAAGAGGAAGGTACTCGCATACCTAGTGACGGAGGATTTGATGCAAAATGAATAGAACCTAATGTTGAAGAATCAGAGAAAGCAATCAGTATCATGCGTCCATCAGGATCCCATGTCGCTCCCTGATAACAAATAACGTTGTCACAAATCAAAACTAAGAAAATACTCCATTAACAAGACGTCCACTGACTAAGTTTATTTAAGCTGGCAAGGAAAATATGCAAAGTATTTAAGAAGCATAAAAGCAGTAAAAAGCACATAAAGACTAATGAAATCACTAACAAACGAGGAGATGCAACAAACACAAGTGCTTGGCTTCGAAAAAGCAAGACAACTATAAATGCACCTTTGACTAATAGGTTTAGAGTGACTGAATTTCAAGAATAGTGAGGCATGCGTACAGGAAATAATGAGTTCGAACAGGTACTGTCTACAAGTTAGAACAGCCGGTAGAAGTTACAACAGGAGCCACTGAGCTGAATCCCAACCAAAAAGTTTAACAGGTACCGGATACAATGTGTAAGACATTACCATACTGCTGATTGTGCATGAAAGAGCATCAATAGCAATTCAGCTAGAGAAATTTATGATGGTAAAATGATTTGATCTTGCAATTTAGAGCTTGATTGCATGAGTGCAATTGTCATCTGACTGACCGTGACAAAGCCGCTGCTTGAGGACCATGGTTCTGATGTCCAAGTGTTCGTCTCCCAAAGATAAAATGTCCCATCACTGCAAAAGAAGAAGATAGTCACTACAGAGGTAGAATGATGAACAGTCTGCAGACAATCTGAGTTATCCAAGCCAAAGACAGTACAACTTCGCTGCAAAAAAATAATCTCCAGTGGGAGACCACTTCAGCATTGATATGCCTCCTAATCCCCGTCGAATGGGTGTGCCGAGGCCTGCAATTGCATGCGTACAAATACACCAATTAGAAAAAGATCATAGGATCTGCAAACATGAAGGCTGTGCTTAAATATTGAATACCATCTATTATGTAACTAAACTAAACATACCAAGTACATATTCATTTGCCTAACTCAACGATAAAAGAAGCAAATAACATATATCTAAGTTGTTCTCTTTACCTATCTCTTCCCATTCCATTCCTTTTCCCTCCACAAATCACTCAAAGAATGAAAGATCCAAAACTGCATTATCATATTGCCTATAGGTCGAAAACCCAACTTTTTTCTTTAAGAGATCAGGCATGAAAGTGTACTTAGGTGCTAGGAGAAAGGAGGTTAGGAGTTCAATTCCTCTTCCAAATCTACTAACTATTCTAACAATATTGACTTCTGCCGATAGGAAAAAAAAGAGACCTTTCTGTCTCCTTTCACTAAGTAGCACGAGGTATCTATAAGCTTGTGTTGGGAGAGAATTTTGAATAAGCTTTTGTTGTGTTTCTCTCAGATGCCTTATGCTGCCTTTGCTTCTAGTTCTTATAGGCGAATGGGATACCCACCCTAAGGCTGATTACGTTACTATTAACCATGCTTGTCAATTCAGCTCCTTTCTTATTGGTTGATGGGACACCAAGTAACCATTTTGGATGTGCATGCCTTGCTACTTGTAAAACCGCTTAAGAACCCTTAACTCCTCCGCACAATATCTGGATAATTGATCCGTTGAGGCCACTCCCCCTGGCTACTTGTTTCCTAGGCCGACAAACAGTCCTTCTGATGTTCTTGGATTCCTCAAACGGTCGACGATTACCAAGCACCCCATCCACAACAACATTTCCTCCCGTCAATTCTTTTGGCTTTATACTAATAACTGGTCACAATAAATCCACCCCTCACAATTGCCCCTTAGCTAATCCCTCCTCGAAGAGTGCTCAGCTCCTTGTTGCCGAGAGGCATGAGCTATTTATGCAGAGCCTGTTTTGTCGTCAAGGGCTCTTTCCATTTCAAATTTTCCGGACGTATGCATTTCGATGTGACGTCATTAAATGCAAAGAGACATTTGGATTACTTTTGGGTCACATTTGACAAACCCTGCAAAGGCGCCTTTTTGCAACCTGCAAAATACAATAAAGAGAGTCAATCTTCTTCCTTACGCTTCCTTCCCATCTCCAGAGCTTCTTGACAAATCCTCTCCCTCCACTCCTTCACCCATTGTCATCTTTGGCTTACCGTTGTCATCTGTCGCCACCCGCTCTTCCAATTTCTTGGTGTAAGTCTGTTATACCATTCTTTTGATAGCGCAAAATGACTAAGGAATTCAGAAACATGCTTTTTGACGAGAATGTGACCAAGTTTAGAGAGGTGTAAAATATGTTCGTCTCTTAGGGAGAAGGAAGGGTGTTAGACCCCTCCAACAATAACAACGCGATCGTTATGGCCCTCATTGCCATCGTTGCAGGGGGACCTCTTTAGTGAGATTTTCTGGAAAATCTTACCTCGCCAACTGAATGGAAAATTCTCTTGCAGTCTCTGGTAGTGGGCTTTCCGGGATCTCATGACTGCTAATTGACAAGTTGCAGCGGAGTTTGAAGGCGAGACATCAAAACCGTCACTCATCTACAAGCCGGAGAAGTACTGGTTGAGGCCTAGAAACAGACACCATCATATTGTTGAGGTTCTGCTCAGTACGGGTAAGAATTTGGACAATGTTTCGCAAAGGTTTAAGGGGACTAGAACTCCCCCCCGTGTTGTTGCCCCCCTCGGCTTACCAGAGTGGACTTCTCTTATTCTATGTAAACAAACTCGTTTGTCTTTGTATCAAATCATTTGTTTTAATCCAGCTCTTAACTTTTTATCGAATAGCTTTTCAGCTTAAAAAATTTAGCATTCGGTTTTCATTAGTCGATTTTCAGCACCCTAGTTGGTAGAGGAAGCCCCTGAAGTCTATATACCATCACATGATGCTTCTTAACTAATAGAGCCAAATATCTAGAGAAGTTCCAGAACTTTGAACCTTGGTTGTGAATTGTGTGATGCAATTCTAGCTAGGAGTGCGCAAAAAACCCGCGACCCGACCCAAAAGGTCTTGGGCGGGGGACGAACATGTGGTTTGGACGGGTGCGGGTTCACTTTCTATTAAAAATCAATTTTCGGTTCGGGATTCGAGTTGGTGCATTCCTTATCCGTGGGATCGGGCCCAACCTGACCAACCTGAAGGGTAAACCCAACCCGACCCACCATAAAAAAATCGGGCTCGCGGACGGTTCTTACCACCTGTTCGGTTCGGTTTCGGGCCTACAATATTGTTACCCGACATGGTCGGTTCAAGGTCAAACCCGACTTGTCCGACACGTGCACGCCCCTAATTCTAGCCCTTCGTGTAAAGCCTATGGGAACGTAGGTCAGACAATAGTTCCGGTTGTGATTCCTATAGTTCTCTTTATTTAAATTTTCCAGAAAAACTGAAGTGTTACTCATCGTAGATCACTGTTCACGGCCTCTAGAACAGCCCTGTAGTTGCCTCAAAACCCTACCTCTTTGTTAGCCATACAAACCCTAAAATCCCCACATCCTACCTAAGATACGCTAAAATCAAACTCTGTTGAGTTCTAGTACACAGGCACACTCATCATTGAAGGACGAACACGAACACCAACTCATGAGATCGAACGTGACTTGTTACAGGTAAAGCTCTGTGTTGGTTATCACAGCTCGTGGCCATCATTTGCACTAACATATCACATGGTAGCGTGGATGCTGGTGATCAATTTCAGGATGGGCCATGTTTCCAATGGCCGAGCAAAAAGAAAAACAGCCAAGTTATAAGGAAATCCAAGTCCAAAGAGATCGGTTACTGGGCATCATCTCAAGCTACTCGTTAAGAATATTAGCCTAAGAACAACTTCGTAAGAGAATATACCCGATGGGGAAGAAGGCGCAAGTACAACTACTAGAGAACACTATTTCTGATGCTTTTAAAATCAACCATAAAGCTACACACAAGACCAAAGCAAACACCGATAGGGATAAAAGTGGTATATATACCTTGAGCGACATCCCAGATGGTGAACGATGAGCTCTCGTATGAACCAGATGCCAAATATGTAAAAAGAGGTCAAGGAGATTTCCAATTCACAACCACAACAAAAACACATATAATCCAATCATACAAAATTTTATAGTTCAAGTGGATACAAGATTAAATCTTCATCCTAACAGTTTATTGCAAACTAATAAATAATCTTCAGTCTATTAATTCTGCACAAAGAAAACAATTGAGCTAAATACTGATCAAGGGGGGAATAGATTACATGATTTACAAGGACATCCTGCATGCAGAGAAGAATGACCACAAAATTCCCCTACATGGCAAGACAACAAATTAATTAACTTGAGGAATGTAAAGAAGTTTCACTAGTTTGGATATCTTCCATCTGGACTCCAAGAAAGTGCACTGATTTGTTCATCATCATGGCTTCGAAGAAAATCCACGAGAGTCCATCGAGCTCCGGAGCCCCTAGAGAGGGTGCCAGATGCAACTCCAGATCTGACAGATGCTATATTGCCAGGATTACTAGCTGTCCATATGCAAATTCCACCCCTGCTCAATCCATATTGAAAGTACTACCCAATAAGAATAATCCGAAAACTGTTCTGTAAGTCTTCTAGAGCACTATATACTTTCAGCGAAAATGCAGCAACGCTACGATACTTACTTGCATGCTACAGAGAGTGTCCTTCCACCATTTGGCCGCCACTCAAGGAGCTTAACATCTCTTTGGGACTCATGGGTCAGAATGAATCGTTCCTTCCCTTCTGTTAGAGGTAAAGACAAGCAATTCACTGGAACAAAGTACTACATTTGGAGGCATCTAAAAGGATGATGAATTAAGAGCTCTTTGACAGTGCATAAAGCGTAGAGAGAAGCAACCATCCATGTCCTATCAATTAAAGTATTAACTGACCAGAATCCTCATAGTCGCGAATTGTGACATGATTAGGCCCAGAAATGAATGCTAAAATATGTTTATGCTGATGCCAACTCACACCGTGAAGATCAACCTCTGGCAAAGATTTTACCTGCAGAAATGACAGCAGGGAAGAAAATAAAAATGCTTCAGATCACATAATTGTTTCCGTTTTATCTTTTCTTGTCAGGAAAGTGAAGTAACCAATAATTGCAGCTATTCAGATGCTCCAGTCATCTATTTTTGCCTCGACTTATGCAACTCCTGGACACTAAACATTTCAAGAGCATTTTTGAAAAATTCATGGTAAAGCCATGTCCAACTTGCAAGCTTAAATGGTGTCATCCAACATAAAACTCTTGGAACATGATGATGATATTTTCTTGCGCTCGGAGAAAAAAATGTTACGATTGCCTGCTTAAGAAGTGCAAAATTATGAAGACAAAAATACTATAGCCATTCTCTAGATACTCTTGTATAGTGGGATGGTTCATGCTCCAATATGATGGAATAGTATGATGGTTTCAATTCTTTAATACATAAGTAAAACATATATGGATACCTAGAAAATCCGTGCTCAAGACCATACCAAGATTGTCTCTAGGCATATTTCCACCTGAATGTCGGGTATCCAAAAGTCCTCTATTTTCCATCTACACCCTAGGCCGGTAGCAGTAGGTACTTCACTTGGGACCAAAGAGACATGCGAATTGAAGGCTAGAGCAAAGGGTTTATCAAGGAGGCAGAGCATGCCCTTGGTGAGCTCTACCTTGACGGGTCATAGAAAGGACACCGACTAGACGTCCGACATCTTGGAACAAGTATCATACCTACCGCCTCACAATTTCTTGATACGACATCCACAAGTCATTCTGGGCCTAGGTCTTGTGGAGGAGATTCTATCACGTCCAACCTGCAGAGCCAACAAGGAGGGGAGACTTGCCCGACTGTGAGTTGGATCCTTCCTCCGACCTTCTGTACAAGGGAGGTCCACACCTATATAAAGGAGGTCCAAACAATCAAACATACAAAGACTACACTTCAACAACCCTAATCAATATCTAGTTGTCCACTCTCCACTCTCCAGTCCTCTCTCTCTCTCAGGCTAACCTGAGCTCTCTCCTCCACCTCTGGTTATCTCGAGCCATTGCAATACTTACCATATTTCTGGAAGGCCACATCAGGCACACTTACAATTCTAATTTTAATCGAAGTAAATATGCAATAAGACATACACCAGACAGGGCAAATGGGCATCATTGACACGATTGTCATGTAAAACAAATGATGTAGATTATTCACCCTCAAATTCAAAACGCTGAGTTGAATTATGCATAATCATATATCAGCAACAGAGGTCAAGGGATAACTAGGCCATTTCGGCATCTTTTGATCACTTTCTACATTTTGAAGCCAGCCTATTGTCTATAAGGCTTTATAACTTTGTAAGGTAGGGTAGCATTCCAATAAGCAAAGCAATGACATGAACCTTCTTGTGATAAAAACTAAAATAGAATAAAAGAAGAGAAGAGTCTCACTTTGAGGGGGAACGACCTCCGATTGGCTCGCATTGAGGAGAACCATAACTCTTCTTCACCATAGGATACTCTTAATAATTTTCAACTTCCTTTTTATATACACAGCCGTCATATACATAAAGGAAGATATAACAAACAAACAAAAAGGTAAGCTAAATACATAACACCGCTAACCACATGACCTTTAGTGGATAATAACAACATAACTCCACTAACTAATTTTGAATAACAATCAAGAGAGCTGAAACATTGAAATCCGTAACTAGTTTCCAACATTTCAAGAATTATAACAAAACTACACCCCAAAGAATCTGATAAGTAATTGAAGAGGGGGAATACTTACATCAACCTGATGGAAAAGGCGTTTGAGGGAATCACTAAAGATCTCCCTCAATGCTGTTGACCAGCTGTTCCTTTGATCACTCTCTTCAATCCTTCCTCGTTGCTCTGATCCTTGTTCGGGACTTGGTGACGATATTAGATGGTCTGTCTGAAACGAAACTGGACTGAACACAGTTCCCTGCAATTACCCACCACACTTAATCTTTTAACCGTACAAATATAAACATAAGTATGTAGCTATGTTTGGTTTAATGGAATGGTTATTCCTATGGAATGTCTACTTAGATGTTTGGTTCACTAAAAATTGAAGGAATAGCCATTCCACATGGAATTATTATTCATCCAACTAAAGGAATAGCTATTCCAATTGAAAAGTAAAAGAATTACAATTCCATTCCACCATCCCTTATTGGATTGTTAATGTCACTCACATAATTACATATGCCACTCCAAAATTTGCTATTGCCGCTCCAGAATTTGCTATTGCAACACCAAATTTTAGTATTGCCCCTCCAAAATTTCCTAATGCCACCCCCAAAATTGCTATTGCCACTCCAAATTCCATTCCATTCCATTCCATTCAGATGTGACTCTAGCATAACAAACACAAGAATTGGAATGCAAATTTCATTCTTGCTATTGATCCATAGCCACAACCAAACCTAGGAAGAGGAATGATTATTCCAATCTCAATTCCTTCAATTCCATTCCAATTTACATCCCATTACATCCAACCAAACACACCCTAAGACCCTATCCATGTGTACGAATGACGACAATGAATAATACAATAGGTACACTCACAGAGACACGCTTAAATTCATTCACACGATAACAGGACTTACGAGAATTTTGGCGTAGGTTTCCTTAGCTTGGTCGTCTGCGAGGGGCTCGGCCGCCGTAACTGCAGTTTTATGCATTTATTGACAGACGAATGAATACATATAGAGATTTGTGAAAAAAAAAAAAAACTGTGTACAGATATTCGGAAGTGGAGGACCAAGAATTCATGCAACCAATTGAGATAGAGTTATCTAGTGTGTGTGTGCGCGCGCGCGCGAGAGAGAGAGAGATATATTCATACTCAAGTTTCTGTTAATTTCGCAGATTGTGACTACACCAGGAGAGGGAAAAGAAGGCATTTTTGAATGCTTTTAGAGTTGTTTGAAAACTGTTTTCGTTGGGTTGGGGAGCGTAGACTGAGGTAGATTAGGGTTTATCGAACTGCGAAACCTCCGAACTCAAAACCTCAAATCGTACTTTATTCTCCGAAATCATATTTTGGTGGAATCACATTACACACCCCTTTATTCTCCGAAATCATACTTTCCACGTCTGTCAGATAATTCTTACGCCCCGTCCCGCTCTCTTTCTAATGGTAATTTCAAACTCATACATGATGAAAATAAGAAATAAATTTTTAAATTCTTTTTACCATTTAAAAGATCTTAATGAGATCAATCAAATAAGATTCATATTGGTAGAAAAATTATTTGCCAAACGCATGATTTTTGAACTTGAAATTACCTTCATTTTCTAAAAGTTTCTTTTTTGAGAAAGTGGAACACCCTTACTCTATTGAACGTCGTTAAAAAGACAATGAAGTTACTCAAAAACCCTCCAATTGTTCCCGATTTTTCCCCTCTTCTTCTCCGTCATCTCTCTTCTCCCCTGATCTTTCGCTCCCCCATATCTACCCATTATCCCAAACCACCATAGCCATCAACCATTTTTCTTAAACTTGAACTCTTCACAACCACCACAATCACCACCGCCTCGTAACCACCCACCAACTTTTCGATTCTATAGCCACCATTCCTAACAGTTGAGTGCATTTTTTATGACGAATGTGGTGCAGTGTTGGCACTAGCAATGGGTGAATATGGTGGTCGTGGTGGTGGTGAAATTGTGTTAGTAATGAATAATGAAAAATGATGTGAAACTATGAAAATTTTATAGATCGTAAAGTATATGACTTTGTCCGAATCATTGTTACAACTTTGTGGTAGGATCATTGTGATTCACACTTCACAGCTAAAAAATTTACGTGGTTGTTCTTTTAACTTTGTCGAGGTCCTCTTTACTGAAACCATAAAAAATGTTTCCTTGAAATATTTCTAGCCAAATCAACAAATTGTTTATATCGGGTTTTTTTTTTTTCCACTGTTTCATCTTGGAGTTCTTGAAGGTTTTATGTTATCTATGTGACAATTTGAGTGAGTCAAGCATGTGCAGGTGGGTGGGGTATTATTGTTTAATTGAGGAGGGATGAGGTAGAGAAATGGAAGGGTAAATTTGGTATTTCAAGGTTTAATTCGTTAATCTTTGATTTTCGTCCACAAGCCAACTCACGGTCAACTAACGGGTGGACTTAAGCGTGGAACAATTTTATAAAATAAGAGTGCGAGAATGATTTCTTATAGAACAAGAGGGGTGCCAGTGTGATTATAATGAAGTGAAGGGAGCGCCGGTGAAATTTACCCTTTTCCCTTTTCCCCCTCCCTCTGGTACTTGGAATTGAAACTCAGGGAAGACGACGACGATTATAACACCGGCTTCTCTCTCTCTCTCTCTCTCTCTCTCTCTCCACATCTTTCTCGCTCTATAACCCACCTTCCTCTAGACGCCTAACACCATGAAAATCCTGCAGAAATTCACACACACAATCCTCAAGCTCGAACCCTTTTCCACTGGGCTCCCATTCGGGCCATTCAACTCCACAACCCAACGGAGGTGGAAGAAGAGACCAGTTTCCACGGCACAAACCCGCTTAGAATCCCAAAGAACCAGAGACTCAAAACTCGACAAACTCACGAGTCGACTCAACCAACTCGCCCGGTCCCTAACCTTCCACCGGCTCATCTCCGCCCGGAAGCGCAGCCCCTTCGTCTCCCTCCACCTCATTTCCCGCTGGAAAAACGTCGTCCGCCTCAACGTCTCCACCACCATTTTCTTACGGAAATACCCCCACGTTTTTGAGGTATTTACTCACCCCCTTAGAAGAATTGCTTGTTGTAGAATCGGTAGGAAAATGAGGGATTTAATCCAAGAAGAAGAGGATAGTATTAGGGAATTGGAATTGGAAAATGTTCTTAGGATAAAGAAGCTTTTAATGATGTCTGTAAATGGGACAATTCTTATACATGGGTTGAGACTTGCTAGGAGGGAATTGGGATTGCCTAAAGATTTTCGCGAATCGATTTTGCAAAAGTATAGTAACGAATTTAGGTTGGTTGATATAGAGATTGTGGGTATGGTTGATAGAGGGGATGTGGGTGTGGCTGAGGTGTGCGTAAGCTGCTGGCCCGGACAGCCTGAGTTATCAGAGATGGGTATGGGTGAGGTCCGCGTAAGCTGGCCCGGACAGCCTGGGTTATCAGAAATGGGTGTGGCAGAGGTTGAGAAGTGGAGGGAGAGAGAGTTTAGAGAGAAATGGTTGAGTGAGTTTGAGACTAAGTACGCGTTCCCGATTAGTCTCCCGACGGGGTTCAAGATTGAGGCGGGGTATAGGGAGAGGTTGAGGAATTGGCAAAGGCTTCCTTATGTGAAGCCTTATGAGAGAAAAGAGGTGGTCAGGGTTCGCACTTGCGGAGGGGCTGAACGGTTTGAGAAGCGAGCTGTTGGGATTCTTCATGAGTTTTTGTGCTTGACAGTAGAGAAAATGGTTGGGGTTGAACGATTAGTCCACTTCCGGAAGGATTTGGGTATCGAAGTTAATTTGCGCGAGGTTATATTGAAGCACCCGGGGATTTTCTATCTGAGTACCAAAGGGAGTTCACAAACTGTTTTTCTTAGAGATGCGTATAGTAAAGGGTGTTTGATTGTGCCGAACCAAATTTATGCTGTTCGGAGGAAAATGTTGGACCTTATTTTGACAGGTCGTCGAAATACTAGAGAACTGAGATCGCAAACAGAAGTCAACGATGAGAGTCGTAGTGTTGCGCAAAATGTGAATGAAGGGGGGACGAGGGATGGTGACTGGGTTATTCCACTTCTGGACAATTTTAAGGATCAAAGTAACGCAGATAAGCTCAGTGAGATATAACCTTCAAGGAAATCTGCTTTTCAGAGAACAAAAGTAAGAATACAGCCTACATCTAGACATCAACATTCTCAGTATTGGACTGAACACATGGTCCCTGCAAGAAGAGAAAATTAATGGTGGTTTCAAGGAACTGACTCTCGAATTTCTCATGCAGTAGGATAAATTAAACAAATACGATCAAAAGACATTGATGCGCTTGTTTAACGTTTCATGTAAACTAGGAATCCTGCATTGATACTTTATAACATTAAACAACTACGGCCAACTTTCTTTTCCTGTGCCAAATGATGCATCATGGGTGGTAAGGAAACTTCTCAAATTAAGGGATATTTGCCAAGGCTGGATCCGGTATTGCATTGGGGATCGAGAAGATACATTTTTTTGGACTGACAATTTGCACCCCGTTGGTGCATTGTACGAGCAGTTTGGTGAATCCATTGTTCCAAATAGGGGCAGGGCTTGGCGGGCTAAGGTATCCTCCATCATTGTACAGGGGAGTTGGCGGTGTCCAAGACAGAGGAGTCGAGTTATGATGGAGGTTATGCGTTAGACTCCTGCAAATTTTCTTCCAAATTCATCGACTAAGGATAAAGTAATATGGACTCTTTCTCTAGATCGTTGTTACTCTGTCAAGACAGCATGGGAGGCATGCAGGCATATGTATTCTTTTAAACACTGGCTTTGGTTTGTATGGTTTAGCCAGAATGTGCCACGGTAGAGCTTTATTCTTTGGCTTGCAATCTTGGAGCTGTCTTTCCACCAAGGATAAAATAGCCAACTGAGGGATATCCATTAATCCAGTTTGTGTGTTGTGTATAGTCTCATGCCCATTTGTTTTTTGATTGCCAATTTTCTTTGATGATTTGGAGCCGTGTTCTGCATAAAAATGACATTTTCAGAACACCTCTTCCTTTGAATCAGGAGCTTGTGTGGACTGGCGCTCAAAGGAAAGGTAAAAGTTTTTGTAGTACTATATACAAGTTATCTTTGGCAGCAACTACTTACTTCCTGTGCGGTGAGCGCAACATGAGGATATTTCAGAGCAAGAGCAGGGATGTAGATGGCCTAGCTGCTGTGATTTTTTATGCGATTAGAACCAAGCTTTGTTCTTTTAATTCTGTAAAGTTTTCTGGCCTTAATAGGAAAATATGTAATGCTTGGTTACTTGATTCTAGAATTTTTAGGATCAATTATGGCTGAGAGGCTCCTGTATAGTCTTGTTGTTCCCTGTATTGTTGTTCAGGAGCCTCTTAGCATTAGTTCAGATTATTGTTCTTAATGATTTCAAGCTACATGGTCTGCTTTCATTGTTTAATCTGAACTAATTTTGATTATGATCCCACTTAGAGAATAAAATAGGGGAAATAGGATTTTGATGTCCTCGTTTTTGCATACGGAGTTGTGTCATTTCATCCATCATAAAATGTATGGGATTTATGGCGTTCCATACTTATTTGACGATTCCACATTTTTTTAAACCTGTGTGCCTAGTGTCGTTGACTCGGTAGTGAAGGGAACAAGTTCAACTGTTCAAGTATGATGTTTAGCAGGCAAATCTTATTTGAGGGAGATTCATGATAAAATTGTGTTGCTCAGATGCGTAGATATCGAGATGATGTGTTAATGCAGAAGAGATGAACAGTTGTACCTTCATTTGACTAAAGGTTGGCCAGGTGCATAACTTTTCCCTTATAGTGGATATTGATTGCGGAGCTTCAGTTAGGGCCGCTCAGTTGATGGAAAAGGAATGGAAAGTGAGAAAATATCCAACTTTCTTGCATTTTTTGTGTTCAATTTTCTTCCTTTTCCTTTTAGCCAGAGTATTCACATGGATTTTTTGAAGTATTTTTTAATTCTTCCCCCCTAGAGCTTTACAACTCACTCTAATTTTTTGATACGATGGAGTTCCTGCAACCTCAAGGTCTCATTATACATGAAACCAAGTTAGCTTTCCAGGATTCGAGGAATGTGGGAAGCCTGGGATCTTGGATGTCCGTGCTTGTATCCAACATTCATTCATTCCTTCGAAAATCATTTCCCAATGCATGCTTGTTCAACCTTTGAGGCTGGCAACCAAAGTGTTGCGAATCCATGAATGGTGGGCGTTCATGGCATTTCTTTTTGCTAATGAAATTGTCAAAATCAGGGAGGAAAGTCAATCTTAGCCTCAAATGGGAAGGTTTGCCTATGGGAGGACCAATCATATCTGAAAGCAGTATGACAAATGGGGCATGATCTGACAAGGTCCTAGGAAATTTTCTGAGCACAGCAGAGGGTAGTTAGCCTCAACTCATAATTTGTGAGTGCACGCGTTCTTTGTATTAGCTGCCCTTCTTCTCAGTATTCCTTGTCAAGTGGAGACCAACACATCCATGGCTCATCACGCGTCAGACATTAACATTTTATAAATATGTTCTTCGATTATTTGAGGTTGGAGTAAAGTTCCTACGGTTGTCTTGACCCTCAAAGTCGATGAAAACAGTTGCGAACTTGTGGCCATCAATGAGCTGGTTGTTCTGAATCTTCTGATTTGATGACTCCTCAGATTATTCCACAAGGGCTCTTTGTTTCTTGGGTTTGCAATTTTTTGGTCTGCAAAAAAACATCCCACTTGCATACTTATTCTGGTTTTGATGCAATTAGGAGGAGGACAGGCCATTGCCGTTACTTTCTCAGGATCACAAAGCATCCTAGGCAGTGGAACAATGTGCTCGAGAGAGTGAAGCCTATAGTATAAAAAAGAAAGAAACCAAGCACCCCCAATTCCAGTTTCATAACCACGATAACCTGGGATCTATGTGCCACTCTTAGTAGCACGAAGCGGGAGGGGGAGCGGGAGCGGGTGCGCGGGAGCGGAGGCACCTAGAAGCTCCTAAGGTTGGGAGCGCCTAAGAAGCGTATATAGATTTCATATAAATACGTATATAAAGTATCTTTAAATACTTAACCATTGAAGGAAAAGTGATTACTGATGAGAATTTTCATGATCTTCAAGGGTACTTATAGGAAGTTAGATATTTTCAATTTGCCAAACTTCTTGAGTGATAAGATTTTCATATTTTTATTTCCACAATGGCATATCTCCCTTAAGAATAAGAGAATAGTTGCCTTAACCATCCAATAAGCTCCCATGTTAGTTGGGAGCGAGCTCCCGTCTCAAGGGGAGCGAGCTCCCCTCAAGTTCCCATCTTGGGAGCGCCGATTCGCGCTCCCGTCTTGGGAGCGCACCCATTTTAGAAGAATCCTGCTACTAAGGTTCCACTTCCACCACAAGTCCTTCATAGTTCTTATAAAAGCAGTTCTTTGACGCCCTGACGGATCCATACCAGTGTCTGTGTGAATGCTAAACTGGGAATTTAAGCATCAAGGTAGTCTGGACGCCAGTGGCGAGAGTACCATATGCGGATTTGGTTCCCTTAGGAATGCCTGTTGACACTCTTTGCACATTGTGAAATGGGACTCGTACTTCTCTCGGCTGGCACAAACCAACCGACCTGAATCCACTTTATTGGCCTGTTGAACTTTGTCAAGTCCCATGTTTGGCTAATCAATTAAAATGGGAGAGTGCATGGGGCCAAGTTTCCAATAGTGATGGACACGGCAGCGTTGGAGTTTTGCTTCCATGTCAAAGGTCAGGTTTAGTTTAGCAGTTCACTTTTAGTTTGTGCATTCAAGGTGTTTTCCATTTGTCATACGCAATCTGCGTGTTTTATTAATAATTGGCTTTGACAGTGCATGAACTAAACATTATAAGTAGGAGCTCCAAGTGTAATTGTTTTAAACACTCATCTCAGTTTGTTTAAATCCTGTCATTTATCCTGCTCTTGCAACTTATTCCTCATAAATTTAAGAATTGCTAACTTCATGGTTAACTTTGTCAATTTTTTTCCACGATCAGTTTTGTCTAGACCCTCATTTGGTTGTTGATAAAAGTGAGAAGAAAAGTAAAAAGGGAATAGAATTTTTTCTGCTGTCTAAAAGGGGAGTGGAGTTTTGAACTGTAGTACAATGTTCTGTAAACAGTTATGGATTCTCACGTCAATAGACCCATAAGTCATTGCCTTGTTTTGGCTGGATCCTTTAAATGGTAAATGTTTTATTTGTAAAATTTGTGTAGCTCATTTATTGTAAACTGGTTGAGAAAATGTGTATGAAATTAAGCATTTTTGTGTTTTTTTCAGGTTATGCTGACTGACCTCTTCTGAAAAGCCTTGCCTTTATAGACTGTCAAAGGCCACAAAACTTGCATGCCTCCGCCATGATCCCCGCCTATATTGCAAGCCTCGATAAATTTACCAATACATGGAATGAATCTAGAAAACCATGTCCTATGGTTCAGGAAATAGATCAGTTCTCTGGAACAAGTGCAAGTACTAATCAAGTTAATTACGCACATACTGTTGTTTTGAGGAAACCATTGGAGGGTGAAACCCAATCCTGTGCATTCAGCTACTGTGTTCTTCAAGGTCAAGACTATTGTACATCATTCGTTGACAAAATAACAAAAAGTTTGAGTGCACTCAAGCATGAGAATGAGGTAATAAAGCAGACTGAGTGAAAATAGAGTTCCCGCCGGGATCCATTGGTCCCCTTAGTGAAATTTGTATTGTAAAGCTATTTGCTTCTGTTCGATGAGTTACTCTTGACCGTCAAACTCTGTCCGACTCTAGCTCCTGATCCTCTGTTTCCATGCTCGGCATAGTAAACTGTGTACTTTACGATCTTCCCCTTCCGGCCAACCTTTGGGGTCAGTTATGTCATCCAGAAAGCTCTGCATTGATGACCATTGTTGGGAAATTCACCCATGGCCTGCCCAGAAATGTTCCAAGTTTTGGTAGGTGTAGTGCAACTGTGATATTCCAATTGTGAGTTATTGTGCTGGTTTTATCTGTTATGTATTCCTTTTGCTTGGATTGTGTGCATAAATCCTATTGTTTTGAAACACAAATGTGCATCTCCAATTCTAAGATGCCGGTGGATTGTGTGCTTAAATCCTATTGCTTCTATTGCTTCGAAACACTACAGTGCATCCCCAAATATAGTCTACGAGAAAGTCGGGCACAACAACATGCACAACATGCTTATGTGGTACAGTCTCATTGGTAATTGAAAACTAGCAATATATTCGTCAATGAAACACTATCAGAGAGATCTCCCTTTACTAAATCCCTATAATGCCTTTGTTAGACCACAAACTTCTGTAAAAAAAACTGTCACCCAACTGAAATCCAAACATTTGGGTTCTCAAATATCATGGTAGCTCAACCCTTAGCCAAGGCCAAAATCTTGCTTGGAATATATGAAGTGAAATAAAGTAAAAGTAATGCCAGTCATGTCATTCCTATTCGGAAGGGGTGAATTATGAGAGTGATAAGTGGAAAGTGGAATAGTAAAGTGATGTAGTAGAAAAGCTGTGTATGACTAAGAATGACTAAGAACAGTAAGGTAGTATAATTGGTGTGTGATGATGTAAGCTGTGAAGAACAGTAAGGTAGTATAATTGGTGTGTGATGATGTAAGCTGTGAACAGTAAAATAGCATTATTGGTGTGTGCACCTCCTTAAGCCTATAAAAGGAGGGCACCCTTTCTTTGTAAGGAACTAAGTAGAGTGTGGTTTCAATAATGCATCTCTTTGTGTTCTCCCTATTACTCTCTTTTTCGATCCTAACCTACTTCGTGTTTGTATCCACTTTGTGCCAATCAATTTGGGCACATGTGGCATTTAGTCAGATTCTTCCTCCAGAAGTAGTATAATTGGTGTGATGATGTAAGCTGTGAAGAACAGTAAAATAATATAATTGGCGTGTGATGATATAAACTGTGAACAGTAAAATATATGTTGTGTATGTTGTTATGTTCCTAGACCACCGCTACAGTACGCAGAATACAGCACCCTACAGAGTTGCCTATGAAACGCTATCGCACAGGCATGTAGTGCAAAATTTATGTAGTGGGTTGTGTTCGTAGACCACCTCTACGGTCTGTTAAATACAACACCCCTGCAAGCTTGTTTCGAGATGATCCGTCTGTTTCTCGGAAGGTGATTCAAGGAAAACAACAGTGTCTCTTGTATCTTGCTTGGAGAGATGAATTTTAATGATGCTTAGCTTGCATCTGGAGATACTAACTAGTTTATGCATCATAGTGATGGGATACGATTATGGAACCTGTTCATCTTATATAGTATACTATTTGATTCACTCACAAAACATCAAATCTCCAAATACTTGATTCACTCACAAGACATCAAATCGTCGTTTTGTTGGTAGATCTAATATTCCGAGTCCAAGACATTGGCTATTTGCAGAATTTTGCATTGCTTACATCATACATATAATTGTATATTAGCCTGCTAGCCTTATTAGCCTGCTAGCCTTTTGACCTTTACAGACAAATAGTACAGACATACTACTATTATCTTTTTGACTATCTTTACGTACCTACAAATCCTGACAATAAGGTAATAGTAGTATGTCTGTACTATTTGTCTGTAAAGGTCAAAAGGCTAGCAGGCTAATAAGGCTAGCAGGCTAACATACAATTATATGTATGATGTAAGCAATGATGTTTGCACCGATGTTTGTATTCCCTCCCTTCGCCTATAAAAAGGGAGCTCAGCATGTTGCAAAAATAAGTTAGAAATTCAAGTCAGCTTAGTTAATAAGATCAGTGTATTCTCTAATATCTCTCCTTGCTTTCTCTTCTCACCTTGTGTCTGAATCAGCAAAGGCTGTAAGCTTAAAAATTCAGTGGAGAAAATACAGAATGCATTTTCTGTATTGCGATTTACGGTTGGAAAATATACCCACAAGAAATTTGGGCATCAATTTGAGACGTGGGGATGTATTAACAAGGTCAGGAAGAAAAATGAGTTTGCATGAAATTGTCATGAACTTTTCTTCCCATTCGAGGACCCATTTACAATCCTCTTTCACTGAGAGCTTTGAGAGAGCTAGCGGTGGCGTGAATCGAGAGAAATATGAATGTCGAAGTAGAAGTGAGAAAATACCCTACAAGTGAGCGGGAGCTTCAAGTTGGGTATTATTTCTCTCATTGTAATCCATTAACATATAGGAACTCTCATTTGGCCGCGTACGTAGACATCCTGTATAATCTTTTCGTTTAGCATTTGGCTTCTGGCGTCCGTCCTTGGTTGTGTCTGCCCACATGTTGATCCCCGCCGGTTTTTCCCCCCGGGTTAACCAGTTTTTGGCCCAACGGCTAGGAGATCTAGCGGCTCTGGATGGCACGGTCAACGTGGTCTCCCGCCGTGTACATTGTTGAGTGTACCGGTCCTTGCCTAATGGTACGGTGAACAGTTGAGCATCCACGGCAGTTGGGTTGTCGATGAACCGGTTCATCTTTCCGTTGGGAGCCTAGTGGCAGCACAGTGGTTTTCGGGAGATGATTGGTTCGCTGGCTGTGGTGGTTGCTGTCTTGCTGTCAAGTCTTATTTTTGCGGGTAAAAAAAAAAAAAAACATTCCAACAGTATCAATGGATAAAATCTCAGACCATTGTTTTTTTCTCGGAATCTCAGACCATTTGGTAGAGCAAATACCCAAGCAAATAATGGGGTGCTGAACATGCACAATCACCTGAGAAGGCGAAGATGAAACTGTTAACTAAACGGAAAATCATGTGTACCAGCTTGAACACTTGTTATAGGGCAAAGTTGCTTTTGAATAGTTGAGTAACCTGTGTGACAAACTCAACGAACTTCGAGCTTTTGAAAATAACTGACAATACAAACACCAAATCTATGTTTTGATAACTCAGAATCTAGCCCATTGAACTGACTAATTCAGCGAGCATCATAAAACAAAAACCGCTGTCTACTTAAAGAAGGCAACTGGAAGGATTATACTGAAGGGCCGCCTAAGTCGTTCATAAGAGTATTAAAGGTCCAATAAAATCAGTTAAACCTGCAATCGTCCAAGCAGTTGGGTTAATATCTTTCGTCATTCAAGCAATTGGATCATCGAGTACCATCTCGTAAAGGGGACAATTTGAACAAGAAGAAATCCTCCTCCATGGCACTGAATAGTGTGGGAAAATTCCGTATAAGCAAGGGATCAATGTGCTAGAACCGGGTCTCATTGCAGCGTCAAAGTAATTTTTCTTTTCCCATTCTCCAGAAGCATCGTCTTGAAACCATTCCCTCTTGGTGGCGAACCATTCTTTAAGCTGCCAAAACAGAGAAATGGTAACATACAAATGGCGGGTTCGGTACAGTAGATTGAAATCGTCATTTACCCAGCTCTCAAGCAAAAGATTCGTATATTGTCAAGAACAAAATTGGAGTTAGAACTACAAGTCTCAAAATGGACTAATATTTTTCTGTTCAAAAAAAAAAAAATTGGACTATTATTTTGAGCAAGAACACATTTTTAGGACGAAAACCATAGTTAACAACTTACACATGACACTATTCTTTCATCCTATGCTTACTAACCTTCAGACTGTGTTCGTTTTGGGTCTCAAAACCCAACTCATCTCTCTGCGCACAGTTCCCAATAAATTCTCTCTCTCTCTCTCTCTCCACTCATTACCCCCTCCCTCAAAACCCAAACTGAACAAACTTAATGCCTAGAAGCACTATGCAAATAAAGTCGAGACACAAGGGCAAACATTCAACATTGTTGATATGGAACTACTTGTCTACAACATAACGAAACTTAGGAAGAAGACAAACCATTTTAATTCTTTCCGAGACATCTTTCTAAATCACTCTCAAAGAATAAAAGGCGTGAGTTTCTGCCTAGGATAATAGAAAGCGAAACAGACTTAACAAAGGAAAAAAAGCGTACAATAACAGGACTAGCAACAATTAGAAATTTAGGATCACTTCCACCCATACAGAATTCCTTGCAGCCTGTATGCCCCAATTGGGAGAGATAAGGAACGGAGATAACAAAATGAAAAAGGAAAATACCAAGAAAAAAACTTTTGCAAGATCTAACCAACATTTTCTTTTTGCTCGACGAAAGTCAGCATCGGTAGTTATTAGTAAGGTTTGAATCCCAGTCAAATGCATGGAAATACGTGATGCCTACCACTTGGCTACCACTCCACTTGGAAGATCTAACCAACATTTCTGCCAACCTAACACGGAAGGTAGGAAATGAGACAAAAGATAGCTTCTTAAAACTGATAAATTCAAAAGAAGAAAAGAACCCAGTGATCATACTTCAATCTGACGTATATCTTCGATAATGCTGAGTAACTGTAACTCAACATTGATACACCTCCTTTTCTCTAATTTTTGGCAGGATGGAAAGTTCTTACTCTCTACATGACAAATTAAAGCATTTATGTAGGAAAGAGTACACGTAAAGAAATACAAGGAAATCCAACCCTAGCATACAATAAAAGGAAAGTTATCCTAACAAAAGAAGAATCAGATGTATGGTTCACCAAATGCTATACGCAGAGGAATCATATTAAAGATACTAGAAGTTAGCTGGCCTGTATCAACGAAGTGAATGCAAGCCTGAACTTTTATTTGATCATTGAAAAATCATCTCTCTTTTTTTCACAAGAGGAATTTTCCATACCACAGTTGTTCTTCAGAAGGACTGGGAAGGAGAAACGCAAGAAAACGCAAAGACCTGCCGACAAGAGACCCAAAGTTCAAATAGAGAACCCCAACTAGGAGGTGTTTTAAGTAAATAACCAACAAAGTTAATGATATCGCTTTCAGGCCACGCAGGCAAGTTTATAAAAACGTTAAGCATAACAAGAAAGTTGCCCTCGCTTTCAAGCCACCCGGGCAAGTTCATAAAAACATTAAGCATAACAAAAGATTGCATGTATCCTTCGACACCAGCCACCTATCCAAGCCTACACTGAAACAACGCAAAATAATTTCTGGCGTGTTAGCTTATCTACTGTACAAATGGCAAGTACCCAAAAAAGAAACAGCACAGAATAAGGACCAAAAAATTATGTCAAGAGTTGAGAAATAAATGGCACGAAGACTTGAGAAATTACTAATGCACGATAAGGGCACCAGAGTTACACACCTACATTTAGGAGATCATACTTTTTAAGGCTGACTGAAATGGTACTTTAATGGAGAATAGATTGTAGGAAAGGAGCACATGTTAGAACAATTTATTACCTGTGCATGATGACTTTTGAACTGTGTCTATGATTTTCTGCTCATGTCCCCATCCAGGATGGCACCTCGCACATGTTACTAAAGATATTTTCTCCAAAACATTCTGCTGTCCGTTTGAGTCCTCACCCAGCAAGTGTCTTTTAAACAATCCACTTTGTCCCCAAATATAAGAGCAAGCCATGAAATATGCGACCACAATTTTGGACAAACAATTAGCGCAGTATAAGGAGAAGAAGGTAAGCACATAAACTGGTATCAGAATAAGGATCCGTAAGTTCTGCATGCTAACTGAATGCCACCAGATGCAGAAAGGTCCAAACTCTCATCAGCAGTTAAGCACCACCAACAGCTAAAGGATGCCTACAAGCAGAAAACGAAATAGTAAATTGCTCATACCTCTGGGTGGGAACTCAGAAACTTAACATAATTGGTACAAGGAGTTATGAATGATACACAGAAAATGATGGAGCAACTGCTGCAACAACACGTAAAGAGGAAAAGGCCCAAGTGAAACTACAACCAGCTGCACTCCTCCTGACCACAAATTGACCATGAACTTGTCATAAGCTGTTGAAGCCATAGATCCCTAAGCAATAGGCAACTATCAGAGAGATCCTTAGGAAATTAGCCTGATAAATTGACCCTTTTTTGACTGAAAGTCTTGGCACCCATGTTTCAATACCATTCATGACCAAGGTGTTGATAACAAGTGAAATAATCAAGATACATTGCGATGAAAAGTTAAGCAGTAACTCTGGCATGTATTTTCGGTCCTACTCCTGCCACAATATCGTGCCCTAGACTTTCGAATCTGTCTCGGACAACCAACATCAACCCACACGCACAAACAAAACTTTTCCTTTGTATTAGTCTTCTTGAGCTTGAGAGAGAGAGAGAGAGAGAGAGAGAGAGAGAGAGAGAGAGTAGTCAAGAACCAGGCTTGGCAATGGAGGGTGAGGTGTCATGCATTGCTGAGAAGGAAGAGCCGAGGAGGTTTCATTAGGTTTAGCTCAAAGGACAAACCCAACAGCAGAGCCGATGGCAATGAAAATGAGACACTTGACGACAAAAAGTCACTGTTCTATGCATCCACGGATTCCACGCTTTATTTATGCTGTACTGGCTAAATTGTTGTGCAGCAGGCACGCAACAAAGGGCACATGGTAAGAATTGGTGTTGGAGTTCAGTTTGTAAAACGCCAAGCAGAGCAAGGTTGTATGAAACACTACTGAGACTAATTAGGAGATAAACAGTTGGTAAAATAAACATAGCAGCAAAGCTATGAAACAGAGCATCCCATAGGATAAGAAATAATTTGATAAAGATGCAGTTTTGGAAACATTTGTAAGTGAAGCAACCATCATTGCAGCACATGTTCTTCCTGTAACCTTCACTAGAGGGAGCAACTGTTTATACAGATCAGTATAAAAGGCAACTATATAACGGAAGGCCTGTAAACATTTCTCTGCCACATGCATTTATCATGTATGTCAAAATGAAATAGTGACATTATGAAATTTCAAGTGAAGTTCAACATAAAAACCAACAGTAGTAACTCCTAATCAATTTCACCATACCTTCCCATTGATTTAACACAAAGCGAAGAATCAATAATCAAAAAGGAATAAAAGAGAACAGAAGAAAAATATTCATCTTCCCCAGCAAACCAAATTATTTGACTTTCACGAGCTACAGTTCCTAGGTAAAGCAGGTGACCACTGATTCTCCCTCTCCTGTTGATACAATGGATGATTGGATTGAGAGGGTGTGCAAATGTACAGAACTAAAAATGTACAAAAGTGGCTTGGGATGTTTAGACATGTTTTCATGGACCTTAACTGTTGCACAAAAAATTACCCTTGTGCGTTAGCAAACGTGCAAGTTGCAGGACTATTGAAACACAAATACAAAGCATAACATAAATAGTGGTTACTGGTTAACGAAGGAGCAAAGAACCCTAGAAATGCAATTCAACAAGTGATCATGCATAAATGCTAGCAGCTGTGAAGCTGTTGGAACTGATAAACACGGCATTTCTTTGTCATATTTAGAGAGGTGGATAAATTGCAATTTTAAGGACATTTAAGGACACTGGATGAATTGTGGCATTTTTGTGAGAGATGTGGTTCTACACCTGTAAATCGCATGCTAACTATAGGCATCACCTCACATTTCTCAACCAGAAATTAAGCTGAATTGTACAGGACGCTCAAAACACACAAAATGGACACTAACCTCTGCAATGGGTCATTCTCAACAGCATGGTCCACGAATCCCATATGAAGGCCGATGAAGTGACAGTGTGACACCATTGGCAAACAGAGTACCAATATCAGATAGCTCATAGTCCATCCTGAAATCTCAACAGCATTCGTATGACGGTTAAGTTAAAAATTTAAATGCTAATCAATATCACTTCAAATCACATTTAATTATTAAGCACTAAAACTTTTAAAGAGCCATAAATTCTCACTTCCATAACCCTAGTTTAACTCACAAGTACCATAAAACCGCTTGATATCAAAGATGCGAAACTATGCTGTCCAATGCATCTGCACAATCTCCAGTTCAAAAGTTAATTACGATTTAAATACTAATTACTACAGGGGAGAAAGAAAAGAATGTAAGCTTGCACTATCCACTTTTCTTCAATCTAAGCTCCGAAGAATGAATTGGAAAGCACATCCCTATGCAAGAACGCACGGGGATACACATGAGAACCCGGGCAAAGTTAAAAGCTTTTACCTCCCCAACTACCCCCACCCCGAAAATGTACATCCCAAGTTTAGGGGGGGTTCCATACTATAGTAGCTATTGAGTTCTGAGCTATTCCACCCCGCCGGTACGGACATGAGAAAGTACAGGAATAAGGGGTGTCCTAATAGCTAGTGGTTCTGTAAGGCAGTCCGTCTTTGAACAGTAGTCGTTCTGCATCCCGCCATTCCTGACCTGAGGAAGGAATGTAATAAGGGATGACCTTCTTATAGCTGATATCGTTTTAGGAGTGAAACCAATTCTATGGCAATTTCTATGTAAGCCGAAGGCCTCTTGAAATGCTCTTATAGGTGATTACACCTTACTTTTGATATAGGCTCCTCTAGAGGCCTTCTCCACTGTTACGCTCACTACAATGGGCCCCCATGGGCCTCCTTCTCTACTTCACCTCCTCACTGGGTAAGGAAGATTTCTTAGACAGATTTGGGAGATAGTAGAGAAGAGCTGTAAAGGAGGGGACGGGCACTGCCGAGCTGTTTCTCGATACAGTTAAACCCCAAGAATTTCCTGCTCTTTGTCTCTGTCTCTTACTATCTAATCTGCTGTCATTCTT
This sequence comes from Rhododendron mucronatum var. ripense, assembly GCA_019656295.1. Lineage (NCBI taxonomy): Eukaryota > Viridiplantae > Streptophyta > Magnoliopsida > Ericales > Ericaceae > Rhododendron > Rhododendron mucronatum. Next base: position 836,651 of record BPLT01000127.1, on the reverse strand, counting down.
GTCTTCCATACAACCATACCGAAGTATGCCGTGAGTCTGGAGACAGCGTCAAAGTTATGGCATAAGGTAAGAGGTCACCACTCCTCTTCCTCGTTGGCTTTAAGTGCAGTGAAGTTACACCCAAAAGGCACAATGGCCGTGTTCCAACAATGAATGCCTTGTGCTCTTCTGTTACTTTTGTTTCTTGGGTCCCACTCAGAATCATTGTCAGCCCGGCTTATTATCGTACCCCCCCTACCATCACCAACCCATGGTCATTCATTAAGGGGAATAGATTCTATACCAATAAAGCAACCAAGCAAGAAGCTAACCAGACTGACAAGCCGAAGCACTCACTAGCAAAAACAGGACCTAATTGAAGAACCGAAAGCACCGACGAACGGAAAGCCTTCTTATGCCTTATTAGCAAGAGTTTTTTCTGGCAGTAGTACCTCCACCAGAGGAGCACTTTAACAGGACTTCAGCTTACAGAAAATAGGCCTACGAAAGATAAGAAAGAAGCAATAGAGATTGACTCATAACAGAAGGGATTCCCCACCTATCGTGCTAATAAGAAAAACGAGCGATTGCTAGCATCGAAGAGTGCCGCCCTCTCCCTTTAGAGATATATTTCCCTAACCTGGTTTGGAAATGTACAAAATTGATTAAAAATAGTCGGTGGTGGTCCTACTCTCTGGAGGCTATCATGCAACCGAGGTCCATCCTTGTGAGGATCCATCTCTAAAAGAGTAGCTGCCCTAGGACTTGCAGGCTGCAGCCAGTGATTCACAAATTCAAAAAGAAAAAACAGAAGCTTCAATTAAAATTGAAAGAGAATAACAAACAAAACCTGTCCTCTTAATTGAGCCGCCAAAACTAGTTGGAAAACTCAATCCTTTGAAAGTGGCCATCAAACGCATCGACGAGAAGCAGCTGGAAAAATAACTCTGAATTGCCTGATATCATTACTTGCAGAGGCCAATCAGAAATTGCTTTCACTCTTGGAGTGATGGAATGGATAATGTTTTCATCAATCTTCCAGAGACTTCATGTCGATAATCTCAACATTTCCGAAGCCCTCAAGGATTAAGAAAACAACTCCTTTCAAGGAATTCCCTCTGGATGGAAGATTATGTACTGATGATATGCAATTCGAGAATGACCATAATTTCCAAGCACATACCTCAAACTCAGGAAACCATTATCAAAAGATCAGAATATGTCCTATTATAGACGACACCAATGCTACTTATGTAATGTAATGAATTGTACATTACATTTTCCCCATATTTGTTTAACCAAATCAGAGTCATCAGACTAATCACTAATAACTACAAACAGAAAAAAAAAAAAAAAAAAAAAGCCAATCGTCAACAACAGGGAACTAATTGACTCTATAGCAGCCTTACAATTAGTAAAACTAGTTCATAAAATCTTTCGCCGCTAGGAATCTCTGGCAGAGTGCCAGTCATCTGCAAGCAATGGATAACGAGAACCTGAATACAATCCACGTAAAACCTTCAGAACAAGGATACAAAAGAATATGACTCTGCCCATTAATGAACAGCTTACCATATTTGGTTTTTGCATGATCATCAAAAGTACTCATGCAATAAACGATCTAGGTCGGGATACCTTCTCCAAAAGATACATATTAAACTGAGAGATGTGTATTGAAATTATTGATCAAATCCATCGAGGGAGGTAAATATGGACCTGCAAAATGAAGGGAACACTCGTCATAACTCGACTGAGCTCGGTGAGTTAAGTCACCAGCTTGGAAGCCAGAAACCACTTCGAGAGTCCAATGTTCAGAGGTCAACCCTCAAGGATCAGAATAAATAATGGCCTTAGTTCATGGTTCACTTGAGAGGTGGATCCAAGGTTGAGCCATCAGTCTGGCCTCTGGTTCAAACCCGGTGACATGGAGGCACCTGCTCTCAGAACGTCGCCAGGAATAAAGGGGCAATCATTCAGAAGTGCGAAGAACTGGTGAGGGACAAGATCCTATTCTAAACACCTCATGTGCTTGGATCTTCTACAAGAATGGGAACTCGGGTGAAGCCAATTAACCACTTAATTCATCTTGCGTCACCCTTTTTAGTTACTGACTTCAGATCAGAATGTCTTCTGGAGACTAAAGGCAGAACTCTTGTCGTGCCTTTGGGAGTGCAGGTGAGCTTTGCTAGCCACCAGCTTGAATTTATCTGCAGACTCGGTTCCGATTCACACCAACTCAACCTGCACGGGTTTACAAGTTCCACATTATTCAACACATCTATTAGACCTCATCCAATGCCCAAGGAGTGGTGTTTAGCAGTTTCCATTGTGGAATTTTGCAGGCTTATATTTTGGAACTCGGGTATTATACAGTTTGCGTGGATGAATCCATCGCATACAAGTGATGGTGTTTTGTTTGAGTCTCCCAGAAGCAAGCTATAGTCTCGGAATTTCACTACAACTTTTCATCTCCTATCGCAAGGAAAACTAACAAAATTGTAGAATTCGTCAATTAACCAATGCAGTCATTAGAGAATAAATATGGCCTAGGCACAAAAGCATATTTTTGCTTTGCGAGTTCAGTATGGTCCCTAACAATCAAAGTCGTTCCTTTTTGCCAAGAAAAACAAAGAAAAGGGTAATCGTTTACAAACACAATCAAAAGTTAATCCAAAACGACGCAATCTCGTCACAAAAGGAACTTTTGTCGTCAAACAACTTCAGGACTAATTGCAAAAGAAACCATGTTCACAAGCCTTCCCTAGCTCTAATCACTCTTTGCCCCATTTTCACCTCAATACCAAGTAAGCATTCCAGAATAACTTTTTGTTCTAGCGGTCATAATATCTGCGTTGCCTGCATAATCACAAGTGCAGTAAATTAGATTGATGACTCACCTACTAGCAATTTAGTATGAAATATACTTGTGTACATACAAAAATCAACACATCCCCGTGGAAAACCAACAGTAAAACCTTGCACTTAGGAGTCTAGATATCAGCAAAGGAATCTAAAGTAGGTCCAACAAAAAGAAAGGATCTACATTTTCTCTAAGATTGTAGGAAGAAGTTCCAGTATATATTGTAGCTGAACCTATCACTTTGCTCTCGGCTCCATTAATGTGTTTTTTTTTTTGCTCAGCAGCTCCATTAATGTGTTGCAAACATAGACACGCCGATGTCATATGGCTCATATGTAACTCGTCTGCTTCATGTTTCCTTTTATGCAGAGAAGAAAACTCGAAGGATTTCTAGGCTGCGTTGAAAATGATACTGTTGCTTTTGTGGTTTGCAGCGCATTAATGGACTCGACAATCTAAATGATAGGTTCAGCTGCAGTGTTTGGAGAATCTTAACAAAGAATGCAGATACTTTTTTTTTTTGTTTTCACCTTTATGTTTGTTCCTCTTTTTAAACTTCACTTTTCTTAAGTTATCGTTTTTGTGTACCTTTTCCAACGAGATTCTGAGGCAGACCTCGAAAACTCCAGTCGCAAGTAGGCAGAATACGGATCGTCCTCGTCCACCTTATAGCCATCCAAGGCAGTCAAAGCAGTTGCCGCACAGCCTGGATCCACAAATTCCACAAAGCCAAGGATATAGGGATAATAACCACCACGGTGTCTGGATTCCTTCCTTACAAGTCTTACATGTTTGTACCCAGGAAAATGACGGAAAATATGAGCTACTTCTCTCCTTGTACTATCAGGAGGAAGCCCTTCCACATATATAGTATTTGAAGCATATGATGGAAGAGGCGTTGCATTTGAAGCATCTGGTGGAAGAGGCATTGCATTTGAAGCATCTGGTGGAAGAGGCATTGCATTTGAAGCATCCTGTGGAAGAGGCATTGCCACAGGGAGCGTCTTGGGCATTGCAACCACTGCATCCCTACTATCAAAACCCACATTTTGATTGTGGGACGCGCGCAATGGAAGCCGAGCATCAAAAACCATGCCTCGATTATTTGGTGTTATTCTTTGTTGATCAGCTGAAGAATTATAAGCATCCTCTTCTGCATGCGATGTGCTGGCGTCCATAACCTTAAGATCATTTGGTGGTAATCTTTGTTCATCAGCTGGAAAATTATTAGCGTCTTCTTCTGATTGCGATGTGTTGGCATTCATAACCTTAAGATCATTTGGTGTTAATCTTTGTTGATCAGCCGAAGAATTATTAGCATCTTCTTTTGCTTGCAGTGAGCTGGCATTCATAACCTTAAGATAGAACTTCCAAGATAAGTTTGTCTCTGTGATAGGCCGCTGACCAAATGGATTCATCTCTACGTACTTTTGAACGTTGTTAGCTGACGCTAATCGTTCTAGATAAACCCGAAGATCACCACCAGGTCCTGCGGTCAATGAAGAACGGGAAATTCACTGGCCATTATTAACGTGCATGGAAATTACGGGACATAACGCAACAAAGATTGTACAATAGTGGATGGATGCCAGAATGACTGCAGAATGCCAGCAACAAAATGATTGCCGGAAGGGATGGGGTAATTGATGGAAAAAAAAAAAAATGAAGTAACATATCATGAGACAGACCATATTTTTAACGAAAAGAACTAAGTAAAAAAAACGAAGCAAAAATGCTTCGAAAGCCACCAAGAAAGTTAAAATAGAAAGTGTTGGGAGTCTTGAGACTCGCTTGACAAAACTCAATGGAAAAAACGGACACATGTAATCGAGCCCAATTGATTGGGACTTTAAGGTTCTGTTTGGTTTGGTTGCAGTTTGGGAGTCTTGGGACTCACTCCACCTTTTGCAACCATCATGCTGCAACAAAATCTTGGTGATGTGAATTTTGCAGACTAAGGATGACCAGCAAAAAAAAAAATCTTTTGCTAAATTTAGCTTTTTGTCCAAAGTTTTGCATTTCTTCCATTGATATTCGATTAGAGGAGCCAATTAAAAAATTGGATCAGGTTTAGAAAACTTCACTGTAGACAAAATATCTAACTAACTCACACTTTATTTTCCCAGTTTTCAAATTTTCTCATCTCTAGTATTTTCTAAAATTCCCGCTTTTTCTCAACTAATTCAAACCTTGGTATTTTTAGGACATTTAGTCGAGAGAAACCAAAAACATGAGGAAAAAAACAGCAACCAAAAGATTAAAGATCCATTAAAGACGAAAAGTTTCTCCCTAAAACAGGAGCCGAACAGGGACCTACTTAAGTAAGAGAGAACAGTATATAGACAGTTTATAAGCTGCACCACCTAGTATTTACCTTAGCTGACATATCCAATAAGTGTAAATTCACAACCTATGAAGACTGGCATACCTAGGGTATTATCGTTGACATCCTTGTATTGGTATGGATAGGGGAAGATAGCAGTATACGCCTGAGTAATGGGGAAAAGAAAAAAGAGAATAAGGGAGACATAAAAATGTGGTATGAGTCGTGTTGAACGAGAAAGAATGAGAAAAAGACAGAAATAAAAACGAGAGGAAAGGAAAGAAAAATATTGAAGTTACAGGATTGCATAAGGCCTTGTATGGAGAATCATCCAACAACAGTGTGTTTGATGCGTTATAATCTCCCTTGTTCCATGGAAGATCTGGCTCTTGCTTTTCCCATAATTTTCTTAGTTCTTTTAGTACTAGGGGCTTGTCTTTGTTCTGAAGCGTATTGTAACCGGTATCTGTACAGTGGGACTGATCCTGCAGAAAACGGAAATCCCTCTATCAAACCAACCGGTTCCAGAGTTGAAGTAGCTAATAGATTAAGCATAGGGGTTTGCATCTATAGAAAGGTATACAAGTCAAAAAATCGAACTCCAAACAAGAGAAACACTCCTTAGAAAGAGAAGCAACAAACAACTAATACAGACATTTCATCCCTTTTTTGTTTGTATTGGGAAGCAATTTCTGTTTCATTTTTTCACAAGCAAGAAAGGAAGATTCATTTATTGAGTTCAATCTGTACCATCAAGTGAAAGAAGGTCCCAAGCTCAAGTGTTATGGAAAAAAATAGCGCACAATCCAATTCTCTGCCAACTATGTGTGTCTTATTGACAGAATAGTATGCGAACGGGAGTTTTAGAAGTGTTATGGTGGCCCAGTCTGAACTCAGCTAATGTATGATCTTAAAGCTAGAAAAACTCATTTGATAACAGAACTGTCTGTATCTAATACTAGATGAATCAGCTATCAGCAACTAACCTTTGTAGCAGACAACTTTAATTCCAAAATAAGACTCTTCCACAAAAAAGGTGATTTTTATGCATCACTAATTTTCCTCACAAGAATCTTCATTGCAATCTGAACGGATAAATCAACCCATCAAAGGCCTATCCATTGTTCTCCTTTTCTAAGAAAAACAGTCAAGAAAAGCATGCCAGGAAAAGTAGACCACCTCCTGAACTTCCACTTCTAAAGTACGCTGCTCGAGTAAGGTTATCGGCCCACATAATTCAGCGTTAAGCACAAGTGAGTACATCACCAGATTTTGTTTACTCCTATGACTAGATAGATCTTGTGTATAATATAAGCCCATGTAATTTTAAGCTTGACGCTTGATATATGTGCTTATTAAAAATTGATACAATACAGAAGTTACAAAACACAAGCACTAGTCTCATCTAATTCAACATTTGGACACTTTCAAAATAGCAATTTTATGATTCACAAGTGTCCTGAAACAGAGAATATTGTACTCTCTTCTTTCTAACAGACAGAAACATGCACTAGAGGAAATGCTGGTCATAATTTTGTTCCTCAAGTTTCTTTACCAACAACACCACTATTCTCTGGTAGGGTATGTGCCTGGTATAGTTTATTTAAAACTGATAGTACCCTGCAACCAAATTTCAACAACAACTATTCCTGGCAGCTCCTGTCCCTGTCAAATCTTCGGACTCAGGTCAATATCCTCGTTTGTCAACACGGTCCAGTCCCTAGTATTCCTGCTCAGGCAGCAGAGCAATGCCATCGAAATCTGATTCCAAACTATACTTCCATAATGAGGAAGCAGCATTAATTTCTACTAGGCATGTAAGAAACACCATAACGACCCCCTTGATATCAAAGCAGTCCGCACTCTGCTTTGCTCATGTGAGAATTAGCAAACTGTACCCTACTAGACATTTTTTCTAGGGCATCAGTACGTTGTTCTCTGCTCCATAATTGAAAATATCATCTAAACAACAGCCTTAAATACGGTGAAACAAAGACTATGACTCTAAGAACCACTTCATATCACCCACTGGTTCTGGAGTAGACGAGAAAAATATCACCCAAAGATTTGGCCAGGATGCCTTAACTTGAGCCATGAAAGACATCAAGAAATCCCAGTAAAAATATACTATGCTCGAGAATTTATTTAAGGATGTATGGGTTACTTGCTCATTGTTGAACTTCAAGCAGATAAGTAAAATAATTTGAACTGAATGAATATTTTTGACAATCTTAAAAGCATGCAATTGTATCCTTGTATGACAAGTCCATAACACTCTGCGCCTCTGGTTTTCTCATTCTTCACATTGCATCAAGATAAAGGGCAACAAGTCCGTGCATCAACTCGAGTAAATGACGAAGAAAAGTATCCTTTAAAACCAACTTTTGGCATTCCCTACAAGGTTGAGTTAAAGGATCACTATCAAAGGAGGGCTTTAATTTAGCCTCCTTAGAAGACCAAAAATTGCAGGCCCAAATCCTACCTAATCAGTTACACAAAAATATATGATACATCATAATCTTCTTGTCATCAAGGTCACCAGTTGTCCAGCCAAAATCACTTCTAAAACTAAATCACTTCTTAAGGAGGACTGAGAATATCTTTTTAGCCTCCTTAGAAGACCAAAGAATGTGGGCCCAATAAATCCTACCTAATAAGTTGCATAAAAATATGTGATATGAAATAGTCTTCTCGTCAACAAGGTCACCAGTTGTCTACCAAAAATCCCTTCTAAGCACTAAATCACTTCTCAAGGACAAACAAGTAAATACAGGCATAAAGCTTCTCAACATCATCAAACAAAAAAGGAGATTATTAGACAGACTCCAAAAGTCCACAATAGCTATTCAAGCTTCCAATACTACAAAAGATTAAAAAGGTTAAACCATAATCTCATAATAACGTGCAACCAGCGTTTAAATGTGAGAGACACTGAGAGAAGAAACAATCCAACCAATGCAAAACTCAGAGTTCCCTGACAGACTTCATGGCAAACTGACCAGGGACATTTGAAGCATGGTATAAACAAAGTATAGAACTTGAAAACAAAGTTTTAGCATTTCATGAAAAGGGGTTCAGTCGCTTACCCAGCAAAAGAGCAAATTGAGTTTGAGTTTCCCCATGAGAAATTCAAGAACTGAGTCCAAATTTTTCCTGCAGAAAATTAATCATTCACTGTTTACGCACATCCCAAATGAATCAGAAAATAAAAAAACTTAGTTTTGCACCAGTGCAATGTGTGGACTCTTTTTGGGTAAATGTCATTTCTTTTTCCAATCATTATAATATTATTAGCAACTTCAATCATGATCCTCACAAGAACATAATTGCTTAATTCCATGATTTTCATGAATGGTGAAGTCACAGACAAAGTATGGTATTGCCTTTGCAAATAGAAGATACACATCTTAAGAGAAAAATTGTATCCATCATACCAATGTCACATGTGTAGAGTCCCACATTGGTTGTATATAGAGAGTGAATTCGATATATAAGGTAAAGCAAGCAACTGCTGTGTGACCTGAGGTTAACCTTTTGAGCCACGTGGTTAGCTAAGGGTTAGCAGGCTGGCTCGGGTCGTCACAGGTGATATTAGAGCATACACCAACCAGAAGTGTGGGGCGGGTCCTGCAAGGAGACATGCTTGGGTGGGCCCGAAAAGTGAGGAGATTGAAGTGCTTGTTGTGCTTGGACGGGTCCCGCATGAGACGAGCTTGACGTGATGTCAAAAGTGAATTCGATATATATAAGTTAACACAAGCAGCTATTGCATAACGTTAAACTTGAGCCACATGGTTAGGCTAAGGGTTAGCAGGTCGCGCGGGTCGTTACAACATGGATCCTTTTAAATAAAGAAATATCCGAGTTGGGAACTCGACACTCGGATAAGGGTGTGAGATCTGTGTCCTACACATTTAGTTGGACATACACCAAGCAAGCGTGTATTGTAATTCAAATCTACCACGAACCATGCGGGAAACCCTATATTTTGTATGGAATGCCTAAGGCACTTAGCAAACACTATTCATCCACGAAAAGAAAAGAAATGTACTAAGAAACTCGATTATTTTGGCATATCTCCTGTCCTTGTGATGGAAATTGGACGAAGCGGACACTTAAACACACGCCCATACCCAAGTTTGTGTAATATAGATCATAGCATTGAAGATCCTAGATTGATTGAAAAAGGAAAAAACATATTTGAACATATTTTCAAAGTCACACATCTATACACACTAACAGCCTATATAAGACATGTGCCAGAGGTGGTACTAGTTTTAGCACAATGATTATACACTTCCAAGCCATATCTTTTTGGCTAGCTGACATGAATTATACTATGAATTTTACGTACTTAGAGAAATGATTCCATAATTTCCATCATTCTTTTGATTGTTTTGTTAAAATCCTTTCTGCAAGTTGTAGCTTGGATAGCTGCCTAGGTATGTGCACATTCAATGCAAAAATGGAAGTTACGGGTTCTTGGCTAAAATGAGATAGAATTGATAAAGTAACCAGAGCGAATCAAAGTGATACAGGGGTACACAGGCACCCTTAATCATAAATGTGAAAAACTCACTCGACACAGTAGACCAAACATCCCCCAGATGGAAAGAGAAAGTACACCATCTTCCATACGAGCAACAATGCAGATTGAAATTGGGAATAATAGCAAACACAAAGATGCCACAACAAACTCATACCAATTACGAAGGATAATTTAAATAAGCTACACAAATGCAGAGGTGACTGAAGCTGAAATGCAAACTTAAAAAGCAACGCAACTTCAAGGAAGAATACAAGAGGAATATAGGATGGTGACGTGAAAACAAGTATGACACGTTCTATTGGAAAAACGCAGAGAGAGAGAGAGAGAGAGAGAGAGAGGAAATGGTGAGCAAGAATGAGCAGGAATAAGGACATGGGGCACTTTATCATGTAATAAATATAGACACGAGACTTTACTCGTACGATTTATAATAAGTGAGCAAGTCAAGCATTAGAATATGCCAATTAAAAAGGTGCTTTACTTGTATTATGCAATAACAAATGAACCCATCGATCACTTGAAAACAGCTAAATGCCAATAAAAATATCAAAGTAACACAACAGATCAAGAGTCTCTAGTGGAAACATAAACAAGGGAATAGAAAATTTAACTATCAACATAGAAGCGTACTTGATTCTCGATGACCAGACACCCACATGAAACCTCTCAAAGCAAAACTGCAGAAAATCGTCACAAAAAGGCCTCTTAAAAACTGTTACAGGAACATGACAAACAAGTTAGATACAAGCTATTGGTAGAGAAATTACAAAAGTCAATAAGATCACTGTAGATCCAATTCTAACCTGCTTTCCCCGATATAGTTTTGTCCGGATGATAACCTTCAGACACATGTGACAGTGACACCATATCAACAAGCAGTCCATTCACATCGAGGACAAGAAGCTTTTTCCCAAAATTGTTAGTGGAAGCTCTTTCTAGTGGAGGCTGCAACATCGGTTGAGGCCCATCCTTCCCAACAGCAGCTAGGCTAACATCATCAGTCACTCCACCCAATTGGGATGATGAAGATATTGTTTCCGTCATGTTGGGATGTATCTCCAAATTGTCAGACTCTAACTTCTCGATTGAAGTATAACTGCCATATGCATCATAAGAAGCTTTGCCCTCCTTGCAAAATGTCATAGATTTGTCCTGTATTTCTTTCACGCTACAAACATTTTGCACTGCATTGGGGATGACATTTAGCACATCAGTGTCACCCAATTGAAAATCATTTCCCGGGGGGTCTGCCACAGAGTCAACCTTCATAACACTCTGCTCATCAATGATCTCGTTTAATTTTTCCATCTTATTTTTAACCTCTTTTTCCCCAGATTCAAGCTCAACACCTGGACAAGCTCTTCCTTCTAAAATCTCTCCAGCCACCGGCAAAGAGGTACCACATACTGCCGCCGTATCTCCCAACATTTCCTGCATCTCGCCAGATTCATTTGCTTCATCGGAATGCTGCAAAGAAGTATCTCTTACTGAACATTCTTGCATAACAAGTACTGATGAGCCAGCACCATCCCTGACGGATCCTAAACAGCTTATCGCCTCCAGAGAATTAATATCGACCATAGCACATTAATTTTGAGCCATCCCTAAGTCCATCTCCAGAGGCATAATCACTTCTGCATCACAATGTGCTATTTCTAGTTCTGCACAAAACAAATGTGACGCAAACACGACAATCTCAAAAACTCTGGACCACCAAAATAAGAAATTGTTTTTTATTCAGCATTTTGGAAATTCATAATGAAGCAAAAACCTAAGATATTTTTAGAAGCTCTACTCAAAAATTAAATTGGCTGTTTCAGACTTTACAGCTCCTAAATCTGAAGAGCCCAAAGCAGGAACCTGGATTCTAGAGAATCCCCTCACCAGCCGTTCCTTCCTTACCCAAGTTTACATCACATGGTCCAAATGTATACCAAGCAACTCTTACAAATAACCATTAAACCAAGGTTTCAGAGTATGCTGTTGACGGATGCGTTCCATCTTGTATTGCTACAGATGATAGAAACGTTGTTTTAAGCTACAGTCCTCCACGTGTATCTTGACAATTAGAAACATTAAGATTGCATGTTTAGCTTTGCTAATCAGCATATATAGTCTTCCATTCGTGCTTTACAGTAGCAATTATGAAGTTTTTGCACTTTTCATTCTAATTCATCGGACATATTTCCCAGGGTTAACATAAAGGGTTAGCTCAAGTGGTAAAGAAAACAGAGGAAAGTGCCTTGCAAGCACAAATCTCCAAGTCATCCCAATAAGAGCAAAATTCTTTATGTCAACCCTTCACAAGCAAAAGCATAGTCATCCACCAAAATTGTGAAGTAAATCAACAGCATAAAGAAGGATCAACATTAGAAATAAGCGCTTGTATGAGAATGTACCCGCGGTAGAAAAATTACGTCAATCTCATATTTCTTTTAATTGCTTAAATAGGTGCAATCACTAAAGCTCGTCAATACATTTTTAGACCAAGAAATCCAAATCAAATTCTAGATTATCAAATTCCTTTCTCTTCCATTCTGTTTCAATTCATGTCTAAAATCAAATGTTTTTAGTTCAATCTATTACCAATCTATTCTTTTGTTTCGTACTTATTCTAGTACTTTAGTCTGTGTAATCAATAGAATTGCTTTTTTTTTTTGGTAAGTACAATTGAATTGTTGTTCGTGAGGTCGCATGTTCAAATACTACATAGGCCAAACATTTCAAACCTTGAGGGCCCGGAATAAGCCCAGATGCGTGCGTGCAAGTTGGCCCGGACATCTAATTATTAAAAAAAATATTCAAAAGTAAAACACAAATTGAACAGGATATATGTCGTAGCAAACCAAACAAAGAGATTAAGAAGCGAAACCTTCAACCCCTACGGCAAAAAAAGAAAAGAACAACCCACAATCAAGTGAAACACGTATTAATAGTCAATTAGACAGCACAACAAATTGATTTCGTGAGAGAGGGGAATAGAGAGTGAAAACAAGGAGCGCAATTCGAATTGTAGAAAGAGTGATGTACCAGAGGACAGTAGTTGACGCTTTTTTAGGTTGATAAGTTCATGAGCTTCGTTACAGACAGCGCCAATGCGATAGTTGTAGAGAGAGAGAAAGTGAGAGGGAAATTGATTGGCGGATGGGGGAAGGTACTGGGGAGTTCGGTCGGATCGGGAACCTGTTTTTGCGTACGGCGGCGGATCAGAGCGAAGAAGAAGACAATTGGGCTTTTTTGACGGATGAGAGAGAGAGAGAGAGGAGGGACAGAAGGTGAAGTTATGTCAAAAGTCAAAACAGAGACAACGAGGATAAAGCGATCCCCCCTTCCAAGGGAAGCTGGATCGCGTCCATACGTCGAACGCACAGTTTAGGGTTGGGTTCCGCTTTAACTTTTTAGGATTTTTTTTGAAAATTTTGTCCTTACTCACAAAAAGTAATTGTGTTCGTTAATATTTTGTCAAATTTTTTGAAGTATTCATTTGTCAGGGCGAGAGAAATTAGATAAGTATAAAAATTTTACTTTTACGTAAATATTTTTGAAAATATCCACTTTTAAACTCAAGTGGATATTTACCAAAATATATTTGGATAAAAGTATGAAAAATTTGGATTTTTCGATCCCTCTCATCGACACGAATTAATAATTCACAACAAAATTGACAAAAATAACAAATGAGAACAAAAAATAAGTAAGGACAAAATTCACTTTTTGCTTAGTAAAACTCAATCATAATAGCAGGAATTTTATTTGTTGATGTTTTGAAACTTGTTGAGATTGTTTTTTTTTTTTTTAAACAGGAGCACACATTGCATTCATTAAAAGTCATTTGGCAATTACAAGCCATGGATATCACTTCATATGATTTCCGCATACATTAATTTGGATTGGAAGGTTTAGTTCATACAGTTTTTGGATGTTTTGGGCATCTTAATAGGAGTAAATTTGTTTGTTTGTTTTAATTTTTTTTTTTTTAAAAACTTGTTGGGAATATTAATTGTGGTAAAAACCACATTGATTGGATATAGTGAAGTATGATTTCAGAGTGCATTACTAATTATGAGATAAATGGGATACATAAATAGATTTCAATCTAGAGTTGCAATTCTTTTGCTTTCAATATAATAATGTGTTGCCAAACCATATTAAATATTCGATCAGCGTGATTTTGTTCTTAATTGATGTTCACGAAAACTTTTGAAAAGTGAACAGTTTCAATTATCGAAGTGGATCCAGAAGGGGCTCGACAAATAAATGAATGATCCATTTTTTGATGAATTGCAGAGAATCTAGTTCGTTGAGAAAATTCTTCTCCGCATGAAAATCTGGAGCTGGACACACAATCCACCTAGTTGTGCCCATTTCTCAATACTCGAAACTAATTTTTTTTGGGACATGAATTATACGGATCCACAAATGTAATAGGATCACTAGATCAAGCACTCATCGATATCTAATTAAACGCTTCAAATCATCAAAGAGGGACACGTGGAATTCCCTCGTGCTATGACTGTTTGGGTCTAATTTTTGGGTCCTTGGCAAAATGTCACTACCAGTCCCGTTAATTGAAAATGCGAATAACCACCCAATATTAAAAATGCTAATAACAGCCCATTGGACTATTAATAAGAAAAAAGACAGAACCAAAAAACTCAATTTTCCATGCGTTTAAGTGTCTTGAAAAGTAATAAAAATGCTTCAAAAACTATTTTTTTATTCTTCTTGATTTATTAAGAATACAATGTGTTGTGAATAGCATAACCACCTTTTACATTGAGAAGGTGAGATGAAAAATAAAAGAATTTTTCTTTTTCGCCAAATTTTACCGAAAGTGATGACATTTTGTGAGGAATAAAATAGCCCAACAAAGATTCATTCTTTTCCTTTAATTCTCATTCTTTCTCATATCATTCATCTCTTTTATATTTTGCAGGAGGAAGGAAATGATTTTCACACTTCCTTTTCTTTTTTTTTTTTATATATACATACTCCAAAAAAAATACAAACACTTTCAATACTAAAATACAAAAAAAGGAGCGTGAATATCGAAAAGGTAAGTGCGAAAATCACTCCAGTACAAATTGATATTGATGCTATATGAAACTTGGAAAGAAGTCACTTTAGTATTCTTTTAACCAATCACCCAACAAAATAACATGTCATAACGATGTTAAATGCAACTATACAATAAGAATCAAACGAGAAGTACTATCGAACACGCATCCCACGCCCTTGTCCACGATGTGAAGCACGAGACACCAGTACTTGACTTACATCGAAGAATTCATGTGACGCAAATTGCAATTGAGAAATGACATCATAAAACAAATAGTACCGTGTAGAACATAAACGACCGAACCCAATAGAAAACAGATGCAACAACCTTTCCGCCTTCAAATTGAAAGAGCAGCCTAACTTACATATGGTAAGGTGGTTATGCCCGTTCCTGCTCCTCTACAAAACCTTCGGGGAAGGTACCCAAATCAAACATTAACAGCCCCCAGAGACGTTGCCAAAGCTAGTATAGGCAAGTATTCCAGGGTAAGAAGGACAAATCAACACACAAACAACTAACTACTTGGCGAAGACCTGGCAAGAGGTATCCTTGACGAGTTAAAACACAACAAAAAACACTCTTGAGAACGACGAGCAAATGCTTAAGCAGTTCAACGAAATTCAGGATTGACTGGATTTTTTACAAGTCATAATGGAGACCACCAGAAAAGATCCAGACGCTATCTTAACAATAAGAAACTTCAAGAAATCACCAAGCCTCGCTTTGAATACATTTTTGTTCTGACTATTCCTCCGCATCAAGGCGTTTGCAGCCACTAATTAATCCAGGGGAGAGCATCTCTCCAGTCCGCTAACTGTACTTGAATATTTTGTCAACGGCCCACCACAGGTCCCCTCTAAATGATGTGTTCCGTTCACTTTTAGGCCCTTGTGTAGATCATCCTCATACAAACTCCGATAGAAATTGGAGAGGTATGATTTTTATGATTATTCTACAGAATACATTTTTGTTCTGACTATTCCTCCGCATCAAGGCGTTTGCAGCCACTAATTAATCCAGGGGAGAGCATCTCTCCAGTCCGCTAACTGTACTTGAATATTTTGTCAACGGCCCACCACAGGTCCCCTCTAAATGATGTGTTCCGTTCACTTTTAGGCCCATGTGTAGATCATCCTCATACAAACTCCGATAGAAATTGGAGAGGTATGATTTTTATGATTATTCTACAAACTAACGGTGATTGTATCTAGCTGAATTCAGCACAGATAATCCACAAACAAAACCAAACGGAGTGTCAAGTCCCAGTCAATTGGGATTGGCGACATGAATCTGCTTTTTCCCATTAAGCTCTGTCGAGGGAATCATGTTCCGATACGGATGATCATAAGGGGACTCATGGTGGGACTGTCCACTCCAAAAAGAACCCTCTCCCATTAATCAATCAAACATAAATTCGCACCTTATGAAAGATCAATAGAACTCTATTAGGCTTTTGCTTCACCTTAAGAGTAAAGCAATCAGAAATAGAGTTATAAACAGCAGACAAGTTAAAGGATTTCTCAACTAGATTGAAACAGTCAAATGATCAAAGGAGATAAGAAGGGAGTCTAATGAACTAACAAGATCCGGATCGATATTACATTGACAAACCAGCCAAAAGCCAAAACATAAGTTTTCTGAGACCATATGCTACAATAAACATGGAATTCGGTGTCCTACCATACCTGTAGCGCCATACAGCTTGAGAGAATGCGGTAAGAACAGAAGGCAACCATTCTGCCCGGAAGCTCTTGCCACTAACAACAGATCAAACTGAAGAGAGAAAAAAATGATATTCAGTATGCATTTACAGTAATCATACAAGCTGAAGTGAATTACGGATCTAGCATAGACAATAGGCTAATCAAATGTTATGAAGCAATATCAGAAAGTGAATTTTTTTTTTTTTCTTTTTATGTGTACGTTTGTTTGTCACCAGAAATTTTTGCTAGCCTTTGTTAGTATAATTATTATTGGACCCTGATTAGCTTATTTCCCAAGCCTTGATCCCTTGCCCTTCTCCGCCTGCCAAATGGGCTCTAAGATCTTTGTTTGGGAAGTGGAGACAGACAAGTAGACAACAGATAATTGTGTCCCAACACGCGCCATTGGAGAACCATGGCCCGTGGGGATTGTTTTCCAGTCATGTCTTGAAAGACCCGCACCTGTACCGCCTAAATGGTGAGATATTTAACGCAGATCAATGCTTGATTTCAGTAAAACCAATGGTCAAGATCTCATGTCGCTCAAAAGTTGACCATTGATGTACCACTATTCGTTCTGAAATTTGAAGTCAAGCGGTGGGCTTTCAGAAATTATTGTGCTCAATGTCGTACAGGATTTTTTGTTTTTCATAAACTCCATGCTCTCTCCGGATTCTGTTTTATGAAACAGTAGAAAGAAAGGTTTTTATCTAGCCTCCCCTCCAGGTGGGTATTCGGTGTTGAAGAAAATTCCCTCACTATTAAGACCGCATAAGAACATCTTCTATTATTTTGGAAGTTATGAAGGATAATAGTACCAGAGTTGGTCATGGAACCCATATGGGTAGCACATGTACCACACCATCACCCTTGTCACATTGCATATAATTTTACGCAATAAGCTTAAACAACGTCGTAAAAACGTAACCTTGTTTGGTGGAAATAAACCATAAAAGCACATGACAATTTTTTTTTTTTTTTTGACAAGTATAAAAGCACATGACAATAACAAGAAAGCAATTTCTTCATGCCAATTCAAGCAGTTAAATGAAGGGTTTGCCCCTGCATAAGAGTTCCACTATTAAGGAAAGAAGATATCTAATGATTAACCAGATCCGTTCCCCCTTTTACAAAGGACAGTGCTACCCATGGCTTCTAAATTCACAACCAAATTATATATCACAGCCAAATCACACAACCTTGTGCCATCATGCAAAAGCATGCTAAACCCATATATAATTAACTTGAAAAAGACAATTTACAGACGACATGTCATGTATCTTGACAATGTCCTCCCTGCTTGGGACTTTACCCGTACGGGCTTCAGGGCATTTGAAAAGATATGCGTCTACAATCATGCTTAGCATTCCTCCGCAAAAATCAAACTGCGTAGAAAAGATTCACACTAATCCTTTCGAAATTAAATTACCAACTAAAGCTTATTCTTCGGACTGAAAAAGAAAAGAAAAAAAAAAAAAAAAAAGTTTGGTATGGCAGGCATAAATCAGTTAGAACAGTAGGACGTATATAACTTGAATAAGGTCTGGTCACATTAAGTGTTTAGCAAAGTCTGATTCTTATGACCTCCCATTAGAGCTCCATCTTTGACAAGGTTCAAAACACAATTCTGAACACTTGCTCTGCCTCAAATTCTCAACTACAACTACTACACTATGCACAGTTCGGTTCAATTTGTGACATCTAAATCCTTCACCAAAGAAACACACGATAAATAAAGAAATCTCGAGATATACAAGATGAAGTTTAACCTTCAGTATGACGACCTGTTAATAAAAGTGACCTCTGCACCTCAACGATCCACACAGGCATTTCTTCCTCCTCGGCTCTGCTTTTCCAGGCTGAATGGTCCCATAGTCATACGTCAGCTCTTTCATAGGAGGAATGTGGTTGATTGCGAAAAATGCAATATGTAGATAAGATCCCTCTCGCACAACAGGCTGCCAATAGACATTTGGAGTACAACTATGGTTCATAAATCGAGCTACATTGCCACCATTTTTTGCACTAATCACAAGGGGAAATGGGAGTTTAGGAGAGCCGGCAGAATGTCCAGGCATAACCTCTCGCGGTTCACAAACGCGAGTTGAATCAAAGATATAGCTATCGTCATTGTCGATCCCAATTTCCCCTTCCATGGATTTGGCGATGACTTCTCCTGCATACTCACAGATAAAACAACCTGCACGGATAGGATCCCAAGACCTTAATCCCCAACCTCTATCCTTTGTCCTAAACACCTCAAGGCGGATTTTCAAACCTGCCTGCGATATACGGTTCCTGCAGTTGGGAGGGCATAAGCAGGAAGGACCACACTCATGAACTAAGGATTTAAAACTCAGAAGAACCCCCAGTGAAGTATATGCGAGAGCCCCTCCATTTTTCTGAATGCAAGAACAGTTGAGGTCGCCAGGTTGACATCCACCACGGCAAAGGCAGCTAAGAGAAGGTTGCTGTGAACTGACCGGTTTAGGGTACTTGAGAGTGGGAAAATATGTGAAATAAGCAGGGCCCTTTTCATGATCTACATCGTTTACAAGAGAAACTGGAAAACTCTCAGCCCCTGAAGTAAGATCGGGTAGGATAACCCCCACCCTCGAAGAAATACCTTCCTTCCAATTACGAACTGATTTCCACAAGGTAAAAGCTTCTGGCTGTCCAGCAGCTCTAACCAATTTATACTTAAAAACATTGCAACCTGACTTCCCTTTCTCCACCCATGACTCCTGGATGTTATAAAGTCCATCATACACATATATCTTCCCAGTTGCATTTGATTCATCCCTCATACCCCGAATAACTCTAACATCGTTACCCCGATGCAAACTCTTCTCCAAAGCAAGATTACCTCTTTCGAGTTTCTGATCCATCATGACATTATCTTTCCTGAGAACCCCACCTTGGCCACTATAAATTAAGACATCCCCATCCTCATCGTTATCCTCATATGACCCAGATGAAACTATGCTAACAGCGACAGGCTCCTCATCTAGACCAACCTTGAGACTCATGTAATCAATCCCGGCCATGGACTGTGCATGCAAACCCACCAGACAAATTTCCATCCTGAAAAAGAAAATATCTCCAACTTCTATCCCTGGGACCGCTCCAACCCTCTTTGTCATGTTTGTTCGAATCCCTTTACTCATCAAAAGTGCACCCGCCCTTAAGTCTGGGCGTCTCGTAACCCCAGGAGTAGATTCCTTGGCGTCTTCAGCTTGAGTAAACCTTCTCCGGAGCAAAGTATATATCATGAGCACATATCTTACTGACTCCCTATCACCATCAGATCGCCTAATTGTATCGAACTTTGTAAGATCAAATGACTGTAGGAAATCATTGGCTAATGCATCGAGGTCAATATCAGAAGTGGTCGCGTTGATCTCTCGGCCACTCCTTGTCTTTCTCTGCGAATTCCCCTTTTTCCTGCCCAATTTACCGGTATCTTCTGCAGAAGCAACATGCATACTGAATCCGCTCAGATATTGGTCACCCTGATTCTGGGAGTCACCATAGCCATCATCATTAGGTTGCGAATGAATACCAGCTTTACGGTTTTTCGAACCCCTTCTAGACGAACCTGCATTTCCATTTGAAGTTGGTGTTCTATATGAAGTTATGGGCACGGGTGATTGAATCGTGCTGTTAAACCCTCCTGCTTGAGGGTTCTGTTGAGATTCATTTGGAATGAGGAAAGGAAAGAATGGAGAAACACCAGGTGGGAAAGGACCGGTTGGAGGGACACACACAAAGGGGGAAGCTTGGGGAGATGAAATCGAGGACATGCCAGGTGGCGATGGAAATATCGGAACAAGACATCGCAAGGGCCTTATGTTCAAAACCCTAGACTTGTCAACAGACCCAGAAGGAACAGACTCTGAACCCAAACCACCTTGTTGTTCCATTCTATAGTTCACACACCCACACACTTTCAAGTATAAAAACTCCACACACAAAAACGCAAGACCCAATTCAAAAAACAACAAAACAAACCTAACAACAGAAAAATTGCCTGCAACAGTACGGATTACTATATCTAGCAACAAATTAAGTTAAATACAAGGAAACTGCTTCCTGGGACAAGTAGAGATTACACTTCAAATACAAGATAAATAACTACTACTAAAACCCTAAATTAAAATAAACAAAAAATCAAGCTTCGAAAACCTAAATTTAAAAAATTAGCTAAAACCCCAGAAACCCCATCTTGCAAAGATTGAAAAATGGAAAGTTTACAGATGAAAAAATAGACAGGGAAGCAAGAAAAAGTACAGAAATGAGATAATAGAGGGTTTTTTTTAATTTTAAATATGGCTTTTACGAAATGAAAGGACAAACAGACAGGAAAGAGTGAGTTAGAGTTACAGCTGGAGGAGGATGAGATAAGAGAAAGTTACCATTTTTCCAGATCAGAAAAGGTTGAAATCAACCAAACAGAGAGGAGCAGATCTCATGGGTAAAAATCCGAGGTCGAGAAAGATGAATTTGAGAGAGAGAGAGAGAGAGAGTGTGTGTGTGTGTGTGTTTGGGAGCACGAGCAGGAATCTCGATGTCCAGGAGAGAGAGAGAGAGAAGAGTGGTTTCACGCAAACACAGAAACCAGGGTAATTGTATACGGTTTTGCATACGTATGGGACAACGTGTCGGCTTGTGATTGGTTGGGATTTTCGAACGTGCGTAGGCTTGTTTAGGAAAGTGCCGGTGGTAGGGTCGGTAAGACCCGTTTCTTTTGTGGTTTTGAATTTTGTATTCTAATCATTATCTATTCTAATATATAAAGGGAGAGCACCCCTTTGGTGTCTCCCTTTCCTGTCATGCTTTTTCATTTCCCAAAACACCCTCTTAACCGTATAGGTAAAAATGAAAATTTACTTCCCAAATTGAACTCCACGTTGTGATAACTGCTCCCAGTTTGCAACTGCTTACAATAGAAGTATAGAACTCTCCCTCGCATTCATTTTAGAACAGCAATTGTTCACATCATCTACGCCCGCAAGCATTCCGATTAGGACCCCGATTTCTTCCACATCTCCACCCTCGCTTTTGTCCTCGGCAGGTCTCTCTCTCTCTCTCTCTCTCTCTCTCTCTCTCTCTCTCTCTCTCTCTCTCTATATATATATATATATATGCGTGCGCATATGTTCAGTGGTGTTGCTATGCATAGAGTTGTGGATCAATTCACACATCAATTGTTGAACACTGACAAGTGTCAAAACTTTGACATACAGCCTACAAAGGTCATATGATTCATATTTCTTTACAATTCTTAGGGTGTTTACATCTATTCTAATATACTATCCGTCTATCTATTGTAATATATAGAGGTAGAGAATCATTTGTGTCTCTTTTTATAAGCCCTGTCACAAAAAGTTTTTTTTTTTTAAAGAAAACTGATTCTTTCCGGCACACAATATCTAACCGCTCACACAAACAGGTTTATGCCTTATTGGTTCGACTTTTTAAATTTTCCTTTTCTCTGTATTTATATATCTGAATATATATACTAGAAGCCGGGTGTGCATGTTGAATTTTTACAACATTTGTAAAAATTTGATCAACCAATAAGTGAGAAGCATTTTTACAAAAATGTTGTGAAAAACTGACTTGCACACGCATCGCGTGTGCCCCGGCCTCTAGTTCTCTTTATGTCTTGTTCTCTACATAATTTAAAAAGAATTTTTTAAAAAATTCCTCTTAGATTCCTTCTAAATTTCCCCTACTTCCAATTTTTCTCTCTCGATCTCTCTCTACTTATTACCCTTACTATTTTTCAAAAAACTTTTCAAAACACAAACCAAACATGGCATAATCATTGGAAAATAATATTGACACTCCAAAATTGATGCAAACACTCTAAAAAATAAAGAAAAGTGGCTTTGGAGATACACTGATTTTGGAGTGCATGCGTCAATTTTTGGAGTGCAAATATCATTTCCTTAATCATTACTCTAATTTTTCATTCATTCATTTTTCAATCATTATTCTATTTTTCAATATACTTATTACCTATGAATTCAAAATCCCAAAACAAATGGGGTATAAGATTTTTTTTTTTTTGGGTTTTTCTATAGAAACCATATATAGAGAGAGAGAGAACATAAAAGATAGAAACTAGGACGACCAGACCAAGAAAGTTGAAACCCTCCAAAGAAGCTCTTCCCGTTTTGGTCCTCCACGAAAGAGTCCTAGATTGTCAATTTGTTGTCATTGGCAATTTTCTATCTTCTTTTTCCTAGACTGTACCAAGTTTCTATAGAATTTCGGTAATCAAACCGGAACAAAAAAAAATGTTAAGATTTTGGAAAAGTTTTTTCCGAAAATATCCGGCTAAGTGAAATTAATACTAGTAGTTAAGATTCAAACATCAAAGTGAATCTGATTCATTCATTTCTTTTTGGGAACGTTTTCGAAAAAAAAATTCCTGCCACGGTAGATTTGAACAACGAAGCCCATGTAGCTTTTTATTGGGCCTGGATACAGGTACTGGGCCATACCAACACAAAAATTGATGCCGGTAAGGATTTTGAGCCTTGGCACTCAAACAACTCCCTCTGTCCCTTAATAATAAATGTCTATGTTATTATTCTAGATATTTTTAAAAATCATTTATATTTTTTAAAAATTGTTCTTTTTTATATGCAATATGAATTTTTTTGAAAGATATAATTAATTTAAAAATAATATAAAAAAGTGCAACTAGACACTCATTTAGGGACTGAGGGAGTATTTTTTTAAGTGAATAGGCAAGCAGAATGTAAAAAGATCAGTGTTTGCTTGGCCCTTTTGTTTTTTAAAAAAAAAACGAAAGCTAGTACTACTCACTAGTAATTAACTTGTCATTTGTTTGACCAAAAAAATAATTAATTGATTAACTTGTCATTTCAAGCTCGCAAGATGTTCAACAGCTACTAGTGTTTTTCGAGGAAGCATCATCCCAGAGATATTGGAAAAAAAGACAAAACTAAAACCCTAAAAAAACACAATTAAAACAAAACACAGAATACAAAAATATAAGCCGCAAGAATATCATCCTCCCAGTATTATTTTGATCGGGACAAAGAGTATCGGAGTACTATATCGTAATGAGTCATAAAAGAAAGTGATTACTTGTATTAAATCTAGACTTATATATGGTGTATACTTGAACAGATAGACTTACGGGTGTGATATTAAGTGTTATAAAAGGTTTAATTGAAATAATCTCTAACACCAATAGATTTTAAGAGAGAGATAGTGAAAAAGTCATCCGAAATTGCAAAAAAAACGTGTATTGTCCCCTATGATATCATCCGGTGTATGAACCTGAACGAATTACCCCCTCCGTCCCAATATAAATGTCCCCTGTGCTTTTCTGTGCATTTTCAAACCCAAAAAAAAAAAAATATTTCTACATATTATTTTAAAATTTTCTTACACCAAATTAAAGTACATTTAAAAATAATATATAGAAGTATATTTTTTTGGAGTTTGGAAATGCACAAAAAAATTAGCATAGGACATTTAAATAGGACGGAAGGAGTACAATCCTAAAGTGGAGTACCCAAATTTAAATTACGTACCAAAACACAAGACACACAAATTCTATTACGTATCAAATGGGGGAAAAAAATACAAGTTACATTGGTTACTGCATATAATATTCTACATCCTAGAATTTACTCCACATAGTACTTCAAAAAATGCAATTTTGAACTCTTCGTAAATTAAATTGAATCAGACTTCGAGTGGATTCCAGAACTAAAAAAAGTCCTTTATTTTTTAAAAAGGCAATTTTAAGTTCAAAAATGATGGGTTTATTGAAATATAAAAATATGCAATATGGATCTTATTTGAAAAATCTCATCGAGATCTTTTATACGATGCAAAAAAAAATTGAAAAAATATCTATCATTTACATTATTTTTGAGTTTGGAAATGTGAAATAAGTTGCTTATTTTTTAAGAATGTTTATGGAATGGGGCCTTCAACAGCCCTCACAAGCCCACATGGAGATGGTGTTGTGCGCTCAGTATTGTTTATATTCGGACCATTAATTTCAACAATTAACAATCCGATTTGCATGGTACTGTGTGTAATTTTAACCGTCCAACCGTCTACAATTTGAACCATTAATTACTGAGATCAACGGCTCATACGTGCACGACACCATTTTCCAATCCGCCCACATGCATGTACTACACTGCTATTCCAATTTTCTTAAAAGCATGGGAGGAGATGACGCAGGGTCCAGTCACCGACTCACCAGTGTGGCAGTGTCTACCACCACCCATCACTATCTCTCTTCTTCAAGAATAAATATCATTAGCGACCAAGAAAAACATCTCTTCCAATATGAGAAATTTTTCGGTGCCGGGTGAACATATCTCACGTGGTACCCGTTTAAAATATTCGGGTCGTTCAGTAGACTTTTAGACGGCCCAAATTAAAACTCTCTTTCTCTCTCATTTTTCTATTTTCAAATCCAAACCGTCCAACACCTTAATAGATGGCTCGGTTGTGTCGAGCGGACACCACGTGACATCAACCCGGCACTGAAAAATTCTTCCTCCCAAGCACTACTATTATCAATCACGATCCTTTTTGCAAGCCTTGAGTGGACTGTGGGGTTAGATCGATCTTCCCCCGTTGAAAGAAAGGAAATAAAATATCATCATCGATCCCCACACGTTGGGGCCTGATTTTTCCGTTGTGGCATTTCGGCCCGTTTTGGTCCACCACCACCATCACCCATTCACCTCTCTTTCCTCGATCGCTTTTTTCCGTTCAGTCCACGGCATTTGGTCCAACCCCATGGTCCCACTGGCCGTCCATAAAGAACGGACCCAGTTACTCCCCTCTCTTTCGAGAAATCTTTTGGGTGTCGCGCGAGCGGGTATTACATGGCGGTACCAATTGACTATTCTAGCTGTTCAAAACGTGAACCATCCAGACTCTCTCTCTCTCTCTCTCTCTCTCTCTCATCCCGATCACTTTTAAATGGAAGCTTCTTGTGTGGTATTCGTCTGGCACTCAAAAACTTCTTCTCTCTTACGCCAAGCTGGTTTAGTGGTTAAAAGTAAAACTCGGACTTCGTTGAATAAAGCACGGAGTCTCTCTCTCATATCAAGTTGGATCAATGGTTGAAAGTCGGACTTAGATCCCATTCTGTTAAGTTTCTTATTATTTAAGCACATATTTTTTGCTTTTACGAGACAGATTATTTTCTCGCAATATATCACATTTAATTTTAAAAAATACTAGTAAATACTTATTTGCATTAGCGGGGCCTTAGTTGAATAATGCTCATGCTTGAGTTCTTAATAGTCTCTTATTATGATTAAACATACTCCTACGAATTCCAATGGTTGACCAGGTCTTCTTGATCTGGAATTTAGAAGTTTGTTCTTCCGTCTTAAGATCTCATGTTCAACAACTCTTGGGACCACTTTACTCTTACGCGTAAGCAAGTGAAAATTTGTAAAAATTAATCGGAGTTGCGCGCAAGCAGACTCGAGACATCGTGCATTATCCAAAAAAAAAAAACAACTCCTAACTTTGGCCGACATAAATCCGGTGAAATCAGTCAACACATAGTATAATGGTGTGGTGTAACGGAACAATAGTTTCCGCGAGAGTTACAGCGTATCACACTATTGTTTTCACCTCCCACTGAAGTCCGGAACCCACTTATTAGTAAACCTTTTTTTTTTTTTTTCACCTCGTGCATGCATGTGACTCTCGTTATGAACCAAGAAATCCACAAAATCTTGTCCATTTTGTAGATAGGACAAATTCTTTTTGGAATGATGATAATAGTAATTAATTATAGGACAAAATTCTTTTTGGAGTAGACTTTAATAAGCTCACTTAAGGCACGCCACGAGTGCCATTAATTATTAGATATAATTGCGCCAAAATTAAGATTTCGTGTATGTTTTGAGTTACTTATGACAGAGGAGAATGAGACCATTTTGTCGAAAATTACTTCTCCCTTCGTCCTAAATTGTGTGTGTATATATATATATATATATATATATATATATATATATATATATATACCTTTAGAATTTACTTATGTCATAATTGTTTTTGAATTTGATTTTGATTCTTTAGTTTTAGTCATTGTCACTCCATTTTGTGTATTGATCATATGGGATTGCAAAACAAAAAGTGGAGCGCCACAGACTAAAGATGGAATGTCAAAATCACATCCTTTTTTTTGGGTCCATTTAACCTTTTTCATGAATAAAAATTCCTATTTACACCTGCTCTTTCAAAATAAGGTTATTTTTCGAAAAAGTTACTCCATGGGTAAATGTTGAAGATTTGAATATTTTTATGGCTTTTAGTTATTGTGGAGCCCAACTATGGTACGAATTGGGGGATAGTGTTGTGCAGTAGGATCTCATCTCAGCAATGAACGCTCAATCGTTGGTTACTGAGATTAGTTCTGAGTTGTCGAATGCACGATCCGTCGGCTTGGAGGTGTGTAGTACGGTGCTGTGCACACCCACTGCACAGCACCAACCCGAAGTTCCTATGGTACACCATTTGGTGGTGTACACCACCAGATTGTCTGAGATCCATTTTGGAGTCTCATACTAGTGATTATAGTTTTTTAATTTTCTTGAGATATTATTTTAAAATTTTCTCTAAAAAATGAGCTCAATGAATATCGGTAAGAACTTTGTTAATTCATTCAATTTTGTCCTTGCAAATTCAGGCATAAAAGCCGATCAAATCTTTATCGCTAACAAATGACTTGAATTTTTTTTCAAACAAACTTGTTTCAAACGAATTCAACGATTTTGATAATTTGTAATGGAATCCCGATTTGCCCGATGTATATTGAGAGAAAAATGACATGCCTTCTAAGGGAAAATTGAGTGCTTAAAAAATAAAAGCCTTAGTAAAACAGGGCCTTAGTGATCTTATTGCACGGCTGTAGTTTTCCAACGCCACAAAGTGTTGGACCCTGCAAAACGTGTGGCCACTGTCTTGTTCATTTTGGATCTAAAAATCTTCGTGCAGAGTATCTAATAAATTATTTTAGCTATCTCTCATTATTCACTCGTTACTTCCAAAAGAAATTACTCAAAATTAGGAGTGTCAAATAGGCGGATTTGAGGCTGTGTTCCACAATCCAAATAATAACTTATTTTTTGTTATATAAGACGGCTTGTTCCCCAAAAAAATAAGAAGGAGGTGCTTATTTTTCAGAATTTATATAGGTACCAATGGGTGCCGGAGAGAAAAATCGTACCGGCGGGCGCGCCGGGTGTCTCTGGCCGATCCGAGCCATCCAAAAATTCTATAAAAAAAATCAAGGGGGCTGATGCGGAAATCAACGACATCCGAGGTGTGTCCCTAGATATATACACAGAAAAGGGGTGCTCGGATCAAACACCCTACATACCTCAGATGCCGTTGATTCTCCCGAAAGCCCCCTCAGTTTTTTTTTTTAGAATTTTTGGACGGCTCGGATCGGCCGTTCGGTGGCCGGAGATGGCCTAGCGCGGCCGCCGGTACGATTTCGCTCCACCGGCGCCCATTATCATAGCAACAGTCTTATTTTTTGTATAAGGCAACTTCAAGCTCAAAAATCATGTGTTTACGCACTATGTATCTTATTTAATAGATCTCATTAAGATCTTTAATAGGGTGCAAAAAAAAATTGAATTTTTTTTTTCATTTGCATTATTTTTGAGTTTGAAAATGTGAAAGAAACTTTTTATTTGGGTTTTGTGGAATGACCCTTCTTATTTTTGAATGAGAAGTGGAAAAATAAGTACTTATTTTTTAAGAAGGTTTCCGGAACGGAGCCTGAGTCAAATTGGGTAAGTTATTAGTGATTTGAGTCTTTAATGGGTCATTGACTCATTTAGACCCAATTAGTTATGAGCCTAATTACTCATACCCAACACAACCCATTTATTTGAAATTAAACCCGACCCGCCCATTAACCAAATTACATATATATTAAATTTAAAATGATTAAAATACCCATATATACTAAAATGATCATATTACTCTGGTACGTTTAAATTGACCAAATTACCCTTGTATGCTAAAATGACCAAATTACCCCTGTATACTAAAATGACCAAATTACCCCTGTATACGAAAATTACCATAATGGAGATTTTGCTGAATGTCGTTTCCCATCTCTTTTATTTCCATGTTATTTCTTTCTTTTTTTCCTTAGGGTGGGTCTGGATTGAAAAATTATGTAATTTATTTTTTTGTCTTTATTTGAATTTTTTTTTGCATTTGTTTGTTTTGCGTCAAACTTTTGTGACTAATTGATTCGTCTCGATGAGAGGAATCGGAAAAGTAAATTTTTTTATCGAAACTCATAATTTTTTTGAATAAAGACAAAAATAAGTCAAAAGGACAACTTTTTTTTCTTCCTATTTTTCTCTTTTTAAAAAAAATTAAGAATTTCGATCAAAATTTTATACTTTTCCGATTAATTTCACCGAGACGAATTAATAAGTCACAAAAAATTTCACGCAAAACTAACAAATACAAATTTTGTTACAATAAAGACAAAAAATAAGTAAAGTAATATCATGTTCATAAGATTTGGGACCTTATTCGGTCTGGTCGAAAAGTGTTCTAAAGGTTGGGAGTGAACGGTGTAGATTAGCCTGAGAGGGGGCGTTGGTGGAGAGAGAGAGAGAGAGAGAGAGAGAGAGAGAGCGGAGGGAGGGAGAAAAAATTGCCTTGTTTTGGGTAAATGAAGTGGGACCCACCTGAGTGAGGTGGCTTGCCAGTTGCCAATTCAAGTCCTGGTTTCGTGTTCATGGACCGTATCTTTTCTCTTCCATTTTTGTTTGGGTTATAGGTAGTATTTATGACTTATTGGATCCTTTAGGTTGACCCAATTAAGGAAAAATGACGGCTCATGACGTATTTTGATAATTAATATCTGTCAAGAACAAATTTAAAACATTTGTTAATGCTGAAAATGTCTTTAGCTGGTATTAATTGTCAAAATATGTTCTTGGCCGCCATTTCCCCCTAATTAATGCCTAATTGAGACCCAATTATTGAATGGGTTAGATTGGTTGGACTCATTTTAATCCAACTAATTAATGGGTTGGATTAAGGTTCCGTTCTAGAACACCTTATTAAAAAATAGATATTTATTTTACATTTTCGAACTCAAAAATAATGTAAATGAAAAATAAATTTTCAATTTTTTTTTTGCAAAGATCTCAATTAGACTTATCAAATAATATCCCTATTGATAGGAAAATTATTTGCGTAAACACATAATTTTTGAGCTTGAAATTATTTTTAAAAAAAATACTCCCTCCGTTCCAAATTGAGAGTCCCTCTTGGAAATTCCAACTATTTAAAGGGACATGCAATCATTACACCTATAATACCTATCATTTCCACCATTACCCCTATATTCTACCTACTTTCCAACACTTATATTCACCTATGAGGGATATTTTTGGAAAATTACCAAAATTTTCCTTTCATTTTTGGAAAAGGACCATCATTTTGGAACAACTCAAAAAAAAAAGATGAACCTTCAATTTGGAACGGAGGGAGTAAGTATTTATTTCTTTTTTCGGAACCGGGCCTAAGTCTATTTTCTAATATGTGAGTTTGGATTCAAATTACCACCCCTGCCGAAAACATAAACCGAACAAGGAAGGGCAGGACCACTGAATAATTACTCGTCGCTTCTTCCGAAAAGAGCACAGAGCATGACGTCACGGCGAGCGGCGACATCGACGCGCCGTATACCGATGTGTCGCAAATCGCAATAAAAAGTCCAGAAGTGGGCCCCCAACCCCATCCTCGGGTGGAGGACTGTTTGGCCCGAACATAGCGGGAGCCGGGAGGGGGAGAGAAGGTGGTACACGTGGACGTAATGACTCGGAGCTTCCATTTCGAGGCCTGCACTGGTTCCCACTTCATTATCGGCGCCACGTCATTCACGCCTCGTTAGTCATTGCCTTCTGGATTTTACCCAAAAGTAGGAAAAATGGAGTGCTCTCCAAATCTCGTTTTGACTAATTAACCTCATTTTAAGCTTTATGAATTTTAACTTTAATAATAATCACCTTCACGGATTTCGGGTTGGTGCTGTGCAGTGAGCTGAGCACCTCTGAGCTATCGGATCTCATCTTGGCAATGAATGAGCCGAAATGAGATTCGAATCGTCGGATGCACGATCCGAAGGCTCGAAGGCGCGCAACACCGTGCTACGCATACTACTGTACAACACCATCCCTCAATCCACCTTCACTGTTGTTCCTAATTTGATTAGTACATTATTCGTTTTTCTTTAGGACATTTTGGTGATTTATTTGGAGATTGTGTAAATAAATTTGACTCAATCCTCAAAGGTACTTATTTTTCGTTTCACGAGACAAGTTATTCTATCATAATATATCATATTTAATTCAAAAAAGTACTTATTTTAGTTAGTGGAACACGCTCGAGTTTGCAAAATGCTTACCCCAAATTTTCTCAATTCTTGTTATATAAAATTGGATTCAACAAATTAATTAAATACTTATCAAAATAATATCAAACGTTATCCGATCAACGTGGTTTTCAAAATGATTAATGTTCTCGACAAGCTCTCTAAATGTAAATAGTTCTAATCATTCATTTGGGCTCAGAAATGACTTACAAATTGCGGGGGGGGGGGGGGGGGGGGTGGGTTGGGTTTGGAACCGGATTTAATAGTCATTTTTGAGAGTTCGTTCTATTTTTCAATCGATTATCTTTTATAATTTATAATATTTTATGTAATTTTGAAAATATTGTCTTATAAAATTAATTGAGATCTATCAAACAACATTCATATTGAATATAATATTCATTACCAATATAAATATATACCTCATTTTTTATTTGGTTAGAATTGAACGAGAGACTATTAAATTTAAACGGAGGGAATAATTAAATATTGAACCCTTGTGCAATATGTCAGCCCCTTAAAGTTTCAGATTCAACTTTTTTTGCCCGCAACTCTTGAGGACTTGAGGTCACCTCACTGTCAAGCACAAACATGTGAAATTGTAGGGTTAAGACAATTTCCTTCTCATTTCCATTTTAAAGCTAGCATTCAAAAAGGCGGCATTACAATTAAATCCAAAATTAAACTCTCTTTTCCGTTAAAAAGGCAAAAATTACGTTATACACCAATTTTTTCCTCACTTTTTCTAAAGGATATTTCTTCTAAAATCTCAGTCCAAGTGTACGTTGGAACGGTGGGACCCTTCTAGCTCATTTCCTATCCCACTTGACACTTTAATCATACTTCCTCCTCCCCCTCCTCCTCCTCCTACTGCGGCTGAGAGAGCTTTCCTTCTTTAATAAATCCTCCACTCCCACTCCACGAACTTCCCCCTTCTCTCTCCTCCCCCCCCCCCCTCTCTCTCTCTCTCTCTCTCTCTCTACATCAGCCGAGAGCTCAGTTCATTCGCTCTATCAACTCCGGTGATGTGATTGGACACTCACAGGCGAGATTTGGCCGGAGAATGGCGTACATGTGCACCGACAGCGGAAACCTCATGGCCATCGCTCAACAAGTGATAAAACAAAAGCAGCAGCAAGAGCAACAGCACCACCACCACCACCAGCAACACGAGCAACACCACCAGCAACCCGCGGCAGTGACGGGTCTGAACCCGTTCTGCCTCAACCCGTGGACCACCGCCAATGCCCCCGCCGCCCTGCCGTACGGGCTGCCAGACCCGTTTCACGACGGAGCGGCGGACGGCCCCGACCCGGTTTCCGGGTTCCATTTTCCCGCCTTGGACCACCACCACCACCACCACTCCTCCGCCGCCGCCGTGGGTTTTAGGTTCTCCGATTACGTCGTTGGCGGCGGCGGATCCGGGGGGGAGTACGACTCGGACGAGTGGATGGAGAGCTTGATCGGTGGCGATTCGAGCGAGTTCAGTCTCTACAGCTCCGATCCGTTCTCCGCTTGCCAGAGTCGACTCAGCATCACTTCGTCTCCTCCTCCCCCGCCGACGCCGTCTGATCTCAACCGAGTCATCTTTCCCGAGTCCACCATCCCGTGGGTTCCGTCTTCCCCTCAGAAGCCGAAGAACGACGTTGTTGTCGCCGCCGCCGCCGCCTCCTCCTCGAGTTCACAGCACTCATCAACGCCCCTGTTCACGGCTCTACTCGAATGCGCACAACTCGTCGAGTCAGACCCCGAAAAAGCTTCCAAATCTCTGGGTACGCTTAGAGAATCCGTGAACCGACGCGGAGGTCCGAACGAACGAGTCGTTTACTATTTCGCCGAAGCTCTCCACAATAGATTATCAGACGCGGAGAGCTCCGGCGAAGAAGAAAAAAAGGAAATTCTCAAAATGCCCCAAAAAATCTCCGAACCGGCGACGACTCCGTCCACGTCGGAGGAGGAACTCACGCTCTGTTACAAAGTGTTGAACGACGCCTGCCCGTATTCCAAATTCGCTCACTTGACGGCGAACCAAGCCATACTCGAGTCGACCCAGACGGCGAAAAAGATCCACATCGTCGATTTCGGCATCGTTCAGGGCGTTCAGTGGTCGGCCCTGCTCCAAGCCCTAGCGACCCGACCCGACGGAAAACCCGACTTGATCCGGATCTCGGGTATTCCGGCCAAAATCCTGGGGAAGTCACCGTCAGCGGCTTTACATGCCACCGGAAAACGCCTCAGCGACTTCGCCACGCTACTGGGTCTAAACTTCGAGTTCGAACCGGTTTTAACACCGATCCAGGATCTGAACGGGTCGAATTTCCGGGTGGACCCGGATGAGGTTTTAGCAGTGAATTTCATGCTCCAACTTTATAACCTGCTTGACGAACCCGAGGTCGGGGTCGAGACCGCCCTCGGATTGGCCAAGTCGCTGAACCCGACAATCGTGACGCTGGGCGAGTACGAGGCGAGTCTGAACCGCGTGGGATTCGCAAACCGGGTGAAGAACGCGCTGGTTTACTACTCGGCGCTATTCGAGTCGATCGGGCCGAACCTGAGCGGGGACTCGCCGGAGAGGGAGCAGGTGGAGAGGCTGCTCCTCGGCCGTCGCATCACCGCTGTGGTCGGGCCGGGAGCCGGGAGGAGGAGGGAGCGCACGGAGGACAGGGAGCAGTGGAAGGTTTTGATGGAGAGCGCCGGCTTCGAGTCGGTTCCGGTCAGCCATTACGCGCGGAGCCAGGCGGAGATACTGCTGTGGAATTACGATTACAGTCCGTTGTTTTCGTTGGTTCAGTCGGAACCTGGGTTTCTGTCTCTGGCCTGGAACAAAGTCCCACTGCTTACTGTTTCATCTTGGTGTTAATTTTTTCTGCATTTCTGATGAATATTTTGGGGATGGGGCCCTCCTACCAAGCGGTGCCGAGCGGTCGATTCAGCCTTTCATCTCTGCAAAGGACGGTTTGCGCTTAGAGTCAATTTTAGCCATCTGTGCAAGAGATGAACGGCCGGATGCCACTCGGCACCCTCTTGGCAAGAGGATGGCTTGGTCTTGTTTTGTCCACATTGGTGTGTTTTTTTGCTCTGTTGTGGAGTTAGAGAGTTGCCATGGAAAAGGAACATGGTCCTAGTTCAATTGAAGGTCCACGTTTTTTTTTTTGTCAATGATAAAGCCTAGAATCACAAGAATATAGTACAATTATAGATGTGGTGTAGTCTGGTGGCTTTTTCTCGTACTCGTCTTGATGATCGAAATCGAAATTGTTCAATACCGTGCTAAAAGTCACGGCATATTGATTGATGTGATTCGAACTACGTTTGTCTTGACTAAGAAAAAAAAGATTGCAACGCTGTAGAGCTGGCTTATTTGATTCACCTTAAATATGTTCCGAAACTGTATTACAATTGACACTTGATTAACTTGATTTTGCTGTGATTGATGTTCTTGATAGTTTTAAGATGTTAAAAACATTTTTGACCATCAAAGTAATCCCGGGAGTAGTTTCAAAAGGACTTAAAATTGGAGCTTCAAAGTTGTCATAGCAAATTAACCTTAGCAGCTTGATTTTATATGTGTCCATATGATTCATCTTGAATGATTATTTATATCTTCTTTCCTTTTGCTTTTGTTTATTTGATCGTGTCAGCTGTAAGAAATGGAGAAATAGAAAACAAGTACTGTTTGAAACTTACTTTTCCCTTTAAAAATTGATGCAAGTTGCATATAGTATGAATTATGAAACAAACATGTTACGGATTTAGATCAATGGTTACAGATTCGGAAAAATTGTCGGATCCGTTAGAGTCACATTTACCTTACGAGATCCACGGACGACGACCTTTGGACACACCTGTATCCGGGTTTGTGCAATTTCGTTTATGTTACGAAACTTTGCTAGAATCGACTTGAGGGTCTATAATAAAACGCTTGGAAAGACAATTGATTTCTTTGCTATTCCCTTTCCTAAGGAACCCGTCACAAGTCTCCACCACCACTGTTACTACCCACTTTCAAATTACCGTATATCAATCAATCTTATTTCGAAAGACATCTACGTTGAAGGAAAAAAAAAAACAAAAAAAATTGCAACACCTAATCGGAACTTGGTTGAAGCTTTCGATGAATTTTACAAAAACGAATGATTTTTCATCGAGGTGGACTTGAAAAGAACTCGAACCGGCTTAAATCTGGAGCTTCCACTGCAAAATATATGCAAGTTGTGTTATGTGGGTACTATTACGAATCATCCTCAGGCTTCTGATTCTGTATTCGAGTCGAAATCGCTTGAAAAAAAACAGTTTGGTTTCTTAAGGGTGGTTCATTTTTTATTTGTCTTTGGATTGGATTTCGTCATGCCCATTTCACTTGTATTTTGCTTGCACGAAATGATCAACTCAAGAAGATGTCATTGTCTCCTGATAACCAAGACTTCTTTGCTGACCAGTTTGTATTATTATTATTATTTTTCTGACGGAATGTTCGGGCTAGTTTATGCGCAGCTCAACTAATTCTCTCTCTAGTCCGGCGAAAGTCAGCCATCTACGCCGGAAATGGGAGATTCATGAGAAATTTTCTTTCTTGCGGTCTGACCCCGTGAATCTAACCTTGTCAATCGTGGGGTGAGCAGACTCACTAACCAACCGGACCTACCTTGGGGCCAGTTTGTCGTATCTAATGCAAGTGTTTGGTGTTTTGATTTCTGTCCGAGTTATGTGAAATTGTGGTCCATTGGCGTTTGCAAATGGACCACAATTTGACAGTGGCTTCATTGCTTGTCCCTTCCATTCTCCAAAGGAAGGAAGCCATCGTCAGTCTCCAAAACTGTTCTTTTTTCCCTTAACTAAGATGTCTGGATCTGTTTACGCACATCTCAACTAATTCTGAGGATTAATCCCATATGCACCATTGTTTTTACCCCCTTCTATTAAAAAATGCTAGAACCACATTCATTTACATATTCACATTGACACGCACTGGATGTCGGGGTGCAACGCGGTTTTCCCCCCAACTCGTTCACAGTTTTTAGATCTCGTAGATCTCTGGAAAATGCATAACGTCAGAAACCAAGGTTAGCACTTGGCATTCAAAAAAATGTAGTAGTAAAAAAGAAGAGGGAAACTCGAATGTCTCATACTAGTATAAGCAGTGCACTAAGTCTGGCAGAAATGATAAGCTGATTCAATTCAAATACTAGAAGATCACAAACCTTAGGCAATGTATGCCGCATCACATCCGTGCACGCACTATGTCTCGTGCTCATGCCCGTGCCCGTGTAGTGTTTGTTGTCGAGTACAAAGTGCGCATTTCAGAACTTAGTTTCGATAGATCGGTATCAGTTAAGATTCATGCTCAAAATATAGATTTTGAGATATACAACTATAGTTTTCAAGCACTCAAGTGACTGACTATATTTGCTAGTGACTCCATATCTTTCTCTTTCAGAAAATGTAAAATATCGCATTGATGAACTTAGGGTCAAGCTACAAAGTTCAACCAGTACAAACCAAAGAAAAACAATTCAGGAGATCAAGGCAAGGACAATTACAACTACTAAAAAGAATTGCAACAACCATAATATCAAAACTGATGATCCTCATCTCCAAGCAAGACGTCGAGTTTGAAATGGCATGCCTGCCAAGTGGATGAATTGACATTTGAATCAATTCTAACCAAGATGTTAATTGTCTAGGTGTCATTTGATAGCTCTCTCACGTCAAATTTGTCAATAGATGTCAAATTTTCTTTGATTTCTTTACCGGTTGAAACTTCTATAAAACTAATAAATTTGGCATGGTGGTTGGAGTGGACATTTTAAAGATGTCAAATTTTGACACGTCGAATTGTCACATAAGCCCAAGAAAAAAATTAGACATTCCCAAAATTTGAAGTCTAGGTTGGAGATGCTCTTGGGATTTTTTTTACCTTGCAATTCTTGCACTCGTTAGTCTTTGGCTTTAGAAGTTTATTCAAGACAAACATCGCTTCAGTAAACAGGAGAGAGGTCCAGCCATGATTCCAATTCTCTGAGTTGTAAAATCTCTGCACCAGAATGAGCAGTAGAACAAGACACACGGGTACCATCGCTAACCTCTGGATCGATTGATTCGCTTGGTGAGAATGAATCCAACCTTTCGGCTCCAACAATGTCAACCTTAGCTATGAGTTCCAATTGCAAAGCACAAAATTCAACCTTGATCTGGAACGAAAATAGAAAGGGTCATTAAACTGAACAAAATGACAACCGAGAAGTATTAACTATAAAATCAAGGAAAGTTGGAAATCCTACGATATAAAGCTTCGATCCTGCCTTTCTAAAGCTTCTTTTATCCAAGGATCTTGCATCTCCTTCGTTGACTAGTTTGATTCTGGCATTACTAGGAGACAAACGATAGGGCTGACAAGTTCATAGGGGAAATAATTTGTAGGCTACCTAACAAAAGGATTATGACACTAAATGGGCTCTTAAATGAGCTGATAGAGATGCTCATATGCAAACTGCCGTAGGAGAAAGAAAGGAGCCGACGTATCTCATATGCAAGTGGAATATGTAATGGAGGAAGACAGAATCAACAAGAGATTCGAGCAAGTGTATCTCATTAGCATCAATAACAAGCCCATTCATGAAGAGGCAGCATTTTAGCTTATCTAAACACAGAAAAGACCATAATAAAACTATTGAAAATACAATAATCGCAAGACATACAGCTGGAATCAGAAAACCGATGTATTGATAATGATATATTCTAAATAGCATAGCGATCTTTCATCAATATGGAAACAATGTTGACTTGAAAACCAAGTTCTCACTACGAAGAACAAAGTCTGCTCAAGCTCGAGAAATTAAGGAGTCCAAAAGACGTATTGCTCAAGGAGAAATTACGTACATGATAGAATGCTGGTGGACGGTTCAGCAATCAAACAGAGTACACAAGCTATATTGTAGGAAAAAGAACAAAAGAATCTCACATTGTCTAATAGCAAAGACCAAAGAGACCACAAACCCATAACCTAATGTTACATTTCTTGTTATTAGAAAGTAGAAACGGATGGTCTCTTGAATAAGAATATTAAGGAAGCAAACAAATAGTATTCTTTCTATTCAAGCGATTATCCATTTCAAATTCTATTTGAAGAGGTAGAAACACATTATCCATTTTTATGAAGCTGCAATACAAGGCCCATCCAAAAGAAAGGAAAGAGGCAAATATATGCAGTAAAATTATCTTGGTTGGAGCCAACTAAACGTTTCTCTTCCCTTTGAAGTTTAAAATTGCAGTTTTGTTTGTCGTTGACTCGTTGCCACATTAGTATATGTTCCAATGTCAGCAATGCATTGACAAAATAAAGAAACTGTCTGAAAGGGGGGAAAAGGAAAAAAACATCCAGTGAAACGAGAGGAGTGGGTATTTGTAACTTGTAAGAGTCACGTTGGACCAATTAGGCCATGTCCAATCCTTAATCCGTTTGGTTAAGTGCTTAATTTTGCGATAGGAAGAATGAACAACTCCAACGGTCTTCATCAAATCTTGTAACAGAATCCCAAACTTATCCCACATTTATCACCAATTTCTTTTTATCGAAACATGAATGCCCCAAATCTTTACTCTTCAAAACATATCATCAAATATTACTGGACTTCATATAAGAAAAAAAAAACAATCATTTCTAGTCCAACTAACCCTTTGGCTACTTTAGGTGAGAAAAGCTAAAAAAGGGGGTGTTTCATTTACTCATAAGAAAAGAAAAGAAAGGATTAGGCTTTCTCGTCGTCATCTTATTTGGATACTTCCCCTTTCTCATCTCTCCAAATCTCACTACTTTTAGTGAGAAATAAAAATGGCTCATTAAGGGATTCTTGATTCTCGCTTTTTCACCATTTCTTTGGCCATCCAAACATGGGGAGAGAATGCTCTTTCTCTCAATTTCTTTTTCTTTTTCTTTTCTCTTGAAAACCCCCCATCCAAAGGGGCTGTTAAGAAAGCGTATATAGGGGAACAAGGCTAGGGAAAACATGGTTGCACTATTTATCATGCCATTGGCCAATAGGCGATACCAGAAGAAAGCTACTGAAACAAGCCAATATGTTGCTTGTAGAGCTGAAAGAGGCTAAAACCAATATGCAGGCGCAGCAACGAAATCCAGGGAAAAAATAGACGGAAAGAAAAAATGCAGTCTGAGGCTTATATGAACTTCTATGTACAATCCCACTTATCTTCATCAATACCATCATCCCTCAAGAACCTCTGGAGATTGGAGAAGTTGAAGAAACACTTTCTTAGGTTCCAGATTTTAAAATGAATTTTGCATAGAGAGAAAAGGAGAGAGAAAACCCAGCTCGGATGCGCCGACCGGCACCTGGTACCCACCTACTGAAATTTTTTCCCCAGATAAGAGATTGTCCACAT
The DNA here is from genome assembly GCA_019656295.1 of Rhododendron mucronatum var. ripense. Classification (NCBI taxonomy): domain Eukaryota; kingdom Viridiplantae; phylum Streptophyta; class Magnoliopsida; order Ericales; family Ericaceae; genus Rhododendron; species Rhododendron mucronatum. Next base: position 797,332 of record BPLT01000127.1, on the reverse strand, counting down.
CTGATTTGGCCTGCTATTGAGTTTGGTAAGAACTCGCACTTCAGAGACGCGAGGTTGTTCAAAACGACGTCGACGAGGACCTCGCATCTTTATAACGGGAGGTTTAGGCGCGACGACAACGTACGGACTCTTATGGGACTTACCTCGCATCTTTAACTCGGGAGGTTTAGGAGTGACGACGTCGTACGGACTCTTATAGGACTTCGCAAGATGAACCTGAGAAGTCCCGGTGTATGGATTGCAGCTTGTAATTGGTAAATTGTGAACTCATTTCGGATTTATTTTGTGATCGTAACTGTTCAGATTGTAGAGCATGTCGAGAAAATAAATTAAGATAAACACTATAAGAATCGATTACTTATTAGTCATAATCGGAGATGATCTGAGTGAAATTGTTTTTATTAAAATAGGCTTGGCCACACTTGATGCAACCCATTTTGTTACGGTCTCTTTGCAGTGAGCAGTTGATAAATTGTGAACTCACGACAGGTTATTTCTATGATGGAAGCGGTTCAGGTTCTAGAAATTGTCGAGATGATGAACGTGGTTGAAGGTAACAGTAATCGAGTACTGCTTAATACATTATAGGAGATGATTTGTGCGATTTTATTTTTTTGAAACTAGATATGGCCGTACCGGATGAAACCCATTTCATCACTGGATGTTGGGAATTCACTCCCGAGAGAGAGAGAGAGAGAGAGAGAGAGAGAGAGAGAGAGACAGAGAGAATGCGGTTTTTCAGCAGAAATGGAGCTTGTTACGCATTTTCATCGCGCTCTACAGCTGAGGAAGGAATTCATGGGACTGGTCTTTCACTGCCATTGTTACAGGTCTCTTCCACCCTTCAGGCTTTAACGGTTCAACCCTAACTGCCATTGTTTTCCTGCTTTCGCGGTATGTGTTGTTGAGCCTGCTAGTACATTTGCTTGCGTCTAGATATGCTGTTAGTTTTGTTTCATTCCTGTATTTTGCGGTGAAATCTTGTAATGCCTTCAGGCGTTTGAAACAGTTCAAAAGAAAAAGAAAAACGACTTTGGCTGAGGGGAAAAATGTATTAATTTGTAGCTTCATAATATAATAGCCAAAGTCTCTTCTTATAGTTCACATCTCTTTTGTGGTAAAACACACTCTGCTCTAAAAGAAATGTTCTTGCTTATTCGAAGGTATGAGTTTCATTCCAACGGACAATTTGTTTTCCCTTGAGTTTCACAGTACGTTGAATTTGGTTGTATTTCATCCCTTGGAGATACCTTTACATGTGTACTTCCAGATTCCTTCTACATAATAGTAGAACACTAGGCTTTCCAGGAGGAAAAAGGGTGATCAAGCCAAAATGCTGGTGCGGGGTGCATAAATGGTTGCAAAAAGATTCGGTACAGCATTATATCTTCAGTTTTACTAACCAAAAAAGAAGGGGAATATCATGAGTTTTGTCCAAACTTTTATTCTGAAAGTTTTTTTTTTTTTTTGTGTGGGCTTGCTTGCTCGGACTTGTGAAATTATTTTTCTCAATCAGCTAAAAGTATGTAGGTTATTAACATTTCGGCATCTCGTTCTGTTGAAAAAGACACCTAACATAAGGTAGTAAGTTCAATTTCATTGAACCAATTTGCTTGTACACTTCACATGCAAAATTCTATATAAGCAGCAGAAACCACCTAGCAACGAATCCCTCTAAGTTTTAGAATTAACATGTACAATCGAGGATAAGGCATGTTGCAGAATGTCCTTGAAGTTTGATTATTTGAGTTTTGCCTATTCAATCTGCTATTCATATTGGGCACTTCATAACTGACAGAACGGCAAATGCTGATGAGTGAACTGTGTTGGATGAAGTAGTGTATTGTTCTGAATCCTGAGTTTTTGGCATATGTTTATCAAGCTGCTGTTATTGCAGCAGCATCAACAGGTATTGACACTGAACTGCACGTGTTCTAGCATTGAGTGCTGGCCATGTACCAATGGGTGTTAGAAGTATGGCTTCTGGAAAAGAGGTCAAAGAAGCTATAGTTGAGGAAATCCCAACTGCAAAAATTGAAGATATGGGATTGAACCTCAACTTACTGGCATCAGTGAGGAAGTTGGCATCGAAGTTCAATTCATTGGGTCTTCCTCGGAATCTACTCATGTAAGACATGTCAGGAATACTGACTGAATTTTCTCCTCTCTCTCTTTCAACTTACGTTTTTATTGGAAGCTTGGTTTCTGTAAGTTTGATGGGTTTATGCTTGTTCATGAGCCTGAAATGCCTTTCTATTATTTCAAGAAAATTATATTGATGCAAGAGAAAACTCTGAAAAGAAACCTCTGCGTGGCTTCATATATTGCATTAACAGATATCCATGTGGGCCTATCTGTGCCCAAAAGTGCAATTTCTTTTCTTGTGTTAGTATATTGGATGTTAGGCATATATCTTCTACGCAATCAATGGCAAGGTTGAAAATCTTATTGTCTACCATTTCCTTGTGTACCTGTCGGATAATCCTTTTCTAGCCTCATATTTTCAAACCCTCCACTTACAGTCTTAATTGGAGCTTGTTGACGCGCGGTATAGAAAGAAACCATGTGCTAGTCGTTATCTTATTGGCAATAGCGTATCAAACGCTAGGCATCTATCTTCTAGACTATTGTGACAGCTTTCTGAATTTTTTCAACTCCTTTACTTCCTTATAACTGCCAAGATCAAACAGTACCCCTAGGGCGATTTGGCTATTCATATGTTCTTTTCTTGGCCACATTCGCTCAGCTCAATCCCCTCATGGGTAGCCTTCGTTTCTAAATTTCTTAGAATGATTCAGTTTTATCTCCAGTTGAATAACATATCCATCGATCTTTAGCAGGCTTGCTAACGCAATTTCTTTTTCTTGTTGTAAGTAATAATGCAGGAATCATGCAACTCCATTCATGCTTTCCAAAGATGAGATAGAGCTACAATTTGCAATAAACCACTTGGGTAAAGATAAACTTGTAGGTACAAATTTTTTGTAGGTTAGTGGTACATTTAAGTATCTGGAATGCTACATCTTTTGAGTTCGGTCACTTTTGGCCCTTGCCGATTCCTGAACTTTCTTTTTCTGCATAAGTTAGAAATACTAGGCTTGATGGAAGCTTCGGCAGCTAGTTTTTCCTTTTTGCTGTCGGTGATGTCGGTTAAATTTTGGTTAAGCTGTTACTTCACTGATTGGTGTTAGTAAGGTAAGTGATTTAAGATGTTCTGTCATCTTCTTGCGGGGGGTTTTTTTTTTTTTTGAACAGCACATTTTCTTTTGACTGATCTAATGTTGGAATCCATGAAGAAAATGGCGCGGAGAACTAGCAAAGAAGGTAGGATTGCAAATGCATCATCAAGACGGTACCATTATTCATTTCCAGAAGGGATCAGATTGGACAAAATTAATGGTCAATCAGGGTGAGACTACGTTGGAGCCATTGCAACACATTCACATATCAATTTGCAATCAACAGTTCCCGTCGCATTTTCCATTAGGAGTTAGAAGTAGCTTGTTCGATCAATATAAGTAACTTATGCTTGAGCAACAAGGGGTAAATGCGTTGCAAGAGCAGATATAAGCTACTCCGCCTCTCTCTATGCCATGTGATTAATCAGACACCTAACAATACTCCACTGACCCTTGCAACTTTTTTAAGCTTTGAATGCAGGAAATACTTCATATTCTTTGAGGGATTCATCGAGTTCCAAAGGGCTTCTGAATCATATCGCTCATGTTGTTATGGTAAAAGCCTCTTTGTTTGAGTATTCTAATCGGCACGTCATCTGTTTCTTTGCAGTTTGCACTAACAGGAGGATCCGGGTTGGCCAAGTTGCTGAACCCGACGAGCACCGGCTTCGAGTCGGTTCCGGTCAGCCATTATGTGCGGAGCCAAGCAGAGATACTCCTGTGGAATTACGATTACAGTCCGTTGTCTTCGTTGGTTCAGTCGGAGCCTGGGTTTTTGGAATGGGGATGCTGCCAAGCACGTGCTGAGCGGTCGATCCAACTATTCATCTCGACAACCGACGGCTCGAATCTTGACAGAGCAATAGACAGTCCAAACATGTATGCGCTCAGATTTCGTGCCGAGATAAACAGCCGGATGCCGCCGGGCACCCGCTTTGAAGGGGGTGCTTGGTTTGTTTTGTCCACGTTGGTGGGTTTTTTTGCTCTGTTGTGGACTGTGGAGTTAGAGAGTTGCCATGGAAAGGAACATGGTCTAGTTTAATTGAAGGTCCACTTTTTTTCGTCAATGATAAAGCCTAGAATCACAAGAATATAGTACAATTATAGATGTGGTATAGTCTGGTGGCTTTTTCTTGTACTCATCTTGATGATCGAAATCGAAATTGTTCAGTACCATGCTAAAAGTTACGCTAATTGCATATCGATTGATGTGATTCGAGTTGCATTTGAGTTGATTAAGAAAAAAAGATTGCAACATTGCACAATTGACATTTTATTAACTTGAACTTGATTTTGATGTTCTCAATAGTTTTAAAATGTTGACGTTTTTGCCATCAAAGTAAGCCCCGATCCGGAAAGAACCCAAAAAGGACTTAAAATTGGAGCTTCAAAGTGTTCTCATAGCAAATTAACCAGCAGCTTGATTTTATGTGTGTCCATGTGGTTCATCTTGGATGGACCCGGGGGGGCTGCTCTCCCCCTTGGGAAGAGCAGCGTGCTGCTGCGCCCCTTTTGGGGCCCATCCCGGTCTCGCTTCAATGATCCGAATCGTTCACTTTGTAGAGCTCGTCGAGTAGAACAACTATGCAAAAAAATCAGCTTAATTGGATATCATTAAGTACTTGATCGGAGCCTTTTTACTTTGAAAAGAATGGATCCGAAACACTGGATCAAATCCATTATTCCCAATGGACCAAGAGTTATATAGGCTCCGATCAGGTACTTAATGATATCCAATTAAGCTGATTTTTTGCATAGTTGTTCTACTCGACGAGCTCTACAAAGTGAACGATTCGGATCATCGGAGCAAGACCGGGATGGGCCCCAAAAGGGGCGCAGCAGCACGCTGCTCTCCCCAAGGGGGAGAGCAGCCCCCCCCGGGTCCATCTTGGATGATTATTTATATTTTCTTTCCTTTAGCTTTTGTTTATGTGATCGTGTCAGTTGTAAGAAATGGAGAAATAGAAAACAAGTACTGTTTGAAACTTAATTTTCCCTTTAAAAATAGATGCAAGTTGCATATAGTATGAATTATGAAACAAACATGTTACGGATTTAGACCAATGGTTACAGATCTGGAGACATTGTCGGATCCGTTCGGACTCTACATTTGCCATATGAGATCCACGGACAACCTTTGGACACGCCTGTATCCGGCTATGTGCAATTTTGTTTGGGTTTGGATTTCGTCATGCTCATTTTCAGTTTTCATTTGCTGGCAGCAATTGAGGGATACAAGAATGTCATTGTTTCTCCTAGTATCATTGACGAAGACATCTCATTTCGAAAGACATTTACGTAGAAGAAAAATAAAGATTGCGACACCGAGCTAATCCGAAACTCGGATATCCCATTTATCCAAATTTTTTTTGTAGTTATCCCATTTATCTTATCTTGTATTTTCAAAACTATATCAACCATTCAACCCATACCCAATCAACGCAATTCTAACGAGGTTGAGATTTTCGATGAGTTTTTAAAAAATTTCAAGTGATTTTAAATCGAGTTGGACTTGAAAAGAACCCAAATCGGCCCAAATCTGGAGCTTCCACTACATGTCTATTCGAAGACCTTAAATGGAGAAATTGAATAATAAGTGTTTGAAACTTAACTCTCAGGCTTCTAATTCTGTATTCGAGTCGAAATTAAAGTTGTCAATACCGTACCGGCAAGCGTACCGTTTTCACTATTAGAATGGTACGTACCGGTACCGGACTGTATTCCGGTACCGTTCCGGATTTACCGCAATTAATATTGAATATATTTAATATATATCTACCATTTTTTAAAATTTTAAGTGTAAACATAAACAAAATCTTTAAAAAAAAAAACTAACGTAATTTTGTACCGGCCGGAACACCGGAAAATGGCCGGAATAGACCGATATTGTCCGGTATACCTGGTATTGGCCGGAACAGGCCGGTATTTCAATCGGAACGGGACATGACTCTTTGCATTCCGTTTAAGGACCGCTATGATACGTACTGACCGGTACGGAATGGATTTGACAACTTTGGTCGAAATCGCTTGGGAAAACAATTTGGTTCATTGTTTATTTTTGTCATTCTTTGGATTGGATTTCGTCATGCCCATCTCACTTGTCTTTTGCTTGCACGAAATGATCAACTCAAGAAGGTGTCATTGTCTCTGATAACCAAGACTTCTTTCCTGACCAGTTTGTCGTATCTTTTATTTTATTCTTGACAGGTGCGCGCGTCAATTAATACACTCTTCGGTCCGGCCAAAGTGAGGCCCTCCACGCCGGAATCGGAAAATCCTGGGAAATTATTTTTCTTGCAGTCTGACTCCATGAATCTAACTTAGATCAATTGTGGGAAAAGCAAACTCACCAATCAACCGGATCTATCTTGGGGCCAATTTGTCATATCTAATGCAAGTGTTTGGTGTTTTGATTTCTGTCCGAGTTATGTGAAATTTTGGTCCATTAGGCCATGTCCAATCCTTAATCTGTTTGGATAAGTGCTTAATTTTGTGATAGGAAGAATGAACAACTCCAACGGTCTTCATCAAATCTTGTAATAAAATCCCAAACTTATCCCACATTTATCACCATTTTTTATACATTATTGAAAAATGAATGCTCCAAATCTTTACTCTTCAAAACCTTTCATCTCTAATATTACTGGATTTCATGTAAGCAAAAATACAATCATTTCTAGTCCAACTAACAAATAAACGACAGAACCAGTCCATCGCTCATTACGAAAATGCACGATGTTAATTACGCATTCATGAAATGCGTAATATGGAGTATGACGCATTCTGAAAATGCATTTTTACCACAGAAAAAAAAAAAATGACTCATCTTCAAGATGCATTATATAGTATTTGAGTATTAGAATCCAAACTTTCCAAACATTTTCGAGTTTTAAAATCCGAAATTTTCTAAATTTTTTGAGAATGTGTATTTGAATGCCGGCATTTTTTTTTTCCCGAGTTAGGTGGTGTTAAAGGAGGTGGTGATGACGGGTCTGGTGTAGGCAAACCTTTTGTTAGGGAATCGCGCTAGCAGTGGTGGATCGGAAGAAGGGCTATTGTTGTTGGTCGCAGAATTGCAGAGAAAGCGAGAGCAGATATGAGAAAATGCCGACCTTTCGTGGTGTTGGTGTTGTGCTAGCGAAATGTTTTGGTGGTGAATGGTTGGGAATAAAACTGATGGTGCAAGTGTGGCGTGGTGGCGGTTATGGAGGAAGAGAAGCAGGCGTGGCGTTGTGGCGGGGGAGGAGTTCAAAATTTGGAAAAAAAATTAGGTTCTGATAGGGAAGGGTATTTTGGGAAGTTCATGGATATTTGTTAGGTTACGTATAGCAAATTGCTATAAATTTTGTGGGTTATGTTAGAACATGTTACGTTTAGAGAATTTGTGGTTCCAAATAGCTCGTTTCTTAATTACTTGCGAGCTCATAACAGATTCTTTCTATACCGAAAATGTCCAAATTGTAGAACTTGTCGAGAAGATAATCCACATTGAAAATCATTTGAATATTATTCCGATTAATACACAATCAAAGATGATCTTTGTGAATTTATTTTTATGAAAATAGGTTTGTCCATATTGGATCAAAACCATTTTTTATCACTGGACGGTGAAGAACTCGCGCTTCAGAGGAGCGAGGTTGTTTAAAACGACGTCGACGGGGTGGCCTTGCGTCTTTAACACAGGAGGTTTAGGAGTGACGACGTCGTACGGACTCTCTTCGTACTTCTCAATTTGAACCTGCGAAGTCTGTCGAAACCTGTAATTGGTAAATTGTGAACTCATTTTGGATTATTTCTATGATCGAAACTGTTCAAATTTGAGAACTCGTCGAGAAGAAAAATCGAGGTTCAGATTATAGAATCGATAGCTCATTAATACGTAATCGGAGAGGATTTGTGTGAAGTTTTTTTTATGAAAATAGGTTTGACCACACTTGATGAAACCCATTTTGTTAAGGTCTCTTTGCAGGGAAGAGTTTTTAAATTGTGAACTCACGACAGATTATTTCTATGATCGAAATGGTTCAGGTTGTAGAAATTGTCGAGATGATGAATTTGGTTGAAGATATCATTAATCGAATGCTGATTACTACATTATCGGAGATGATTTGTGCGATTTTATTTTCATGAAAATAGATATGGCCGTACCGGATGAAACCCATTTTATCACTGGATGTTGTGAATTCACTCCCGAGAGAGAGAGAGAGAGTGCGGTTGTTCGGCAGAAATGGAGTTTATTATGCATTTACATCGCGGTCTACAGCCTAGGAAGGAATTCTTGGGGCTGGTCACTCACTGCCATTGTTACAGGTCTCTTCCACCCTTCAGGCTTCAACCCTAACTGATACTAACAATTACTACTATGTTTATATTGGATTTCATGGTCACCTTCTTTTTTCGTTTTTCATAGTCACTTCAATTTATATGCCCGACCTCGTTGTTTGTCTGCTTTCGCGGCATTTGTTATTGAGCCTGCTAGTGCATTTGCTTGCCTAGAGATGCTGGTAGTTTTGTTTCATTCCTATATTTTGCGGTGAAATCTTGTAATGCCTCCAGGCGTTTGAAATGAAATTACCTCTTGTTCAAGAAAAGAACTTCTTCTTTGGCTGAGGGGATATCACAAATCACAACACTAATAGCCAAAAATCTCTTCTTATAATTCACATCTGCTTTGGGGTAAAATTAGTAGTAATTCACAACAACAACAACAACAACAGAACCCATTGTAGTCCCCAATCATTGGGTATGGGCGGGGGAAGATTGGAAACAGATCGAACCTTTGGCAATATGCACTAAGTGGTTGCTCTCAGAATACCACTGAATCAGTGGCCCTCCTATACTTGTTTTGTTGCGGAACCATCCCCCAAATCAAAACCAAATGGCATCAGAGAGGGTAGGCTTATTCACTCCTCCAAAAGAAATATTATTGCTTATTCGACGGTGTAAGTTTCACTCCAACGGACAATCTGTTTCCCTTTACTTTCACAATGCATTGAATTTGATTGTTATTTCATCCCTTGGAGATACCTTTGCATGAGTGCTTCCAGGTTCCTTCCACACAATAACAGAACACTTGGCTTTACAGAAGAAAAGAAGGTGAGCAAGCCTAAATGCTGGTGTGCGGTGCACAAATGGTTGCAAAAAGATTCGGTATAGCATTATATCTTCAGTTTTACTAACCAAAAAAGAAGGGGAATATCCTGAGTTTTCTCAAAACTTTTATTATGAAAGTTTTTTTGTGTGGGCTCGCTTGCTCGGACTTGTGAAATTATTTTTCTCAATTACCTAAACGTAACATTTTGGTATCTCGTTCTGTTGAAAAAGACACCTAACATAAGGTAGTAAGTTTAACTTCATTGAACCACACTTCACATGCAAAATTCTATATAAGCAGCGGAAAACACCTAGCAACGAATCGCTCTATGTTTTGGAATTGACAAGTATAATCGAGAACAAGGCATGTTGCAGAATGTCCCTGAAGTTGGATTATTTGAGTTTTGTCTATTCAATCTGCTATTCGTATTGGGCACTGCACATACCTGACAGAAGGGCAAATGCTGATGACTGAACTGTGTTGGATGAAGTAGTGTATTGTTCTGAATCCTGAATTTTTGGCATATGCTTATCTTGTTGCTGTTGTTGCAGCATCGTCAATAGGTATTGGCACTGAAACTGTGCGGGTTCTAGCATTGCGTGGTGTCCATGTACCAATGGGAGTCAGTGCGGAAACAGGGGAATCGATAGCAGTAGCCGAGGATTATCATGTCAAACATTCTACCAGTTCGATAGGAGCTTTCGCGTATGGGTTGTTGAGCCTGCTAGTACATTTGCTTGCGTCTTGATGCTGTTAGTTTTGTTTCATTCCTGTATTTTGCGGTGAAATTGTAATGCCTTCAGGCGTTTGAAATGAAATTACCTCTTGTTCAAAAGAAAGAAAAACAACTTCGGCTGAGTGGATATCACAAATTACAACACTAATCTACTAATAGCCAAAATCTCTTCTTATAGTTCACATCTGCTTTGTGGTAAAATTCACTGTGCTCTAACAGAAATGTTCTTGCTTATTCGACGGTATAAGTTTTGTTCCAACGGACAATTTGTTTCCCTTTACTTTCACAGTACATTGAATTTGGTTGTATTTCATCCCTTGGAGATACCTTTACATGTGTACTTCCAGATTCCTTCTACATAATATTAGAACACTAGGCTTTACAGAAGAAAAAAGGGTGAGGGAGCCAAAATGCTGGTGCGGGGTGCATGAATGGTTGCAAAAAGTTTCGGTATATCATTATATCTTCAGTTTTACTAACCAAAAACTTTTATTCTGAAAGTTTTTTGCGTGGGCTTGCTTGCTCGGTCATGTGAAATTTTTTTTCTCAATTAGCTAAAAGTAACTTTTTGGTATCTCGTTCTGTTGAAAAAGACACCTAACATAAGGTAGTAAGTTTAACTTCATCGAACCAATTTGCCTATACACTTCACATGCAAAATTCTATATAAGCAGCGGAAACCACCTAGCAACGAATCCCTCCAAGTTTTAGAATTAACAAGTACAATCGAGAATAAGGCATGTTGCCGAATGTCCCTGAAGTTTGATTATTTGAGTTTTGCCTATTCAATCTGCTATTCATATTGGGCACTTCATAACTGACAGAAGGGCAAATGCTGATGAGTGAACTGTGTTGGATGAAGTAGTGTATTGTTCTGAATCCTGAGTTTTTTGGCATATGCTTATCTTGTTGCTGTTGTTGCAGCAGTGTCAACAGGTATTGGCACTGAAACTGCGCGAGTTCTAGCATTGCATGCATGCTGTCCATGTACCAATGGGCGTTAGAATTATGGCTTCTGGAAAAGAGGTCAAAGAAGCTATAGTTAAGGAATTCCAAACTGCGAAAATTGAAGCTATGAGATTGAACCTCAATTGACTGGCATCAGTGAGGAAGTTGGCATCGAAGTTCAATTGATTGGGTCTTCCTCGGAATCTACTCATGTAAGACATGTCAGGAAAACTGACTGAATTTTTCCTCTCTCTCTCTCTCTCTCTCTCTCTCACAACTTACGCTTTTATTGGAAGCTTGATTTCTGTAAGTTAGATGGGTTTATGCTTGTTCATGAGCCTGAAATTCCTTTCTATTATTTCAAGAAAATTATATTGATGCAAGAGAAAACTCTGGAAGGAAACCTCTGTGTGGCTTCATATATTGCATTAACAGATATCCATGTGGGCCTATCTGTGCCCAAAAGTGCAATTTCTTTTCTTGTGTTAGTATATTGGATGTTAGGCATATATCTTCTACGCAATCAATGGCAAGGTTGAAAATCTTATTGTTATACAATTTCCTTATGTACTTGTCGGATAATCCTTTTCTGGCTTCATATTTTCCAACCCTCCACTTACTTGTTGGCGCGCGGACGCGCGGTATAGAAAGAAACCACGTGCTAGTCCTTATCTTATAGGCAAAAGCGTATCAAATGCTAGGCATCTATCTTCTAGACTATTGTGACAGCTTTCTGAATTTTTTCAACACCTTTACTTCCTTATAACTGCCAATATCAAACAGTACCTCACCTAGGGCGATTCGGCTATTCATATGTTCTTTTCTTGGCCACATTCACGCAGCTCAATCCCCTGATGGGTAGCCTTCGTTTCTAAATTTGTTAGAATGATTCAGTAATATCTCCGGTTGAATAATATATCCATCTTTAGCAGTGTAGCGAACCATCTCCTGTGTTTCCAGCTCAATACCCTGTGCTTGTGGACTTGAAAAGTTGATCTCTACGCATCCATGTTATGTAAAAGGAGCATACATACAATCTCTCTCTCCAAAGTTGAGGTCGAATTTTTTCTCCTTCAAGTGAAGTACCTCTTTAACTTATCAGTCGGAATAAATGAAAGGGAGCAATCTGTATTGGTTATCTTCAAAGGTTGGAGTTCAAAATCCCATGGTTGCAAGGCGAGGTAATGGTAATTCGGTTGGCCTGGTTGATGGCCAAAGATCTGGGGATGTCTAATGTCGATGTGGAGTCAGATTGTTGGCAAGCAATTCTCCTCTGCACGAACGAATTCGATCGCCCCTGGGAAGTCAATGCATTTGGTGGAAGATATCAAGGGATTTGTTCAGTGAATTGGATCAGTAGAGTAGCAGCCAAACTTGCCTCTCTGGCTCTTGGAACAAATCTGCCTCGCCCGTGTCGTTCTGTTTGAGATGTTTTCATATTCCTGATATTGGTGTTTCTCTTCTTCTTAGGCCTTTTCGGCTGTGTATCTGATCAATGAAAGAAAGATATAGTACAGGGTATGTCATGAAGGAGCGCGGACGGCTAGAGTTTATCTCTAACTAGACGCCTGATTTTTTATGAAAGCACAATTCAATGAAACGCTAGGCAGGCAATTTTGAAGATTGAATTTCTCTTTTCTGAATTTGCCTGAGTTCCAGTCATTCAATTCCTGTCATTGAAAATCAAGCAAAAGCAAGATATCAAGGTTGGCCCTTTTTTTTTCTTTTAAAAAAAAGGAGGTTCACCCATGTCAAAACTGCATTTTGAAGGGTACCAAAAGACTAATTTTGTAAAGCCAGCCTACAATTTTATTTTTATTTTTTGAAAAGAACCCGAATTGGCCTAAATCTGGAGCTTGCAACACCTAATCGAAACTTAGTTGAAGTTTTCGATGAGTTTTAAAAAAAACGAATGATTTTTCATTGAGGTGGACATGAAAAAATCCGAATCGGTCTAAATCTTGAACTTACGGTCTTCGTCAAATCTTGTAACAGAATCCCAAACTTATCCCACATTTATCACCATTTTTATATTATTGAAAAATGAATGCTCCAAATCTCTACTCTTTAAAACCTTTCATCTCCAATATTACTGGATTTCATATAAGCAAAAATACAATCATTTCTCGTCCAACTAACACTAAAGGAACAAGGCTAGGGAAAACATGGTTGCACTATTTATCATGCCATTGGCCAATGGCCAATAGGCGATAGCAGAAGCCAGAAAGCTAATGAAACAAGCCAATATGTTGCTTGCAGAGCTGCAAGAGAATCAGATGAGGCTAAAACCAATATGTAGGTGCAGCAACGAATTTCAAGGGAACAAAAAAATGCAAGCGAGGCTAGAAAATGAGTTTGTATGAACTTCTATGCGAAATCCCAGTATCTTCATCAGTAACCATCGTCCCTCAGGAACCTGTGGAGATTGGAGAAGTTGAAGAAACTTTCATAGCTTCCAGTCTTGAAAATGAGTTTTGCATAGAGAAGAGCTTACCCACATCTGATTTGGCCTTTCTCTTGCAGTCGAGCGAGTTTGGTGAAGAACTCCTACTACAGAGACTCGAGGTTGTCCAAAACGACAGAATCAGTCCATTGCTCATTATGAAAATGCACGATGTTAATCGCGCATTCATGAAATGCATTATATGGAGCATGACGCATTCTGAAAATACGTTTTTACCAACAAAAAAAGATATGACGCATCTTCAAGATGCATTATATAGTATTCGAGTATTAGAATCCAAACTTTCCAACCATTTTCGAGTTTTAAATCCGAAATTTTCTAAATTTTTCGAGAATGTGTATCCGAATGCCGGCAATTTTTATTTTTATTTTTATAGTTAGGTTGTGTTAAAGGAGGTGGTGATGGCGGGTCTGGTGTGGTCCGGTGCAAACCTTTTGTTAGGGAATCGACCTAGCAGTGGTGGATCGGAAGAAGGGCTGTTGTTGGTGGTCGCATGGAGGTTGATCGCAGAATTGCAAAGAAAGCGAAAGCAGATATTGTTGGAGATATGCCTTGAATTTGGGATGGTCAAAAAGATGTTTGACTTCCTAAAAGATGATTTGTTTCCTTGTTGGTTAAGATTTTGGGCGTAAGGAATTTTGTTTGGGCAAATATTGGTTTTAGAAAGGACTCTATGGCTATGAATATAGCCTTATTCTTTTAATTATGTTTTGGACTTTTTGAGTGAATCCCTTTGGAGAGGCCCTAGGGTCTCTCAGGTTAAAGATTAGATATTGGGATTTTGATTTATGCTCTATTGGGTTCCACCTAGGGTTTTAGTATCCCTATCGGGTTCCGCCAGAGATTTGTCTATAGATATCTGTAATTAGATGCTTCAACGAGAGTTACGGGTATAGCCGGTTCTGTGTGTTATCTCCCCGTTTATAGTGGATCCTCTTGCTTTTCTCCCGTGGACGTACCTAGTTTGGGGACCACGTAAATCTTGTATTCTTGATTTTCGCTTGTTGTTTTGTTTATGTTCTCAATTTTGTTTTCGGCACAAGAGATATGAGAGAATGCTGACCTTTCATAGTGTTGGTGTTGTGTTGGTGAAATGTTTTGGTGGTGAATGGTTGGGAATAAAACTGGTGGTGCAGGTGTGGCGTGGTGGTGGTTATGGAGGAAGAGAAGCAGGTGTGGCGTGGCGGGGAGGAGTTCAAAATTTGGGGAAAAATTAGTTTTGGATAGAGAAGGGTATTGTTAGGTTATTTATTATAAGATATATGGGTTAGATTTAGAATAGAATACGTTTAAAGAATTTGTGATTGTAAATAATTCGTCCCTTGATTACTTGCGAGCTCATAACAAATTCTTTCTATGATCAAAAGTGTCCAAATTGTAGAACTTGTCGAGAAGATAATCCATGTTGAAAATCATTTGAATAATATATACCGATTAATACACAATCAAAGATGATCTTTGTGAATTTATTTTTATGAAAATACGTTTGTCCATACTGGATCAAAACCATTTTATCACTGGAAGGTGAAGAACTCGCGCGTCAGAGTGCCTTTCTATTATTTCAAGAAAATTATATTGATGCAAGAGAAAACTCTGAAAGAAACCTCTGTGTGGCTTCATATATTGCATTAACAGACATCCATGTAGGCCTATCCGTGCCCAAAAGTGCAATTTCTTCTCTTGCGTTAGTATATTGGATGTTAGGCATATATCTTCTACGCAATCAATGGCAAGGTTGAAAATCATATTGTCTACCATTTCCTTATGTACTTGTTGGATAATCCTTTTGTGGTCTCATATTTTCAAACCCTCCACTTACAGTCTTAATTGGAGCTTGTTGACGCGCGGTATAGAAAGAAACCATGTGCTAGTCCTTATCTTATTGGCAATAGTGTATCAAATGCTAGGCATCTATCTTCTAGACTATTGTGACAGCTTTCTGAAAATTTTCAACGCCTTTACTTCCTTATAACTGCCAAGATCAAACAGTACCTCCCCTGGGGCGATTTGGCCATTCTTATGTTCTTTTCTTGGCCACATTCACTCAACTCAATCCCCTCATGGGTAGCCTTCGTTTCTAAATTTGTTAGAATGATTCCGTTTTATCTTTGGTTGAATAACATATCCATCTTTAGCAGGCTTGCTTGGTCTTAAGCTTAACTATGTGCACAACGCAATTCCTTTTTCTTGTTGTAAGTAATAATGCAGGAATCATGCAACTCCATTCATGCTTTCCAAAGACGACATAGAGCTACAGTTTGCAATAAACCACTTGGGTATGATAAACTTGTCGGTACAAATTTTTCGTAGGTTAGTCGTACATTTAAGTATCTGGAATGCTACATCTTTTGAGTTTGGTCACTTTTGGCCCTTGCCGATTCCTGAACTTTCTTTTTCTGCATAAGTTAGAAATACTAGGCTTGATGGAAGCTTCGGCAGCTAGTTTTTCTTTTTTGCTGTCGCTGATGTCGGTTAAATTTTGGTTAAGCTGTTACTTCACTGATTGGTGTTAGTAGGGTAAGTGATTTAAGATGTTCTGTCATCTTCTTGCAGGGTTTTTTTTTTTTTTTTTTTTGAACAGCACATTTTCTTTTGACTGATCTAATGTTGGAAACCATGAAGAAAATGGCGGGGAGAACTAGCAAAGAAGGTAGGATTGCAAATGTATCATCAAGACGGCACCATTATTCATATCCAGAAGGGATCAGATTGGACAAAATTAATGGTCAATCAGGGTAAGACTACGTTGGAGCCATTACAACACATTCACATATCAATTTGCAATCAAAAGTTTCCGTCGCATTTTCCATTAGGAGTTAGAAGTAGCTTGTTTGATCAATATAAGTAACTTACGCTTGAGCAACAAGGGGTAAACGCGTTGCAAGAGCAGATATAAGCTACTCCGCCTCTCTCTATGCCATGTGATTAATCAGACACCTAACAATACTCCACTGCCCCTTGCAACTTTTTTAAGCTTTGAATGCAGGAAATACTTCATATTATTCGAGTTCCAAAGGGCTTCCGAATCATATCGCTCATGTTGTTATGGTAAAAGCCTCTTTGTTTGAGTATTCTAATCAGCACTTCATCTGTTTCTTTGCAGTTTGCACTAATAGGAGGATCCGGGTTGGCCAAGTCGCTGAACCCGACGATCATGACACTGGGCGAGTACGAGGCCAGTCTGAACCGGGTGGGATTGGCCAACCGGGTGAAGAATGTGCTGGTTTACTACTCTGCGATCTTCGAGTCGATCAGGCCAAACCTGAGCGGAGACTCGACGTAGAGGGAGCAGGTGGAGAGGCTGCTCCTCGGCCGCCGCATCGCCGCGGTGGTAGGGCCGGGAGCTGGAGGAGGAGGGAGTGCACGGAGTACAGGGAGCAGTGGAAGGTTTTGATGGAGAGCGCCGGCTTCGAGTTGGTTCCGGTCAGCCATTGCGCGCGGAGCCAGGCGGAAATACTGCTGTGGAATTACGATTACAGCCCGTTGTTTTCGTTGGTTCAGTCGGAACCTGGGTTTCTGTCTCTGGCCTGGAACAAAGTCCCACTGCTTACTGTTTCATCTCAGTGTTAATTTTTTTTGCATTTTTGTTGAATATTTTGGGGATGGGGCCCTCTTGCCTTGCGGCCGATCCAGCCGTTCATCTCTGCAATGGACGGTTTGCACTTAGATTCAATCCTAGTCGTTTGTGTCGAGATGAATGGCTAGATGCCGCTTGACACCAACTTGGCAAGGGGTGCTTGGTCTTGTTTTGTCCACAGTGGTGTGTTTTTTTGCTCTGTTGTGGAATTAAGAGAGTTACCATGGAAAGGAACATGGTCCAGTTTAATTGAAGGTCCTCTTTTCTTTTTTCTTTTTTTGTCAATGATAAAGCCTAGAATCACAAGAATATAGTACAATTATAGATGTGGTATAGTCTGGTGGCTTTTTCTCCTACTCATCTTGATGATCGAAATCGAAATTGTTCAGTACCGTGCTAAAAGTCACGCTAATTGCATATTGATTGATGTGATTCAAACTACGTTTGTGTTGATTAAGAAAAAAAGATTGCAACGCTGCACTGGAATATAGCTGGTTATTTGATTCACCTTAAATATATTCCGAAACCATATTACAATTGACACTTGATTAACTTGATTTTGCTGTGATTGATGTTCTCAATAGTTTTAAAATGTTAACGTTTTTGACCATCAAAGTAAGTCCGGGAGTAGTTTCAAAAGGACTTAAAATTGGAGCTTCAAAGTTATCATAGCAAGTTAACCTTAGCAGCTTGATTTTATGCGTGTCCATGTGATTCATCTTGGAGAAAATGAGTTTGTATGAACATCTGATTTGGCCTTTCTCTTGCAGTCGAGCGAGTTGGTGAAGAACTACTACAGAGATGCGAGGTTGTCCAAAACGACAAAATCTGTCCATCGCTCATTACGAAAATGCTCGATGTTAATCGCGCATTCATAAAATGCATTATACGAAGCATGACGCATTTTGAAAATGCGTTTTTACCAAAAAAAAAAAAAAATGATGCATCTTCAAGATGCCTTAGACGGTATTCGAATAATAGAATCCGAACTTTCCAAACATTTTCAAGTTTTAAAATCCGAAATTTTGTAAATTTTTCGAGAATGTGTATCCGAATGCCGGCAATATTTTTTTTTGTTGAGTTAGGTTGTGTTAAAGGAGGTCAGGAGGTGGTGATGGCGGGTCTGGTGTGGTCCGGTGCAAACCTTTTGTTAGGGAATTGTGCTAGCAGTGGTGGATTGGAAGGACTGTTGTTAGTGGTCGCATGGAGGTCGGTTGCAGAATTGCAGAGAAAAAAACAAGAGCATTCATATGAGAATATTGACCTTTCGTGGTGTTGGTGTTGTGCTGGTGAAATGTTTTGGTGGTGAATGGTTGGGAATAAAACTGGTGCAGGTGTGGCGTGGTGGTGGTTATGGAGGAAGAGAAGCAGGTGTGGCGTGGTGGCGGGGAGGAGTTCGAAATTTGGGGAAAAATTAGTTTTGGCTAGGGAAGGGTATTTTGGGAAGTTCAAGGATATTTGTTAGGTTTAGAATAGACTACGTTTAAAGAATTTGTGGTTGTAAATAATTCGCTCCTTGGTTTCTTACGAACTCAAAACGGATTTTTTCTATGATCAAAAGTGTCCAAATTGTATAACTTGTGAGAAGATAATCCACGTTGAAAATCATTTGAATATGATACCGATTAATACACAATCAAAGATGATCTTTGTGAATTTATTTTTATGAAAATAGGTTTGTCCATACTGGATCAAAACCATTTTATCACCGGAAGGTGAAGAACTCGCGCTTCAGAGTTGCAAGTTTGTTCAAAACGACGTCGACCGGGTGGCCTCGCGTCTATAACACAGGAGGTTTAGGGGTGACGACGTCGTACGGACTCTTTTGGTTCTTCTCAATTTGAACCTGCGAAGTCCGTCGAAACAAGTAATTGGTAAATTGTGAACTCATTTTGGATTATTTCTGTGATCGAAACTGTTCAAGTTTGAGAGCTTGTCGAGAAGAAAAATCAAGGTTAAGATTATGTGAATCCATCGCTCATGATACGTAATCGGTGATGATTTGTGTGAAGTTTTTTTTATGAAAATAGGTTTGGCCGCACTTGATGAAACCCATTTTGTTACGGTCCTCTTTGCAGGGAGTAGTTTTGAAATTGTGAACTCACGACAGATTATTTCTATGATCGAAATGGTTCAGGTTGTAGAAATTGTCGAGATGATGAACCTGGTTGAAGATAACATTAATCGAATACTGATTAATACATTATCGGAGATGATTTGTGTGATTTTATTTTCATGAAAATAGATATGGCCGTACCGGATGAAACCCATTTTATCACCGGATGTTGTGAATTCACTCCCGAGAGAGAGAGAGAGAGAGAGAGAGAGAGAGAGAGAATGCGGTTGTTCAGCAGAAATGGAGTTTATTATGCATTTTCATGGCGCTCTACAGCTTAGGAAGGAATTCATGGGGCTGGTCTCTCACTGCCATTGTTACAGGTCTCTTCCACCCTTCAGGCTTCAACCCTAACTGATACTAACAATTACTACTATGTTTATATTGGATTTCATGGTCACCTTCTTTTTTCTTTTTTTACTTTTCTGAAAGGCAATTTCTTATTTCATGGTCACTTCAATTTATATGCCCGACCTCGTTGTTTGTCTGCTTTTGCGGCATGTGTTATTGAGCCTGCTAGTGCATTTGCTTGCCTAGAGATGCTGGTAGTTTTGTTTCATTCCTGTATTTTGCGATGAAATCTTGTAATGCCTTCGAGCGTTTGAAATGAAATTACCTCTTGTTCAAGAAAAGAACAACTTCTTTGGCTGAGGGGATATCACTAATAGACTAATAGCCAAAAATCTCTTCTTATAGTTCACATCTGCTTTGGGGTAAAATTAGTAATTCACTCCTTCAAAAGAAATATTCTTGCTTAGTATTAAGCACTCACTTTGAGATTATTATTGTTTTGCTGTTTGGCACCCACTTTGAGATTGAAGAGTCAAAATTGGTATTTCGCTCGAAGATTCAAGAAACCACCTGATGCCTGATGGCAGTTTCATTTAATCATTAACTTAAAACTAGCACCAAACTCTTCTCGGTGAGGTTGCTCGACATAAAGGCATCATTTTGGTGTGCAAGCTTAATAAATAACTTGAATACAGTAGCACATCTCCCTTTTGCCGACAACTCTTTGATTTTCTGCAGGGCAGTGGGAGAAGATTGTGCAGTGGTTAAATGAAATCTGGAATCATACAGGTCATCCGGTTAGCTAGTGAATATCCTAAAATCCTTGCTTCTTTTCAGCTTGAACGCGACAGTTGAAAGAATAATGGAGTGCCGAGAAATCCTGAGATTTGGTACTCATTCAGCAAATACTTGGGGTTGCCTTATATCATCGGAAGATCCAAGAGGGCAGCGTTGATGTACATCAAGGAAAGGTTGTCGAGCAAAATCGAAGGGTGGAAAGGGGAACTCCTGAATCCTGCTGGAAAAGAGGTTGTAGCCAAATCAGTCCTGTTAGCGCTGCCCACTTGTGCTATGGCCTGTGTTTAAATTCCCTTTGGCATGTGTAAGATGTTGAATTCAAATATTTCTCAATCTTTTGGAGTGGAGCTAAGGACACAAGGAAAATTCACTGTATTCAGAGTCAATGCATTGAATGAATTTGACGAGTTCTGTCAGGTGCATTTGAACGAAGCAGTTGAGCCAAAAAAACTGGGCAATGATTCAGTCTAATCAGTGGAGTCCACCAGCCCAGGGTATCCTTAAGATTAAAGTTGATGGAAGCCTTCAATTCTACAATTGGTGAAGGGGGAGTTGGAGTTGTAATGAGAGATGCATTGGGTAATTTGCAAAGAGCAGAAGCTATTCCAATTGGCAATGCTACAACGGCAGACACGGTTGAAGCTCTGGGGTTTCTATTTGCGGTTTTGATGGCAAAGAACTATGGCAGGATGGAGTATATTTTGGAAGGGTATGCTCAGAGCATTGTTAAGATGCTGCGAGGAAGGATTAGTGCTAAGGCCAGTTTGGGAGAGATCATCAGAGATTGTCTTAATTTAGTTCATTTTCTTCAGTGTTTTTTTTATTTTGTTTCTCGCTGTTGTAATAGGGTGGCTCATGCAACTGGTGGGGGATCAAAGAGAGCTAGAGAATGAAGGTGGATGTCATTAGGTGCAAGAGATTCAAGCAGTCAGTGTTTTCAGGTTGTGTGGGCTAGTAGGCCGCCCTGGAGGATTTCTTTTCATGCGTGTCATTGTGATGCTCTGGCTTAGGACTTACGAGTCTTTACTTAGCTGTGATATGTTTCTCTGATACGTTTCATGAACTGAAAGTCCTCTCTCCATGCAGTTTTCTTTTACTCTCTCTCCAATTTCACCTTGCCATGGCCCCTTTAAGTCCTTTGTTGTCTGCACTTCTGAATCCTCTAGTTATATATGCAGTCACTTGATATCATTTTATTATGTTGTGTAGTTCCATTAAAATCCTTGTTTTGAAGGATAAACAATACTTATTTCTATGCTTTTTTGGGTCTAAAGTTGTAATTTTCTTGATAGTGTTTGGTTTTACCAGTCACTTGGTACTTCCTAAATCTCTCTTGCAGTATCGTTTCATATGACATAAATTCATTCAGTTTTTGGCATTAGTAGACTGATGAATCTTCGTTACTTTCCACGAAAGTTACCCGTACATTGGTTAAAATGGTTCTGTTTACTGCCCTTAGTAATGCAGTTGAATTGAATGAAAGAGTTGATAGGTATGCTTTATCTCTCTAGCTGTATCGTTTCAAATGACATATATTCATTTAGTTTTTGGCATTAGTAGTCTGATGAATCTTCGTTACTTTCCACGGAAGTTACTCGTACATTGGTTAAAATGGTTCTTTTTACTCCTTTAGTAATGCAGTTGAATTGAATGAAAGAGTTGATTGGTATGCTTGATCTCTCTTGCAGTATCACTTCAAATGACATAAATTCATCTATTTTTTGGATTAGTAGACTGATGAATCTTCGTTACTTTCCACGAAAGTTACACATACGTTGGTTAAAATGGTCCTTTTTACTGCCTTGAGTAATGCAGTTGAATTGAATGAAAGAGTTTATCGGTATGCTTGACACGACACTTTATTGTCTACCATCGTAACTTATCAAGAACATTGTATTTGTGTTTGCTTGAACTTATTGTGTACTTTCATTGAATTCCTCTCTTTGGTGAATTTACATGCCAGAATGCAATTATTGCTGAGCGCTTTATTGAAGCAGGTAGTCCGTACATATCTAAAAGTGTATTTTGACTCGGTAAATTTTCAAATTTGCCTTCCGGTAAATGTACAATATCTTTAAAGGATTATAATGTGCCGATGAATGTACAATATCTAAAAGTGCCAATGTCATTTGTTCATACAAACAATTTTCTGATAACTGTAGAATATCTAAATTAAAGTACCGATGTCTTTTGTTTGCATCAGCTATGAAAATTAAGTACTTCAGATACTTGTGTTTATCTAACAACATGATTACTCTCCAAACAGTTACGTCCTGAAGGTGGAAAAGGCCGATGTGTATCGCTTGCCGTACTTGTCAATCGGGGGACCAGGATTTGGTTTGTAGCTCTATCTTGTAACACTTTAATGACATGTTACACATGACAGATGACACATAGTTTTCTCCACATGTATCTGTTAGTTTCTTTCATTATCTATAAATGAAGAGAAATTGAATTCTGGGGTTTAGGTTAACGAACTCATCTTTAAATTCTAACTGCCCCGTTATATGCCACCGATTTTTTCTGAGCTCCATTATGTCATTTTGAGGGTTTATGTTATTTATCATTTTAACTTCTGAAAGGGGCATAAAATTTGAAATAGGGGTTTTTTTGTTTCACTTAAATTATTAGTTTGATAAATGATTGTATGAATTATACTGCATATTACAAATCATTTTGCATCGTTCAGGCAAAAAAATTTTATTATAATATTTGAACCATACAGAGATGGTTTTTTAGTGAGGTAATTACATTCTTCCAGTTCTAGTTAGCAGTCAAGTTGCTCATGTATGGATACCAAAGAATTTAAGCATAAGCAAACGAGTTAAAAATCTTATTTTCGATCATGATGTTTCAGCTCTGCTTGAAGCTGCAAGAAAAGCCAACTTCAGAGGTCTCTCAAGCCAAATAGCAGCTGGTTTTGGTTCTGGAAGGTAGGGAAAGTGACAAGTAATCAAGATTTTGTTGTGCATACCAGGACGTATTTAGACTCTAGTGATATTGTTGTGGAATGTTTTGACTCTTTGACTTTGCTCTTACTGTGTTGAGCTCCAGCAAAGAAGACAGCTGCTACAAGCCTACCATGTTAACGCGGCACAATGTGTCTTGAGCAAAGGATGAACCAATGTTTTACATGATAGGATTTCGATACATACATACCCAACGCAAATGCACGCACAAAAGGAATCACTTCCCTGAGACAAATGTTGTTGGTGGCTACGTTAATGGCATTCAAGTTCGATGGAACTGAAGAGAGAGTGTGAAACAGAATGTGAACAAGATACTAGTACAAGCATCTTTTTTGTCAGTTTTGTTCCCTCTTCGTTTGATTTATCTTCACCCGAGTACTAGATGAAGCACAACAATACTTATTGAGGCCTCTACTTCAAGCATCACAGCATTACTGTAAGGTCAATAAGTCGGTACGAGGAGTTGCACATGGGATGGCCAGCAAGAGAATATGTGTTTTTAAATGTAGACATGGCCACCACAACTCTCTTCCTCCTCCTCTCTCTCCTCCCCCCACCCCACCAACGCCGTCCTGAATGCCACCGTAACGCACCTCCTCATCACCGCTCACCACCACCTTGCACCACCGAACACCGAGCCCACCACCTCCTCACAACCGAAACCACCACCACCATAACTCACCACCACCCACGGTCAGCACTGCCGAGCACCACCGGGTCACCACTGTCGTGCTCACCATCATCACAGCCGAGTTCCACGTGGCTCTGACTCGCCACCGCGGAGTCCCGTCAAACACCGCCTTGAGATTTCGGAAGCACCACAGTGATCTACGGCCCCCATATACTCTTTCCCAAGCCTTAATTCGTGTATTATTAAATGAACACTAACGCCAATGAGAATTTAGACAGCAAATTTGTACTTTTAGATTGTAAATTTGTTAAATGAATACCAACACGAGAGAAAATTTAGACCGCAAATAAAGGCATTTTGTAAACTTTGCAGTTTACACACAAATTTATACTGCAAATTATTAAACGAATACTAACACCAATGAGAATTTAGAATGCAAATTTGCACTTTTAAACTGCAAATTTGTTAAATGAACACTAACGCCAAAGAAAATATCGACTGCAAATAAAAGCACTTTTGTAAATAAGAAAAGATGGTGGTGGAGTGATGGCGGCGGCATGGTGGTGGCGGTGTTGGTGATGGTGGAGTGGTGATGTTGAAGTGGTGGTGGTTGTGGTGGCGGTGGCATGGTGGTGGTCATTATGGTGGCGATGGTGCTGGCGGTGGCGGCATTGTGGTGCTGGCGGTGGCGGCATTGTGGTGGTGGTGGTGGAGGTAGCGGTGTTGTGGTGGTGGTGGCAGTGGCGGCGTGGTGGTGGTGGTGTTGGTGGCGGTGATGATGGTGGAGTGGCGGAGGTGGGGGTGGCGGCGGTGGCGACATGGTGGTGGTGGTTATGTGATTGCAACAAGATCGAAAAAAATCAAAAAATACATTTTTTGTATTAGCCAAATAAGACACTTGTTTCTTTTATATGTGTATTTTTTTCATTGGAATTATTAGTAGACCAGGAACTTTAGAAGTAAATTGAGTGGGTTAGAAACATGCTACAGTGAACCTATCAAAAATTCTTCCTATGATCGAAAGTGTCCAAATTGTAGAACTTGTTGAGAAGATGATCCACGTTGTAAATCATTTGAATATTATACCGATTAATACACAATCAAAGATGATCTTTGTGAATTTATTTTTATGAAAATAGGTTTGTCCATACTGGATCAAAACTATTTTATCACTGGACGGTGAAGAACTCGCGCTTCAGAGTAGCGAGGTTGTTGAAAACGACGTCGACGGGGTGGCCTCGCGTCTTTAGCACAGGAGGTTTAGGAGTGACGATGTCGTACGGACTCTTTTGGTTCTTCTCAATTTGAACCTGCGAAGTCCGTCGAAACTAGTAATTGGTAAATTGTGAACTCATTTTGGATTATTTCTGCGATCGAAACTGTTCAAATTTGAGAGCTTGTCGAGAAGAAAAATCAAGGTTAGGATTATGTGAATTGATCGCTCATTGGTATGTAATCGGAGATTATCTGTGTGAATTTTTTTTTATGAAAATAGGTTTGGCCGCACTTGATGAAACCCATTTCGTTACAGTCATCTTTGCAGGGAGTAGTTTTGAAATTGTGAACTCACGACAGATTATTTCTATGATCGAAATGGTTCAGGTTGTAGAAATTGTCGAGATGATAAAACTGGGTGAAGATAACATTAATCAAATACTGATTAATACATTATCGGAGATGATTTGTGTGGTTTTATTTTCATGAAAATAGATATGGCCGTACCGGATGAAACCCATTTTATCACTGGATGTTGTGAATTCACTCCCGAGACAGAGAGAGCGAGAGAATGCGGGTGTTCAGCAGAAATAGAATTTATTATGCATTTTCATGGCGCTCTACAGCTTAGGAATGAATTCATGGGGCTGGTCTCTCACTGCTATTGATACAGGTCTCTTCCACCCTTCAGGCTTCAACCCTAACTTTTTTTTTTTTTTTTTTGATAATCAAAAATTTCCCGAGGGGTTACAGATAAAGGGTACTATCCCTGGTTACAATAGAAACTAAACAGGAGGATGGGGAAGACACCCAATTAACAGGCAACACACCCCTAAGGGCTTCAACCCTTACATTGATAACAATTACACTATGTTTATATTGGATTTCATGGTCACTTTTCTTTTTTCTTTTTTTACTTTTCTGAAAGGCAATTTCTTATTTCATGGTCACTTCAATTTATATGCCCGACCTCGTTGTTTGTCTGCTTTCGTGGCAGGGACGGATCCAGGAATGTAGATTAGTGGGGGTACCTTGTTAATCATAATGACGATAGTTTATTATTTAAGTCAACCACAGCAAGATTGTACAAAATAAGGCATGCATTACTAACTACAAAAGTTTATAACGCGTACTTTTAGTTAAATTAGTTAAAAATGAGCACAAAATCTCAGACATAATTTTTCAAGTTAGTTTTAAATGAACATAGACAAGTTTTAGAATAATCGAGCTAGTTTTGTTAATGACTTTATTGTAATATATTTCTCCCAAAGAGTTAAAAATAAAGAAAATCAAGAAATAATAGCTCCAAATAGACAAATAGCTCGTAAAGCAACAAATATAAATGCACCATATAATGAAATTCAGGCTTAAAATTAATTCTATATGTGTGTTTTCGAGATATATGCAAGTATATATATTTATATATTAGCACACTTCCACAATTATGATAATATTTGAAAAAATATAACAAAATTATTTTAATCTTGAGTGGGG
Organism: Rhododendron mucronatum var. ripense; assembly: GCA_019656295.1. Taxonomy (NCBI): domain Eukaryota; kingdom Viridiplantae; phylum Streptophyta; class Magnoliopsida; order Ericales; family Ericaceae; genus Rhododendron; species Rhododendron mucronatum. Next base: position 770,820 of record BPLT01000127.1, on the reverse strand, counting down.
GCACACGGGTGAGTGGGGTACGTGTCCCTGCGTGCCCCCACCTAAACCGTCCCTATTTTGCGGCATGTGTTATTGAGCCTGCTAGTGCATTTGCTTGTGTTGAGATGCCGGTAGTTTTGTTTCATTCCTGTATTTTGCGGTGAAATCTTGTAATGCCTTGAGGCGTTTGAAATGAAATTACCTCTTGTTCAAGAAAAGAACAACTTCTTTGGCTGAGGGGATATCTCAAATCACAACTCTAATACACTAATAGCCAAAAATCTCTTCTTATAGTTCACATCTGCTTTGGGGTAAAATTAGTAGTAATTCACTCCTCCAAAAGAAACATTCTTGCTTATTCGACGGTGTAAGTTTCACTCCAACGGACAATCTGTTTCCCTTTACCTTCACAATACATTGAATTTGGTTGTTATTTCATCCCTTGGAGATACCTTTTCATGTGTACTTCCAGGTTCCTTCCACACAATAACAGAACACTATGCTTTACAGAAGAAAAAAGGGTGAGTAAGCCAAAATGCTGGTGCGGGGTGCACGAATGGTTGCAAAAAGATTCGTTATAGCATTATATCTTCAGTTTTACTAACCAAAAAAGAAGGGGAATATCCTGAGTTTTCTCAAAACTTTTATTATGAAAGTTTTGTTGCATGGGTCGCTTGCTCGGACTTGTGAAATTATTCTTCTCAATTAGCTAAAAGTAACATTTTGGTATCTCGTTTTGTTGAAAAAGACACCTAACATAATGTAGTAAGTTTAACTTCATTGAACCAATTTGCTTATACACTTCACATGCAAAATTCTATATAAGCAGCGGAAAACACCTAGCAACGAATTGCTCTAAGTTTTGGAATTGACAAGTATAATCGAGAACAAGGCATGTTGCAGAATGTCCCTGAAGTTGGATTATTTGAGTTTTGCCTATTCAATCTGCTATTCATATTGGGCACTGCACATAACTGACAGAAGGGCAAATGTTGATGAGTGAACTTTGTTAGATGAAGTAGTGTGTTGTTCTGAATCCTGAATTTTTGGCATATGCTTATCATGTTGCTGTTGTTGCAGCAGCATCAATAGGTATTGGCACTGAAACTGTGCGTGTTCTAGCATTGCGTGGTGTCCATGTACCAATGGGCATCAGAAGTATGGCTTCTGGAAAAGAGGTCAAAGAAGCTATAGTTAAGGAAATCCCAAGTGCAAAAATTGAAGTTATGAGATTGGACCTCAGTTTACTGGCATCCATGTGGGCGATTTGGCTATTCATATGTTCTTTTCTTGGCCACATTTACTCAGCTCAATCCCCTCAGGGGTAGCCTTCATTTCCAAATTTGTTAGAATGAGTCAGTTTTATCAGGTCGAATAACATATCCATCTTTAGCAGGCTTGCTTGGTCTTAAGCTTAACTAGGAGCTCAACGCAATTCCTTTTTCTTGTTGTAAGTAATAATGCAGGAATCATGCAACTCCATTCATGCTTTCCAAAGACGAGATAGAGCTAAAGTTTGCAATAAACCACTTGGGTAAGATAAACTTGTAGGTACAAATTTTTCATAGGTTAGTGGTACATTCAAGTATTTGGAATGCTACATCTTTTGAGTTTTATCAGTTTTGGCCCTTGCCGATTCCTGAACTTTCTTTTTCTGCAAAAGGTGGAAATACTAGGCTTGATGGAGGCTTCTGCAGCTAGTTTTTTTGTTTTTTTGATGTCGGTTAAATTTTGGTTAAGCTGTTACTTCACCGATTGGTGTTAGTAGGGTAAGTGATTTAAGATGTTCTGTCATCTTCTTGCAGGTTTTTTTTTTTTTTGAACAGCAGATCATTTTGTTTTGACTGTCCATGAAGAAAACGGCGCAGAGAACTAGCAAAGAAGGATAGGATTGTAAATGCATAATCAAGATGGCACCATTATTCATATCCTGAAGGGATCAGATTGGATAAAATTAATGGTCAATCAGGGTAAGACTACGTTGAGTCATTACAACACATACACATATCAATTTGCAATCAGCATTTCTCATCTCATTTTCCATTAGGAGTTAGAAGTAGCTTGTTTGATCAATATAAGTAACTTATGCTTGAGCAAGGTAAATGCGTTGCAAGAGCAGATATAAGCTACTCCGTCTCTCTCTATGCCATGTGATTAATCAGACAGCTAACAATACTCCACTGCCCCTTGCAACTTTTTTAAGCTTTGAATGCAGGAAATACTTCATATTCTTCGAGGGATTCATTGAATTCAAAAGGGCTTCTGAATCATATCGCTCATGTTGTTATGGTAAAAGCCTCTTTGTTTGAGTTTTTGGCCATCTGCACTTGATCTGTTTCTTTGCACTAACAGGAGGATCCTTTATTTTCTAAGTTGGTACTTGGTAGCATTAGCCCTATAGGCCATAACTTAGATTTTTTGGTTTGGTTTCTTTGTAACGGTGGAAACGTCCTCCCCGATTATGTACCTTGACTGTAATACACTCTCATGGAAAATAGAACAGGAATTACATGCACACATACTTTTCTTGGTTCCCAATTTCTAACATGAAAGCAGTGACTATTCACCCTACCAGAGACTTGGGTGATTCATAACCTTCTTTTCTGTTGCTTGTCATTGTGGAGTTTTTCCTTGTGATCACTTCCATTAAGTTACTGTGCATACAATGCTCCGGACTTTCAATGAAGGACGCATGGTAATGTGCACATAAATTGATTTGGGTCTCTAGGCATGCCCTCTCTGATGTCATTTGGCTTTGATTTGGGGGCATGGTTCCGCAGCAAAACAGGTATTGGGGGGCCACTTTTTCAGTGGTATTCTGAGTGCATATTGTCAAAAGTTAGATCTATCTCTAATCCTCCCCTGCCCATACCCCAATGATTGTGGACTAAATGGGTTCTGCTGTTGTTGTTGTTATCACTTCCATTAAGAATTAGTTGCTTGTTCAGAACACGAAAAATAGAGGACATTGACCTTTCGACATTTCTTATTGTAAGGTTGCTGCTGAAAAGGAGCTGCGGTGTAGCTAAGCATCTGCTGTGTTTCCAGCCCAACACACTGTGCTTATAGACTTGAAAAGTCGATCTCTATGCATCCATGTTATGTAAAAGGAACATATGTATACATATCATACATCGATCTCTCTTTCCAAAGTTACAGTCTAATTTTTGCTCCTTCAAGTGAAGTACCTCTTTAACTTATCAGTCGGAATAAATGAAAGGGAGCAATCTGTATTGCTAATCTACAAAGGTTGGAGTTCAGAATCCTGTGGTTGCAACTCAGTTATGGTCTCCCCCTTTGGGAAAATCAATGGAACGCGAATTGTGATGTGGCCATGTGTGGGATGAGAAATGAGGCTTTGTCGGCTGTTGTTTTTAGAGATTTTAAAGGGACAATTGTTGATGGAGTGGTGAGACCTCTTACGGTTAATTGGGTTCTGGCAAGGCGAGGAAATGGCAATTTGGTTGGCCGGGTGGATGGCCGAAGATCTGGGGATGTCTAATGTTATTGTGGAGTCAAATTGTCGGCAAGCAATTCTCCTCTGCATGAATTGGATCGGTAAAGCAGCTAATAGAGTAGCAGCCAAGCTTGCCTCTCTGGCTCTTGGAAGAAATCTGCCTCGCCCGTGGCGTGCTGTTTGAGATGTTTTCATATTCCTGATATTGGTGTTTCTTCTTAGCCTTTTCGGCTGTGTATCCGATGATTCCAATCGCAAAGAAAGAATTATAGGGTATGTCAAGAAGGAGCGCGGACGGCTAGAGTTTATCTCTAACTAGACGCCTGATTTTTGATGAAAGCACAATTCAATGAAACGCTAGACAGGCAATTTTGAAGATTGAATTTCTCTTTTCTGAACTTGCCTGAGTTCCAATCATTAAAAATCAAGCAAAAGCAAGATATTAAGGTTGGCCTTTGTGCTTCTATAAAAACAGGAGGTTCACCCATATCAAAACTGCATTTTGAAGGGTACCAAAAGACTAATTTTGTACTATAAAAAAAAATTCTACTACCAATCACTTGTAAAGACTTCGAACGGTTAAACTTGAAACCAAGTTGTTTCTCTTAGATTTCAGGACCTTTTTGAGTTTTGTTTTTGTTCAAATTTTTGTTGTGTTTGCTAGTCTTGCGCTAAGTAAAAAATTACTCATAGTAACTTTTACCCTTATATTTTTTGAAAATATTCAAGATAAAATCCAAAAAGATTCAAATTTTTTTTTCGCATTTGTTAATTTTGTGCTAAACTAAAAGTAACAAAATTATGATTTTTATCCAAATATTTTGGGCTTTGTCTTCAATATTTTAAAAAATATTTGGATAAGTAAAAGACTTTGACTTTTTTGATTTCTGTTGTTTCGTCAAGACGAATCAGTAATTCATAAATTTTGGCGCAAAATTAATTAACGAAATTTTTTTAATAAGTAGACAAGAGAAACAGCACCTAGTGGATATAGATGGAAGGTTTGACTTTTCAGTCATGCAAAAGTACAGGGTTTAGGTCTAATAAAACAAAAACATCCAGGGTTCAATTTGTTATAACGTCCAACAATCAGGGTAAATTTTCAATTACTCCAAACCCAAAAAACCCCCCAAATTCTGGGCCTCGTGAAACCAAACCGACTTTCGTGCCCATTTAGTTAACACCCGCATACAGTCCTCCATTCTCTCTCTCTCTCTCTCTCTCTCTCTCGCCGTTGGCGATCGACGAAGCTAATCCGGTCAGTTTTCTCTCTCCTCTAATCATTCCCGTTCTTAATTCTTCTAATTATCGTAGTTATCATCAGAGATGTTTTTTTTTTCCCGATATTAAATTTATAATTTCGGTCTCGTTTTTGATTGTTCGTTGTCATGAAATGATGGGAAGTTGTTCTTCTGTGTGCAGGTCTTGGATGATTTGACATCCTGTCGGTTGATACATGAAAAAGAGATAAGATCGAAAAGTTAAACGAGAGTTTTGGTCGGGTCTAGGGTTAGGGTTTTTGAAGGACTAGGGTTTTTGTATCTTATCTGAAACATGGCGTCTTTGGATTCCGAGATTGCAAAGACTCAAGAGGAGAAGAAAGCGCTGGAGCAGCAGCTCGCGTCCCTCACTTCGGTCGCTTATGACAAGGATCTCTATGGAGGTAACAACCGGTTCGAGGATTACGAGCTATCGATACCAGTGAACGATGAGGAGGAGAATTTGGACGCGATGGATTCGGAGGTGGCGAGGAAACTGGCTTCGTACACGGCCCCCAAGTCAATACTGAAGGATATGCCAAGAGGGACGGGGGAGGATTTAGACGAAGCGGGGTTCAAGAGGCCTCAGAGGATTGTTGATAGGGAGGATGATTACAGGAGGAGGAGATTGAATAGGGTGATTTCGCCGGATAGGCACGATGCTTTTGCTGCCGGGGATAAGACCCCTGATGTGTCTGTGAGGACTTATCAGGATGTGATGCAAGAGGAGTTGTTGAAGAGGGAGAAGGACGATACGTTGAGGGCAATTGCGAAGAAGAAGAAGGAGGAAGAGGAGAGGAAGGCGGCGGGAGGAGAGAAGGAGAGTAGTGGCGGTGCGGTGGCTGCTGCTGCTTCTCAGCCTAGCCAGAAGAGGAGGAACAGGTGGGACCAGTCGCAGGAGGAGAACGCTGCAAAGAAAGCCAAGTCTGATTGGGATTTACCAGATTCAACTCCTGGGATTGGGAGGTGGGATGCAACCCCAACTCCTGGTAGGGTTGTTGGCGATGCAACTCCTTCCCTTTCAAGGAGGAACAGGTGGGATGAGACTCCCACGCCTGGTCGTTTGGCTGATTCTGACGCAACCCCGTCTGCTGGTGGGGTTACTCCCGGTGCTACTCCTGCTGGGATGACTTGGGATGCTACACCTAAGCTAGCTGGGCTTGCTACTCCCACTCCTAAACGGCAAAGGTCAAGGTGGGATGAGACTCCTGCAACAATGGGAAGTGCAACGCCTATGGCTGGTGCTACTCCTGCTGCTGCATATACCCCTGGTGTGACTCCTGTTGGTGGGGTTGAACTTGCTACGCCTACCCCTGGAGCTATTAATTTGCGTGGTGCCATAACTCCCGAGCAATATAATTTGTTGAGGTGGGAGAAAGATATTGAGGAGAGGAATCGCCCGTTGACAGATGAAGAGCTCGATGCAATGTTTCCAATGGAGGGGTATAAGATTCTTGAACCCCCTCCTTCGTATGTTCCCATTAGAACACCTGCTAGGAAGCTTCTTGCTACGCCGACTCCGCTAGGAACTCCTCTTTATTCGATTCCTGAGGAAAACAGGGGTCAACAGTTTGATGTTCCAAAGGAATTGCCGGGTGGGTTGCCGTTCATGAAGCCGGAGGATTATCAGTACTTTGGGGCACTATTGAATGAAGAAGAGGAGGAGGAGTTGTCACCTGACGAACAGAAAGAACGGAAAATTATGAAACTTCTGCTCAAGGTCAAGAACGGGACTCCTCCGCAGAGGAAAACTGCTTTGCGACAGCTCACGGACAAGGCTCGAGATTTGGGTGCGGGGCCACTGTTTAATCGAATTTTGCCTTTGCTCATGCAACCCACGTTGGAAGATCAGGAGAGACATCTTTTGGTTAAGGTTATTGATAGGGTGCTGTATAAGTTGGATGAGTTGGTTCGTCCATTTGTGCACAAAATTCTGGTGGTGATTGAACCCCTGTTGATTGATGAAGATTATTATGCCCGTGTAGAGGGCAGGGAGATCATTTCCAATCTCAGCAAGGCAGCTGGCCTTGCGACCATGATTGCAGCAATGCGTCCGGATATTGATAACATAGATGAGTACGTGAGGAACACCACTGCCAGAGCCTTCAGTGTTGTTGCGTCTGCACTGGGAATTCCTGCGCTGTTGCCGTTCTTGAAAGCTGTGTGTCAGAGTAAGAAATCTTGGCAAGCGCGTCACACTGGCATCAAGATTGTTCAGCAAATTGCTATTTTGATAGGCTGTGCGGTTCTTCCGCACTTGAGGTCTCTTGTGGAAATCATTGAACATGGTCTCAATGATGAAAATCAGAAGGTCAGAACTATTACAGCTTTGTCATTGGCTGCTCTTGCTGAGGCTGCTGCTCCCTATGGTATTGAAAGCTTTGACTCGGTTTTGAAGCCTTTGTGGAAGGGTATTAGATCCCACCGAGGGAAAGTCTTGGCTGCCTTCCTTAAGGCAATTGGTTTCATCATTCCTCTGATGGATGCAATATATGCCAGCTACTATACGAAGGAAGTGATGTTCATCTTAATCCGTGAGTTTCAATCGCCCGATGAAGAGATGAAGAAAATCGTGCTGAAGGTGGTGAAGCAGTGTGTGAGTACAGAAGGTGTGGAGGCTGATTACATCCGAAGTGATATACTTCCCGATTTTTTCAAAAACTTTTGGGTCAGAAGGATGGCTTTGGATCGCAGAAATTATCGACAGCTTGTGGAAACCACTGTGGAGATAGCTAACAAGGTTGGTGTCGCTGATATTGTTGGAAGAATAGTTGAGGACCTTAAAGATGAGAGTGAACCATACCGGCGAATGGTTATGGAAACCATTGAAAAAGTGGTTGCTAATTTGGGAGCTTCTGACATTGATGCGCGATTGGAGGAGCTGCTGATTGATGGAATTCTTTATGCCTTCCAGGAGCAGACCAGTGATGATGCTAATGTGATGCTTAATGGGTTTGGTGCAGTTGTAAATGCTCTTGGGCAGAGAGTGAAGCCGTACCTTCCCCAAATATGTGGTACTATCAAGTGGCGTCTGAATAACAAGAGTGCAAAGGTAAGGCAGCAAGCAGCTGATCTCATCTCCAGGATTGCTGTGGTAATGAAGCAGTGCCAGGAGGAGCAACTAATGGGCCATCTTGGGGTTGTCTTGTATGAGTATTTGGGAGAGGAGTATCCAGAAGTTTTGGGGTCGATACTTGGAGCTCTCAAGGCAATTGTTAATGTCATTGGTATGACGAAAATGACTCCTCCAATAAAGGATTTGCTTCCTCGATTAACACCAATCTTGAAGAATCGTCATGAGAAAGTCCAGGAGAATTGTATCGACCTTGTTGGTCGAATTGCTGACCGTGGTGCTGAGTTTGTACCGGCAAGAGAGTGGATGAGGATCTGTTTTGAGCTCCTGGAGATGCTTAAAGCTCACAAAAAGGGTATCCGTAGAGCTACTGTTAATACTTTCGGGTACATTGCAAAAGCTATTGGACCACAAGATGTTCTGGCGACACTACTGAACAATCTCAAGGTGCAGGAACGTCAGAATCGTGTTTGTACCACTGTTGCAATTGCAATTGTGGCGGAAACATGTTCTCCTTTTACAGTTTTGCCAGCCTTGATGAATGAATACCGCGTGCCAGAGCTTAATGTCCAGAATGGAGTCCTGAAATCGCTCTCGTTTCTGTTCGAATACATTGGTGAAATGGGAAAGGATTACATTTATGCAGTGACTCCATTGCTAGAGGATGCTCTCATGGACAGGGATTTGGTTCATAGGCAGACTGCTGCTTCTGCTGTGAAGCACATGGCTTTAGGAGTTGCTGGGTTGGGATGCGAGGATGCTTTAATCCACTTGCTGAACTACGTTTGGCCAAATATTTTCGAGACATCCCCACACGTTATAAATGCTGTCATGGAAGCCATTGAGGGGATGAGAGTGGCACTGGGAGCAGCTGTAGTGCTCAACTACTGCCTTCAGGGACTTTTCCATCCAGCAAGGAAGGTTCGGGAAGTGTACTGGAAGATCTATAACTCATTGTATATTGGCGCACAAGACGCACTTGTGGCTGCTTATCCTGTGCTGGAGGACGAGGAGAGTAACATATTCAGTAGGCCTGAGTTGACCATGTTCATCTGAGTTGCTGCTTTCTGAATGTCGGTTAAGCTCCTTAGAATAGTATCTGCACTTGTCTTTGCCCAGTTCTTTTTCGCTTGCTATATTGCCCCATCTGTAGGCTTTAATCTACTTTGCTTTTCTATCACATTACTTGAGACATTAGCTGCTTATGCAGAACTCTGAACTCTAAGCTGGCTTTGTAGGTGATATTCCTACCTTAATATTGTGTTTCCATTGTGATGATCTTTGGTTTCTTGAATATTTGCTTTCTTGAATTTCGTGTGGATTTCTCTTCCAGGCTAGGTTGGTGTCGAGAACAGATGAAGATCTTTTGGAGACTTATCAGCGAGTGTGCTTCACTTACTAATATACTCTGATTCCGCAGGTAAAACAGTATGGATTATTGTTTCTAATTGTCTGTGATAAAGCACCCCTGGGCACAACGCCTGTAATATGTGGACTCTAGATATGAACCATGTTTATACAGTGCTTGGTTATGAATTTATCCCCAGTTTTATTTTGTGTTTGTGGATTATTCTTCCTGTTGTCTGTGGTGAAGCACCCCTAGGGACATATCTTGGTCTTGATGGTAAATGTAGACCATGTGGCACAGACTCACAGTTTTGAGTTTTTTTATTTACTCCATTATTTTTTGGTGTTTATGGAAGCATGTTGATGTACTTCAGTGTGACGCACCTTGCTACTATTACAAAACATATAGTGCGATAATACTTGGTTTTACAGGGCAATGGGTGATGCATGGCAAAGCATTAGTTGTGGACTTATACGGGGATGCTATTTAGCACCAAGATGGATGTGCGACACAACATGGATACGGAACCGACACATTAATCTCCAAAAATGGAGGACACGACACCTTGGGGTGCACGTTTAGGAAAATATGTGTAATTTATCATATTATTGCAGAACAAAAAGACAAGCCTCTAATTACAATCAATGTACGATGATTACAACCAAAATGTCACATATCCTGTTTTTCACGTTTACCCTTTCATAATTCACTAAAATATTTCAATAAAAAACGTTTTATCACTCTTTTTTATCTGTCTGTATATTTAATCAACTATTATATATTATACACGAAAAGAAGACCACAGTAAGTGAACAAGTGATTTGCCAAAGTTTCTTCTTTTCTGAATGTGGGTGCACCTTTTTTATAATTGGGTTGGGTTGTTTCAGTAGTTCTCTTTTGAAATGCACCTTTTTTTAAAATTGTTTTGGGTTGTTTCCGTAGTTCTCTTCTGAAATGCTTCAGAAGGTGCACGAATGTATGTTAATTTATGGGCAAAAAGCATAAAGGTTTTGTTTCACTCTTTAGATACACTTGGTTAAGATGTCAACTTTTGACTGAAATAATATATTCTAGCCGAATGGTTGTAGTGCTGACCATTTCTTCGTCTGTTTTCTTAACTTTTCGAAAAGACCCAAAAAAAAAAATAGTTCAATATAATTGATCTTTAGTGTATAATAACCTTCCAACTAATGATGAACTCACCGAGTAGATGAAAGGAGTTATTCCTTGCATGCTTGACAGTATCCACTTGCGGCAGGAAGACGTTTAGCTGTCGTCATGTCCAAATTGATTGGTTCAAACTTTGTCAATACGGTTTATCTCTAGTGCAAGAAACCAGAAGTTCGTATAGAGCATGATTTAGCCATCGATTGTGCTTTGTTTTAATAGTTTGTCCATCTTGGTGGGTTTGTACATATAACGATCTAGTGGTATTCCTTGCATCTAAGATTGAATGCTTAGTTTGTTATTCTGCTAGTTGAAGTTTTCATTGCGTGGTTCAATTGGAAAATTGTCCCTTTCTGAACTTTGATGCATGCTCGACAAATTTGTCGACTGTGGTTGGTACTGTCTTCCTGATCTGCATAGTTGGAGATATTGCATGCAACTCTCCAACTAGTGTACAAGATAGGTGGTAAATTTATGGTATGGGTTGAACTTATTACTCAAAAGGACACAAGTTCTTGAATTGATCAGAGGAGACAGAGATTACCCAGGTGTATGAATATTACTCAACTATTCATTATTTTTGCCTGCAAATATCTTATTCGTGTGATAGGTTTGGAAATCTACCCGATCTCTCATGCAATTTTACGTCCTCCTTTACAGGGTTCGTTAAGTACCAGCTCCTAGTTTGGGAAGTGTTGGTAATTCCTTGTTCACAGAACAAGGGCAAATTAAGCTGCTGTTCCCTGTTGAGGTAGATTGGTTCGGGTAGCTGTCCCTTACCGGAATATTCTTACTTTCACTCCTTTCTGTGCTCAATACAAAACAATATTGCGATCTGGTCTCTGAATTTATGGAAAAAAAAACGTACCGATTATGAACTTTGAAATTCATTGTGAGCTCAATCATATGGTTAACTTAAGATTTGAAATCGTGAGTAAAACCCACGATGAAATTCCAACCTAAGCTGGAGTTCCAACAATGGTGAACTAACGTTTGTTGCAATTTTGAAAAGGGAAAATCTGTTTTAGGGTGGTCATGGAGGGATTCTGGCGATGGTGGCAGCTGAACGATTTTGGTATTTGTGGTGAGAAAGGGGCCTTTGGAGTATCCTGCCCTGTTTGCGGACATGTTAGCAACTTACCATTATGGTCGTATTTTGTGTATTTTATCCAAACTCGTTTATAAGTTTCAAGTCTTGGGAAAGGCACCATTTTCGCGATGCGTGGTTATATGTATATGTTGCTTTAGGTATATATGTCGTCAGGAAAATCGAGAATGCTATGGTTTTGCACCAGGTTAGGTTATGAGAATTAGCGAAAGAGGCATAAAAATTTAGAACTACCTGAATTCACATTGGGGTTGTGGATTTTTTTATCGAGAAAGTAAAAACATATAGTTATTGTTTTTCATTTAAGGGGATAAATGCAACGCGCCTGAATTCTTTTTTATTTTTTAAAACCTAGAGGGTAAAAAATGTGTTCTAGTATTAAAATCCGTCAAAATCAGTAGGATTACTAAACATTGTCGTTTTTTCAGTTTTATAGTATGACTTACTTTCATTTTTTTTAAAAATAGTCCGACGGATTTTTTTTAACAAAAAAAAAAGAAGGGTAAAACGACCTACAGTTCAGCTAGAGCCACTCTTTTTAAAATTCCCATGCCCAAAAGTGTATTTCGGTGATAAAATGAAGTATTGGATTCAAAATTTGAACTCTTTAAAGTTTGAGACTATGCTTTGCATGCTATGGCCTGGTAATACAATCGATTAGCTCCCTTTTGTTAAGATTTTTATTTTTTTAAGTACTCATTCGCTTAGCAGAATGGGGCTTGTCATGTAAAGTCAAAAATCTAACCCATAAAATAAAAGCTAGAGTAATAATTTCCATCTTTGTGGTCTAACAAAAATAAATTTGACTCGGTTAAACCTTGTGTGAGATTGGGTCATTTGCTAAGCAAGTCATCGGGTTGATGTTGTGCAGTGAGACTCACTGCACAATGCTATGCACCTCCGAGCCGTCAGATCGTGCATTTGACGGTTGGTATTTCATCTCGGCAACCAACGATTGAAAACCGTTCATTGTCGATATGAGATTCAAGCCGTCGGATCGTGCATCCGACGGTTCGGAAGTGCATAGCATTGTGCTATGCACACTATTGCACAACACCATCCCCAGCTTGAAGATACAACTTGTATTTTTGAAGTTCCTTAGATTTTCAATTTAAGCTTGAGGAATCCTTGCTAACCCCAGTTGGTTAAGAGGTCCTTAACCCTTAAACACATTACCAATATCTACCCACATACTTCAATCAAGTATGTATGACTAATATTTTCAGTCATTGATTTATGAAAACGAGGATTAGATTGCCCGTGGAGCAGAAAAATGAACTCGGAGTTCATGCGGCGTGTTGAGCTCATTTGGACAGTTCGTGCTCGGCAATGGATGGCCTTAATTTCATCTCGGCCGTACAGATCTTTGTTTTAGTGATGGCTTTTCCCTCCTAAATAGAAAAGTGGTTACAGAATTCAGTTGGGACATTGATGGGTTCTGTCCAAAAAGAAGGAAGCAAACGGAGAACGAAGGAGGTCTACTATCATAGGATTGCGAGAAAGATATTTCGACCATAGACCCAGATGTGTTAAAAATTATAGGATTCGGATCCTCTCCGGTCCAAACCTTTGGATTTGACGAGACAGTTGGTATAATCAATGGTTCGGGCTCTTCAATGGAAAAGTTTTTAAACAAATTGCAATCATTCATTGCAGCAAATGAACAGTCGCGATATGGTCTGTCTTGTTGATTGGAAAGGATCCGTACTATGTGTGCATGTGTAGTCCAATTTATAATGAATCCATTTTTTACGGATGAAATTTAAAACTTAAACATTCGAAATCATGGTAGATTATTTGTACCTTTTACCATGAAATTAATCTGCTTGTTCAAGCAATGCACGTGATGGTAAAATACACCATGGTGATAAAATACACCTTGAATATATGAAACATACTCTATTCAACCTAAGTCACATAAAGCGCAGGTGTGTATGAAAGTACGAGCGTGAAAACGTCTCTCGAAAACCTCCAAAGCAACTAAAATTCGTGAGTACTACAAGAATTGAGAACGCGAGCGCATGGCTTCTTTTTATTTATTTATTTATCAACGAGTGCATGCCGTTTTGAAGGATTACGTGACTAAGCTCCACGTACACCATACCCGGACTTGTGCATCCGTAACGGGGGTTCTCCTCCCTTATTTTGAGGGGTAATTGCATGGTTGGTGGCTATTTTACTTTTGGTTGTTTATAAATACGAAAGATAGGGAACGGGAGAGAAGGCTCCTTTCAGCAACTTCTCCGTCGTCACGCCGGTTCATCCTATCTCTTCTCTCTCTCCGTCTTCCTGAATGCCTCACCCGTGTTCAGGGTCTCTCTCTCTCTCTACATATATACATATATTTTTATATATGCCTATCTGAATGTATTAGTATTAGATTGTATGTATCGCTCCCATTTGAATCCCGTGATCCGCCTATGGCCTATCGAGTTCCTATGGTCGTAGCAAAAGGTTGTATGTATATATGACATACACACATTGCACAAAACATATCTAAATTCAGATTTTTATTTGGAATTATGCAGTAACATTGTGGCTGGGATCTCAAAGCGGAGGAGCGAGGAACTAATTAAATTAAGGTTAGTGAAAATTAATTGCAGATATCATAATTACGATTATATATGAAACGATAGAAACTTTTTATTTTTCTCTTCAGTTTGTGCAGAGGGCATGATCGATTGAAAAATGGGTAGAGGAGAAATTGTATTTATCAGGTGATTGGCGAAATAAAAAAGAGAAAAAAATAATGGATCCAGTGGTTGTTGACAGATGCAACCTTGTTCGTGATCAGAGTAAGCAAATTTCGCCTTAATGATTATTGATTTTTTTTTTTTGGGTAAGTGATTATCGAATATTTATGCTTGATTATTTTCGGTTTCTAGGTATGATTTTGTTCTGTTTGCTTTTCCATTCATTCGGACAATTATTATTCCTAACTTGTGATGTTCCCTTGATGAAAATGCTACAACAAATTCCTACTTTGGTACGTTCGTTCTTGAATCGCCAAGAACTCATAATATTTTGCGTAAAAACTCGTAACATAAATATTGGATTCATAACATCAAAATGTTATAATCTCTTCTCTTGATCATCTGGATTCCCTTTTCTCGCAAACTTCCTGCATGTATCTAGTCATTCTTCTCTTGAGTTACATTGCGGCCGTGTATTGACAAAATGAACATCGCAGTATTCCAATATAGTCACTCAATTTGAACGGGATTGGTTATCGGGGTGCTTTGAGTTGGGTACCGAGTTGTCAAAAAAGCTTAGAATTAATCGAAACGAATGAAATGAGATCAAATAAAAGGATCAATGAGTCGATGACGTTGTTTAAGTTGATATTTGAACGTTTGATTTTTCTTGTAAATTTGCAGATCACAAGTGATGGTTTCGCAAGCCATAATATTAATTACGTTAAGAAGCTGATCTTCCTTTCTGCTGGAATGCTGCGCCACTAATTTTGAATTGCATGAATGCTTGGGCTTAGATCTTCTTCTTCTTCACTGAGATGGCTGTAGCTATCGATCAACAACATCATGGATTCAATAAGTCGTTTGGCCTACCACCACCACCACCACCACGAAGAAGCAAACACCAATCCCAATCCCATTCTCATCTCGAGTATTACAACGACATCATCATGCCCGAATTTGCCACCAAAACTAATTTTGCTCACACCTACTCCTTTAAGGAGGCCTACTTTGAGCAAGTTTCCCACCTTGGCACTCATCGAAGCTTCTCCACCCCATGCCTACCCCTCCTTACGACTGCCACCACCAGTACATTGGATTGGGAAGAGGGAGAAGAAGAGTTTGATGATGCTGTTGCTGCTAATATTCCAAAGATCAAGATCATTGGTGGCCAGAGTGACCTGAGAGCACGTGCTCTTGTAGTCGAGATTGCCATGGCTATGGCCTTCGGAGGAGTTGTAGATCCAGTGCCCATATCAAGCAGTGGGGGGCCAGGCGGTGCTTACTTCTTACATGATAAAAAAAAATCTACCAACTATGATTGTACCTCCAACCCCGTTATTGCGGTGGTAAAGCCCATTGATGAAAAGCCTCTAGCCTTAAATAGACTTGAAGGAGGATTTGCTGCAGGCCAACGAATGATGGGCCAGCTGGGCATAAGAAGCTCGATTCGGGTGGATGAAACTGGTGTCCGTGAATTGGCTGCTTACCTCCTTGATCACAGTGGTTTTGCCGGGGTTCCTCCTACAGCACTAGTCAAAATTTCCCAAGTTGCATTTCATCATCATCATCATGTCAATTTAATTAAGGATGCACACAGTATTGCAGATGCAAAAGCTCCAACACCACCACCAGTACGGCCACCTTTTTATAAGATAGCTTCTGTTCAACGATTCATAGAGCACGTTTCTGATGCAGGAGACTTGGGTCCTTCTGCCTTCTCTGTCTCTTCTATCCATCGTATTGGGATACTCGATGTAAGACTCCTGAATCTTGATAGGCATGCAGGAAACATGCTTGTAATTGAACAAGGACGAGGAAATGATAAGAGTTCTGTGGGAGGAGGAGCTCATGAGCTCGTGCCCATAGACCATGGACTTTGCTTGCCGGAGTGGCTGGATGATCCGTATTTTGAGTGGTTACATTGGCCTCAAGCCTTGGTTCCCTTCTCTGACTCTGAAGTCGAGTACATACGCAATCTTGATCCATTCAAAGATGCTCAACTTCTCAGGAATGAGTTTCCTAATTCTATGAGGGAGTCCTCCATTCGGGTTCTTGTGTTGTGCACCATTTTTTTGAAGCAAGCTGTTGTTGCTGGGCTCTGTCTTGCCAACATAGGCGAAATGATGACTCGGGGGGTTCATGGAGGGTCGGAAGAACATTTGAGCATTCTAGAGAAGATTTGCTTGAATGCAGAGAAGGCTATGGTCATGCGCACTAGTATATTGTCATTAAATAACGACAGAAATTGCATTGCTCACCATCAATGTGAAGAAGAAACGGGAATATTTCAGCTTGACAACAATCACATTGAATGTAACAAAATGCGTGGCGGTCACATTTGTTTTGGGGAAATCGGTGAAGAAGAATGGGAATTGTTCCTGGAGAATTTTGAGAAGCTTTTGCCAGAGTTCTTTGAGAGCCGAAAGAATACGGGCTCGATGAATCAGCAGTAGTAGAGACCA
Source organism: Rhododendron mucronatum var. ripense (assembly GCA_019656295.1). Classification (NCBI taxonomy): domain Eukaryota; kingdom Viridiplantae; phylum Streptophyta; class Magnoliopsida; order Ericales; family Ericaceae; genus Rhododendron; species Rhododendron mucronatum. Next base: position 754,271 of record BPLT01000127.1, on the reverse strand, counting down.
GAGTTTGGCAACCACTGCCTCTTATTGCTTTGAGTAGTTCCGAACTGTTGGAGTTAACAAAATACAATGACGAATCGGGGAAAAAAAATGCCAATGGGACATGGAAGGCAAAGAAAGACATAGAGCATTGTATATAATAGGGCCACTTGACCGGAAAAGCGATTGGCAGGCTGCCATCCTTTCCGTCTCACTTCCAGTTTCAGCTACCGGTTCCCCATTTTCATTATCTCTTTATCATGTCTTGTACATTATTTCTTTCCTGGCATTTCCTGTGTGTGTGTGTTCAACAATTGATGCCGTTGGTATACATTGCTGGACCAGTAGTCCTGAGCCATTGGTTTGGAAAAAGTTAAAAGTCTCGTTGTTTGTGTGATCTTTGAGCATTGTTCAGTGATCATGGTTAACATCCTATTGTAAGACAGAGAAATAAAGTTACGGATAAGCAGAATATTGGCCTTAAAATACAAAGCAATAGGCGAGGATGCAACAATGAATGAGCCATTGCGGGCTTAAGTAGCCATCGTGGAATTTCGCATTCACAAGTTCAACCAAGTAACTCAGGCGACGCTTTATTTAGAAATACATGCTTGTTTCTTGAGAAGTTACACGATTATTGTAGCAAGATGGAGCAGACGAGATAACAACCCACTACGTTATTCAAGTCGTAATAGGAGTTGGATTTAAGATTTTTCTAACTTCAATAACAACGATGGAAAAGAAAAGCCCCTACTTATCAGACCGTTACAGCTTCTGTTTTAGGACTTCCATTTAGCAAAGAGATCTTTTCCAGTCCAGCAGTTACTTGCTGCTTTGTTGGAGCTGCGGTTGCTACACCTTTTTCTCTTCCCGCTTGAACTTCAATTTCTCCCGTGGGAGGATATGATCTACCACTCCCGCGAATAAGATCTTTGATGGTTGATTTAAGCTCTTTATCCTTCATCAAGGACTCCAATGTCACATGTACGCCTGAAAGCAGTAATACAATTAGAACCAGTATCCCTTTTTCATTCTAGAAACTGAAAATTTTAAAAATTGATCTTGTGGTTGCGCCTCAGGATCTTAGATGTTGCACAAAATGCATACTGCCTGTTTGATTCACAGGTTAGAAAATAGGATGGAATACAACCACCGTGGGTGCCACATTTTTGGCATGTGAATGCAGTAACTGGGGATGTGTCATTGGTAATTTCCTTGCTGATCGATTTTTCAGCGGGATTACTCTTTCTGTAGGTATAGTGAAGCCTGCACAACTAGTAGTTAAGCCTGCGCAACTAATCTCCCAATCAAACAGGGACGACCAATGAATGAGCTCATAGATTGCCTTAGTTGTATAGGATTTGACAGTACCAGTAACAGAAGAAACTAAAATACTGAAGACTGAAGTTAGTGGCAGCCAAAGAGCATGTGGATTTCCTACAAATTCAACCATAATCTATTTGGAATGGCATATGAAAGCAAAATTGAAATTCATGTTCCGAGTCAATGTGGTTCAAAGAGGGAGGGAGAGCTAGAGAGGGAGGAGGTCCTTCTCGAAGTACTGTGGGTTAATCTCCCATTGGATTTGCATTATTGTGTACCATACGAAGGAAGAAGACTCCACTTATTTGTGGGGTTATTTTGGGAAGCTATCAGTGACAGAGTTGCAAATATTGCATGACTGCACACCAATAATCTTAAATGAACAAAAAAGGACAACCGTACTCACGGAATCTCCAGTAATGTTTCGGATTTGTAGGATCATTGATTGTCTCCTCTGCTGCAGGGCGTGTGGTGTATTCTTCTTTCACAGCTAACAAATCCTGGTTACCAAAATTATGTGTGGTTGATGCATGAATTTGGAATGATTGAAAGATTCATGTCAAACATCATAGTCATGATACATAGGAATGACGACCCAAAACAGAAACAACAAAGTCATGAGAATATATGGAATATCTACAGTAGGTAGGAACTGCACTTAAGTTTCTTTACTTTTCAACAGTACAGTCGAAATAATTATCAGCACCATAACAAGTAATACTTATTTTCTCTTAGGATGCTATCGATTATAATCTTTCAAGTTTCTCTGCTGAAAAGCTTGAAAATGTCTGAGCCACAAGTTATTTTGTCGGAAGACCATCAACAAGTATATACTGCTTATTGCTTCAATTAGAGTACCTGGAGAGGAAAGATAGCCCACATTGATGGAGCTTCAACATGCTGACGTAGAATGAAATATGCAATTTCAGGAACACATTGACTAGGTGGCAGACTGTCAGAGCCCACCATAGTTTTATAAAATTGACATCTTCTCTCCTCATCTTCTTCCCACCAAGCACGAAGGGTGGAGCAGTCATGGCACGATGGAGCACACACCTAAAAGGATTCAGGCAGTCTACTTGCTTAAAGTCATCCTTTGAGCACAAATAAATAACTTGCATTACAGATATTTACGATAGATTTAATGACCACACTTGCACCATTGAAAAAACCATAATGATCCGCTGACAAGAGAATGCATTAAAGCACAAGGAAGTGGTTCAACTTTTGTGAAAAGCTCCTCATAAACTCTATGAAGAACAAGATAATCAGGTATAGAACAAGACCAGAGTTGAAAAATGAGAGCCGTGATGAAGCATGTGATTTAGTTCAGGCTAATCAGGAAATGGAGTTGAAGGTAACAACTCCCAGCATGTGAAGAACTCAAAACATACGGTACGAAATAAGTTTGTAGACGTCTACCACTGGAAAAGTACGTAAGAGTTAAGACCATGTTCATCTAATATCAAAAAGGACCACAAAGTGAAAAAAGAAGAAGAAAGAGACTAGAGTACAAAGCACTGTACCGTCATATAGGGGTATTGAGAAGGAATTCCAAAGTCCAAACCAGGTTCACTTGGCATACGTTGAATGCGTAGTCCTATTAATCCTAGTTCTTGCATAACCTGCATCCAGATTGTGTCACATTACGCAACTTGTGTTGAACACATGCTTGAGAAGTAACATATAAGGTATTTTAAAAGATAGGAGTAGCTTATCAAATGAAGGGGGAAGAAAAACAAATAGACTAGTGATTAGCATACAGGATGGACACAGGAAGGGATAAGGCCCAAATCTTCCCCACAAGCCAGCATATCTGACGAGTTCAATAGGGCAGGCAGGGTCTTCAGAGCATTTTGACGCCAAAGACTTTCTTGCCGATGGAAATAGTAGTCATAGTACAATCTCTTCAGGACATTTTTGCTGTATTAGATGACAGAAAGTAAGTTATTCTACGTTGGCAGCATAGCAATAGTAAAACATCCACTTCTAAACAAACCAAAGAAAACACTGGAGTTTTAGTGTAGAAAGGCATTTTGGTTCAACTTTAACAACTTTTTGTACTTCAAGATGAGATAGCATGTAAAGCAAGCCATTCGCTCAGCATTTTAATCATTAAGTACCTATGATCGTCTAAATCCTTGAAACTTGATGTATCTTCAAGATTGAACCGAGGATAGAATTTGCTTGCATCCTCTGGATCTCTGATGAGAACTATATTCTGGTAAAAAAGTTAATAGAACAAAGTTAAAATTAATGGGTAACTTTCTACAACTCTACTTTACACTCTACTTGCCTGTAGAAGATCAAAAAGATTGCGCCTTATCTTGTCTTCATTATCCAAAAAGAAAAAGCTCTCTGAACAGGACTTCAGCTTGGAAGCAATTTTTTTCTCTGTGTTGCAGTCCTCCTTGAACTATAACCATAGAAACAAATAAATAAATGAGCAACTATGTGTCACCCTTCCAAAAGTGGGGGGGGGGGGAAAAAATAACATTGTATGTTTACATATCTAACAAAAAAATGGAATAAACAAAGAAACCCTAGTTGTTAATTCTAATCCATTCAAGTCCAGTATCCGGGGATGGTAGAAAAACATAAATACAGAATATAAGGCTGATATTTCTTGCAATACTATATCATAATTACCTCATAACGCTGCTGCTCATATTCATTCATGAAGTTAGAAGCTATAACAGTCCAATAAGCACCAAACTTCTCCTGCAGTGGGATAGTAGAAAAACATAAATACGTGCAAGTATATAACTAATTTGGCGCACACACACACACAAAAAAAAAACACTAGGAAGGAAACAAAAACATTTTCAGAACACAAAGTCTCCAGTCCCTAAATAAATTTAACCAACCTGTAAAAATCCATGTCGAATATATGGCCTGCTCAGGCGGTTGAAGTCCCATATTCCCTCCCTTTCAAGCTCTTCCTACAGCAAGCTTATTGTTTTCTCACAGTTGAATATGACCTTAATTAATGGTTTTCAGTTGAATTGAAACTGTACCTGACTTAAAGGGATAGATGGTCGAAATTTCCCAACTAGACCTGTCATTGCATGCTCAGGAAGCTCCCATATCCTAAAGAAACCCAGTATGTGATCAATCCTGTACGCAGTGAAGTACTTTGCCATCTGTACAAGACCCAAGAAACCAACTAACATATGGTATTAAGTTAAAATCAACATTTAAATAAGAATGGATGTAAAGAAACTAAAAAAAAAACATATACGTATAACAAATCAACCTGTGTTAAACGAGCACGCCACCAAGCATAATTGTCTTTCGACATTTCCTCCCAATTATAAGTGGGGAATCCCCAATTCTGTCCATTCTTATCAAAATAATCTGGAGGTGCACCAGTAGATGTGTTCATCCGAAATAAATTCGGATCTACCCAGGTATCCACACTGTTTCTGTCAACTCCAATAGGGAGATCTCCTTTCAGCACCACTCCCTTCTTTCTTGCATACTCTGCGGCTTCTGCCAACTGTCATTCAACCAATAAAATAACACGAAATATATTTCCAACTAGGGGAGCTTATAAATTACAAAACATAAAAGTTAGGAATGATATGACTTACTTGTAAATGCAAGTGGAACTGGATATAATAATGAAAGCAAATGACGTCATACTGGACACTGTCCTTTGAAACAAGTTTCTCAAGCTGAAAAAACAGTTTAGTAGTAGTGTTAAACTGAAGGAAGAGAAGTGATTACTAAGCTCCAAAATGTTGCTTACTTTACATATGTTTGGTAACTAAACGGTTTAGTTTTCTTGCCAATTACCAACTTAGCAGACATCAAGCTTAAGAATCAACCCCAAAAGACAGACAGCTCAAGAAATGACCACAGGCCACAGCTGTAGTTTATTCGAGAAAAAATAAACTCCCACAGCCGGGGAGGCTAAGCAAAGCAAACATATTCTCGCAGGGAGAAAATGGCAAACACCAGCCATCAAAAACTAGATTCCTATGTATCCAAGACCCAAGGAGCTAATGTGTGCACTGGGAAGTTGCCATGGTAACAACTAGCACGCTTATGTTAACATTTAGGCTTCAAACTTTCTCTGACTACGATGAAGCTCCCACTATCGGAAAGTGGTGCCACAGATGGCATGCGAACAGGTCAAAAAATGGAACAGAAAGTAGGCAAAGTTTGGTTCTGTCTGGTAACTCCACAAGGTCAAACCTCCATTGAGTCACCAACACAAAGATAAGTTCAACGAAACGGGTTCCCGAATGGTGATAGCCAAGAAGCAAAAGGCCACTCAAAGAATCACAAGGCTTGAAACAAAAAATGAAGGTAACGACACTTACCAAAGCTAATATCAAACCGAACAAGATAATACAATGAACACAAAAGTAGGTTAGTACATGGGAGAAACCTCCTCAAAAGATTCTGTTCAATTTTAGGGTAATCGTAATAGGGAGAAAACCCATTAGAGTTAATTTCATTCAACGTAAAATATATATATACAAGCTGAATAATAATTGCACTACGGTCCTAGATACTTAAACTAATTATATTATAAGACACATAATTACACTAGATACAAATAGATCCATCATCTAACACTCCCCCTCAAGTTGGTGCGAAGATATCAATCAAGCCCAACTTGAACACAATAGGATGAAAACTCTTGCTACCCAGCCCTTTTGTGAATATATCAGCTAACTGATCTCCAGATCTCACAAATGGCATACATATCAAACCCTCGTTCAACTTTTCCTTGATGAAGTGTCGATCAATCTCTATGTGCTTTGTTCTGTCATGCTGAACGGGATTATGAGCAATGTTAATGGCAGCTTTATTGTCGCAGTAGAGTTTCATCGGAACACTATCAGCAAACCCCAAATCAAGTAACAAAGTTTGGAGCCACAAGAGCTCGCAAACACCATGAGCCATAGCTCTATATTCAGCTTCTGCGCTAGATCTGGCGACAACCGATTGCTTCTTACTTCGCCAGGTAATCAAATTACCCCCAAGGAAAGTGCAATAGCCAGAAGTAGAGCGTCTATCATCTACAGAACCAGCCCAATCAGCATCAGTGAATGCCTCCAATCGCAAATGACCATGATTAGAGAACAAAATTCCTTTTCCTGGAGCTGATTTCAGATACCTCAAAATACGATAAACCGTATCTAGATGTGAAGTACGAGGATCATGCATAAACTGACTAACAACACCTACTGCATAAGTAATATCTGGTCGAGTGTGGGCTAAGTATATTAGTCGACCCACAAGTCGCTGATATCTCTCCTTATCAGTACACTCCCCCACATCTCCACTAAGATGATGATTCGCCTCAATAGGAGAATCTGCAGGTCTACAGCCCAACATACCTGTTTCTTCCAACAAATCAAGTATATACTTGCATTGGGAAATAAAGATACCTCTATCAGATCTCGCTACTTCCATTCCAAGGAAGTATCTCAATGATCCCAAGTCCTTAATCTCGAACTCTTGAGCTAGACGAGACTTAAGGTTATGAATTTCACTCACATCATTGCCTGTCATTATTATGTCATCAACATAAACAATAAGGACAGCAATCTTACCATTACTTCGGCGGATGAACATCGTATGATCTGCATGGCTCTGCTTGTAACCAAAACTCAACATAGCCGTAGAAAACCTGCCAAACCAGGCTCTAGGTGACTGCTTCAGCCCATAAAGTGCCTTCTTCAATCTACACACCTTTCCTTCACTTGCAGGAGAAGAGAAACCTGGTGGAATATCCATATAAACTTCCTCCTCTAAATCACCATGGAGGAATGCATTTTTCACATCAAACTGTTGAAGAGGCCAATTCAAGTGGGCAGCACACGAGAGGAGAGCTCGCACAGAATTCATCTTCGCTACCGGAGCAAACGTCTCTTCATAATCAATACCATAAGTTTGCGTAAAACCTCTGGCTACAAGCCTTGCCTTGTATCTCTCAACTGTACCATCAGCCTTTTGCTTAATAGTGAACACCCACTTGCAGCCCACTGGTTTCTTCCCTCCTGGAAGTGATACTAGATCCCAGGTGCCATTCTTTTTCAAAGCTGTCATCTCTTCTACCATAGCTCCTTTCCACTTAGGTATCTTGAATGCATCCTGCCAATTCTGTGGAATAGATATAGAGGAAAGAGAAGAGACAAAGGCATGGTACGAAGGAGACAAACGGTCATAAGAAACAAACTGTGAGATAGGATGTTGAGTACAAGATCTAACACCTTTTCGAATAGCAATAGGAAGACTGTCAGGATCCATAGGAGGAGGTTCAATAAGAGAAGAATCGTTACCAGAAGAGTCAGCTGAGGAATCTGGAACTGGAGTGGGTGATTGTGATTGACACGGTGGTAACGTACATGAAGACTTTCCATTTTTCCGTCTAGCATACCTTTGTAAGCCAGCTCCCTGCAGTCGTCGTCGTGCAGGTAGTTGTTCCTCAATGTCACCACCAATATCATGTGTTTCCCTTTCAACAGATACCGGTTCCTCTCCAGTGTTTTCCTTCTCCCCCTCTCCAGTGTTTTCCTTCTCCCCCTCACTATAATCATAGAAAAATTTCTCCCTCTCACTATGATTATAAAAGGTAAACATCTCTTCCTCCTGCTGATGCTCCCCCTGAAGAGATGGTTTGGAGGAAGAATAAAAAACCTCTGTTTCCCAAAAGGTAACATCCATAGAGACAAACATCTTTCTCGAATAAGGATCGTAACACTTATAGCCTTTCTGGGTAGGAGAATACCCAACAAAAATACACTTATGGGCTTTATGTCCTAGCTTGCCCCCAGAAGGTTTTGGGGCATGAACAAAACACACACAACCAAACACCCTAGGTGGAAGAGTCGTAACCCGACAACTGCTTGGCAAACACTCAATGTGTGTTTTAAAATTAAGGACACTGGATGGCATACGGTTAATAAGATATGTGGCAGTTAAAATAGCTTCTCCCCATAAGTATTTGGGAACATTCATAGTGAACAAAAGGGATCGAGCGACCTCAGCAAGATGACGATTTTTACGCTCAGCAACTCCATTTTGTTGTGGAGTGTCAACGCAAGTCGTCTGAAAAATAATACCATTATCATCTAGATATGTCCGAAAAATCTTATCAATATACTCAGTCCCATTATCACTTCGAAGAATTTTAATATGTGTATCAAACTGAGTGCACACCATCTTATGAAAAGATTTGAAACAGGAAAATACTTCATTTTTTGACTGGAGTAAGTACACCCATGTGGCACGAGAATAACAATCAATAAAAGTAATAAACCATCGATAGCCCTTTAAAGAAGTAACAGGAGAAGGACCCCAAACATCAGAATGGATAACCATAAATGGAGAATCACTTCGTTTATTAATAGGTGCATAAAAAGAGCGTTTATGTTTTCCAAACTCACAAGCTTCACAAAAAAACTGATCTCTAGGACAATGTTTAACTAAAGTAGGAAAGAGTTTCTCTAATATCCCAAAAGAGGGATGACCCAATCTACGGTGCCACCGATGTAACGAAGAAAGAGTGGGACTTATATCTGCCCGTAGAGCTTGTCCACATGATAAAGATGGCTGAGATGGATGAGGTGCATGCTCTAGATAATAGATACCACCATGTGCTTTACCACTGCCAATCACCTTCCCCGTTTCCAGTTCCTGAAAGATACAATGAGTAGGAAAAAATGTCACAGAACAGTTTGCAGAATGGGTAAAACTACTAACTGAAAGGAGGTTAGTGGCAAAGTTTGGAATATGGAGGACTGAAGAGAGAGAGATAGAGGGAGAATAGCGAACGGAACCTTTCCCTGAAATAGAAGAGAACGATCCATCGGCAATTCGAACCTTATCCTTACCAGAACAAGTAGAATAGGAATCAAAAACAGATGAACAACCTGTCATATGATCTGAAGCACTAGAATCGATAATCCAAGGAATACCGGAGGAGGCAGTAAATGCACTAGCTGAAATACCTGAATGAGCAAAATAGGATGCAGTAGGAGCTGCTGTGGAAGTAGGAGCTATAGTAGAGGAAGAATCGGCCCGAGCCATAAGACGCCTGAGAGCTTGCATCTCCCCTGAGAGAAACCGCCAACAGAATTAGAAGGTGACTGAACGCCTGTACTGAACCCAGAATCAGACAATGTAAATCAGACAATGTAGCAAACTCTGAAACATGTGCCTGAGCCTGAGAACGCCCGAGACCACGACCTCGACCTCCACGTCCACTGCCTCGCCCACGATAAGGACGACCATGTAACTTCCAACAGAAATCCTTGGTATGTCCAGTGTTGTGGCAATAATCACACTGGAGTGACATACGGTCTATGGTCCCATTGGTAGTACCAGACCCAAACTTTCCACTGCCAGACCCAAACTGTCCCTGCGGAATAGCAACCAATGCAGAACGATCAGAAGTAGGAGTTTGTAACATAGCACCCCTTCTGCTCTCCTCCTGTTGAACAATGGCATACGCCTCTCCCAAAGATGGAAACGGAACACGACCCAACACCTGCACTCTAATTTGATCATACTCCACATCAAGACCAGCAAGAAAATCATACACACGCTCTTTCTCTATTCTTTTTAACCAAGCACCAGCATCAACGGAACAGACTGCCTGAAACCCCTGATAATAATCAAATTCTTGCCAAGCCCCACTGAGATCAGCAAAGTAAACAGCAACAGATCGATTGTGTTGATCCATAGTACGAAGTCGCTTTTGCAACTCAAAACACTGAGCATCATTGCCCTGCTGAGAATAAGTCTGTTTGGCAATAGTCCAAATCTGATATGGAGTGTTAAGAAGCAAGAAAGGACTACGAATATCAGCCTTCATAGAATTAAACAACCAGGTCATGGCTAGAGATCGACGAGACTTAAACTTCTTGAGTTCAACATCAGTAGTGGGCTCAGTAACATGGTCTTCAATGAACTCAGACATTCCTTTAGCTTCAATAGCTAATGTAAAAGTACGAGACCAAAGTAAATAATTTGTGCCATCCAGTTTGATGGGACAAATATCCAGTGGAGAGTTATCCAGAGTCCCTACACGACTCAACTCATCATTGCCACTAGCGGAAGCCTGTTTTTTCTCTTCTGACATCTTGAAAGCAGAACGATAATGCCAAATAAACAATAAACAATGTTCTCAGCAACTTGAGAACTCCAATAACAATAAATAAAGGTTCCAAAAAACCCTAGAACCTCAAAAAAATCAACTGAATACCTTCGGATCTGACTAAAACAGCGCTGAAACTTCGTGAGGGAAAGAAAAAAACAGATCTGAACGGCGAGGAAAAAAACAGATCGGAAGTACTGTTCACGACGTACTGTTCACGAGCACTGTTCACTATTCACGCGAGCACTGTTCACGATGTACTGTTCACGCGAAGTACTGTTCACGCGTCGTAGGTCGCCAGGTTCTATTGCTTTGATACCATGTTCAATTTTAGGGTAATCGTAATAGGGAGAAAACCCATTAGAGTTAATTTCATTCAACGTAAAATATATATATACAAGCTGAATAATAATTGCACTACGGTCCTAGATACTTAAACTAATTACATTATAAGACACATAATTACACTAGATACAAATAGATCCATCATCTAACAGATTCTCATGTAGAAAAAAAGGAGGGAAGGTAATTTAAGGTCTCCAAGGCCATTAAATAATCTTGAACACAATCCTTCTTCACCGTGCTTGGTTAGCAACCTCATCTGTGGGAAGCTATAAAGAGAACTTCTCAACTCCAGATAAAGAACCCTCCTCAAGGTTTCTGAAAATCTCTATTTACTCTATGAACACATCAGCTCTCTATTTAGCAGTCATTCAATAAGAAATAAACAAAGTTTGGCCAACCAAAACAACAACAGATTAAAAAATCTAAACGTAAAATTGTCCAAAGGCGAATCAAAAGTATGAGTACCTTGTCTATTGAATAACAGGTAAAACGACCCCATTGGCTGTGATCTGATGTTTCAAAGAAATCCCGAAGAAAACAAAAGGCTGCGTAAGGTTTCAGCCAACCCTGTCCAAGGACACATTGAGAGTGAGAGAGAGATAAAAATGCTGTTCAACTTCAAAGGAGAACTGAAAAGTTCACAACAATAGAATGAACTGCCAAACCAGTTATGCAAAAGTAATTTTATTTTAGTTAGAATGGAAGAGGGTACTATATGTATAACCTCATTCTCAGTAAAAAAATTGTTGAAGGAATCTGAGTTTAGTATCGTATCCTTCTCGAGAACAAAAATTTTCTTGGCAATTGAAAGCTTCGTGGCCATGGTTGCCTCATAATCTACATCCTGTACCACAGATCAAAACAGAAGTAAAATAAATGCGGGGAGCAGTAAAAAAATTTCAACAGAAAAGATGATCCAGACCCTTCTATAACTGTGAAAACAAGTCTGAAACTGTCAACTGTGTGCATACAATTCATTTGATCTAACAAATTAGTTGCCCATAATAAAACATGAAAGACAACAATTGTTACAGCCTGTTAAATTGATCTTTTCAGCAGTGTCAAAATGAGATCTTGAGATTGGTGCAAAAAATTCACAAAACTGTGCACAGCAGTTCTTAATGTGTCTGTTGGCTTTAACACACACATAGCTTAGCATGTGTGTAATAGCTACCGACACAAATACGTGCACAACCCTATGTTTTTCCCTCACCATATAAATTCTAAATAGTAATATTTTGCAAGCAATCTCCTTTCCTTTACTTGTTTTCAAATGGTGTTGTACAGTGACGGAGCCAGGAATCCCGTTCAGAGGGGGCACCTTTTCACAACAAACTAAAAAAATTCACGTAAAATATAAAAAAGAAATATTGAACACAAAAATTTAAATACTCTCTATTAGGCACAATAGCTTATAATATAATGTATTCAAAATATAAGCACAAAAGTCTAAATATCTGTTGCCAATTTTTCTTACAATTACCCTGACGAGTTTTTAATCATGAGAAATTGTCAGAAAATGAGTTGGATGGATTCAAATATGCCACAAAAAGTAGCAATTCAATATTTTCCTCGGTGAAACGAGCATTTAATTCTTGAAGGGGTCCATTGATTTAGTTGGAAACCCATGATAACACAATAAACAATAAACCCAATACCCAAAAACTTCAATTCTTTCAATTTTTTTTTGAATAGGTGTAAAAAAAAGAAAAAAAAGAGTAGGTGATAAAATTCCAGAAGGGTCACGTGACTCCCCCTGGGCCCATGCTCCCTCCGCCCCTGGTGTTGTGTGGACAGAGTCCAGTTTATATTGAGCCAGCTTATGTGCAAAATTGAATCAAGAGACTGAGAGAGTATTACGATCAAATCCGAGCTTAATATTTTACAGAATGTCCCACTTAAAGCTACCAAAAAAAGGATGCACTAATATCAGAATACAGAATACTGACAAGGTAATATAGCATTATTACCTCCTCAACCAATGTTAATCAGGATACACCTGAGTCCAATTCTTGAGAAAATTTCTTTTATATCCCTTCGACTTTGACCAAAAATTCATTTTGGACCTTCACCTTTCAATTTTAGCATAAAAATACGACGACTTTCCAATTTTTTTCGATGTCATCCTTTAGGGATATATACATATATACACGAAAAATAGGGTGTTTGTATCAAGCACCCTACACACATTGGATGCCGTCGATTCCCGCGTTGGCTCCCTCGTTTTTTTTTTTTTATAAAATTTTTAGATGGCTCGGATCGGCCGTCCAGTGGCCGGAGATGGCCCGGCACGGCCGTTGGTCCCTATAGTAGGATTCAAAGAAAACAGATTCCTTCTAAAGGATGACATTGAAAAAATTGGAAAGTCGAAGTATTTTCATGCTGAAATTGAAAGGTGAAGGACCAAAATGAATTTTTGGTTCAAGTCGCAGGGATATAAAAGAAATTTTCCCCCAATTCTTTAAAGGGAAAATACGAAATTTGAGTACTAGAGAAGCAAAATATGCCACATTGGGTAGGAAAGCCTCAATTCGACCTCTTAGTTATTTAGGCACATATTTATTATCTGCAATTATGCTCGGAGAGTAATGGAAGTCACCTAGAAATAACGTTATTTTTTACAGGTAGCTCAAGGGGTAAGTTTGAAATATCACCAAGCTCAGTGCAACAACTTATGTACGGGGGAAATTGATTGTTGATGCTAAGCAGTACATCTATGATGCCTAAAGCCCTTTAGCTAAAATGGTTGGATCTATATCTGATGACAAAAGCTTTGGAGAGGCATATAAGAGAAACTCCATTGACTGGAGCCAAAGACGTTTCTAAACTGGGAAATTGCCATTTGGCTAAATTTCTGCAGAATTGCTCCAATGGTGCCGAACTCATTTTTTGCCCAACCATCTCTTGCAGCCAGTGGAGCACTCCCACATCATCACAGCCTTTGGATTAGTCATGCTCAATCACAGTCCTTTGATTAGTCATATACAATCACAGCTCTTGGATCACTCCTAAGTCCTAATCACAGCCATACCATTAATTACTCTAGGCTATGGGACCACTCTATTAAATTAATCTTGGCCACCCTCTGTGCATCTAATCTTAGTCGTTAGATCACTAGGAATAATCTGGAAGACATGGAAACCCATGCAATATCACCTTCTCCCAAACAAATAAAACAAATTGCAACGCAATCAGATGCTAAAATGGTTCGAGTTTGGTTGGAGAGAAACACTTTCGAATCTTCAAGAGCTTGAGTGCTCAACGTCGTCGTCATTGGAATTCCGGTGAGAAGAATGGCAAATCCACGATTCTAATTTCTATCTCTTTCTTCATTGTTTTTCTAGGAATTTTGAATTCTCTACTGCTCTAGAACCTCATAGTTTCTATTCCAGGTTTTGTCCGCGATTACAAATTCTGCATTTTTTTTATTTTTGGGATAGTCTCAGATGCATGTTTTTTGAAGTCTCACTTAAATGTTTTTGATTTGGTAGTTGAAAATGAAAGAAGCAAAATGTCAAGTGGTAAGAAATGGCTCCAGCCATATTCAGCTTAGAAAATGGCAGAGCCATTATTTTGCTAAACAAAATGGCCTGCCTTGGAATGCACAAAATGAAACCTCTTGCCAAATATTGGGATTTTCTGAAGAGATGCACTGCCGTTTGAGACGGTCTTATGCAAGCATAGTATAAGTAGGCAAGGAAGAAGCTGCAGATGATCAAAGATTTTTCGGCTTTATGATAATGAAGTGTCGAAGCAACATTGTGATAGTGGCGACTCATACTAGAAATTTCTCAGGTCAACTGATGCTGCTTATAAAGCTGCATGCTTCAGATAAGTTACAGTAAATTACCGAGTGTCTTTCAACAATTATAATGTATAATCAACAAAACAAATCAATGAAGCTACAAAATACCTTCCCATCCAGTAGTTCTTTCGCTCTTTGAATTTCTTCCTGCGAAAAGCATCAGAGACAAGGAAATACCAAAATAACTACGGCAGACAAAAACAAAACAAATAATCAAGTGATTAGGGACATATCAAGATAGATCGTTATCCTTAGATGACACGGAGATCTGCTCGGTAGAGTCTAGTGGTACACTAGACCACCCGGATCAATATGGAATCATCTGAATCATTCCCCATGGTGGATATACAATGAGCAGAATGCAATTATTTATAAAGTTATCAGGCACCCAGAATTGACATTTCAACAGGTAGGCAACGCTACTGTTTTCTATGATTGCGCAAACAATGGCAGAGAAGGGTATGCAGATAACCTTTATCTCCTCTGGAATTCTTTCTGAAAGCGCCTGTACTCTCAAATACAATGGGTGCAATGCAAACACAGAGAGAGAGCTGCATGACCAAAATGAGAGGAAATACAATTACAACTTAATCGTTCGGATGGATAAGAAAATTTAATCTTCAGGTGCATTTAGTCACTAAACAATTAGAGCAGCAAAATGCCAACCCACTTGTTAACATCTTGGTTCACCACTTTCCTCATGGAATTTACTACAAAAGAGTCTGAACATGCAATACATTGGCCACCAAATTCATGAAAAGATTTCGGTGGCGATTCTGTAATTTGTCGACCCACGACCATAGCCTTTAATCAACGTAGTACATAAGTCACATGATCACAGTAATCATAATTCTCAGCCAGCATGCTTAAGCAATGCATTTTAATGCAACGTGTCCACTGTCAGCACTGTTTCAGCTGACACATTTGACTGCTAAATATCTCTCTGTCACCATTTCATGGACCTCAGCACGTTGTAGACCTCAAACACTCATCAAAGATCAAACTCAGTGGGTCAAGGCCTAACCGCCGCTTTTGGGCCTCAGTACCTTGCCTCACCAGGTCTCCGCTCAACTCAAAACTTGCACCCTGAGCTTACATATCTTGCCTAGATTGGGTACGGAGCCTAGGGACCCCCGAAGATTGATGCCTCGGGCGAGGTTATGCGGCGCACGAGCAACCTATGACCTCACACGGGATCACTGGGGAGTTGTTAATTGTAGGCAACTAATGGGGGTATTGGTGAAGCTAAGGGCCCATCCTTCAAAGTGGTACTGTTGACAAAGATTGTTGGAAATTGGGAAAATTGGTCCATCGGAAAGTGCAAAATGTATTGTTATTAGTGAAATCAGTATTTTTTGGCTTTTGTTTGAACCTTAACCAGCGCCCACTTGGTGAGCAGGTGTTAGCAGGGCTGTTCAAAACATAAAAAGCACCTGAATAGGACTTTCTTTTTTTCAAAAATGAAGTTGGCTTGGTAAGATTTCTTTATGATGCTTAACATGCTTTCCAATTATGGTTTGTAGGTTGTCTAATGTGATGGCAATAAATTCTAGCTTGTACCTTACTTTTGACATGAGCTCCGGGCTTGCAGGTTGAATCCTTTAACGACAACATGCTTTTAGAAAATCATTTAAAAAGTAGTCTACAATAGTTCTGCATAATGCACTTCCGAAATTGACAAGATTTTATTGTAAAAACTATGATGGCAAAGTAGTTCTACTTCTGACCATTGTCATTGCAGCATTCCCATATCATACTTGTGCCTAGATGCGTGCCTCAAAGATCAGTACAAGACTAAAAAGCTCACGCATTTGTGGGCCAACAACTTTCCAGTGTACGTACTTCTTGCAGGACTAGGATTGTGATATGAGTCCAATTTTGTTCACCTTCTACCCTAACCCTCATTGGTTCAAAATGTCGGTAGCCCAATGGGATCATATACTTTTTGATATAACTGAAACTCATTAAATGTAGGTGTCCAAAATAATTTTCTTATGGTATGGACCTAGTTGATAACCGTAAGATCAGTGAATGTACTAAGGCAAGTACCCTCAATAAACGTTTTCCACTCTATAGTAAGAGAGATGAGAAAGTGAAACAGCAACAAACTTCAACGTTGTGTAGAATATACAAGTACGATAACATGATCTAATACCTGTATGGATATGAGTCCCACCACATCCTATGAACTGATGTATCATTGATTGGTAAAAGCTGAACCAAATGAAATCCCGATTCAACAGCCCAGTCTACAAGTATCTTCAGGTCAAGGAACTCTCCAACTCCAAGATCGGCTTCCGATCTAACGGAGAACATAGGGACTGCCACACCAGCGCCGCGCCATGGCATTTCCTAACAAACAAATAAACAAAGCCATTTAGTTTGTTGTTTATAAAGCGAAGCAACTGATGTTTTTATAAGCTGCTTTACCCGCATCATTCCATCTGAAAGTACAATGGATCTTGGTTGAGGTTCTGACAATTCAACGAGTTCCCGATTTGGACCAGTTTCAGGACAAAAGTTTCCTGCCTTGCCATATTTACTGTACTTGTACGTGAAACAGCTGTTAAGGGAGGGTCAAATAAAGATGACATTTTCTTTCCTGTCCTTTTCTGGGTACATGATAAGAACTAGCAAATAGTACATATTGAATCATCATACAATAAGCCAAGGATATTTTATCGGAAAATCATTCTTTTGCACAACACAATCTGCTTGCCAAATAGAATCACCAGCATAATAGAGTTTAAGTCCATCCTGGACCTTCCACTGCCCCAATTTCGTAGAACTGCCAATCACATATATCTGCAGAAAGTTGTGACGTCAAGAGTTCAACTTCATCAACCCTAGCTATTTCAATAACATCACAGCAAAACTCTGAAGGCACTGAAATATTTGCACAGAATTGTGTAATATTCATCCAGGAAAGAAGACCTTACTGATGTTTCTTCCTCTATATTTGGGCAGCAAATTCTGAACTGAACTATGACGGAATCTGCCCACAGAATTAATTTGTAAGCAACATATCTGGCTAGATGATGTTTCTGAAAATAAATATCCAATGTCAACGTGAAGTCAAACCGAGAAGAATTACCATTTTCATCCAACTTAGTCTGAATTACCCCAAGGGGCCTCTGAATCTCAGTGCTCCAAGTCTTGCGAAAGATGACATTTCTGAAGGCACTTGTACAAGGGAGGCCATCAGTACTAGTCTGCGTCGGAAAAGGAAATTCTTTTTTCAGTTAAGGTCAAGCATTTAACTTAATGGAGAAATAGAAGAACCTCTCAAAAAACAAAAACTACAGACAACTATGAATCAGTGTAATCATGGTCCACATTTTCAAGTGCATCTTTTGGTACCCAAATTCTTGCAAATTAGAATTTTGGATTTCGCCTTAAGATGATTAATGTTAACGTAAAGATTACATAATAACAACTACATCACCACTGCCTTACGTAACCTTGAAGTGCCTTAGCAATACTACGACATTATTTTCTGTTTTGAGCGGCAAAATAACAGCTGAAACTCAATATTTGTCTAAATCTCCCAATCATTGAATCATAACAAACCTATCATACTTGTATTTCATTACGATGATAATTCCCAAACAAAAGTACCCATAACTAAACTACATCTGGACCCAAAGTGTTAGTACTTCCATAATGATAGGAACAAAAGGAAACCTAGTAATGTTAGGGGAACTAAAAAAGTATAACAAAAAATCTACTCCAAACTCACAATAGGTGTTGGCCCCATCTCAAGGTTTTATGTTGGAACCACAACTATTTTGATTATGGAGTAAATTTTTCAATATACTTTTCTGTACTTGTAGCACCATTAGAACCTAAAAGGGATAATTAATGAAAAAAAGAAAATGAAAATGAGGTATGAGAATAAAGTAAAAGTAGGACCTGCCAAAGATCATGAAGTTCCACCACCTCTCCATCCCTAAGGCCATCAGGGAGCACTAGTTTCCTCTTCTTACCAGCCTCCCATCTCAGAACATTCCTATCATCATCCACCACATAATAACTGTACTCACATTCAAACCCGGCCGGGATGGCTGTACTTCCGCGCCAAATGAGCTCATCACCTTGATGTTGAGGGCTCAACGCAAGACCCCTCTTCACATTCCATGAACCCAACACAGATTCCGAACCACAAACCACCAGGCTCTGACCCCATTGAGTATTGTAAGGGATTCTGAAACTCAACCGCACTGATTTCGTTCCCTTATTCCCAGAGATCAGACCCAAATTGACCATTGCTCCAATATATGAAAATCTAGCAATAACCAAAACCTAACTTGTGAGATTCAATGCAGCTGTCAAACGAATTCTATCAAAAAATTAATACTCCCTCCCTAAAAGATTGTTTGGTCTACAAAACGAGAAATTACAAAAATGTACTTTTTGTCAAGAAAAATTCAACCTCTTTTTATAATACAAAGAACTCATTGATTTCTAGTAACTAACGGTAAAAAGTTTGAATCTTTCCTGACAAAAATACATTATTTTTAATTTCTTGTTTCGCATACGGGACAATACAGAGGTAGTGCTAGCAAAAACCCAGAGACTAAAACGTACAGAGTCGATCATGTACAAATAAGAGAATGATATCCAGTAACTAAAGGTAAAAAGTTCGAATCTTTCTCGACAAAAGTACATTATTTTTAACTTATTGTTTCGCGGACAGGACAATCTTTCTGGGAGTAGCAAAAACCCAGAGATTAAAACGTAGAGTCGATCACGTACTAAAAAATATTGAAGTAAACACAAATCCAAGAAAAACCCAACTGTTAAATTGGATTAGAAAAGATAACCCAAATGAGATCCACGAAAATAACAAACCTGAAACAATCAGAAAGAACAATCTGAGATATGCAGTAGTGGGTACCTTTGGTTGAAGTAAAAAAGGACTTTGCTTCCAAACTTTAGATGAATATGGTGAGGTTTATTGATAGGAAGAGAGTGGAGAGGAAAAAAAGAGGGATCTGAAAGTGGGTTTTATGTATTGATTATTGAAGAAACAAACAGACCCGCAGCTCTCAGAACAGAAGAAACAAAATGTGCATCGCATTCCCGGCGGTGAGATTTTTTTTTTTTTGCGGGGGGGGGGGAAGATATTTTTGTATGGAGAACGAAAGAGATTTTTTTGGGGGGGCAAGATCAAAAAAAAACGAAAGAGCGATGACGTCAAGAAATTGGAGCGCTTGTGTTACGAGAGTGGAGTGATCCTGTTAGGTAACTTTGAGAGGCCCTCATTAACTGTTTTACGCTTTACACGTTTTTTTTTAAATGTAATACTCCCTCCGTCCCATAATATTTGTCCGGTCCGCGAAACGGAGACGTAAAAATCATGCATTTCTTTTAAGAAAAAATTCAAATTTTTTTCACAAGTTAAAAGAACTCGTCGAGATCTAGTAAGTTGTTGAATTTTTTCCCAAATTTTTCTTACAAAAATAGTATTATTTTTACGTCTCCCTTTTGCGGACCGGACAAATATTATGGGACGGAAGGAGTATGTCTCAGGGCAGTTTACATGCATACCTTACAACAGCCGTTTCATGCTTGTACGTGAGGCAACCTCGAGAGTTATTGGCAAGATGAATTAAACCGGAGACCTTGAGCATCTCCAAGTTTGGCTTCAAATTTGAACATGACAATTTTTTTTTTTTAAAATTTATGTGACAATTTGACATGATCCCATTACTACCATCATGTCAAATTTATTACCTTGGGAAGTTTTGGAGAGTAAAGCAGCGAAGAGTAAATTTTGACATCAATGTCAAATTTGAAATGAGAGGAATTGTCAAATGCCACATTAGTATTTGACATCGTGGTTTCAATTCCTTTTGCCTTGTTCCCTTCGCAATTCAAAAAGAATTTTTCAAAAAATTCCCCCTAGATTCCCCCTACTTTCCACATTTTTCTCTCTATCTCTCTCCACTCATTACCCCTACTATTTTTCAAAAACACTTTTCAAATTCCAATCCAAATAAAGCATTTATATGCCAAATTTTTTACTTGGCATGTTATGTCAAATCTCACGTCTTTGGTTGAAGATACTTACAGTCCCAAGTTAAGATCATTTGATCCATTCATTTGATTGTTTTACACGTTATTTTGTACTTAATTAATTTTTTTACAATCACAAATACTCACACACATACACTCGCATTCACATGAAAAGTGTGTGGGTTCCACAAATAAATGTGAATGTGTGTATTTGTTTGTTTAATGAGTTTGTGATTATAGACTTTTTATGTACTTAAGGGATCATAAAAAATGAATTTTAATTTTTACGAAATGAATTAACGAGAGAAAATTACTACTATATGATTTTATGTGATTATTTTAAAATCGGGGATGAATTCGTAAAACACGTGTACAATAACTCTAAAAAGCAACATAATGAAAATAAAATTAAACCATATATGACAAAATATCACCATTGGTTCAAAAACTCTCTCTCTCTCTCTCTCTCTCTCTCTCTCTCTCTCTCTCATCACAATCAGATTATTGAATTAGTCGTTGTAGTGCAGAATAACTCCAAAAAGCAACATAATGAAAATCGGGGATGAATTCGTAAAACACGTATACAATAACTCCAAAAAGCAACATAATGAAAACAAAATTAAACCATATATGACAAAATATTGCCATTGGTTCAACAAACTCTCTCTCTCTCTCTCTCTCTCTCATCATTGAATTAGTACTAGTGGTGTGGAATAACTCCAAAAAGCAACATAATGAAAATTGGGGATGAATTCGTAAAACACGTATGCAATAACTCCAAAAAGCAACAAAATGAAAATAAAATTAAACCATATATGACAAAATGTCGCCATTGGTTCAACAAATTCTCTCTCTCTCTCTCTCTCTCTCTCTCTCTCCCTCTCTCTCTCGTCCTTTTATATGTTATATATATACACACTCATCAGATTATCACATAATAAGGGAGAATGGTTTTTGAATTTTATCTTTCTATAAATTCTAACCATTGATTGGCTTTATAAATCCTACGGCTCTTCCTCTCTCTCTCAAACAATAATAATCGCACAATTGCGACTAATTAGATCTCACGTTGCGTCGTGCTTTCAGGCACGAACAAGCCCTATTAAATTCATAATGGCCAATAATATTATTATTCAATTCGTTTGGAAATTGTAAACATCATCTGTTAGTCGTACACGTGCCACACATGCACTTATGGCTCATTCTATAGAGAAATTTTGTGGTGCAAAGCGGGTACGCATTTGGATAGCTGAGATACGCACTGTATATGCCACGTGGATCCTGGGACCCTGTAGTGACCAAGCCAAGGTTTCAGTTAGTCTCTTAGTCATTTATTTCAGCAATAAAAAAACTTTAAGTGAAGAGTTTATTTTCTTCCATGCAAGGGTTTTTTTTTTTTAAAATCCGTACCGTTCACAATATATATTTTTAATTAGGTTCAAAACACTTTCAGACAGCTAAAACTGGTCACTCCAGATCCCCGAATTGCTATCTCCATGCCTAGCGATTCTGTTTTCCATTAGCACCATCACATGCCCTATTCCAAATTATCACATGTTCAGGCCCACAAATCAACAATTAAGAAGAGTGAAAAATCATCCTAGTTGGTTGTTTCTTGTAGTGACTGCCTCTTCTTCCTAACTTTTTTTTTCCTTTTGATTTTGTTCGTCTTTTTTGAATTTTTATTAGATTCGTATTATATTTTCTGAATTATTCCTTTGTCTCGACAAGAGAAGTCTAAAAAGTTAAATATGATGACAAAAATAAAATGAAATAAAATGCACAAGTTACCAGATATAATTTTGAGTAAAATATGTACGACCAAAGTGTAATTTAATTTCAATACTAAACTCTGTAATAGAAGAATTGAGATCCCCTGTCCAACTCCAGAATTACGGTTCGTAATAGAATAACTTAGGGGGCGGAGATTTCAACTACAGGGGAGGCAGCTTCTTCAAGCTACATGAGTTACTGGTCTCTCTTGCAAGTACCGTCTCTCAAACGACAAGTTTTGCCATAAGTGAACTTCATAGCAAGATCTAGAGTTTCTTCAAAAGAACAACTTCGTAGCAATAAAAGAAGGCGAAATGGTTCCAAGACGGAACGGTGGGTAACGGGAGTACTTGAGGGGGGTCTCATGGGCGATTTTAAATGTGAGAGGGAGTCCCCGTGGAATAAAGTGCATGATATACTGGGGTAGTGCTTAACAAACCAAAACAACCATTTCTGAGATTCCTATAGATGCGTTCAACCAAGAACCAACAACTCCATCCCCAACTGTCTGTACATCGACAACATAGTTTTTGGAAGATTTTCCCGCAAACTGCTGCTCGTTCTTGCCAAAATATGGGCTAAAAAAAATATATGGATTAGGATTGCCACCTCTAATTATTATGAATCACATTTGAGCAATCTGAACAAACATGAAACAAACTTTCATGCACAATATCAGTTTAAGCGCGGTATCTTTCTAAGCATGATTATGTGCAAGATCCGTATGCACGAAAAAGGATATAATCTCAATATTGGAGCCAATTTAAACCTCTCAATTTGACAATGTCATGACACATGACAAAATTCCAAGATGCCTGTGATAGAAGAAATTATATAAGCTTTTGAGCTTGACCACCTGATCGAGGATTTCATCATCACCGAATGGTTGTGGTTTGTGAAAGACTCAAAGAGACAGGGGAGTTCACAAATAATAACCCAGAATGTCAGCTTATAGTAATACTCTGATTCCATTTAACCAGACAAAAATTTGGATGAAAACAGTGGGGTACAAAAAAATAAATTTTTAATTTCAAAAAAATAATCCGCGCCGGTTATTATTTTATGTAATTTTTTGAGTTTTTTTATTTATGAAAATTAGATCATTCGGACAACTGTAATTTTATTCAGAATTGAAGATTGTGAATGAATTTGAAGAAAAATGAGACGATTGGATCAAGAACATAAAGTTACCCAAATGATCTGATTTATTTGCAACGAAACTTGGAAAATTAATTCAAAATTAATGAATGATTGGGGTTATTTTTGTGAAATCCCGAAGTAAATTCCACATGCCCATCTGTACGCAAAGTTTTATTGAGTCGTACCTATTGTAGACGTGTTATGGTTGAAATCACAACGTGCTTCTTCTCCTAGGCTCTTTAGGGGTTCCTCCATCGACAGTCTGCAACACCGAATCTTGGATCTGAATCATCTGATCGTGCATTTCTCGTATATTGTCATACATTGTCGCCCCAAAAAACACGTCGTCGACAACCCCGTCTCCAAAACTTTGATAGGAACCGCAAGCATCCTCTATTTTGGCCTCTTGGAACTCACCTTTAGTCTTTAGAGAGGCATTCCTTGTAGTTGTTGTGAACAGTTTCATTCTCCGTAACTTCATTTCGGTTGAGCGCACCTTGACTTCCCGTATTCGACCTTTCTTGTAGCCTACATGATGCACTCTTCAATCCTATTGTGTATTTGCCAAACAGAAAAGATCCTAAAATCTTAAGAGCAAACAGAACAACTTTAGCATAACGGGCTACGCTTTTTGTGAGCCTCGCAGGACCTTGAAATGGCTGGTTCTTTCGGCAGGCTTCAGAAGAAAAGAGCTCTAGCGATCTTCCATAACCAACCAACTCGAGCTTTCTAATAAGTGCTTCTAGTTGATTTAAGCAATCCAGGTCGTAAAGAAGTAGAAGATCCCTCATAAAACGTCGTTTGTTCTTTATCATGCATGTTAAGTACTCTGTTGATGTATCTCATGTTCATTTGCGTGTCTAACATGATTTCATAAAGAAGTTGTTCTTCTAATTCCAGGCTGTGATTAATGGAGCCGCCATAATGCTGACAACGAATTCTGTCGTAAAGGGCCTTGGCGATAATAGTCTTTCGTATACCACCTGTTCCAGACGTCCCTACAAAACGTATATCTTTTGAACCTGTACTTGACAGCGAATTCACTTCTGCGACAGGGTGATATAATTCGATATCTTCATGATCACTTGAATCGTTCACACTCAGCTTACATGAAATAAATCCGACAATTTCTCCGACAAGCTTCGATTCAAGCCTGTTAGATTAGATTGAAACAATAGGCGCATTATCCTCACATTTGACCATAAACACATGACATGAATACAACCTGGAATATCGTGAATCCTACCCAGATATGTTGGCTGCTTCAAGTAGAGCTAGCCGCCCTCCAAATTACTTCCTTCTCCGCCATATCTCCGCCATATCGTCATCCTCCTTGAATTGTTCAATGTGTTGAGCAAACGCTTCGCTGAAGCACCCTCTTTGCTTCCTCACATCCGAGGGATCCACGTGATAAAAGACTGGCAAAACAGTCTGGCCCCTCTTGTTCTTGCACTCAAGGATTTTCACCAGTTCTTCCAAGCACCAGGCCGAGGTGGAAGCAGTGTAGTTCCTGGAGAAAACAAGGATGGCGAACCTCGATTCCTCAATGGCTCTTTGGAGTTCAGGTGATATTGTTTCCTCTTATACACCATCTTCTTCCTCTCACACACTGTCTCGATGGAAATACGACGTCTTCTTGAACTTTAGAGGCAAAGACACCTGCAAGCACTTCGTCTAACATTTTTGAAAACTAATATGGGAGTAAAAATGCTATGTGCACAACTGTATATTGGTTGTATAACTAATTATGATTATTTAGATGTGTTTGGACGATCCTAATTTTAAAAAAAAACTCTTCCATAAAAAAGATTAACTTTTCTGGGAAAGAGTTTAAGCCAATCATAACCATTAATTAAAACAATGGACGGTTAAAAATTGATTGCATTGCTTTTTGTGTTTCGTTTTTGTGTGCGTAGCACCTTTGTATGGGGATAGACCAATGTATCACTTTTTGACAAAATATACACTCAAAAAATATAGGAAAAATGACGGCTCATGACGTATTTTGATAATTAATACCCGTCAAGGACAAACTAAGAACATTTGTTAATGCTGAAAATGTCTTTGGCGGGTATTAATTATCAAAACACGTACTTGGCCGTCATTTTCCCAAAAATATATTGGAGGAGGAATCATACTCAACCACATAATATATGGACTAAAGGTTCTTTGTCCGCTCAACCAACTACAGAATCTAAGTAGTATTGTGAAATACTAATATATGTACTTACTCCTAACGGGACCCCTCTTTTTGGGCTATAATTTGGGGCTCTAGGCCTAGACTTGCTTAAGGGCTGACCTATAATTACATATTCCCTCAATCCCTTTTTAAGTGTCCTACTTCGTAATTCCAACTTATTAAAAAGACATCATCATTATACCTTTCACATCAACTTTTTTCTCCACTTTCCCTACTTACCCATCATCATTACATTTTTACTCACTAACTTTTCAAAATGGAATCTACTTTTAAGAACAAAATAGATAATACACCAACTTTTACCCACTAACTTTACAAAATGGACACTTATTAAGGGACAGCCCAAAATGGAATACCGGACTATAAAAAAGGGACGGAGGGAGTAACATATATTGTACTTGAGAGTTGAGAATGGAAAAATGACGGCCGACATATTTTGATAATTAATATCAATCAAAGACATTTTCAATATTAATTAACAAATATTCTTAGCTTGTCCTTGGCAGTTATTAATTATCAAAACACGTCAATGGCGTCATTTTCCTATGAGAATTGAGATTGCTGCCACCAAACAAGGAAAATTATTTGGTGATCTTGGAACACTACTACATAATACCTCAGAACTCCTTGACACCACTTTTTTTTTTTCTTTTTTATGGTGTCCATCACTAAGAACATGGACCATACTATAACATAGAGTGTTAAAAATGTTAGAACACCACGTGACAGTATCTCATAATTACTCCTAAACAAGAAGTTATTCAATGCTGTTAAAAATTTTCAATAATCTCTTGGCCATACTGGTACTCAGTAGCAATGTGTCTCATTAAAAACGCATGATAATCATTATTCAGTGGTCTCGGACACCATCACATATATGGTACCATACCACTCTATATAGCTAAACATTCGTTTGAGATTCACACATTTAGTTATGGATCTCACATAATCGCATGACCATAAAAGACATCGCGACGCGGCGGTGCCCCAAAAGCTTATGGAGATCAGTTTTTTTCCTTAACCAACACAGGCAACCCGCCTTTCATCCTAATAGTCAAAGACAACAGATGCTCCGGACAATCCCCTCTGTTCAGTACGTCGAGCTCGAACCTCTCGACCACCACCGCGGCGATGGACTTCATCTGGATGTACGCCATCTCCCTCCCCAGGCATATCCTCGGCCCTGCGTGGAAAGCCGGGAACCGGAACGGCGTCTCCTGCTTGCACACGCCGTTCTCCAGCCACCTCTCGGGCTTGAACTCGTGACAGTCTTTTCCCCATATGCTCTCCATCCTACCCATCGCGTACGGGCTGTACGTCAGGAACCAACCCTTTTTGAGTGTTGTGCCATCGGGCAACACGTCGTCGTTGAGGGACAACTTGGAGTTGATCGCCACCGGCGGGTACAGCCGCAGTGCCTCCGAAATCGCTGCGTGGAGGTAATGCATTTCGCGTAGCTCGTCGAAACTGTATGGCCCTGTTTGGAATCACTTATAAGTTAGCTTTTTTAAAGTATGAACATTTTTATTTGTAAATCAAATGACTTATAAAGGGATTGTTTGGTCTAATAAACCAAATGACTCATTTTTTTTTTTTTATTTAAAAAAATTCGTATTTTTTGGTTTTTTATGATTTTTTTATCATAACGAGAGAAATCTAAAAAGTAAAAAATTATTATCGAAAATTATTTTTTTAATAAAGATAAAAAAATTAACAAATACAGAAAAATTTAAATAATAGTAATAAAAAATAAGCTATTTAGCTTATTAGGCCAAACACTGCAGCAAGGTTTAAGGTTTTACGTACCGTCGATGTGTTTCGCATTACGGGCCCTGATAGATTTGAGCTCTTGTAGTATTTTATTCGTGATGTCCGGCCGGGACGATAAGACCCAAAAGAAAGAGGTGAGAGTGGACGAGGTGGTGTCCCGTCCGGCAAGAATGATGCTTATAACGATGTCGCGGAGAAACTCCGGCGAGTGATCCTCTGTGCTTCCGATGAACCTGGAAAGTAAGTCTTCATCTGTGTTTGCACTTTTCTCTTCCAGTCTTTTTCTTATGATGTTATCTGCGAATTCGTGTACCGTTGCTATCGACTTCATTAACCTGCGCATCAATTTTAACCCATTGTCAGTGACACGATCGACGACTTATATGTATTGAAGGTGATTGTACAGTAGAGCGCCACGTGACTGTGCTCCAATAGTATTGTGTTGTCTGGAGGAAAGCAAGCCATTTACCCCATTCGATCTCCATGGGCAAACAAAAAGTCTCATTAATGATCTTGATATATACACAAGGATCCGGGGATGCTGCAAAGTAGCTTCTTGTAGAGCGTCCTGTAGAGTGTATTCAGATCCTGCACCGGCCTTGAACTAAAATTTGTGTTGCGGCCATTTTAGAGTTTTAAAATTTTTTAAGGGAATTTGAGGGGCCCTTTCTAGTTCCTACTTTTTTACTCCTTATAATAGTTTAACAAAAGGGTTTCATTTTTAATTTTTGTTTTAAGCCTTTAAAAAGTCAGGGCCGGCTCTATCCGAACCGCCCATCTTGTCAACCAATAATTCGGATTAAAACAAGAGTTAGGGAAGAGTTTGTTTTTAATCCGGACCATTAACGACTGAGGTAGTGTACTACACTACTACAGGGTTCTAAAGGGGCTGGCTTCGAAGGAACAAGGGACTCTCAATGACTACCAAGTCCTACTGTGGTGGTTGACATACCTGCGTTCGGAGCCGAGGTTGAAGTACTTCTTGATTCTGTAGAGAAATGGCACCGCGTAAAAGAACCTGCCGGAGCTGAGGGTGGCTGCCTCTTCAAACGCCTGCATGAACTCCGTGCTGGCAGTGGCGTCTCCCCCGAGACAACCGGGATCGACGTTGAAAGCCACCTTACATATGTTGTCAAACGCGAACCTTTCGAGAACATCTTGCATGTCCAGAATGCGGTTAGTAGTTCCGGATGCCGATGCAGCTCTTTGTAGGATTGGAATCAACCTGATTAATTGATGGACGGAGACGAGATTTTAAGGACGTTATGAGAGGAATCGACTCGAGGATATAATAGAGGCCTGTTCGTTTGCCCGGATTTTATAAACATCAAACTAGACTATTTTTTGTGGAGTACGGAGTGGACCCCACACAAAGTACAGTGGCCCATGCGGTGGTTCTAACATGGCTGATCCGCTAAAGGAGTGTTAAATTACATGCACATTTAATACATTGGTTGGTACCATATTAGTGCCTGTAGACTTCTCCACTTCAATAATGAGAGTTGTTTCATCTTTTACGGCTTGGTTTTTTAGCCAATATTCCTTTAAAAACTAATGCAATTTCATATCGGTCCAAAAATTCTTGTCTCATTTCAAAAACTTTAGTCGAGGATTTTAAATAAATTAACAAATTCAATGTTTGGATGAAGTGCTTAAAGATATCTAATTGTCTTGATTCTTTATGCGCGAGTTATTAAAAAGAAAAGTCGAACATAATGAATGATTCCAATCATTATCGAAACGGAACTACGGAGGGGATATGTATCATCACCTGGCTTCCACCTCAGACTTGACACTCTCCATAACGAAGCTACGGAGTGACCTGGTATTGAACTCGTAGCTCGCCGTTTTCCGCTGGTGCTTCCAGTTTTCCCCATCGGCATTGAAAATCCCCTGCCCGAGAAAATCCCCCAGAATCGACAGGAAATGTATTCCCTTCGGGTAGTTTTCGAAGTTGGTCTTGAGCATGTGCTCCACGACTAAAGGGTTGGCCGTCATCACGCCTTCCGCGTTCGGGCGACGGAAGACGGCCGTGTTGTTCGGGCTGCGCGCCAGCACTTCCGCCGTCCAGTCGAGGAAACGGTGGCGGTTGTGGAGGAAGTCCGGCAGGTGTCCGACGACCGGGTATTGTTTGAAGCCTTTGGGAGGAGGTGTGGTGGGTTCGGGTGGTTTGGGGAGGAGGAAAGAGATGGAGAGGTAGAAGGAGAGGAGGAAGAGGAAGAGGAGGGTGGGGAGGGAGAAGAGTTCCATCATTAGAGAGCTAGAGCGACAGAGAATAAGATATGAAGTGTACATGTATATATGTATTTATAAGTATTAGCGTTTACATTACTAGTTTACCAGAGGGAAAAAAAAAGAAACGACAGAAATCAAATTTACGTGATTTTTGATCTCGTGTATCGAACGGGTGCAACACTGGTTGATAAAAAAGATATATATCATTAATTTTTTTTCACAATCTCCTATACAATACATTCTAGATATTTAAATATCCATCCTCTTTATTTATGCCATGTAAGAATTCATCCCGCCCTTTTTTCATGCTTATGTTTTCATCCTCTTAGTGTGTGAATTACCTTTCTTATCATTTTTCTATGATATACATATACTAGGAATTGCCCGTACCTAAAGACACGAAGCAATGCGTTTTGAGCACAAATTTCTTTTATCATAAAAAGTGTTTTTATTTCGATCCCTCGTCGCTATTTTCAATTTTATAATATGAAAAATAACATATAATCTGTGTATATGATATTACCAATGATCATCCAAATCATATAAATTCGAGCCAACAAATTCAAACCTAATACCATGTTATTTTCTTTTCATATATGACCGTAGGAAAATCAACCTAAAAGGAAACAAATTAAAAGCAAATATTGAATTGAATATAAGGGAATCAACTTTAAACAGAAATCAATTATTGAGTTGATTTAAATTCAAAAAAATAATCAAGTTTTTTAAAGAAATAACCTAAAAGCAATCAATTAAAAAAATTTATTAGCCATAAAGTTAGGAGATTTATATTAGGAAGTATGCTCTCAATTGGATGGATGTGATCCATTTAAAATTCGATTGGACGGTTGTAGATGGTGCTGGGTTTATATGTATAGACAAAACTTGCTCTGTTTTATAATATAGATTATGTTATATTACTTTCCTAATTTAGTGGGATTGGATTGAATTGTTTTCCCAATTTAGTGGGATTGGATTGAATTATTTTCCTAATTCAATGGGATTTGGTAAATTTAAATATGATTAATACTTTTTTTTTTAATCATTGAATGTATTTGAGGAATCAATTTTATTAGGGATATGACATGATAAGATAACCACATCTTCGCATGTTTTCTTCATTATTCGAGTTGGCCAACCAGACAACAAAGTCATATTTTTCATTAATCTTATTACACGGAACATGGCTAAATTGATATAAAAAAAGAAATAACATGACACACTCAAATTGTTACATGGTTAAATTACCATGACATTACATAGTTAAATTACCATGACGATTACAACGTGAACACGATAAATATTCCATGATTCGAACAAATATTTCATGGTAAACAGTTCAAATATGGTTAAATTACCATCAAAACAGGTAATCGTGATTAGCGCTTCATGGTTAAATTACCATGTTGATTCCAACATTTCATGACGATTCATATACCGACAAAAACCCAATTTCCAAAAAAATCCATCTTGTTACAAGGAAAAAAAATAATGCCTATTTAATTACCAAGAAAAGGAACTCAACATTTTTAATACCAATCGGAAACCCATTGAGTTTGGACTATGGCCATCAAGATCGAGTTCGGACGTTTGACGTCGCCGTTGAGTTCGATCTTGGCAAACCCATCATCTTCTACATCAACCCATCAAACCAACCATGGGTTGACGGAGCCGGTCAGGGATGGTGAGGCGGATAACGAGAAAAACGGAAGATGGGGACCACAGAGAATGGAAAATGGCGAGGATGGAGGATTGCGAGTTGATCCCATTCATGGCGGAGGAGGTAGAGCACCGATCCACTCCCGGTTCGGCAACAAGTGGGCCACCATCACCAGGTTAATTCCACAACGGCCGGTCGAACAATGTGATCAAGAATCACTGGAACTCTGTGTAGAGGTCCGTAAATAGTTAAAAATTTTGAAAATCGTTTAATACTTGAAAGGAATCGAAATTATTAATAAAGTTGTGTGTTTGTTTGTGGGATGTATGGATATATGTTAATTGTGGTATATCGGACACTTGGGAATGATAAAAGGTGAGTTTTGATGTTGTGATGATGTTTGGAGGTGTTGGTAACAAGTATGGTTAATTTTGGTAAAAGTTACAAAAAAAATTCATTTTCTGTCCAGCATGAACCGGTACGGGTTTTTCCTGTACCGATACATAATGCTCAGAGCTTGTATTTTTTGGCATTTTGAAGGCTCTTCAACCGGTACGGGATTTTCCTGTACCGGTACATAGTGTGTTTTTCTGCAACTTTCAGCACGCTTTTTGGACCTCTATAAATACCCCATTTTGTCATTTCTCACATTCAAAACCCACGAAATAACCCTAAAAACACCCCCTCTCACCTACCCAACTCCAATCTCACCCAAAGCTCTTGATTTCAACCTCAAATTTTCAAGATCCAAGGGTTTCCAACTTCAAAATCACTTGAATCTCACATTTGGTGAACAAGAGGTAAGTTTGGTGTTATTTTTCCAACTTTTTGGCTCTCACCCACGTTTTTCTCTCTCTCCTCTCAATCACTTGTTGATCTTTGCTTAATATTCATGTTTTTGGGTAATATTCTCTCTAGATCTTGCATCTAAACTTGGGAATAGCTTGTTCTCAGAAGATTTGGCCTTTTTCCTCTTGGTGGACTTAGGGTTTTGTTCAAAACCCACTTTGGTAGGGATTTCTCTCTTCTTCTACATGTTTTGCGATGATTATGCGTGATTTTAAGTGTTTATTTGCCGTAAATGGTTGAATGGAATGTTTTATGACTCGAGAATTGCGTATTCTTTGAAAGTAGTATTATGGACTTGGGTGTCATGATTCATGAGTTATATGTGATGTACTTGGTTGTCGATGTGAAGCGGGTGTGGAGAATATTGTGTCGCAAGGTGTGGGAAACACAATTTCGCGAGGGGTGGAGAATTTTGTGTCGCAAGGTGTGGTAAACACAATATCGTGAGGGGTGGAGTACATTGTGTCGCAAGGTGTGGGAAACACAATATCGTGAGAAACACAATATCGTGAGGGATGGAGTACATTGTGTCGCAAGGTGTGGAAAACACAATGTCGCGAGGAGTGGAGTTTATTGTGTCGCTAGGTGTGGAAACACAATTTCGTAAAGGGTGGAGGACTGTTGGGAGGTGTGTGTGTGTGTGTGTGTATATGTGTAGGAGCATGTTATGATATCTCGTAAATGGTGTTAATTTTACATTCTTTGGATTTGTTGTTAAATTTGGTTTGCTGCATTCATGTTCTTCATCTCACTACATATAGATTTTGTAGAGAATTTCCTACTGGGCTTGTATAGCTCAACAAAATCCTTCTTTTCAGGTTCAAACGCAGGGCAGTAGGTGGTATGACTTGGTATTTTCGGAATCGAAGATTTTTGGAAGTTAACATGATTTTGTCACTCATCCATCTTTGTATTGGTTTACTTTTGGATAGAGACGGTATTGTAACTAATTTTCGTCGCTTGATCTTTTGACAAAACATTGTAATATACTTAAGACTTTGTACATGTACTTAACTTAATTTGGGTCATGGTGCCACAGTTGTAATTTCTTAAACTTGTGGACCTTGTTGTAATTAAGCAGGTGGGAAATCTCATTTTGGGTATTATTCATATTATGCGAGAATCTTCCTTAAATTGTTTATTTATTTATGTTGAAAATCGAGGGCGTGACACTCTGTGCTCAAGCGAAAGCACGCGACGACGGCGATTGACGGTGTCATGGAGCGTGGCGGACGCAGAGGCCATTGTCTCCAAAATCTGCAAATATGAAAATGGGATTTGGGGGGTGGGGGATATTGTTTAATGAGTTATTTATGGGATTTGTTGGGTGATCATCTTCACATCCAAAATTTCCGAGATTAGAACGGAAATTGTGGGACGGAATGGAAATCATGGGATTTGTTGGGATATGTTTTGGTCCCGCTCTTCCGGTGCTATATATAAATATTAATAATTAGGCGCATTGTTGGTATTAAAAAAATAGGGATGAAAACGTAATAGTTTAAAAAGTGAAGGATGAATACTGAAGTTAGATGAGGAATGATGATGGATTTTTAAGTCTTCCCAGCATTGTTCTCATTATGTACTGAAAAGACATGTCCCCGGTCATTTTGGGGATACCGTAACTTTTGGCATAACAAAACCATTATAAGTATAACTAAATTCATTACAAGTATAACTAAAACCATTATAAGCATAACCAAAACCATAACAAGGCATAACTTGGTTGGTTATGCCTTGATTGATTTTTGGTTATGCCTTGATTGGTTTTTGGTTATGCCTTGGTTATACCATGTTATGGTTCTATTATACTTCTAATGATTTTTGTTATGCTTGTAAGGGTTTTGTTATGCCAAAAATTACGGTGTCCCCAAAATGACTGGGGACACCATAGCATCATCCGATAGATAATAGATCCGTTATTTGAAAATTGAGCGCTAGAGCATCTCCACTGGATAAAGTAAAACTTTATACGGACCAAATATACAGTTTGTGTCAAATTAAAGATCCATTAGAAAAGTACACTCCAAGAGAATCTTCACATTATTTTTTAGTAATAACCAATACACAAGATATGAATTCATTACATCTTTTATTTCTTGCAAATTTGGAGTTTTTATTTTTCTTATTGTGGGCTCGTGAATTAAGTTGACCAAAAGTACTAGAACTAATATTTGATTAAACTGGTGTTCTTACACTGTAAGTTGGAGTAACTATTTTTCATTCCCTCCGCCCCAATTAAGCATGCGAAGACGATTGTACGGTGGTACTTAACTCTTTTAACTCAAAATTACACGTCTTAATCCCGAGGTGAGTCTCGTGCATAGGGTTGGCATATTTTCTATACCAACTCCTATTTTTCTAAACGGTAAATGCCATTATAAACAGACTGCAACACGTGAAAATTGGAAAGATTTCTGTTGACGAAGTGGTACTGTTGAAGAAGATTGTTGGAAATTGGGAAAATTGGTCCACCGAAAAGTGCAAAATGTATTGTTATTAGTGAAATCAGTATTTTTTGGCTTTGTTTGAACCTTAACCAGCGCCCACTTGGTGAGCAGTTGTTAGCAGGGCTGTTCAAAATATAAAAAGCAATTGAATAGGACTTTCTTTTTTTCAAAAATGAAGTTGGCTTGGTAAGATTTCTTTATGATGCTTAACATGCTTTCCAATTATGGTTTGTAGGTTGTCTAATGTGATGGCAATAAATTCTAGCTTGTACCTTACTTTTGACATGAGCTCCGGGCTTGCAGGTTGAATCCTTTAACGACAACATGCTTTTAGAAAATCATTTAAAAAGTAGTCTACAATAGTTCTGCATAACGCACTTCCGAAATCGTCAAAATTTTATTGTAAAAACTATGATGGCAAAGTAGTTCTACCTCTGACCATTGTCATTGCGGCATTCCCATATCATACTTGTGCCTGGATGCGTGCCTCAAAGATCGGTACAAGACAAAAAAGCTCACGATCTGTGGGCCAACAACTTTCTAGTGTTCGTACTTCTTGTAGGACTAGGATTGTGATATGAGTCCAATTTTGTTCACCTTCTACCCTAACCCTCATCGGTTCAAAATGTCGGGAGCCCAATGGGATCATATACTTTTTGATATAACTGAAATTGATTAAATGTAGGTGTCCAAAATAATTCTCTTATGGTATGGACCTAGTTGATGAACGTAAGATCAGTGAATGTACTTAGGCAAGTACCCCAAAAAAACGTTTTCCACTCTATAGTAAGAGAGATAAGAAGGTGAAACAGCAACAAACTTCAACGTTGTGTAGAATATACAACTATACAAGTACGATAACATGATCTAATACCTGTATGGATACGAGTCCCACCACATCCCATGAACTGATGTATCATTGATTGGTAAAAGCTGAACCAAATGAAATCCTGATTCAACAGCCCAGTCTACAAGTATCTTCAGGTCAAGGAACTATCCAACTCCAAGATTGGCTTCCGATCTAACGGAGAACATAGGGACTGCCACACCAGTGCCACGCCATGGCATTTCCTAACAAACAAATATACAAAGCCATTTAGTTAGTTGTTTATAAAGCGAAGCAAATGATTTTTTTTATAAGCTGCTTTACCCGCATCATTCCATCTGAAAGTATAATGGATCTTGGTTGAGGTTCTGACAATTCAACGAGTTCCCGATTTGGACCAGTTTCAGGACAAAAGTTTCCTGCCTTGCCATATTTACTGTACTTGTACGTGTGTAGACACCCCAATCTAGGCTTCCAGATTAGTTTACTTACTGTTTTTGATTCCTCGATGATGAAATGGATCAAGAACACCCCGGGAATGATAGCGTGTTTGAGGTTTGAGTGTTTGCAAAACCCTTGAACCTAACCTAGCCTAAGCCACTTCAAAAACCAAAAACCTTGCTGGTCCGCGCCAGGGCGCAACTATCCAGCGCCGGGGCGCACCATCGCATGGGGGTTTCACTCCATCGCGCGACAGTGCGCCAGGGCGCACCATCGCGCGACAGACTCACTCCGTCGCGCGACGGTCCAACCTACCACCAATCTTTCTTGAGATGGGCAGTTGGCCACCAATGCAGCTTCAGCCAGGCCTCGTGGACTAGCTGAACTCCTCTGTTTTCAACCAGATCCTCCATCTCTTCCTATTTATACCCCTCTCTTTCTTCCATTGAAAGGGTTAACACAATTCAAAGGTTATAAACGTTAATCTCAAGAGCATAGCTTGCTCTTTCTCCTCCATTATCAAACATCCAACCACTCAATCAAGCCTTCAAATCTCAAAGTTCAAACACCGTTCAAACTCAAAAGCCGAAGGTATAGCTTACCTTTGCTCTGCTCTTTGTTCTGATCCCTGAGGGGGGCTGGTAGGGCCAAGGCTGGTAATCAATATCAGTCCTGGTCCTAAAGCTGGCGAGGTTTCAAAAACCATCATGGCAAGAACCAGCGCGCGATGGAGCCACTCTCTCGCGCGACGATTTCGGTCATCGCGCGACGGTTCTCGTGGGGATTGGTGTCTTGCTGTTTTGTGCTTTATTTACGTATAGATCACTGCAAGCATGTTAAAAACCAGTTTACTGCTTTCGTTTGTTAGAAATTGCTAGTTGTAGTTCAATTTGCATGTTTTCTGTTTTGGAATACCCCTGGGATAATTCTGGATCTGTCCCAGAACCCTGAAAATGTGAACCAAGCACTAGTCTGTCTGCGCCAGGGCGCAACCATCCTGCGCCAGGGCGCACCATCGCGCGACAGACTCAGTCCATCGCGCGACAGTGCGCCAGGGCGCACCATCGCGCGCCAAGGCGCACCTTCGCGCGACAGTGTGACTCCATCGCGTGATAGTCTGCTCCGACCAGTGACTGGCCTTGCACGGGTAACTTGGATTTAGGCTGTTATTCTGTCCCCACACTGTATATTGGGTGTTTTGTCAATTTCTAGGGCTTTTAAGCCTTTAAACTGTATATTATGCTGCCTATAAACTGCGTTGCTTGTCCTGGGTGTGCACTGGTCCTTCCAGAGCCCAGAAGGTTTGAGAAAAAGAGTTGTGGGTTTAAGCTCACCGGCGCGCGTGTGTTTTGGAGTTGTGCGCGCAAGAGTGAACAACATGCAATGACTTGTTCAGTGCATGCTGGTTTCTTCCTGCGCACGTCACTCCAAAACAGAGGCTTCCCAATTTGTTTAAGCTCCCACAATAGTCTGTTTTCATCCTATACTAATTGCTCATTCATGCTATCATTCACATCCTGCAAACGTGTTACAGCTTTAATCCCCATTAAACTGTTTCTCCGCCCTAATTGGCTAAAAATTGATTAATCAAACAGAATCGCAAACAAATATCTTTCGCAAATGCCTAAGTAGAGACCGATCTCCGAATTGGGCGAGAGGGGTGCCATAAAACCCTTCCCCTCTCGTAACCTGGCTCCCGAACTCAGATATGGTTATGACGGACTGGTTCCTTACCTTTTTCAAATCAAACAGCGCGGCAAGTGCTTCGAAATACGGTTCCTTGGGTGTCGGACCTTCAAACCCAAGTGGCGACTCTGTATTTTTTGCGAGCGCTTGACGTCCAGCTTCCAAAAGCGCTCCCGCGAATCGGCAGCATCTTTCCTTTCTCAAAGGGTGGGGAACGGAATCCCTTTCCCGGAGGAGAGAAAGATCGGGCAAATCGCATTTGCCCACAACGTGAAATAGCTGTTAAGGGAGGGTCAAATAAAAATGACATTTTCTTTCCTGTCCTTTTCTGGGTACATGATAAGAACTAGCAAATAGTACATATTGAATCATACAATAAGCCAAGGATATTTTATAAGAAAATCATCCTTTTGCACAACACAATCTGCTTGCCAAATAGAATCACCAGCATAATAGAGTTTAAGTCCATCCTGGACCTTCCACTGCCCCAATTTCGTAGAACTGCCAATCACATATATCTGCAGAAAGTTGTGAAGTCGAGTTCAACTTCATCAACCCTAGCTATTTCAATAACATCACAGCAAAACTCTGAAGGCACTGAAATATTTGCACAGAATTGTGTAATGTTCATCCAGGAAAGAAGACCTTACTGATGTTTCTTCCTCTATATTTGGGCAGCAAATTCTGAACTGAACTACGACTGAATCTGCTCACAGCATTAATTTGTAAGCAACATATCTGGCTAGTGTTTCTGAAAATAAATATCTAATGTCAACGTGAAGTCAAACTGAGAAGAATTACCATTTTCGTCCAACTTAGTCTGAATTACCCCGAGGGGCCTCTGAATCTCAGTGCTCCAAGTCTTGCGAAAGATGACATTTCTGAAGGCACTTGTACAAGGGAGGCCATCAAAACTAGTCTGCGTCAGAAAAGGAAATTCTTTTTTCAGTTACGGTCAAGCATTTAACTTAATGGAGAAATACAAGAACCTCTCAAAAAACAAAAACTACAGACAACTATGAATCAGTGTAATCATGGTCCACATTGTCAAGTGCATCTTTTGGTACCCAAATTCTTGCAAATTTGAATTTGGATTTCGCCCTTAAGATGATTAATGTTAACGTAAAGATTATATAATAACAACTACACCACCACTGCCTTACGTAACCTTGAAGTGCCTTAGCAATACTACGACATTATTTTCTGTTTTGAGCGGCAAAATAAAAGCTGAAACTCAATATTTGTCTAAATCACCCCATCATTGAATCATAACAAACCTATCATACTTGTATTTCATTACGATGATAATTCCCAAACAAAAGTACCCATAACTAAACTAAATCTGGACCCAAAGTGTTAGTACTTCCGTAATGATAGGAACAAAAGGAAACCTAGTAATGTTAGGGGAACTGAAAAAGTATAACAAAAAATCTACTCCAAACTCACAATAGGTGTGGGCCCCATCTCAAGGTTTTATGTTGGAACCGCAACTATTTTGATTATGGAGTAAATTTTTCAGTATGCTTTTTCTGTACACATAGCACCACTAGAACCTAAAAGGGATAATTAATGAAAAAAGGAAAAAGAAAATGAGGTATGAGAATAAAGTAAAAGTAGGACCTGCCAAAGATCATGAAGTTCCACCACCTCTCCATCCCTAAGGCCATCAGGGAGCACTAGTTTCCTCTTCTTACCAGCCTCCCATCTCAGAACATTCCTATCATCATCCACCACATAATAACTGTACTCACATTCGAACCCGGTTGGGACGGCCGTACTTCCGCGCCAAATGAGCTCATCACCTTGATGTTGAGGGCTCAGCGCAAGACCCCTCTTCACATTCCATGAACCCAACACAGATTCCGAACCACAAACCACCAGGCTCTGACCCCATTGAGTATTGTAAGGGATTTTGAAACTCAACCGCACTGATTTCGTACCCTTATTCCCAGAGATCAGACCCAAATTGACCATTGCTCCAGTATATGAAAATCTAGCAATAACCAAAACCTGACTTGTGAGATTCAATGCAGCTGTCAAACGAATTCTATCAAAAAATTAATACTCCCTCCCTCCCTAAAAGATTGTTACAAAAATGTACTTTTTGTCTAGAAAAATTCAACCTCTTTGTAATTAAATTACAAAGAACTCATTGATTTCTAGTAACTAAGGGTAAAAAGTTTGAATATTTCCTGACAAAAATACATTATTTTTAATTTCTTGTTTTGAGGACAATACGGAGATAGTACTAGTAAAAACCCAGAGACTAAAACGTACAGAGTCGATCATGTACAAATAAGAGAATGATATCTGGTAACTAAAGGTAAAAAATTCGAATCTTTCGCGACAAAAGTACATTATTTTTAAGTCATTATTTCGCAGACAGGACAATCTTTCTGGGAGTAGCAAAAACCCAGAGATTAAAACGTAGAGTCGATCACGATCACGTACTACTAAAATTTTTTGGAGTAAACACAAATCCAAGAAAAACCCAACTGTTAAATTGGACTAGAGAAGATAACCCGAAAGAGATCCACGAAAATAACAAACCTGAACAATCAGAAAGAACAATCAGAGATATGCAGTAGTGGGTACCTTTGGTTGAAGTAAAAAAGGGACTTTGCTTCCAAACTTTAGACGAATATGGTGAGGTTTATTGATAGGAAGAGAGTGGAGTGCCAAAAAAGAGGGATCTAAAAGTGGGTTTTATATAGTCCATTAATTATTGAAGAAACAAACAGACCCGCAGCTCTCAGAACAGAAGAAACAAAATGTGCATCGCATTCCCGGCGGTGATATTTTTGGGGGGAGGAGATATTTTTGTAGGGAGAAAGAAGAGCTATGACGGCAAGAAATTGGAGCGCTTGTGTCACGAGAGTGGAGTGATCCTGGTAGGTGAAACTTAAAGAGGCTCTCATTAACCGTTTTCCGCTTCACACGTTCTTTTTTTTGTAAAGTTGAGCATCTTGGGTCAACTTATGTGCAGCCAAGCTACTCCTGCAGTTCTTGTTTCCTACCATAGCCGTTTCGTACAAACACGTGGGGCGGTCCCAAGAGTTATTGATAAGAAGAATTAAACCAAAAATCTTCAGCATCTCTGTAGGATCGGTCAAAATCATGACTGGTCTCCTCGGGGTTCAAAATAGAGCCCAAAATATTCTTGAGAATAAAATGTGCTGGAGAGGTAAAGAATGGTTAGTGTTTAGAATGGGGAAATGGATGATTGATTTGGAGGGGTCGAGGAGGAAGCATAAATCGCGACCGAGCCCTCACCAAGGCTGCCTACGTATCCCGGTATGCAGGGAATCAGGTCAAACGTAGTTCCATCTTTTCTCGGATGAGATGGTCTCTCCC
Organism: Rhododendron mucronatum var. ripense; assembly: GCA_019656295.1. Taxonomy (NCBI): domain Eukaryota; kingdom Viridiplantae; phylum Streptophyta; class Magnoliopsida; order Ericales; family Ericaceae; genus Rhododendron; species Rhododendron mucronatum. The sequence continues at coordinate 713,302 of BPLT01000127.1, read as the reverse complement.
TCTCTTTGTAAATCTGTCTTCTCTCTCTCTCTCTCTCTCTTATCTCTCTGTCTCTGGCTCTCCACATGTGCGTATCTCTGTCTGCGCGCAGCCCTGTCTGTATGCGGCCCTGTCTACGCACGACCCTGTTGCAGCTCTGTCTGGCTGCGGCCCTGCCTGCGCGCGGCCCTGTTGCAGCTCTATCTGGTTGCGGCGGAGACAAAGGCAGCGCGCCTTTATCATTCTTATGTAAGATGCAAGCAGGTTTTCCAAGTTGGACTGGGTGCGGAGGATGTTCTCTTTCTTGATCAGTACCCACCATTTTCTCTCTCTAGGAAAAGTCCAATCTAGTCCAGTCCAGTCTAGTCTTTTCTTTTCTAGTCTTTTTAAATGAGAGGGGATGTCGGGTATTTATAGACACTTGGGTTTGAGGACGGCCCGATTATATCTTGACACGTGTCTTTGTCATTCCTCAAGGTCGCGAGAATGCCATCACCTTGCGCGCACATCATCTCGCGCGCGCACATCACCTCGCGCGCACTAGCGCGCACATGACCGCACTCCTCGCGCGCACATCACCTCGCGGGCACTAGCGCGCGCATGACCTCACTCCGCGCGCGTTCTTTATCCTTCTGTATTCGCGGGCCTGCCGTGGCTCTTTCTGCCGAAGTCTGCCTGGTCACGAGCCTGCTTGGTGCAAGCCTTCCAGTTGTTGAAATTTGTCTGCATCTCCAACAGGCCCCAGCCTGTTTGCTGCGTGTCACTCATCTGTAGATGCTGCGTGTCTTCTTTTGATAAGGTGGTCAATGCTCTGCCTTGGTTAACGTAAGTAATTTTGACCTTTCCTACAATCTCTAACCTTAACTTCAAATTTGAGCATGTCAAATTTTTTTGAGGGTTTACGTGGCAATTTGACCGGTAAAATATGACATCTTCAAAATCTTGGAGAGTAAACTCGTGAAAGATAAATTTTGATATCAATGTCAAATTTGACATGAGAGAGGGGATGTCAAATACCATATAAGCATTTAACATCTTGGTTAGAGTTCTTTTATCGTAGGTTAGAGTTCTTTTATCGAAGTACCGTAAAAAAAATAATCTGGCGTTTTTCGCAATACAGAAATTATAAATTACTCCTTAACAGATACTGCACTTGAGATTGCAGCCACCAAACAAGGAACATTATTGGGTGGTCTTGGAACACCATTGCATAATGCCTCAGCACCCCTTGACACCACTTTCTTTTATTTGGCGCCCACCACTAAGTATATAGATCATACTGAAATGTAGAGTGTTGAGAAGTATTAAAGCACCACGTGACAGCATCTCATAAGTACTCCAAAACAAGAAGTTTATTCAATGCTGTTGAGAATGTCAAAAAATCTCTTCACCATACATGTACTTAGTAGCAATGTGTCTCATTATACATAAACGCATAATAATCATTATTCATTGGTCTCAAACACCATCACATGGTACCATAACACTTTATATAGCTAAACATTCGTTCGAGATTGATACATTTAGTTATGAATCTCACATATTCGCATGACTGTAAAACACGAGACATCACATAACATAATCGTGGCGGTATCTCAAAAGCTCATGGAGATCAGTTTTTTTCCTTAACCAACACATGCAACCCGCCTTTCATCCTAATAGTCAAAGACAACATGTGCTCCGGACACTCCCCTCTGTTCAGCACGTCGAGCTCGAACCTCTCGACCACAGCCGCGGCGATGGACTTCATCTGGATGTACGCCATCTCCCTCCCCAGGCATATCCTTGGCCCCGCATGGAAAGCTGGGAACCGGAATGGCGTCTCCTGCTTGCACACCCCGTTCTCCAGCCACCTCTCGGGCTTGAACTCGCGACAGTCTTTTCCCCATATGCTCTCCATCCTGCCCATCGCGTACGAGCTGTACGTCAGGAACCACCCCTTTTTGAGCGTTGTGCCGTCCGGCAACACGTCGTCATTGAGGGACAACTTGGAGTCGATCGCCACCGGCGGGTACAGCCGCAGTGCCTCCGAAATCGCTGCGTGGAGGTAATGCATTTCGCGTAACTCGTCAAAACTGTATGGCCCTGTTTGGTATATCACTTATAAGTTAGCTTTTTTAAAGTATAAACATTTTTATTTGTAAATCAAATGACTTATAACGGGGTTGTTTGGCGTAATAAGCTAAATGACTCATATTTTTTTTGTTCTTATTCAATTTATTTTTTTATTTTTGTTAGTTTTTCATGAATTTTTAGTAGATTATTGCTTTGTCATATAAAAGAAATCTAAAAAATAAAAAATTATGATCAAAATTTAATTTTATAAAATAAAGATAAAAACTAACAAATGCAAAAAAAAATTAAATAAGGACAAAAAAAGACATTTAACTTATTAGGCCAAATATTACGGCAAAATTTTATGTACCGCCGATATGTTTCGCGTTACGGGTCCTAATAGATTTGAGCTCTTGTAGTATGTTATTTGTGATGTCCGGTCGGGACGACACAACCCAGAAGAAAGAGGTGAGAGTGGACGAGGTGGTGTCCCGTCCGGCGAGAATGATGCTTATGACGATGTCGCGGAGAAACTCCGGCGAGTGATCCTCCGTGCTTCCGATGAACCTGGAAAGTAAGTCTTCATCTGTGTTTGCACTTTTCTCTTCGAGTCTTTTTCTTATGATGTTATCTGCGAATTCGTGTACCGTTGCTATCGACTTCATTAACCTGGGCATCATTTTTAACCAATCGTTAGTGACATGAATACATGATCCACAACTTATAAGTATGAGATTAAATTCCTTTCACCGTCGGCGAAAACTATAGATTTTTTACCACCATTATGTATCGCACATGATTGTATAGTAGAGCGTCACATACGTGACCATACTCCAATAGTACTGTTAGTGCTTAGGGAAAAGGAAACCACTTACCCCATTCGATTTCCATGAGGCAAACAAAAAGTCTCATTAATAACCTTGATATATACATAGGGATCCGAGGATGCTGCAAAGCAGCTCCCTGTAGAGCGTTCTGCAGGATGCATCCGGATCTAGAGTCGATTCTGAGCTAAAATTTGTGTTGCGGTTAGTTTAGGCCTTCAAAAAATTTTGAATTTGAGGGGATCCTTCCTACTCTTTTACTCCTTATAATAGTCTAACAAAAAGGCTTCATTTTTAATTTTCGCTTTAAACCCTGAAAAGTCAAGACCGGCTCTTTTCGAACCGTTCATCTCAGCAACCAATAATCCGGATTGAAAACAAGAGTTGGGGAAGAGTTAACTTTTCCCAGAAAGAATTCGTTTTTTATCCAAACCATTGATGGTTATGGTGGTGCACTACAGTGCTCTACAAGGAGATGCTTTGCAGCATCCCAAGGTCCTATTTGTGAATTTATGCACAGTTGTGTGTGGGTAAAATTAAATATGGCATGCTTCTAAGGAACAAGGGACTATCAATGACTACCAAGTCCTACTGTGGGGGTTGACAAACCTGCGTTCGGAGCCGAGGTTGAAGTACCTCTTGATTCTGTAGAGAAATGGCACCGCGTAGAAGAACCTGCCGGAGCTGAGGGTGGCCGCCTCTTCAAACGCCTGCATGAACTCCGTGCCGGCGGTCGCGTCTCCCCCTAGACACCCCGGATCGACGTTGAAAGCCACCTTACATATGTTGTCAAACGCGAACCTTTCGAGAACATCTTGCATGTCCAGAATGCGGTTAGTAGTTCCGGATGCCGCTGCAGCTCTTTGTAGGATTGGAATCAACCTGATTGATGGATGGAGACAAGATTTTAACGACGTTGCGAAATTAAGGAAACGACTCGAGGATATAATAGAGGCTAGGGCCGGTTTGTTTGCCCGGATTTTATAAACATCAAACTAGACTATAATTTAAAGCAGTCCCACAGACACAATGAATGATTCCGATCATCGAAACGGAACTACGGAGAGGATATGTATCATCACCTGGCTTCCACCTCAGACTTGACACTCTCCATAACGAAGCTACGGAGTGACTTGGTTTTGAACTCGTAGCTCGCCGTTTTCCGCTGGTGCTTCCAGTTTTCCCCATCGGCATTGAAAATCCCCTGCCCGAGAAAATCCCCCAGAATCGACAGGAAATGTATCCCCTTCGGGTAGTTTTCGAAGTTGGTCTTGAGCATGTGCTCCACGACCAGCGGGTTGGCCGTCAAAACGCCGGTCGCGTTCGGGCGACGGAAGACGGCCGTGTTGTTCGGGCTGCGCGCCAGCACTTCCGCCGTCCAGTCGAGGAAACGGTGGCGGTTGTGGAGGAAGTCCGGCAAGTGTCCGACGACCGGGTATTGTTTGAAGCCTTTGGGAGGAGGTGTGGTGGCTTTGGGTGGTTTGGGGAGGAGGAAGTAGACGGAGAGGTAGAAGGAGAGGAGGAAGAGGAAAAGGAGGGTGGGGAGGGAGAAGAGTTCCATCATTAGAGAGCTAGAGCGAGAGAGAAGAAGATATGACTTTTAATGTATATTTATAAGAATTAGCGTTTACTTTACGCCCGTTCACTGCATGTGAAACAACAGAAATCATTTACCAAAAAACAACAAAAAGCAAATTAGCCTGATTTTTGGCCTCGTGTATCGAAAAGGCACAACACTAGTTAATAAAAAAAATATCATTAATTTTTTTTTCACAATCTCGTATATATACAGTACATTCTAGCATTGTTCTCATTTTATATACTGAAAAGACATGTGTGATAGATAATAGATCCATTATTGAAAATTGAGTGCTAGAGCATCTCTGATGGATGAAGTAAAACTTTATTATACGTACCAAATATACAATGTGTGTCAAATTAAAGATCCATTAGAAAAGTACACTCCAAGAGAATCTTCACATTATTTTTAGTATTAACCAATACACAAGATATGAATTCATTACATCTTTTATTTCTTGCAAATTTGGAATTTTTATTTTTCTTATTGTGGACTCGTTAATTAAGTTGACCAAAATCCCTAGTTCTAATATTTGATTAAACTGGTGTTTTTACACTGTAAGTTGGAGTAACTATTTTTCACTCCCTCTGTCCCAAAAAGTCATGCAAAGAATATATTACACGGTAACTTTTTGAACTCAAAATTGCACGTCTCAGATCTCGAGGGGAGTCTCGTAGATGGGGTTGGTACATTTTCTATACCGATATTCGGCAACCGAGTCGGACTGATAAATCAGCCTCCTATTTATTACTAAAAATGGTAGACGCCATTATAATTAAACAGACTGTAATTTATGATGATGCTCAATGAAAGATCAAGCTTGGGGGTGGGACAATGTTCGGTGATGGCTAGGCTAGCAGCTAAACACATTTAGTGCTAATTATGTGCTACTCGGTCACCAACCTTGGCCTATAGAAAACCTACTTTTACGTGCCCACAAGTGTTACATGAATTGATTTATTTACCACTCCGGACCAGTTTACTCGTACCATGACTAATTCTAAGGGTACGTACAATCACACCGTCCACTTGTGGGGAGCACTGTAAAAGCCGAAGCAAAACTCTAAATGGACTGGTCCTAAAAGAGTTGATAATCCATGCGAAATCCCAAACTTGAAACTTTAAAAAAGAGCAATCTTCTTAGTTTTAAGTCTTGACCACCGGGCTAACTCTTAAAATTTACATGACACCATTTTTCCAGGCCTTTAACTATTGTTCTTGAGAAATTGCCCGGTATGGCCCAATATCTATAACTAGCCATTTAATATTTGCTTGGTTTTGTTAGGCAGAAACAATTACTACTTCCTCCATTCCATATAGATTATCTATTTCTAGAACTCGTGACATCAATGGGGTATAAAATTACTCAATTAGTTTTTTTGTCAAATAAAAAATATATATAACTTTTTTAATTTTGCAGTCGATTAATAACACGATTTTTTTGAAATGAACAATATTTATTTATGAGTGCAGGAGTAGCATAAGTCGTAACTTTTAATAATGATTTTCTTACAAGTTTTGTAATATCTTAGTAGAGTATTATGTTACTAGTTTGAAGGGTAAAAAACTTAATTCAATGATAGGAAAAATTGTACTCCATAATCATTTCCCGTAATAAATTAAAATACTGCACTGTGTCATTGAATTAGAGAAAGTCAACAATGGACTCCTCTCCTGAAATATACAATCATTTAATGTTGTTAACAAGAAATGAGTTCGTTGGATCCGGAGATACTGTAGTGCACGAATGCACGTGAATTCGGAAATACTGTAGTACACTACAGTATCCCACAATCCGAGTTGACAAATCCTATTTGCACCCGTTAGAAAACACATGCTCTCACAAATGTTATATTCAAAATTAACATTAGTAACTAACATTGTTGTCAATGGGCTCTAGCCCAGTTGGTATCTCCTCATCCTCCCCATGTGAGAGGCTAGGATTCGAGCCATTCGAGCTCGGGTGGGCGTTTGAGATCCAGAGTTATGGATACTCTTTAAAATCCATACTAACATGTTGCAGAGAGAGAGAGAGAGAGAGAGAGAGAGAGAGAGAGAGAGTAGCATTACTATCAAAGAATCACCATGAAATTCTATTGCCAATCATATGTAAAATTGAAGTTCTCCAAATAAATTTTTTTTTTGCATACATACAATTTCAACAAACAGGAGGCAAACCTTCTGTCCTACCACCTCCGTTTCCTCTCCATGGAACCATTGTCTCACTCAAAATAACCGCATCGATACAAGTTCTAGATAATAAATCTGGTTCATTTTCCGCCGTACCTAGGGTAAGGGTACATCCTCAAACCTAGCTAGAAGATCCTCTCCGCAGTAGACACGGGACGCAGGAAGACAACAATAACAGTTATATTATCTCTGCTTCCACGTTCTGCAGCCTCAGTTGCCAATCTCTTCGAGCACATCCCGGCTTCTTTCACCGTGTCCTTCATTATGTTAATGACCTCTGCCTCACTCATGACATCCCAGAGCCCATCACTAGCCAGAACCTAACAAGCAAACACATTTTAGCACTGAGTTGAACTAAATCACGTTCATTCTTCTTGTAGCAGTCCTTTTCAAAATACGACCAGCAGTTTCTGCATGTATTGGATTCGTAAATATTATGACATAATACTAGTCAAAGTTCATAAGTTTCAAACAGCCCAAAGCTTTTGAACTTAAACTCCGTAGGGGGATTCGACAAGGAAGATTAGGGGGATTCCGACGAGGAAGATGATGGTAGGCCTGAATATCTTTAGTTCATTAATTTCATTTCGGAACAATGTTTAGCAATGCAGTTGAGTTCAAAGTGGCAGTGAGAGTATGCAGTGAAGGGAGGGTATGATATCAAGTTTACTAGACTGCGAGATGGTACAAGCAAGCTACCTGGAATGACTGGATGTGAATAGGCCTTCATACATCAAATTAACCGGGGAGAATACATTGCAACTCAAGACACAATTGAGCCTATTTGCACTCTAGATCTTGCAAGAACAAGAAAGTCACTTCATCACCTCCCACGATTGGACCTGTACTCTTTCCGGTTGAACCGGTACCCACGATTGAACCCATATTCTTTCTGGTTCGCTCACCGGTCTGGTTTTCAAAATATTGTTGCAGACTAATGTTCGTAAATTAATAAATTATTTTCTTTCAAATCCATATTACATGTCAATCACGATACTACTATTCTACCTCTGCTCTAAATTAACACAAGAATGCAGTGATAATACAAAAAGCAAAAAAGGAGAGAACTTGAATGAAGAAGCCTTCATTGTTTGCATTTTAAAATGCTCAAGTGCATGGCCTATTTACAAGCTTTGTGACAATTGCAAACTATGCAAAAAATTAATTAATGATCATTCGTATCCGAACATATTCAAGAAATTCTGTCCGGTAGTCAGAATGGTTCAGGGGATCCACAAAAAGTCTACATAGAGTTCTAGACCTAGGAAAACAGAGAGCTCTGCCTTAGGCCTCCAGCAGTCAAAGATTGGAGTGAAGACGATCAGAAAGATCTTCTATCTCAAGATTACACTATTGACTAACCAATGAAATTGTCCAAGTATGAGAACCCCAAAAATTTCTATTTGCAAGCACCATTGGTGACAGAAATAAGCAGAGGCAATTCATCTTGTACCAAACAGGTAAAGCTTGGAGTACAGGGTTTACGAAATAGTATGTATCATGCTATGAATATCCAAGCACTTTAAGAAAATTGTATAGCAAAATGGCAACTAAATTTTTTCAAAATAACCAAGGAAGATGAACCAAGTTTGCCAACTTCAAGGAAAAATGCACATACAACAGTCTACTTTGAAACCACAAATGCATTTATCAGTTTGTCATAGTTCACTTGTTCTTTTCACGTCCTACTAGTGTGAAAGAGAGGTTCAAACAAATAACAAACCCTAGGTTACAGCAGATTATCATATCAATGGACCTTACCAAGTATTCATCCTCCACAGAGAGAATGGTTTCAGTTATCTCAGGTTCGGCAGTAACAGAAGGCTTCAGATCACCATCACCAATGGAGCGTGTAACCTGTCAAAAAAGTTCTTGATCATTTCTTTGTACATTATTTTGAATAAGAGAAGTACGGATAGGGAAGACAGCTGGGAGCCCAGTAGACAGCATTTTAGGAGCACTTGGACGCTGGATTTGTTCCCCTTTCATACAACCTCTTAACAAGGAAGCTTCGGTGGCAGAGCAGACTAAATGAGAATCTCTTACCCAAGATAATGAGGGAACTTCAATTCTTCAGACTGACACAAAACTGGGAATCCGAGGCCATGAAAGTGTTATTGGACCTCCTGTATGGATTACAGATCCTAAAAGTAGGTAGGACAAATAGAGGAACCATGTCAACTGTATTTTCATCAGTGATATCTTCTTACTCCATCACAATGGCGATAAAAGTTTCCCAGTAAGATCCTTTTGTTCTCTTATCCCTTGAGGAATAACTAGTCAATTCCTTCTATGGTTATAGGTAAGTTAGGAGCGCCAGCAACAGGTGTGTTTTTTTCCTAGACCGTCGATCACAAATACAGATCTATAAAGTAGTGCCGCGAATGCCAAAAAGGAGAGGACACTTTTGACCATATATTGGCACATTGTGAGGTGGCAAAGGAATTACAACCCTTGCTTCTGTTCATTGTATATGTTCGAAGGGTAATATGCTGTCACTCCTCCATTCTTGATCTTCTAAAATACTGCGGATGGCTGATGGGGCTAAGAAGCATGGATACGGACATGACATGGACACAAAAACATGTCATTTTTACTGCAATTAGAACACTAACGCATTGGACACACTTTACCATGCAAAGATATAAATTACAGATGTGTGTTCAAATCCCAGAGTAACAATGAGAGTAGGTATTCCAAAAACACAAATAATACTAGCATCACGGAAAAAATTGACCCCATTAGAATATAGCTTTGACACCACCATAGAATTTTTCCTACAAAGAGAACCGACCAGCTAACTCTTCTGTTCTCCCTCTGTCTGTTTGTGAACTCTATCTTCTCACATTAGTAAAAAGAATCCCCAAAAGTTGGATTTAGAGTTTGTGTTTAGTTCTTCCAGGTCTATATATTTAGGGCTTAAATTTATTGTACTGAAGCCAGTAAGCAACTATTCCAAAACATGAAACTTTTTTGAATGCAATTGTAGAAGCTCGTGTATTGTAATTTCTTTTTCTGTTAAAACTTGGAATAGCATTAATATAAGCTTTTGGTATCTTCTACTTATTAGTTAAGAAGTTTAATTGAGCTTGAAAACAATCTATTAGGTCAAACTTGGCGGCAAATACAACAGCAATAAAAAATAACCAAGTTATCTCCCTTGTCCCTGTTCACTCCTGGCCACAGATTTTGATCCAAGATTTGGATATTTCCTGATTCTGACCACATCTGCAGACAGTAAGTTCATTGGGACGGAAGAACAAGAAGTTCTGGGGACAGATTCCCTGACCATGTACTTCCAGACAATAGAAAACCATACAATCTAAACATTTTCGGGTAGAGCATTAAAAAATAAAACTATCAAGAAGTAAGAAGAAAACCTGGAGAGCAGCGGGACCAACCCTCCATGTGTCAACAACCCATGTGACCTGTCCCCCTGTCCTGATAATACGTTCTCTCTCGTCAAGACAACTTGCAACATGGTCCTAGATTGTCAAGATGAATTAGTTATCGAAAGATTCAACCACTCAGGGGTATCAAAGAGACAATCTGAACTCAACTTCGAAGGAGAAAACCATTTATGGTCCATGTCCACATAAAATATCAACATACATCTGCTACATCAAGCCCCATCTCACCTTACTTAGAGAATGAGCACAGCTAGCCCGGCACAACATTGCCCTGCAATCACCAGCATTAGCAACAAAAAGCTTGTTTCGAACTATAAGAGCCGCAATGGCTGTGCAACCTGGATGCCAGTCTTTTTGTACAACTCCCTTAGGTTTACGATGGTTATCCAACTCCTCCCTAAATGCGACATCTGTCTTGACAAATGCTTCAAGTAGTGCATCGGACGGACTACAAAATGCACCAAGATAAACAAAAATATGGTTTACAAAGTAAAGGCTAAAAATATCAGAAGAACAGTAGAATGGAAGGAACCTTTTGGTGGAAACCAGAATTTGCAAGAATCCTGGTAGAGCTCTTGCAGAAAACTCTGCAGCTGCTGCACCTGCATGTGATGTTGTTAAAGGTATTAACCAAATAGTGGTTGTAACTTGTAAACTCCTATTCAATTGCTCGAAGGTTTCAGAATCTCCATTATGAGTGCAAGCTGTTTTTTATAAACAAAGTAATTTCCAGAACAATTATGCATCCTTCTCTAAACCTCTCCAAAGGCATGTCATCCTGATTTCACTAAAAAATACGTTAAGTGATGGTGCTGAACTTTATTGTGAATGGTTAGTGTGATCACCTACTTCGTTGCAAACTAAGCTTTTGTTGTGAGATTGCTCCCAAACAAACAAACAGTAAATGTAAGTAGTACTTGTGGTGCACCTCGATGCCCGTCAAAGATTCCAAACACATGAATGTCCTCACTGCGCATACGGGGCGTAAGAAAATGAGTATCCTCCATTGTCTCCCTTCTCCCGCAAGTAGCAAAGGATCCCCAGGACAGCACTGGATGGTATGCCGATGGATCTGTTAAAGGATCATGCCAGATTCTTACACAAGAATCAGCTGCAATACAAGAGCTCTTAGAGAAGTTTTCACCCTTGGTAAACCAATTAATACTAGCCTGGTAATTTCGGAGGCTTGAGCTGTTCTCATCACCAAGAGGGATAGAAGGTTCAACAACTGCCTTTTTCTTTTCTTCAACTGTCTTTCTGCATTTCCTAACATGACCAAGTTCCAGAATGATATCATCAAAAGAAGGCCTATTCTGGGGATTTGCATCCCAACATCTCTGTATCAAGTGCTGTAAACCAGTTGGTGCACCCGAATCAAGATTAGCAAGAGCAGGTCGCAATCCTTCGGACACTATAGCTGCTGTAAGTTGCTGTTCAGAATAGTTCATTTCCAGAACAGTATGGGCCTGCCAGCGCAACACATAATGCACCAATTAGGCACAACCACGATGAAACCATGATTGACATTGTTAAAACCAATTGGCAATAAGTGGAGAACCCAGGCTCATATATTAGTTTTGGAGGTTATAATTAACCAATGTGGAACAAGTTCTAACACTCCCTTGCACGTGCGACCCTGAATGCTAGCTTCGATACCATGTTTTAAGCACCCAACTCAAAACCAATTGGCAATGAGTGGAGAGGCCGCCCAAGCTCATGTACTAGTTTTGGAGGCTATAATTAACCAATGTGGGACAAGCTCTAACAGACATGTCATGCTGTTGAGGTGCATTTGGAAATGTCAGAGTGAGGTTATCATATAACTTGTGAATCATTGGATATTCAAACTGAACTGACCATCCACATAACCTCTTCCCAATATTGGGAATGTTGACGATTAAATATCCCTGGAAGCCTTTTTTTTTCCTCGAATTTTAACAACTTCATGCATGATGATTTCACTTCTGCACTAGTTTCAGGCATAAGAAATGCCACTTGACCTTCTGTGAGATATTGAAAACCACATTGTAGCAGAAGGCAGGCAAGATCTAAGGCCTTATATGATAAGTCTCTAGCCAGTTGGGGTAGGATTAGCAATGTTATGGCCAAGATGAACTCATGCATGCATTTGTAGCACTAGAGCATCCCATGGCCTCTGTTGGCTCCCCCTTTGTTTGTCGTTAATAGTTGATCGTTGTCATGTATTGAATCATTTGTTTACCTCACCACGTGCGAGTCAGGGGTCGCATGTGCGGGGGAGTGTTGGAGCTTGTCCCACATTGGTTAATATAACCTACAAACCTCGTATATGAGCCTTGGAGGCCTCTCCACTCATTGCCAATTGGTTTCGAGTTGGATGCTTTAATAGCCTCTATAAACTATGCATGTGCTTTATTTGTGGTAGTCATGCATGCTGCCTTGGAAAACAATGAATCTACTAGGTTGGAAGTAGTTGGGCCCCCACCCTTTCTGAACCCAATTAGACCATCTCAATGCATGTTTGTACCAAAATTAGACTATTTCATGTCATTTTTGTGGTCAATGTAGCGTACACAGTGCCGCAAACCTAGTTAGTATGCCGCCACGTCATTCCTGCAACAAATAAAGGTGGAGATAAATTGGCAAAAAAGTCAAACCTGCACTTCTGCACGAAGATTGGTGTATGGGACAACACCAGTAAGCAGCTCACTGCAACACATTGCAATCAGAGTTATGTTCATATATAATGACCAAAATGCTTCATATACATGTCATTGCAGATGATAGCATTCTATCAAACACTGTGGTTATGAGAAGTATAAAGATGTGTGCTATCTAGATAGCATCGACAACATGTGCAGGTTACCTATGCTACCATAGGTCAGGTCCTATTTATGTCTTTTAGGTAAACTGTTTGTCTGGTTAATTCATGTTTTCACGCTTAATCTTAAAAGTTCATTATACTTTGGTACTTTAGTCAGGTATGGTCCTTTGAAGTTTCAATATTGGCAATAGTATTCAAAGTATCTAAGTTCTAGTCTTTGAAAAGTTGTAGTCAAGGTCCTAAACAAGCTGCAATTGTATAGAAATGAGTATACCCATGGGTAATTCTTTAAGTTCAATGAAGAACATATGGGAGATAAATTTCCAGCATCTATTCTCTCATGGACCGCTGTGACGTGATACTAACCACGAGGCTATGCTAGTGGAACTTCAGAAGAGTATTTCTTAAGAGCTGCTTCTACATTTTTATTCTCCGTAATTTGATCTCCGCTAGGCACTTGACCGGTACTATTTGTCCTACTTTTTAAAGCACCTGTGGCCTATTAACTTACACTCTTTGCAATAGAAGCTTGTAGCATATGTGAGATCAAACATTTCCCAGCCAATTATGAAACTGGTGTCTGAATGATTAACATTTTAGCAGCCTAAAGCTTTTTCAATCATCAACTTCTAAGATAAGGTAACTAACCAGGAAGTAGCCGCTAAAATGTCCAATACCTGCCCAAGTATTAGTTGAGCAGATTCATCATGCCTTCTAGAGGTAACCGAGTTCACAGTGCAGGTGGTGGTCATATTCAACATTATCAAAGCACAGTTTTATGATCTAAAACAATTACTGATAGTCCAAAATAAGCAAATTGGGAAATTTCAAGAAAGTTCACGTTGATCTGCTATAACACTAGATGTAAACACATAATTGCATTTCAACTTGTTATAATTCAAGGAGGCAGAAAGAATTGAATTTTACTTAATTGTTATCCCAAAACTATATGCATCTGATTTTTCACTCTGCATCTCCCTCTTCAATATCTCAGGTGCCATATAGATGAGTGTTCCAACCATCTTCTTTTTGTGGAAACCACCGGTTGGCTTTCCAGATGACCTCCAGTTCTCAACAGAGACTTGTTTAAGATCTTTCTTATACTCTGCTAAACCAAAGTCTGCCAGATGTGGTAGAAGATTTTCATCAAGCTGCCAAAGCGGTACATTAACTAACAACGTCAATATGAATTACAAAATCATCAGAAACTGAAAAGGAGATATAATGGACAACAAATAAATATATATAGAATTGTGATGGCATTTACAAGAATATTTGCTGGTTTCACATCCCTGTGTATAATCCCAAGGTTATGTAGATATTGCAGAGCCTTAGCTGTAAAATATAGAAACACAATAACTTCAGCATAAGCCTTATCATATTATCACAAAACAAAAAATCAGAACAAAAGATGTAGCAGTTAGATAATTCGGCAATCAATTAAGAAAAGTAGCATGACTGATTATAACATATGACCCTGAATCGTACAATCACCACCTCAATACCAAAGGAGAATGACAGTAACTACTTAAGTTCTTCAGTCTACTCTTGCTGTGTCAACAAAACAACTCATTTCCATCTAACAATTTCCTTACTGAATCTCCTTTATTCACATACATATTTTTTAAGAAATGCTGTAACGCGGATAGTGCTGTATATAAATTGTTCCACAAACACCCAAAAAGTACAAACTGGCAAGCAAAGTACTACCTTCACAATACTTCATTGACTTACTACCAAAGAAGGCTCATGGGCTCTTTCTATGTGTGGGTTACTGCTAAGTCTCATCACAAAATATGGACTAAGTTCAGATTTGCGGAAGTGTTGCAGACAGTTCAAATCAAGTACACAATGAAAGCTTAAATATGTAATAGAAACCGATTAAGCAAACTAAATGCTCTCATCACAAGGAAATTAATGAACGTGTAAACAATTCCAGTTCAGAGAGGAAGTTAAATGCTCTCATCACCAAATTAAACCAAAATCATATTTTGCCAAGATAACCAAACGCATACCTAGCTGGATTGATATTCTGAGCACCTCATCAAAACTTGGATTCCACTCTTCCACATGTAGTTTGTCTGCCAGATTCCCAGACTCATAGTATTTGAAGAAAAACATATAATTCACCGGCTTCGCATGTGCAGCAACTAACTTGGCGACTCCCAAATGATCTAACTTGCTTCACACATTACAATATACAACTAAGTTGGCAGAAAGTAACCCACCATCAAATATGTAGACAAACAAAAAGACAAAGATAATACATAAGGATGGGAGTTATGTGGACAACCAGTCCTGTAGGGGGCAAAGCTCCAGCGGGGACAAATGCCCCAGCTCAAGTTTTTCTAGCTTTTTTTTCAACACTTGGAGTAAATTGCACTTTCAATTTTTTTTTGCCATGGTAACAACCACTCATTGGGTGGTGGTTAAGGTAGAAGTAACGCTATAATATTCAGCTTTTCAAGGCTCTTTTCACATCCTTCAAAGCACTTTCACATATGTTTATGAGTTCATGTAGATTTTTATGTAAATATTTAGCTTTTTATGTACTTTACATGCACTTGCAATTTTTGTGTACTTTTTGATGGAACCAAATCAAAGGGATGGAATCAGGATACAAAGAGCTATGCTCTCAAATATTCTAGTTTCAAAATGAAAAAAAAAAAACTGACTACTAAAGACCATAACCACCTATTTATAGCCTAAGACACTCACAATCCCATAAATAAAGCTAGACATATATCAAATGAACTACTAGTAAATTAGTAATACAATAAACTGCATCCCTTTTTACACAGACCTAGGCCAGCACATTTAGGTTGTTTCGGGGAGAGAGAGAGAGAGAGAGAGAGAGAGAGAGAGAGAGAGAGAGAGAGAGACCATAGCATTTGCAACTCCTTGTGGAATTTATCGATGTCTTCAGAGGTTGACAATATGGGTTTTTTGACAGCAACCTTCTTTCCATCCAAAATAGCTTCATAAACTACACTTTCTGCTCCTGTAATCGAACAATAAGACACGCCAATTCACATGAATAATCTTAATTCTAAGGTAAGCTAAATGGGAGTACAAACCAAGGCAGATCAGAACATATCAAGGGTCCTTTAGGCTTAAATTTTGGGTTGTCTTTTCATCTTTTTCATTAGATTCGCATCAAAATTTTTAAATTAATCGTTTGCCATGACTAGCGAAATCTAAAAAGTAGAAAACTGTGACAAAAAAAAAGTTTACCAAAGACGAAAGAAGTTCCGAAAATACAATTTTCCCTGTCTTTTTGTACATCTTCTCTGAACCCTTTCCAACTTGGGCTAAATTATTCTATCAATAATTTCACTCATTAACACGAATAACTAACTCAAAAGTCGACAGAAAGCAAAAAAAATTCACTATACACCAATGATTGGATTTAGTCCGAACCCACCTAAGCCTCTTTCTTGAATTGAGTAACACAAAACACGCATAAAAAATGGAAAAGAATCAAACCTCAAGCAATTAGGTGTGAAAGAAGTTTTTACGAAAAGCTAATAAAAACCACTAAACAACAATTGTAGGGTTTAGTCCAAGCCCACCTAAGCCTCCTTAAATTGAAATTGAGCAACACAGAACGCACATTAAAAAATCATACCTCGAGATAATAAAAAATTCACTAAACAGCAGAAATACCAATTGTCTTTAACAATAGTTTAATGTAATCTAAACCCACATCACATAACACGCAGGCGGGTGCAGTGCGGGAGCGGGAAAGCGTCCTTCAAAAACCTCCCAAACAAATAAAATTAGTGAGTGCGAGAAATTAAGAGCGGGAGCGGATGCCATTATGAAAGATTGACCATGTTCATTTTGAGTCTCTAGACCCAACCTTTTCTCTCCGCGCACGGTCGCTATAAATTTTCTCACCAATTATTACTCTCATTTCTTTGTCAATCTCTCGCCGCTCATTTCCCAAAAAACTTTTCTCAAGTCTAAAACGAACATGGCCATGCGACTAAGGTCCAAACTCACACTAACCACTTTCTTAAATTGAAACTGAGCAACAGATAAAACACATTATTAAAAGGGGGGGAAATCAAACCTCGCGCAATTGGGTGTGAGAGAGAGTAGGAAGAAGGGGGAAGGTGGAGCGGGATTGAGTCGCTCCGGCAGCAACCCCGAATGCACGTGTTCGGCTCCACGATTTCCACCACCATCTCTCTCTCTCTCTCTCAACTTCCTTCAACTCCGGCTCACCCTTTTTTTCTCCCTAACCCTGCATGTATAGTATATGTGCCCGGTTATGTTGGTGTGTGTGTGTGTGTGTGTGTGTGTGTGTGTGGGGGGGGGGGGGGGGGGGGGGGGGGGGGGTTGGAGAACGAAGCTTCGGCCGTGGCAGCGTTGGAGAGAATGAGGACAGACCAGAGATGAGAAGCGATTGATGAGTGGGGACTATGGTGATGGGTATGGGTCCTTTCTTTCACTTGTCGTGCTTGATTGCAAAATCTGTTTAGTATTTCCCAAGTACTACATTGAAGGAGGATTTTCAAACCACCCCTGAACTTTCACTTCTCCTAAGTATATATTTGTACATTTTACTATTTTATTGTACTTTAATTAAACACCCATAATTAGGGGACCCGGAGTGCTACAGTGCACCCCACGGATCAATTCAGCAAGATTTTCATTCGAATAATGAATGACTAGTAGTTGTAGAAATTTGAATTAAATTCAAGTTGTTCGTACCGAGACAGATGGTCGGATTGATTAGACTACACAATGTAGTGCGGCGAGTGCTCTACAGGCCCCTCTCATTCCTAATTTAGGGGTGTATGTGGTTCCGATTGAACCATTACAGGAGTTTTGGAACCGAACCATATCCTATGGTCCCAAAGAATTGAGAATCATGACCAGACCGTTACACATATGGAACCAAAAACATTAGAATTGCCCGATTTGATTTGGTTCGGTTTCCGGTTCTAATCCATGTTGGCATGCAGAGATTGTTACGGGGAAGTGGAAGAGTTTTGTGGGAAACAAGGGTTTGGTGGATATGTTTTTACTGATAGAGTTTTTAAGTATATGTAGATAAATTGGTCGGTTCGGTTCTAACCAAATTCTCAATTATGTAACTAAGGACCAAATCAAAATATTAGGTTCTCAATTATTTTCGACCAACCCATTAAACCACAACAAAATCAATCCAAATAGACCGGTTTGGTACAATCGGTCCGATTTACCCATAGCATTTTTGTACTATTCGTGTGCTCATGCTTAAACCACATCAATACTCAAGATCATTCAATTAATAAAGCGCATCGAGCTCTTTAATCATGAAGGAATTCTTGATGTACGAATGTTGATAATTTACGCACCGATATTCATTTGCTTTCAAACAATCAAACATAGATATGATCCAAATCGAAACACATTTTTAAATACAGTTAATTACCAACTTACTCTCTTATTTGACAATGTCCTGCATTATAAACAGTTTACATCGCATCCGTCATTGCTCTCTCCAAGAACATTTACCAAGTAAACGGTTCAGATCACATCATCGTTAGGTTTAGAAGAAAAAAAAAGTAAAAAGAGGCCACGTCGATATGGAAACTTTTCACTAGTCATTAGGCCCCACAGAGGAGAGAAATAACGGATGGGATTTCCAACCTCATCCAACAAAACGGATCGGAGAAAGCCCAACCCAACTGTCGTCAAGCGTCAACCACCAATCTCTCTCTCTCTCTCTCTCTCTCTCTCTCTCTCTCTAAAATGGCTACTGCCTCTGTGACACCACTGTCCTCCGTCTTCTCGACCTCAAAACCCTCCTCATCAATTCCAAAACCTCATCCATCTTCCTCCGTCACCTTCAAAACAGATGAACAGGAATACAGTAGGAATCAGCAATCAGTACCCAGTAACTGCAGTGCCGTTAGCAACGGTAGAAGGGAATTCGTGAGAGGAATGGGACTCGTACCGCTCCTTGTTGCGGTTCCTCCTCCGCCGCATTCCGAAGCTCGGGAGGTGGAGGTTGGTGCGTTCCTTCCGCCGTTGCCTTCCGACCCTTCCTTCGTCCTCTTCAAGGCCTCTCCCAAGGACACTCCCGCTCTTCGCGCAGGTAATACATGAGTGTTTGTCAAAGCGCGCGCGTTCCTAATTTATGTGTGTTGATTAAATTCTAGTAACTTTTATAGCATTCAATGAGTATTATCCGCACTTATTGACGAATGGGTAGTGAAATTCTAGTCTCAAAAAGAGAGCAAATTTATACTCCAGTTTTAGCGAGATTAGTTCGTACTTTGGGACAACTTCTTTATAATTATGGGGTCAGATTGACAAAATGTAGTTAAAATTTAACCAAAATAATGAATTAATGACATGGCCCCACTTGACTAAGAGTAGCTCCGCCTTGAGAAAGAAAGTAAGCACGACACAAAGATTTTACGTGATACCCTTATTACGTAATTGGGTATGTTTGCAGATTACACCCGTTTTCGCTGTGTATGAAAAGATTACATTCAATGATGTGAGTACAAATTACAGTACATCGGTTGCTGTGTATAGTAATGTATTTACTATCCTAGGTTTTTGCTCACCACTTATCAATTCCAGCCGTAGTCAATGAAGTGGCAAAAGCACAAATCAGATTTCACAATCCTGACATCTACGTACTCTTAGTTGTACGTAATGCTATCTTCAATTCCGTTGCTTTACAATTTATCTCGTGTATCTGCTATAAATTAGTGCATTGACAAATTAAGCAGGATCTTAATCCGGGTTGGTTAAGGGGTCGACTTTCTGGGAATTTGCTTGCAATGATACTAGTTTAAAATTGTCTTCGGCTCAAATTACAGTTGTCTATGGTATATGGCCTCAAACTGAAGGGCTTGCACCCTCTAATTTGCTCAAGTTAATCCTAAGGGCAAGGGCAGCCCTTCCCATATTACAATTGTCATTGGTTTATGGCCTCAAACTGAAGGGACTGCGCGGGCAGCCCTTCCCATTTTATACTTGTCCATGGTTTTTGGCCTCAAACTAACAAGATGAATCTTTATCATCTGATCTTTATTATTGCCAATGAGATACTAATTGCCATAAGAGGATGTAATCGTCAAGAATTCCACATTGGTTAAGGATGAGAGTACACCTGCTTTTTACACTTCGCTGAGTTCGCTCAATGGCAGTGTTGTTTGGCAAGCGCCACACCTCCTACTTCTGGTTGCAAACTGGTAGCCACATGGTACCTATCCTTATTGGTTACAAATTTTTGAAGTTGAGAGTTCTAAGTTCCCATTGCCATCTCTCATCGAAACTGCATTTTTGGAAAAGAAAATCTGCCACGAACACTTGGTCCATTTCCGCTAACACTCTGCTCATTCATCTCCCTTATTGTCTTGTGCTTTTCTCTCTTGAGCTTTCTTCGTGATATGTATATCCTTGTATGTGAAGGAAACTTCCAATCTAGTTTCTCGCAGGAAATGTGCAGCCTTACCAGTTCATCCTTCCTCCAACATGGAAACAGATGCGTATAGCCAACATACTCTCCGGTAATTACTGTCAACCCAAGTGTGCAGAGCCTTGGGTGGAGGTAAAATTTGAAGACGAAAAGCAAGGAAAAGTTCAAGTTGTGGCTTCTCCATTGATTCGACTGACTAACAAACCAAATGCAACAATCGAAGATATTGGAACCCCTGACAAGGTCATTGCGTCCCTTGGCCCTTTTGTCACTGGCAGCACCTATGACCCTGATGAATTGATCGAAACTTCAGTGGAGAAGCGCGGTGATCAGACGGTACATATTTTCAACTCTTCAATTTTGTCTCATCTTACTAACTTCCTTTTTTTGAGAAGGAAAATCCAATTAAGCAAAGACAACCTGTGATCACATTGCCAAAAAAGAGAGTATATTTGGCTCTCACCAGATGTAGAGACTGGGGGTACGGGGCATATTCATCCAACTTCAAAGTACCTTTGGTGTAAAATGGACGAGATATATAATTGTGGTTTGCAACAATCAAAGACAAGTTTATGAATGGAACAAATCCTCGAAAGTCTTCAAAATTAAAACACTGACACAAGTCACACTACTTTGATGAAGTTAGGAATAATACACGTAACAAAATTGTATGTTGGTGCCCATAAAAAGCCACGAGGAAGCACCATAAGACATGACCATCAGTACCAGATGGAATCATAGTATGAGTTTTGTAACTTTAGAAATGTCAAGGTCTATGTTTTCTAAGTGAAACGATGTAGAGATCAATTCAAGGAAAGGAAGCTAAGCTTGACTAGCTATCACCACTTGCGCGGGCGTCTATAATGAAACAACTAAGAGGTCAATTCTGTTGACATTGGGTATGTTTTGTCTCCGAAGTACTAACAGTTTTGCGATAAATGGAAGATACTAAAACAAACTCTGTGTTAACTTGGGAAAGGGAGAGAAGAAAGGGTTTTGGTTTATCCCCAAATCTCGAGATTTGGTGAGAAACAGGATGAACTGACAAAGATACAAACTTTTCTCAGATTTGCTCATCCTTTCTCATCTCTGAGTTATTCGGATAAATTAAGAATGCTACTCTCTTTCTTTTCTTACCTTTCTCACCATCCGAAAGGACTGTTAGTTTTTAGGTCCACGTATAATATGTTCTTTAATCAACCGTGGTTTGAAGAAAGAGATGCAAAACTTATTCGGTTAAATAGCGTATGGTTGTAACTTCTCTCATTGATTTCTGGTGTGTGCAGTATTACAAGTATGCTCTTGAGACCCCATACGCGCTGACGGGATCCCACAATCTTGCGAAAGCAACAGCGAAAGGAAACACCGTAGTCCTGTTTGTTGCTAGCGCAAATGACAAACAGTGGCAGTCATCCCAGGAAACACTGAAGGCTATACTTGATTCCTTCCAACTGTAATTTCTTTCCATTTTCTGCTAACTAAGTTCGTTCGATGTCAAAACACTCGATATTCTCTCTATTGGCTTATATCACTGAGCAAGATTATAGTGTTTGGAATCATAATTTTAAGAGTTGCGATTGACTTCTTGGACCTGCTGTCCACAGTTTGTAATTCTTAGAAGCTGATAAACTAAAGAAAAAGAGAGTAGTTCTTTCTTGTTGTCAAACTGCTACTTTGCATCAAATGGCTGAAGCTATTAGCATACTCTGAGTCACATAATTCGCGTGCGGATACGCGAGCGTGAAAGCGTCTCTGAAATACATCCTAAATTACAATAATCCGTGGGAGCGATGATTCGAGAGTGGGAGCGCATGGCATTTTGAAAGATTATGTGACTAAGTGCATACTTTGATTTTTGTAGTGAATGTCTGTGGTCTTTCTCTTCAGATTCATTTTTCGGGCTATTTTCCATTACCGTGAGGTCATTACCGTTTTTTTTTTTTTCCTAGAAGGCAAGAAATTTAATACGCACTAATAATCTAAAGGATTGGACTGGGATGGCTTTCTCCATGAAAAATAAGTAGACAAGGATGGCTAGGATTTAAAACCACCATCTAATGCATGAAAGTACATGATGTCTATCATTAGGTTATCATTTTACCTGGATAGTCTTTTAAAATTTTTCACCAATTTTTTTAATTGAAATAGTTAAATTAGTGTAATACGAGTATTAAACCGTAATATAGAAAATTACTTTACGGGTGATTACAAAATAACACGACTTTTTGATGAACTAAAATAAATAACGGACTTGATTAACCCACCCCCACCCCCAAAGAAAAGAAATTAAAATAAAGGTTAAAAAATACTATTCATTAATAAAGGAGTGTGAATTTTTTTTAAAATAACCCGAGGATAAAACTTGGTGTCGTTAAAACCCAAAAATTTTGCATAATATTCTAGAAAAATATTTACTGGAGGTACATCGATCGCGGAAGAGTGAACAAAGAAAAGTGAGTTAGTATTATAGTATTTCGTAATTAATTGTTGTACCTTGCACTAACTAGAACTCTGGTACCGGTTGTGTTTGGTTGGGAGTTTAGTTTAGTTTAATTTTGGTAATGGGTAGAGAGAGAAATAGAGTAATGATTGAAAATAGGGGTAATGATTGGAGAGAGATAGAGAGAGATGAGAAAGTAATAATTGAAAAAATAGGATAATGATTGGAAAAAGAAGTAGGGTAATGATTGGTTTCCAAAACTAAAACTAAATAGAAATGGCAACCGAACAATTTTTTCCGATATAATCTATCATTTTAGAGCTAGAAGCCTAGAAATCTAGTCTAGGGTGCAAATCAAGTAAAAGCAAACGGATATGGATGAAGAAAATCATCACAAGTCACGGGAAGAAATTTGTTCAGCTAATTTTGCAACTATGTCCCAAGTCATGCCTAGATGACATCTATCTTTAGCTCTATCATTATGCAGAATATTCTTCGTTCTATTGATTACACATACGTTTTGTTTTTCTTGTTTCCATTTAGTGTTATCCAGCAAAAGAGCAATTTTATGGTTCAAGAATTTGGGACAAAAAAAACAAATAACTGTTCATAAAGCATACCTGCTAACCGACCCAAGTGAATCAGGACCACACTATTTACTTTAAGATTACGATTCTCTCTAGTCCCCAAAGGAACTCGACGGTCCTATTGGGCCCTTTGTGCGCCCTTTTCATCGTTTGAAATGTTTTCAAGAGAACCAGAACACATTCGTATTGAGAAAAAAAGATAGCAGGACTGAATCGGAATCCATTTTCTTAGCATAGGTGTGTTTCGAATACATATCAAATGACATCCGATCAACAAGCTCTAAAACGTAAACAATATCAGCCATACAAGTAGGCCTGGCAAGAACCCACAAAGAGCCCTATAGGTTACAGAACGTCTAGGATTTTGATCCATTTACTTCATGGATCATTTTTTCATGCCAGTGTTTGGTACCTTACCTAGACTTCTAGCCAGCAAGTTGTTTGATGTATTTGTCTAGTCATTAACTTCATGACTTCAAAATTAACCAAGATGTGTGCAAGCTGACTCGACAAAGCTAACGTAAGGAGAAAAACAAATTCTTCATAAAACCCAGACTTACATTGTAGCAAATTAGGCAAGCATACTAATAAGCAACATCAAGATAAAAGAGTGTTCGTTGAAATGAAAAAAGGTGTTGGTCTAGGGATAACTGAAGGTAGTTTCTGATAGACATTTATTCGAACAAATTATGTGCAAGTGCAGCCAAACAGTTAATACAAGAAAATGGAGTGATAATTTTCCGAATTAACCTTTAGAAACTGAAGATGGGATTGGGAGCCAAATGTTGATCAGATTGACTTCGCCCATTGTCGTCCGATTCAATGTCTACAATCTGTTGGGTTATCTGCGTATCTGAAACCATTTTACATGCCTCCTGGCCGCGCATAATTACACATGGCCGGTTTTAAATACCCTTAAACGCTTCAAATTGCATTTGGCCGCAGAATATTGAAAGCATGATCACAATAAACGATTCTTTGGTGTTTTACATGCCTCTTAGCCGCGTGGAATTACACTTGGCCACTTTTAATTACCCTTGGCCGCTTGAAATTGCATCTGGCCGCGGAATATTGAAAGCGTATAAACGATTCTTTGGTGTTTTACATGCCCTGGCCGCGTGGAATTAAAATTTGCCGCTTTTAATGCCTCTTGGACGCTTGAAATTGCATCTGGCCGCGGAATATTGAAAGCGTCGTCACGGTAAACGATTCTTTGGTGTTTTATATGCCTCTTGGCCGCGTGAAATTACACTTGGCCGCTTCTAATTATCCTTTGCCGCTTGAAATTACATTTGGCCGCGAAATATTTTGGGAATTTTGGATTTGAAATTACCTCTATGCAAACCGTCCCCAATAAATTTTTAGACAAATACTACCTCTAACCCAAAATGTTTGTTCGGTCCGTAAAATGAAAACTAAAAATAATGCATTTCTTTTAAGAAAAAATTCAAATGTATTTCACAAATTAAAAGTACTCGTCGATATCTAGTAAATTGTTGAAAAAAATTTGAATTAAAAAAATTGTATTATTTTTATGTTCTTGTTGTGTGGACCAAAAAATATTTTGGGACGGAGGGATAATTACTTTCATTTCTCTATCTATTTTTCTCCACTCATTACTGAAAATCCCAAACGAAAAACGAACGTGGTCTTTTATAGTTGTTGCATGGATTGTGTATATTTTCTTATCACTATTTGTCTATATTTTCTTATCACTATTTGTCAGATGAAGATGAAAATTCTGTAAGTACCGAAAGGCTTCGACGAATGTATTATATTGCTTTTTGATAAATAAAGAAATAAATAAAACGGCAGCAATATTTTACCAATTATCGTAAAATCTTGTCATCAGTGAAAGCAAGTTCGAGAGCAATGCTATCAACACAATTTTTAAAATACAACTCCAGACACAACTACGTCTATAGCCGTTTGATGAGTATTGCTCTACATGCATCTAACGACTCAGATGCATTTGTGTCCGGAATTAAATTTTAAAGTTGTAATTATAGACTTTTGGTTTTGCATAATCACTTACACAAAATGTGATGTCCAACAACCTCAACAGGTACTAGGTGCCATTCACAAGAAATTGCCTTTTGATTTCTTTCTCTCCCATAAGGAGTGTTTGCGATAGTCATGGATACAAATTTTAAATTTTAGCTTTAGATTCTGCTATAAATTTTAGATTCCAAATTCCCATAACAAGCATTTTGGGTGACTGGGTTATGGGATTTGGGCCGAACCAACCGGGCTCGAGCCTAGTCCATGGTGCAGTCTCTGCCAGACTAGATCGATTTCCTACGAGACAACTCTGGTCTGATCCAGCCCATTCTGGGCCTTAGGACCAAGTCAATCGTTCTTGGGTTGAATTGCAACATGGAACCTGGCTTTGATACCAATGGTACAAACTCGTGGATAAACTCACCATTGAAAACCGGCTTACAAGGAGAGGGTGTCCAAGAGCTTATATACACTAGATTAAGTCCATGTTTAGGTGATGTGAGACTTTACGATCGTAACGGAAGAATTTCTTTTGGCAATCTTCAAAGAATTACTCAAGTTTTATTTTGTCTTTAAAGTTTCAATCGGATCGATTTAATCATCATGATTGTAATAATTTAATAATTAGTCAAAATTATCAGTTCTATAACATTCTCTATTTGCTCTCTCATAGTTGCTCATTGGTGGTGTTCCGGTTTCTCGGAAAAGGAAGTTTTAGAAAAAGAAGGTAATTTTAAGCTCAAAAATCATGCGTTTACACAAATAATTTTCCTACCAATATGGATCTTGTTTGATAGATTTCATTGAGATCTTTTATACAGTGCAAAAAAAATTGAAAAATTATTTTTCATTTTCATTATATTTGAGTTTGAAATTTGAAAAAAAAAGTACTTTTTCAAAAAGAAGGTAAAGTGGAACACCCTAAAAGTAAAAGGTTACAAAGACAAAAACAATGAGTAACTTAGAGTCTTCAATACATTACTATCATAGAAGAAGACGAGGTACATATTTTAATTTTTCACAAACTACTTCAAGAAGTTACATTTGAAATAGTCCTAATAAATTTATTATTGCAAATATAAAAAAAAACAATTAGATTATTAAGTAGAATTTATATAAACATTTATTTGTGAGGATGATTACTACCACCCGCGCCACACCCTCCCCCCACCCAAAAAAAAAAAATATAATAAATAAAATAAAATAAAAATAAAAAAAATAAAAATTAATAATAATAATAACGTAAAATGTTTAAGAACCTAATTTAATAAACTTTATGGTTTATTTTATTTCGATTGTTGTTACTCATTGTCACCCCATTATGATTTTTATTACACTTTCTTGTGGGGTGTTTTTTTTTTGATTCGCCTTGTGATTTTTCTTTGATCTTCTTCTATTGTTGTGATGAAAGTCAAGTGAAGAGCTTGCTTTAGGTCCCAATGTTTTTCCATATTTGTGAAAGGCTCCACATTATCTACTAGTTTTGTTTTCCAATTAAAAATAAGCTAGGCACCTATTTCTTATCAAATGGAAAAATAGAAGAAAAATTGCCACAAATTCTACTTAATAAAATAGGAATGCATCTCACTAGGACGTCAGGAGTTCGAATCTCCTCACATATGTGTGAGTGTTCTTCCCTTATAAGGGCTATTCATTTTCTTTGTATCTTTCCTATAATGAGTTTATTTCTTTTATTGGTTGAGTTGTTGGGTTTAATTATGGGAGGCTTAATAAATCGTCCTAAAATCCCTACACACTTATGTTTTCATCCTTCCCTTTTACACTACTTATGTTTTCGTCCTCCCACTATATTTTATACCGGCGATGCCCTTATACTGTTGCTATATATATATATATATATATATATATAGCGTCGAAATTTGGGACGAATTCATAATCCGAGCCGTCCTCCCGAGAATCTCGATTCATCCTCCTGACAATCCTGCAAACTTCTCGCGATTACATCCCGAGATTGGCGTGGATGATATTAATCGACCATTCGATCTGTAACAAACCCCTCCATTCAAATTTGGAGCTCAAAATTTTTCTAAAACCCTAGACAGTTGAAACCCATACCAGTCGGAGAACCCAATCGAGGCCGTCATCCATTCTTGCGAATTTCGGCGGTGATCAATTGCGTATGCATTCCCCCGTCCTTTCCGAATGGGGTTTTTTTAGGGAAAAAAAAAAAGCGAGGACACAAATCAATGAAGTCCTTCGTGGTTGAAGCCACCGGCGGAGAAGAAGGGGACGAAACCGACAGAGTCAGAATTCGTAAGTTTATCTGTTAAACCCCCTTTTATTCATCGATCGTTTTTTTGGTTTTTTCCGGCAAGATTGCCACACCGAGAAGCTTTTTTTGGACCACCACTTTTTTTTAAAGGCAATCCATAGCATCCCCGGGAGACGAGTGGACGAATAGAATGGAGTGATTGTGGGATTAGGCACGACAAAGACGCTAGGAAAATCTCCATCACAAAAACACCATGAAAATCTCCATCCATCACATATAGGTACTGCATGAACCCATCGATTACATACCTCAACCAAATAAACCACAAAATCAAAAGGAAATAGGTGTTCACGAACTTACGGGTTGACGCGATTTAGGAATCTTCTTCTTCTCCACAGTCACAAAGCTTCACAACTCGAAATGGAGTAATGGGTTCGATTTTAGAATGTTTTCTTCATCATCTGCTCGGTTGGAGATTCAAAAATGAGATATGGGTTTTCGGTTTAGGGTGGGAGATTGGGATGAAATCTTTTATAAAATTGATCTGTTTGTGGCCATTGTGCTAAGTTTGTTACTGTGTCGCAATAAGGCATGAATCAGTTGGTTAATCGGCTGGATGTCATGAATTACTGAGATTGATGCTGATCTTCTTCAATTCATGATTTTGATTTTGATTTTTAATTAAGTTTGTTGCTTTGTCTTGCTGATAATGTAATCATGTAACGCTGATAATATAACCACGTAATGGAAAATGTCTTGCTCTGTGTTCTAATCAAAATTGATGCCGAAATTCAACAATTCATGATTTCGTAATGTATTAGATATGTCATGTTCTCCAAAAAAAATCAATTCATCAATTCTGCAGGTTACATTCCAGGATTTCAATGCTATATTGTTTGAGTATGTCATGTTTTTAAATTCGGTTTGAAGGAAGATTAAGAATGGTCATGAAACATTGTAATCATCATGGTAATTTAATCATGTAACGTTGTTCATGCTTTTTCCTTTTCTGATGGTAATTTAGCCATGTTCAGTGAATTAAGATCAAAGGAAAATATGACTTTTTGTTGTGTGGTTGGCCAACTTGATTAAGGAAGAAGACATGTGAAGTTATGGTCAACTTATCTTGTTATACCCACCAATGAGTTTTGATGCTATATATATTTGCCAGCCAGAATTCATTGTCAATTGATGCTAGTTGTTGGTATCTGTGGGCACGCGCCCCGAAAATCGCCCGATTTTGGTTTCGAATGGATATTTGTTTGGGGGGCGGCTGCTTCGAATCCCCCGATATAGAGAGATAACGCCCCAAGCGTAGGGCTTAATACGTCAATTGAAGCATAATAATCCGGAAGACCGGGATCGTACCCAAGGGAATAATTATATGGCTTGGATGGATTTGTAGATGAAGCAAGGCTTTCGGCTATTAGGTAGCCAACCGAGTTTTACTTTGAACGGTGGAAATTTAAAAGGCTAAATTGAAAACGAATAAACTAAGGAAAGGAAAGGCTAGGTCTAGGAATCACTAGCCCTCATGACTCGGGCTAAATCACATTTCTCACCAATTCACGCGATTTAAAGTACACAATTATAGGTACCTAAACCGGGAAATAGGGATGGTTTGAAAATCAAGCTAGCTCTAGAACTCATTTGGTAAACACCTCGAGCGACAGAGCTCTAAGCATCACGTGTGGTGAGTAGTCGATGCTCCCACCTACACGTGATCAAAGAGGTTAACACCTCGGTAATTTACCAAACAAATCCGAACCCCACATCAATTTTCAAATCCAAAGATTAAAACTTTATTGGTGAAAAATGCAATTTTTACTCAAGTCATGGGATGCTAATCATCCCATGACCTAACCCTTGAAACTACTCACACATATCTAGAGAGATAAGAGCAAGCAAAAATCTACTTAACATAATTGAAATGCAAGACTAGAAGAAAATTAGCTTAAACAATAGATCGGGAGATAAGAAACAACTTTAATTAAAGCAAGTGTAGCAAAAGACAACTAATAAAGGCTGGAAATTAAGAATTAAGTGCTGAAAATGAAGAACAAGGCAAGAACAATTCAAAAGCTGAAAAGTAATCTAAGCTAGATCTAAAATTATGGGTACATTTCTGTCCAAATCGTGCAATAATGACATAACGGGGTATTTATACCGCCCCTGTTTTGCGCACGGAATATCCCCAAAGATGCTTCAAAGATTCTGCTCCGAAGGCCCTCGGTACCGATTGGATGAATTGGGTTCTACCGATGCCGAGATGCTTATGGCTGGCATTGAAACCTTGCTAATGCCTTCGGTACCGATTGGAAATATCTTGCTCGATCGATACCGAGCTTCTTATCTTCAGCACTTCAGCTTCATACCTCCCAGCAGCTTCCACAGCACCCAACAGCTTTCACAGGATCTTATTTTCATTCTCTAAAGTTAAGTAAAGATTGCATTTTAAACATTTCTTTTACCTTTTCTTTACTTTAATTTATTTAATGAAAATAAGGAAGTACCACCCATTTGGAAACAATGGCATTACCAGAATTTTGAGATTTCAATCCAATCAAAATGTTGACCCCCAGCTTTTAGTGCAAAACAGAAAACAGCACACTTTTCTATCGAATAAATGGCTCAAAACATGACCTTAATCTTTGAATAAAACCTTGCAATTTTGAAATTGCTCTTAGAAAAATTCAATGATCAATTACCGCCATTTTTATCTCGAAAATCGATACTTTTTCGAAAAGTGATTTTTCCATACTTAGACAGATTTTCAGGGGCCGATAGGGTCTTCATTGGTTACTCGGGTACTTGGACGCACTCGGACCTTCCATGACATCAAAACATGTCTTGTTCGCATGATTTACCTGAAAACACTAAAAATAAATCTTACGAGTAAAAGCAGATAAAGATAACTAATGAATAATTAAATTAAACTAAACCTAGACACTAGCGCACCCTTTCATTACATTTTCGGGTGCTTATCACGCCCCCCAACTTAAGGTTTGCTAGTCCCTAGCAAATAAGATACGAAGAAAAGAGAAACTAACAACTATGCAATCCTTCCGCATTCACAACTTAGAACATGCTCAATATTGTAGACAAGCAAGAGTTCAACAATCCGGCTTTTTATTTCATTCTTATAACTCACAATTTTAGCATCCAATTAAGCAGGCTAAGTATCAAGCAAGTTAAGGAGCAAGCTAAAAGGTTTGTGTCCTCGAACAAAGGGAGGATACGGGACACAAAACTTGTGAATTCAGACTAAACCATATCCACCGAAGAAGTGCTTGACAAACAGGCAATAGTGAACAAGAAATACTATGCCTCAAACAACTACAGCACTTTATTCAACAGAATTAACAACTAGGAGATGATATTTGGATAACAAAAGGAAAACATGCCATTAACTAATCATGCAACTATCAGAAAATCAATCATAAAGGAATCCAAGCGCACAAAAGATCAACTAAGGTCTTTTCAAGCTTGTAATGACCTTGGTTACAAAGGGAAGGGACTACAAAATAGTGTAGTGGCCATTTGCTAGCATGGTTCATCTACCCTTGGCCACTACCAACCCTAAACTACCCAAGACATGACCACACGCCGGCCAAGCACCAACAAAGATACGAAGAAGAAATAAAGAAAAACTATTAGAAAAGGCCAACTAAAAACTACTACCACCGAC
This sequence comes from Rhododendron mucronatum var. ripense, assembly GCA_019656295.1. NCBI lineage: Eukaryota > Viridiplantae > Streptophyta > Magnoliopsida > Ericales > Ericaceae > Rhododendron > Rhododendron mucronatum. The sequence goes on along the minus strand of BPLT01000127.1, from coordinate 682,084 downwards.
TCGATCACACCTAGTCGCCATCCTCATCCGACTTCCCACGGTATTGAACCTTGAGCTTCCCCTTTTCCATTGAACTTTTTCTCATTCAGAATGAATTCTAGCCCATAAGTCAAACCAATTCTCTTATCAAAGTATTCAACCCTCTTTCAAATTCGCTCTTTCATAGCATTTCTTTGATTTCTTTTCTTTGAGGAATAGGGTCATTTGAGGTGAGATTAGTAGTGAGAGAGATTGAGGAGCCAATTTTGGGGCTTTTTGGAGAGAGAGATGAAAATTTGGGGCTTTTGCTTTAGTAGTGAGAGAGGAAAGATAGGAAATCATTTATCAATTTTTCGCCTTTTCGCATTCCAATCACTTCTATCACATTCACACCACCCCCAAATCTCCTTGAATCATTGAAAACCATTATCAACCCTCCAAACATCCAGTTGCCTAGGTTAAAGCAAAGAACGGGAAATAGACTAGGATGCAAACTAGGGTTAGGTGACACATATGTGGTATGATCATGCAAAGAATGCCTTGTATCCTTTCCTAAGTGCGCTTTGGATTCCAAAATGATTGAAAATCGACATTTAAACACAATTAGGGATGGACATGCGATTATTCACCTAACTACAAGCAATTTATTGGAAAGGTGGGGAAATGGGCCAAAACTTGCTAAAAAAACTTGCTCAAAACTTAACCCATTCAATTGTCAACTAAGCATGCAAATCGAGAAGCACCAAATTTCTTAGGATTGCTATGAACTCTTGCCAACTAACAATTATTGAGCATGTAACAAGTCATGAACAAAACTAAAAATTATGACAAAAGGAAGGAATTGCAAGTAAAAACCTTTATTTATTTTTGAAATTTTTGAATTTTCTCATTTTTTTGGATTTTCAAATTTCTATTGTTTTTGAATTTTTCAAATTTAACACAAAACACAAAAATCAAACAAAAAAACACATCAAAAAATCAAACAAATAGCACATAAGCTAACCCCTCCCCCCAACTTAAAGCGATGTTATGCCCTCATAGCATTAGGAACAAAGCGAAGAGAAGAAAGTGCGCGAATGTACCATCCAAGGGGAATGTCAACCCCTAAATACCTCGACCAAGTTGGAGGATTTTATGTCAATGTCTTGCTCCAGCCAGATTAGATGCTTCCAGGGTTCACTCCTTCGGTTCTACCAACTCGGAACCATAGCTAGTCACACAGGACCATATCCAAAGCTTTATCGGACTAACAACCGCGGCACTTAGCCGCACCCATGCTTAGGACTCCTGAATGCCTCACTCACTCCGGCTTTAGACCCAATCCACCAAGGCTGGTGTGGTAGCATATAAACCCTGCAGAAGACTTAAGAGAACGACCTTCCACAAAACAATTGACATTAGAACTACCGGCCCGTGTTATCCGGCTTTAAACCAAACAAAAATGAAAAGACAGAACATAAAGAAAACACAAAGAACAAATGAAAACATGCAACACATAATGAAATGCACCACCCGATCATCACGCGATCACACGAGTCATACTTTTCTTCCCATTCCCTACCGGTGGGGTAAGAAATGGGTGGCTATACTAGACCGTTGAAAATGTGTTATGCTAGCGCCCGTAATAAAATCTATCGCTCGACCTCGCCAAACACTTAAGTCCAGCGTCCCCTAGGATCAAAAACAAGCAAGGAAAAGATACAACCTAGCGTGCACTCCAGGCAATAACAAACCTCACTCACAGACCTAAGCTGCCTCCGATTAGGGGCAATCGCGGAGTGCATGGATCATTAACGATAGACTATTACAAAGAAGAACTAAAGAAAGCCCTTGTTACACTAGCACATTAGTGTTATCTTTTACATTTGAGGTGTCTCCAAGATTTTATTCGATGCAAAACAAAAAACAAAACATAACCAAAACTAAACAAAACATGCAAAGCTAAGCAAAAGAGAACAAAGAAAGAAAAAACGAACAACACAGAACATGCATAACTAAACAAAAGATGCGAAGCAAGAAAGGAAAAACAAATATGCCATTAAAAGAGAATGAAAAATTAGAGAGAAAAAGAAAGAGAGGGTTCAGCCACACGTGGGCTACGAACATTTAGCACGCCATTAAGAACTATTAGAAGAAACAGAGCACTCCATGCTACATTCTTTGCCAAAAATTGAACTCGACCATGCCATAAGATAAGGTACTTTGAGTAAAGCAATTGCCGAATTCGTTTTAAAAACTTAAATTCCACCAAGTGTATAGCCCAACCAAAATCAATTTTCAAGTTGTTGACACAATTTACTACAAGAGGACTGTAAGCCAAATCAACATTATCAACACCAAGAAAATCAATTAGTTCTATGATTGGCAACTTCTCAAGAATAGGCCCACATGCATCTTGCTTTTCTATCAGAGAGTATAGAGAAATCTACCTCAGCATCCATTTCTTTAGCAGTGAGAAGATCAAGACATGGGGGACTTGAAGGGACAATTGCAGCTTCCATAGGCTTCAACTCTTCAAAGATTGGTTCATAAGCATCTGGTTTAGCCAACAACGAATACAAATAATCCACTTCGGCATCCATTTCCTTAGCGGTGAGAGGTTTTGCCAATGGATCTTCATAGTACACGCCCGGTGTTTCAAGCATGTCCATCTCGTGAGCAAAGAGTAAGTCCTCCGGGGAAGGATCAAGATACGAGAGATCAGAAGAGACAACTTCAGCTGTGAGACATTTCTCCCCCGGATCAACACAAAGAGGATAATCCACAAGAGGAGATCTTTGGATCTCAGTTTCACCAATAGGCTCATCACTCCATGTAGATTCTGAGGAGCTGTCACAATCTATACCAACAGTTTCAAAAAAGATATGCGGCCGAATTTCCTCTTCCATGGCATCCAAGTTGGAATCCTCAAAATGTTTGTTAAAAGCCCAAATTTGTAAAGTTTCGGCCAAACGATCAAAGAAATCCAAGGCTTGAGCGGGTTCTTTATCAAAAAGTTTTCCATTGCACATCATGTCTATGAAATCTTGACTCTTTTGAGAAAGACCATTATAAAAATAGTTAGCAATTTGAAAGTTTTCATAGCCATGATGCGGGATTGTATTGAGCAAATTCTTGAATCTTCCCCAACATGCATAAAATGATTCATTCTCTTTTTCAGCAAAAGTTCGAATTTGTTGCTTAAGAGCCCATGTATAATATATGGGAAAGAACCTTTTTAGAAATTCCTTTTGCAAATCAATCCAAGTCCGCACAAATTGAGGGTTTAAAGAATTGAGCCAAGCTTTGGCACTATCCCTTAAAGAGAGCGCAAAATAATTCATTCGTACAGACTCAAATTTCACAAGGGTACCAACTTTTTCCTCGAAAGCCCTAATATGAGAAGAAGGGTTTTCGTGATCCATGCCATGGAAGTGGGGAAGCCAATTGGAAAAGCGCATTTGACCTCTGAGAACATTGGAATCATGAGTGGCTATGCAAGGGGGTGTGAACGTGTGTGCAAGATAACGTAACTCCTGCATAGTGCTCGAAAGTATTTCCTCAGGTGTTGCTGCCATTCTATTCTAATGATAAAAACATAAAATAAACAGACATACACAAACCAATACTACCAACTAACTACCAACAAACTATCAGACTGGAGGGGCTATGCCGCCACCTCAACTCAGCAACAGAAAATGCGAGGGGTTATGCCACCACCTCGGCTAAGCAATGCAATCAAATAAAGTAAATTAACTAACTATACTAACTAAGAACAAACTCAATATTTAGCCTGGCTTCGTTACACCTCAAGTTTGACAACAAGGTCAGGTTAGAGGTATCCACCAAACTAAATACAAGCAACTAACACGTAAACTACTATACTACTACTAAGAGACGAAAGCGGGATACTTACAGTGGTTTGTCGAACCTCCAAGAAAGCCATAATAAGAAATCCCCGGCAACGGCGCCAAAAATGCTTCGTTTGCTTCCGTGTAGAAGAATATTACCCCAAGCGTAGGGCTTAATACGTCAATTGAAGCATAATAATCCGGAAGACCGGGATCGTACCCAAGGGAATAATTATATGGCTTGGATGGATTTGTAGATGAAGCAAGGCTTTCGGCTATTAGGTAGCCAACCGAGTTTTACTTTGAACGGTGGAAATTTAAAAGGCTAAATTGAAAACGAATAAACTAAGGAAAGGAAAGGCTAGGTCTAGGAATCACTAGCCCTCATGACTCGGGCTAAATCACATTTCTCACCAATTCACGCGATTTAAAGTACACAATTATAGGTACCTAAACCGGGAAATAGGGATGGTTTGAAAATCAAGCTAGCTCTAGAACTCATTTGGTAAACACCTCGAGCGACAGAGCTCTAAGCATCACGTGTGGTGAGTAGTCGATGCTCCCACCTACACGTGATCAAAGAGGTTAACACCTCGGTAATTTACCAAACAAATCCGAACCCCACATCAATTTTCAAATCCAAAGATTAAAACTTTATTGGTGAAAAATGCAATTTTTACTCAAGTCATGGAATGCTAATCATCCCATGACCTAACCCTTGAAACTACTCACACATATCTAGAGAGATAAGAGCAAGCAAAAATCTACTTAACATAATTGAAATGCAAGACTAGAAGAAAATTAGCTTAAACAATAGATCGGGAGATAAGAAACAACTTTAATTAAAGCAAGTGTAGCAAAAGACAACTAATAAAGGCTGGAAATTAAGAATTAAGTGCTGAAAATGAAGAACAAGGCAAGAACAATTCAAAAGCTGAAAAGTAATCTAAGCTAGATCTAAAATTATGGGTACATTTCTGTCCAAATCGTGCAATAATGACATAACGGGGTATTTATACCGCCCCTGTTTTGCGCACGGAATATCCCCAAAGATGCTTCAAAGATTCTGCTCCGAAGGCCCTCGGTACCGATTGGATGAATTGGGTTCTACCGATGCCGAGATGCTTATGGCTGGCATTGAAACCTTGCTAATGCCTTCGGTACCGATTGGAAATATCTTGCTCGATCGATACCGAGCTTCTTATCTTCAGCACTTCAGCTTCATACCTCCCAGCAGCTTCCACAGCACCCAACAGCTTTCACAGGATCTTATTTTCATTCTCTAAAGTTAAGTAAAGATTGCATTTTAAACATTTCTTTTACCTTTTCTTTACTTTAATTTATTTAATGAAAATAAGGAAGTACCACCCATTTGGAAACAATGGCATTACCAGAATTTTGAGATTTCAATCCAATCAAAATGTTGACCCCCAGCTTTTAGTGCAAAACAGAAAACAGCACACTTTTCTATCGAATAAATGGCTCAAAACATGACCTTAATCTTTGAATAAAACCTTGCAATTTTGAAATTGCTCTTAGAAAAATTCAATGATCAATTACCGCCATTTTTATCTCGAAAATCGATACTTTTTCGAAAAGTGATTTTTCCATACTTAGACAGATTTTCAGGGGCCGATAGGGTCTTCATTGGTTACTCGGGTACTTGGACGCACTCGGACCTTCCATGACATCAAAACATGTCTTGTTCGCATGATTTACCTGAAAACACTAAAAATAAATCTTACGAGTAAAAGCAGATAAAGATAACTAATGAACAATTAAATTAAACTAAACCTAGACACTAGCGCACCCTTTCATTACATTTTCGGGTGCTTATCAGCGGCCCTTTTGGAAAATAGCGCGGCGAAACGCTTCGATTCTGAGTCGCCACTCAGGTTTTAGCGGAACAATACCCAAGGAACCGAACTCGAGAACGTTTGCTACGTTTTGCTTTGATTTGAAAAATGTTTGATTTGATTTGAGAAGGCGTAGACTGGTCCGTCGTCACCTTCGATATCTGAGGTTCGGGAGCCAGGTTAGCACCCCTCTCGCCCGATCCGGAGATCGGTCTCTACTCGGGCATTTTACTAAAATGTTTGCATTTTTCTCTCATTTGATCATTTTTGGCCAGTTAGGGCGGGGGAACAGTTAATAGGGATTAAAGCTGTAACAAGTTGCAGTTTATATGACAAAATGTTTATGGATGATAACTTGCTTGCTTGAATTGAAGTAAACGTAAGAACATAGATTGAGAACAAGCGCTGCCAGAAGCTCAATGGGATGATGTACGCTGCCCGTCGGGTGCGTGAGCAGGCGACGTGCTGGCACGCCATGGGCAAAGCCACGGCACGCCAGCATACCCTGCGCACGCCACTTTCAGGCTGGCGTACACTACCACATCAATTTCTTACAGCTCCTACTCTCAACCCTCTGGGCTCTGGAAGGGACCAGTGCACACCCAGGGCAAACCACGCAGTCTATAATATTGATTATACACAAATACAGACATAAGGGATGGCCAGTAGCCAGGGAAATAGCAAGACAGACCCCATAAACAGAGTGGGGAGAAACCAGAGGCCAGGATTGAGCTAGGATGTAAGGGCCAGGCACTGGACTTCAAGAAACATGCCGTACGCCACCTTTTGGGCGTCGTACGCCAGGTTATTATGTGAAACAGTGTTTGGCTTTACATCATCTGGGTTCTGGAACATGACCAGACATGCCCCAGAGGCCTTGATAATAAAGAAAACACAAGTATTGAAAGGTACGCTTGAACAGTTCTAAAATACAGAAAGCAGTAGACTGGTTTTTAGCATGCTGTAAGGTGATGACATAAAGAAAATAAGCAATAAATGAGCCCTACATGATCCCCACGCCGACTGCGCACGTACAGCCAAAGGTGGCGTACGGCTATGGTAAGCTGGCGTGCGCCATGTATTGACTTCTACGACTGATTTATTTTACCAGAAAGGGACCTGGACTAGTATCAGTTACTAGCCAGAACCCTTCTGGTTCCCTTCAGAACTTGAAAACAGAATGCAGCACAAAGGTGGTATACCTTTGGTGCAAGAGAGAAAGGATGGTGATGAGCTTGTGGCCGAAGATGGGGGCTGTGTAAACAGTTGATCAGTAGAGAGGGAGGGTGTGAGACTGCTCTATATCTCACTCTTGCAAGAAGAGAGCAAGAACAAGAGAGAAGAGAGGAAGAAAGGCTTAGAGAGTTAATGTGCTTAACCCCTTGCAAATGAATGCAAGGGGGGTATTTATGGTGGAGAGAGGAGCTGAAACCAGGGTTGGCCAGCTGGGTTGAGGGGTGGTTAGGGCTGGTTGGGTTGAGTGAGTAGCCTCCCATGCATTAAATGCATGGGGGCTAGGTGTAGGAGAGAGTAAGGGACGGCCCAGCAGGAGATAATCATTGGGAGCACTGTTCCCTGTACTTCGGAGCCGTAAAAGCTTCGGTCGCGTGCTGTAAAAGCGGTGATTTGATCGGTCAAGACCCTCCGTACGCCACCTGTGACCTACCGTGCGCCAGGTCAAACTCAGTCAACGGTCGATGATCGACACGTGGCAAGTACCTGGCGCACGCCAACGAGAAGGTGGCGTAAGCAAGATATGGCTCTGCTGAGGTTCATTTGGCTCGAGGTTTGAAGGGTTTGAAAGGGCTTGAAATGGTTTGAAAGAGGAGGGTTCAATGCCCAAAGCTCAAATCCTTCCATCGACTCTGAACTGTTCTCAACCGTTTATCGTCATTGGGTCAATAAAGGAAGTAACTAAACTGGACAGTCAGAATGGGGTGTCTACAGTATCTTTTTCCTTTTATATTGGGCAAGACCAGTTTACTTGAAAATTAGCCAATATTGAATGAAAAGTATTTCATTATGGTAATTTTATCATGGAAACTTTAAACATGGTTACTTTATCATGCATGGTCAACCAGCTTAATCAATTCTTGCATAATATTGACAACTGACCATGAAAAATTGGCCTTAAACCTTTTTTGTTGCAAAATAATCCATGTTGCATGACATAGGTTTGACCAATACCAGTTTTGATTGTAAATTATCCATCTTTCATAGATTATATAGTCTTGTGTGGTCATGACACCTTGATGAACAGTCACGAAATTTACCCCGCTTTTTTTTGATGTAATGGTTTCTCCAACTTTATTTCAGAGGTTACGCCTCGTAATGTGGAAGGGGGAGCTAGGTTGAAACAAAGAGAAATGGATCTAGATGATGCAATAGCTGAGGATACGCCACCTTCGAAGATAGCAAAGAATAGTTTAAAATGTATGAAAGCACAAGAAAATCATGATGTGGAAGGGTCCTCGAAGCCACAGGCAGATGATGTCGCCTGAGATGGAAATAACACTAAAACCTATTTCATGGTAAATGTTACAAATAAATTACCATGAAACTAACACCATCATAACTGCAATTACATGGACAATGGCCATTAGCGTACCTTACTGTGGAAAAGAGGACGGAAAGGACAAAAAGGATGAAGAAACACAATCGTTTGGATTAAGGTAAGAGTAAATGACAAAACGTGGGACCTTAAATAACGGGAAAAACTTGTGTTATCATCCGAAAATAATGGAACTGAGGAATCAGTGGGATTTGTTGGAAATTTGAAATTTTAAAAATAATCATCTCTTCCTTCTCTTTATTGTATCTCATTTTTGAAACAGTTTTCATCCATAGATTTAGGAAGTGGTTTTTCATCCGTCCCTCTCTCTCTCATATGTTTAATATCTATGTTTAAAATATAATAAAGGGTAATAATGGTATTTTACATATTGCAAGGATGAAAATATAAGTATGAAAAAAGGGAGGGATGAATTCTTACATAACATGGATAAATAGGATGAATATTTAAATATTCCTTTAATTATCTCGTGGACTTACACAATTAATGTAGTGTACTGGGTTTGGACTTTGTAATTCATACATGGTATCGATCGATTGCACAAATTAATCAAAGTAGGAATGCACAAATTTTTACATAATTATGGAAGCGTTTTGTTTATAATTGCCCAACATGGTATCGCCATTGGTGTGAACCGGGAGATGGTGTTGTGCGGGGTACATATTGTGCATCATTCGAGCTGTACATTCGATAATTTAGATATTGGTTCAGATCTCATCTCAACAATGAACGACTATGATGGTCGGATGATGGAGATGAGATCTTGTCTCTCTCGAGAGCATTTGTAAAAAACAATAAATATTTCTCTATCTTTTTTTATCATTATAATTGTAAGCGATAGAATAATACAAGCTTTATTCAAATGACGATCTACACCAACTAACCTACTTATATAGTAGATGGTCGACGTTGTCATTTATATTACTCACAACTCCCACATGTTTCCGATGTGGGATTCTTAACAAAGTGGGTTCTCACATAAATCACATTGACCCAATTGAAATCCGTCAAGGAAAGAAATACTAGAACAAACAACTCCCTTTCAGGGAAGTAAATAACGGACTTGATTAACCCACCCCCACCCCCGCCACCCCCCACAAAGAAAAGAAATTAAAATGAAGGTAAAAAAAATACTATTCATTAATAAAGGAGTCTGAATTTTTATAAAATTATCCGAGGACAAAATATGGTGTTGTTAAAACCCATAAATTTTGCATAAAATTCTAGAAAAATATTTACTGGAGGTACATCGATCACGGAAGAGTGAACAAAAGAAAAGTGAGCTAGTACTATAGTATTTCGTTATTACTCCTAATTGTTGTACCTTGCACTAGCTAGAACTCTGGTATTTTTTCTTATATAATATAATATAAATTTTAGAGCTAGAAGCCTAGAAATCTAGTATTGGATGCAAATTAAAGTAAAAGCAGACAATTGGTGGTCAACGAGAATTTATGTAGGTGAAATGATTTTCGCATTCTCTTGTTTTTTTTTTTTGGCTTTAATTCACGAGAAATTAAAAAATGGATGTAGAAGAAAAGACAAGTTAGTAATTTTACATGCATAATGACAAAAAATAAAGTGTACAAGATAAGGAAAGTGTGAAAATCATTTCCCAACCTAGAAATAGAAAACAACTTTTGCATTGATATTTCATCACTCTCAACAAATGAAAATAATAAAACTTACGAACAAGGGCAGACCTACCATGGATCCGGCTCGGAAATTATTTCTTCACCATCCCACCTCCGATTCCCGAACCCAGCATCTGCCCGCATCTAGGGCTACAAACATGGCGAGCTGAGCTGAACTTTATTATATTCGAGCTCAGCTCATTTATCAAACAAGCTAAAAACTCGAGCTCAAGCTTGGCTTAACTATAAACGAGTTGAGCCCAAATTTTTTTTTTAAACAGAGTTGAGCCCAATTCATTTACACTTAACAAGCTTCTATAAACGAACCGAGCTTATTTTTTCGAGTCAAGTTTTAGAGTGTTAAATCCGGATCGTTTACAAAATGAGTCCAAAACTCGAGTTTGAGCTCAACTCAATTATTGAATGAGTCAAGCCTCAAGTCAAGCTGAATCTCTCAGGCTTCATTTCGGAACCAAAAAAAAAGTCCTTATTTTTTAAGAAGGCAATTTCAAGCTCAAAATTTATGAGTTTATTGAAATATAAAAATATGCATTATAGATAGATCTTGTTTGAAAGATCTCTATTAGATCTTTTATACGATGCAAAAAAAAATTAAAAATTATTTTTATTTACTTTATTTTTAAGTTTAAAAATATAAAATAAACTGCTTAATTTTTTAAGATGATTTCTGTTACGGGGCCTCAATCCCTAACGAGCCGAGCCTCGTTCATTTGCAGCGCTACCCGCGAGATTTCCAACCAACATTTATTTATTTTTTGATTTCCTACAAACATTCGCTGTGCATCAGTCTCCCTTCGGTTGGAGTCGTTGCTGACTTTTCCCCCGGGAGCTGGGATAATAAATGGAGACAGTGAGGAAATTCTCCATCTGAATGCAGAAGAAGAGGGAAGTTTCTTCTTCTTCTTGTTAAACCTCTTCCCCCAAGGAGGACGAGGCGACGGAAACTGATATACATATTAACATGTATATATAAACAAAGACCCAACGCCATGGATTCAGCTCCATCAACCATAAACGATGGGTTGGTCGCCGTCGATCCTTTCTTGGTTGAGGCTCTTCAAAACCCTTGTCATCGTCTCACCAGTGAGTCCTCCTTTTTTGCTGTTTTCAATTTCGCCCTAATTTCTCCTATCATAGCTCCTTTGTTTTTTGTTTTTTTTGGCATGTATCTGAAATTTCGGTCATCTGTTACTTCCTAGACTTTTGAATTTGGGTTTTTTGTTTTCTATATTTTATTCGATGTGGGACGGGTAATACAGGTAGTTTGGACTGGTTGTATAGGTTGGTATGGATTAGGGTTAGGGTTTTGGAGGGCAATGAAGTTGGGGTTGACATTCTCAGAGCAAGTCAACCCATGTGGCAAATCCTGTGATCGAAAAATGGGATGAGTTTAATTCAACAATATGGATTTGAGATTGTGCTTAAATGTCACCAAACCGACGCCAAACCGGTGCAGCGATATTGCTACCTTTATTGGCTTTTTGACACTGTAGCAAGCTGGAAAAAAATGACTTTGGCAATGCCATTTTGGCACCAATGGGTGGAGTTGCTCTGGGACCAATAACTAGTTCAGGTCCAAACGGATATGTAAGCAACATTTGCAGGTTTTGAACTTTTAGATGGGTATTCTTTTTCAAATATCAAGCCGTTGTGGTTGTATGTCTTTAGCTGAATCGTAGAGCTTTTGGTATCTGGAACTTAGGAATTGGGATACCTAGTAGGTTATATGGTAGTTAGTTAAAAAATATTTATGTGCTTATGGATATTTAATGTGTAGTTATTTATCTTATCTATGTGTTCGTTTATGTTAGTTCTGCGAATGGAACTTGATGTTCAGAAGTTTCTGAAGAATTCCGACCAGCAGCAGTTCGAGTTCCAACATTTCCCCACCTCATACCTTCGTCTTGCGGCACACCGTGTTGCTCAACATTATGGTCTGCAGACTATGGTTCAGGATAATGTCTTAGATGGTCTGGGTACTAGAATTGTGGTTAAGAAATTGGCAGATAGCAGATACCCTGCAACCTGTTTATCTGAAATACCTGGTAAACAGTTGGAAAATGATAAACATGAACCGATTAAAATTGTCATGAGGCCCAGGCCTAGTAAAATTCTCTCAGAGCAAGCCAGTGGAGAAGGAATCAAAGGAAATTCTGCAAGGACTGTGGAGGAGAGGAAGGAAGAGTATGACAAGGCAAGAGCTCGAATCTTCAATGGGTCTAGTTTACCTTTGTCAGAAGGTTTCATGCTTCAGGTTCCATTAGGTACAAAGAATACATGTTTGAGTGGAGATGAGAATGGAGGCTGCAAGAATTCCATGATCGATACAGAGAAAAACCCCAGCTTCAGGGACAGTGGCACTTTTTCCCAGGTTGCTGTTTTTAGAGACAAGGAGAAGGATCGTACTGACCCAGATTATGATCGAAGTTATACAAGGTATGTGTTCCTTTATTTAGTTTGAATGCACAAATTATTGGGTTGGTAACTTGCTTGGCATCCCCATTGGCTGGACATCCTCAATCGACTTTCTCTTATAACTCTAAGTGTAAAAAGTGATGTATTTGTCCCAAAGAAAGGATATTAGTGGTCGAGGTTAGGGAAAGCATCCACAATAGAAATGGAATTCTTTGTTATGAAACTAGCATAGCATCTCATATATACAAGAGTTTACATTTTTGTTCACTATCTGTTTCAGATATGGGGTTGGGCTTTGGATCCCTTTCAGAGCAGGTCTATCCTATTTATCAGCTTGCTTGAGTAACAAAATTTTATGGTTTTTCTGTGTGCTATGTTTCTGATTTATTTGGTTTAAAACTTAAACATCTTCTACCAAGTTACTTGTCCTAGTGATGTCATGGGCAGTCAGTTGTTTTGGCAATAGTTGGAAATGACAAATAATGTTATAGCCATTTTCTGTACATTACACGTAACCTACGGATATTATCTAGTAAAATGTTTCTTTTCTAAAGTTTTTCCAAATTGGAAATTGGGAAATGAATGGGATTTGCGTTTGGTCGATGAATTTCAATCAGGCTAGGTGAGACTTTGTGATTCCATATTTCATTGTTAGGGGTTGAGCTTCATATAATGTTGCATCTGTCCATTGGCACTCGTAGTGAATCCCTAACTAGGAATGAGTGTGAGGAAAAGTGGTCCCATCAGCCTAGCTTATTTGTTGTTTAATTGATGCAGGTATGCGAAGACTATGAATTATGAAAGCTTTAAGTTGGTGCCCTTCAATATGCAAAATTTTCAAGCTCCTGTGCAGTACTGCAACGGTTTTCCTCAGTTAGGTCAGATGCAAAGAAAGCAAGCTTCCATAAGCTATAGGACACCTGTCATGAGGCCTTTCTCTGTGACTGGATTAAATCAGACATCTGGGGATGCCGTCTATATGCAGTGGCCTACTTCTGCTATGATGTATGCTCAGTCTAATGATCAGTTCATGCATGATGTTTTTCAGGTAAAATATGTTGGTTCTTTTTTTTTTTTTTTACAATCGTCATACATCAGCGGGGGTTAGTGGGAGGTGTTAGAGTTAGCACAGGGAGTCCAGAAGCTATCCATAGCTTGGGACCCCAGGGTATTGCCCCAGCAGGGGTCGAACCCAGGACCTCCCCCTTAGGGGAGAGATGACAAACCAACTGCGCTGGGCAGTGGTTGTCAAATATGTTGTTCATAGACTCCCAATTTATTGCACCTTCTTCCTTGCCCAAGACTATCTAATATATTGTGCATGTTAAGCACCCGATCATCCATGCTAATCATGGGATTTAACAAAATCAGTTCTTCAAATGTGTGCTTCTGTCGAAATTGGTATCTTATGGCACAGAGAGTACATGCTAGATGGCTTAACCCCCATTATAGCTAGGAGCTGGTATGTCTAAACTCTAGAATCTGAACATGTTTTGAGTCCATGCTGTGGCCTTGATGTTTCTAGTTCAGTACGGGTAAAAAGCTACATCTTGCTCATGCGAATGCATTATGGTTTAAATATTGTCCCATAGCTAATTACATTTAAAAAGATGTGCTCGAATGCGTTATTAATCAATGGAATTTAGCTGATGGTAGGGGTTTTTAGCTGTCTCTTAGTGTGCCTTGAGCTGCTGTTACTGTTGCTGCTTCTTTTGTTGTCAGTGAATTCTAATTGTGGAAATTAGAGGCAGAAATGAGTTGGTTGAGGGGAAGATGGTAGGAAAAGATGGTGTGGGGAGGTAAGATATACCCGCAGAATAAGAAATGGTTGAAGGAGAGCCCCTTTGCATGCGTATGGAACCCTTTTATGAGATAACTAAGGGAACAGCTCAATTGAGCACGACTTCCTTTTGCCTGGGTTGAAGGTAGTTCAACCCCTTTGGTTTGACAATTCGAAGGTTTCTCATCAGAAGCCTCAGGGGCAATAGTGGGTAGCAATGTTTTCAAATTGGGATACGTATCGTGTATCATTTTTCGATTGTATAGTTCGTATGGAGATATGTAGTGTATCTTGAGATACGTTTGTTGGAAGAGTAGAAGTTTCTATTGTGTAGTTGGACAATATTTTTGGAAAAGGGAGAGTACTAAAGACAAGAGTGAGGAAGGAGAGTATTTGTATTATACTTGAACTCAAACTTTTTTTTGACTTGCTACAAAATGGTTAGAACTCATCGCTATTTGTACTACTCCATGGAAGACTCTAGTACAAATATATTTTCATACAAAATAAACTTTTAGGTAATTCTAGAATTACATGTGTGACTAGAATTACACATGTGACTAATTCTCACAAAAAAAACTTGAGATATTTCACAAGGATATTCTAGAGCTAGATATTTTAGAGTTTCTGAAAACTAGATATTTATATCTTTTTTGATAATATCTATCATATTTGGGTTTTATCAATTAGAGCTTTGTCAAAATACTAAATTTAGTTTATGTTTCAACAACGTTAATCATAATTAAAATATAATTTAGAATTAGATACACCTAATAACACCAACAAACCATGCTTACATTTAAAAAAAATTTAAGATGCAAAATTTCAAGTCTCTCAACTAGGGCTTATTACATTAAGGCTTTATGTTCCTTTTGTTAGGAAAAGAAAAGTAAGACAAAATACAATCAAAGTATGGTTCTTTCTTTTATACAAGACCTACATTGAGGTTGAATTTCTATCGAAGGGTTTGAAAGATGCCATAATTAGATCAAACGGCTTAGATTAATGCATTTGGGGTTCCACTTCTTGAAATAAGGTCCGACTTTTTCGAATAAGTAATCATAGGATACGTACAGAATTATGATACGCGTATAAATCGTATGTGTTCATATCGTAGGATTTTTATACAAAAAGATACATGATGGGATATGTATCGTTTTCAGAAGGAGATGATACAAATTGTAAGATACGTATCGTGTATCGTAGGTTTTTGACAACTATGGTCGGTGGGTACAATAAGTCAATAAGCCCCGAGGGCTATATCAAGAGAGCTGCAGAGGAGCTTCGGCACAGGTATGTCATTGCTTCCAAGGTGCCACATCATGGCCTCTCCCTGGTCAAAACGGGCATGTTTGCATGCATGTGGTACAGTGACGCATCAGTTTTTTAAAATAACTTTTTATCTCTGCAAACATATGTTGTAACCACTAAATATTTGGTGAGGACTTCTATCAAATGCATAATCGGCCGATGAAGTAATGTGTATATGCATACACATGTTTTACATAAAACTTTTGGGCCAGTACTTTTGCAGTTATTAGTATTTTATCTTGGAATAGCTTTTAAAGCTTATAAAAATCACCCTGCCGAGTATCCATGTGTGTCCCTGGCGTATCCCATCGTAAAACAATTAAAATTTAATGGACACGCCACGTGGCATGTCCCACCATATGTTTCCCCTCATGTCTCCACTCTCCAGCATATTGCATGTCTCTAAAGTCTCCGACAGCGACGGGGATTCGACAATCTCTAAGAGTGTTGGTGCTTCATAGCCTAGAGGTAAGCCGCATCAATTTGAGACATGTGGCTGTTAGGAGGGGAGGCTGAGTGGATCCTCGCGGATGGTGATTTGGCAGGCATGCACTTGTAGCCCCTTTGGCCTAGCTCGAGGTAGGGAGGCATGTAGAGATAATGTGACTAGTTCAACTGTGGTGGGCTGACAAATGGTCTAATCATGTAGGGCAGGCATACAAGGAGGTAATCTGGGCTTGCCTCATGGCTGTGTGTACAGTTGCACGTGCATTAGTGACATTCCCATCTCTTTATCTGTAGTTATGAATTTTAGAAAGAATATACAAGTTACACATTGGCGGCTGCAAGATTCTAACCTTGGGGGCGCAAATTTATATGGGGGTTGGGATACCAAAATTTTCGTAACAATTTAAGCGGCGAACTTAAAACTGTGAAACAATTTACAAGGAACACTGGTCTAATGGTAGCATTTTGGTGGGGTGGTTGTCCCTGCCAGCCCCAACCCTCCCAGTTCATCCCTCATAAGCTGTCCCCATTGTCAATAATGCCAACAGCATTATGTTTATGTTATGGGGATCTGATATTTTGCACTATCTACATATGAGAAATGGTCAGATTTTGGATGTTGTGCAGTTGGAGATGGTCATGGATAAGATTACTCATGGAAGTTTGAACCTGGTGTGTTTACCTTATGGCTTAACCAAGGTTTCCGAGGGAATTTACCTCAAGGCTTAGCCAAGGTTTCCTGACGGAATGCATCCTTGAAAGATTGGTAGCTGGAAACGCTGTTTAACATTCGGCTGGTAGCATACTGATCTGGTTATGTTTTTGATAGGGTACTTTATTATGCATCCTTCATTGCACTGCTTTCTTCAATTTGGCAGTCAGCCGCAATTTCACTTCTTATTAAATCTTTTCCGGCCATTGGAGCCTAGACCACTTTGGGCATTCTGATCTCCTTGTGTATCATCTTTTGCAAAAAAATGGGTTCCCTCAGAACTAACTTCACTTTATTTGACTGGTTGTGCAGGCACCCTACTGGCAGCAGACTTTGAGTTTTGATTACTCCCAAAACCATTAATGGGCAATTAGCAGAGAAAATTCATGTGTAAACTGATTCCAGTTCTCCTCACTTACAATTGGTGTTATGAATATCGTTGTTCAAGGACTTCTCTTAAACTCTGCTGTTCCAAATTCATTTCTTTGATATCTTTTCTTGGTTATGGTAATGTTAAGCTGTGACAAATTATTATTATTTTTGGTCGCTAGATTTATATACGGATGCTTTTTTTGTTAAGCGAAAAGGTTGGAGGAGGGGGAAACTTGGTGCAACACCCTTTTATCCTCATCTGGGCACATCCAAAAGCGCTCTACACCCACCGTGGATCCCAGAAAGGGCCAAGAAACCATAGCAACTAATGCCCGGCCCAAGCCAAGCATCCTGTAGGCAGGAAATGAAATATGGCGGAACCAGACAAATAGTCCGAACTGAATCTGTTACTATCTAACAGTACTAGTACAACAAATAAAGTAAAAGTATGTTGACAAGCTTGAAACCACGACGACAAAAAAAAAAAAACTAAAATCCGAACTAAAATCCTGGAGCCGCCTGGCAGCAAAGATACTCCATCTCTCCAGCAAAGATACTCCATCTTAATCCATATCACCCAAAAGTTGCAGTATGTTAGTAGTGTAACTAGTGTTGGGCTAAGTGAAACTTAAAATAGGAGCTATTGTAAGATGGGCTCGTCATCAAATTGCGTCATCATCAAGCAAGCACAAGCAGATGCATTTTATATATTCTTGATAAGTACCTATATTATTTTATTTGTAATTCCTATCTAACCCATTCAATATCTCCTAGTATTTTATTTGTATCCTATCTTTCATGGACATTTGTTCCAATGAATCCAATTCCGAAAATAGGACTTTGCGAGCAAATTGTAGCTCGGCCCAGTTCGTCGGTAAACGAGTCAAGCTTGAGCTCGTGTTTTTAATAAATGTGCCGATCTTGAATTAGTTGTAACTTAGCTCGTTTATAAAAGCTCGACTCGTTTGTAAAGACTTATTTAGCCAATGAACCGATCTCGAACACCTCGATACTAAAAGAGCCGAGCTCGATTGACCTCGATCATTTAGGCTCGACTCGAGCTAGTTTTGAACGAGCTGAGTTCAAGCACTTTAAAACTTGGCTCGATTCAACTCAGCTCGTTTGCTGCCCTACCCAGACATTGCCTCCTACCTAACACAAGTTTGGTACTATTTGGTACTCCTATGTGTCAGAAGAAATTCAAGCACATGGGGTAGGATAGAAAATGTGCAAATTACACAGAAGAAAACTGAGATAATGCCCTGGAAAACATCACTTCCAGCTGGATGTATATAATTTATTGCGGCTAATGATATTTCTGATCTACCCAACTATGGATAACGGACCAGATAAAACAAAAAGGGTAAATTGAGTAGGAGGACATACTACAATAGTTTTTATCATGATAAGGACATAAATATTTTCCTCTAAAGTTTAAAGGACATTATGTCCAAGATTTACAAATAGCCCCCCCAAAGTTGACCGGCGTTGACCGGCGTTGACTAATGTTGACCGGTGTTGACCGAGGTTGACCGGCGTTGACTGGCGTTGACCGGCGTTGACTATCGTTGACCGGCGTTGACCATCGTTGACCGGCGTTGACCAAAGTTGACAGGCGTTGAAAGTGCCTAAAACCCTAGGGTACCCTATGAAAGTGCCTAAAATCTTAGGGTACCCTATATATGAAAGTGCCTAAAACCCTAACGTACCCTATGAAAGTGCCTAAACCGCTAAAACCCTATAATAGAAAAATGAACCCTAAAACCCTATAAAAATGCCTAAAACCGTAGGGTACCTTATGAAAGTGCCTAAAATTTTAGGGTACCCTATATATGAAAGTGCCTAAAACCCTAAGGTACCCTATGAAAGTGCCTAAACCGCTAAAATCCTATAATAGGAAAATGAACCCTAAAACCCTATAAAAGTGCCTAAAACCTTAGGGTACCCTATGAAAGTGTCTAAAATCCTAGGGTACCCTATGAAAGTACAACAAAATCGAAAAACACAAAAAAAGACATATTTTGTGTTAGCCAAACAAGGCCCTTATCTCATTTAAAATCATTTAAATGAAAAAAGACATTTTTTGTGTTAGCCAAACAAGGCCCTTGTCTCATTAAAGGCAATTTGGTCTTTTCACGGACCTTAAACTCTAAAATATTTTCATTAATGGACTTTACACATCACTGAAACTTAAGCTGGACTAAATCTACTTTGGCACCTCTTCTTTTGGACTTTAGACTAATTTGCTGAAACAAAAACTACTGATAATGGAGGGGATTTGGTATTTAAATTCCTTGTAATATTAGCATATGAAATTGTGCATTAATAATCCAGAGGCATGTATCTTAGTGGCTCTTAGTGTCTACCCAATCAGTTCGAACCTAGAACTTCTCAAAACCTTTTTTTTTTTTTTTTTTATTCGACGGTCGGAGTGTCCGAATCAAAACCTCATCGGTACAAGGTATTGGAACTAGAAGCCCGATAAAGTTCTAACTCGCGAATATGGGAAACATTGATAGACGAATTCAGTTAAAATCCGAGAATTTCAAAAGCAAGTTGTAATTTGTTATAAATTGCCATATGTGCGAATGCCCCCACCGACTCCTCCCCGATCTTTTTAAGAGCATCTCTAACCCTAAGAGTGTCGGGATTTTTTTGTAGATAACAAGAACTTTGATATTTTGTTGCTTTATTAGATACTTTAATCATTTCAATAGATAGGGAAAAGGTTACGATGCACACTCCTTATTTGGGTATGTATCATATGCACTTTCCAAAATATTATGATTTATAGAGAAAATGTTACGAATCATATTGCTAAAAAGTTACGATTTTAGTATAAAAAGTTACGAATCCTAAATGTTACAAATTGTATTGCTAAAAAGTTACGAGATACACTAAAATATTATGAATCATAATAAAAATGTTACGAATCGTATTGCTGAAAAGTTATGAGTTGAAGAATAAAAGTTACGAAATAAACTAAAATGTTATGAATGAATCATACAATAGGTACATATGGTACACATTTTTAAGGGGTGTGTATCGTAGATTTTTTCCAATAGATAATATAAAAACAGTACATCACATTTTTAGGATTATAGTTGTCTGTCACCACCCATGTTTACAGACACGAAATGATGCATACATGCAAGGTGTATTGTTTGTCCTTTTCCCCCTACTTTTTTTTGTACTCTTTATAAGTACCACTACAAAAAACACCTTCAACTGTACACCCTTTTTTCCAAACAAACCTCTACCACTTGATTTTGGGGACCCGGGGATGCTAACGAGCTGGTGCAGAACGATCAATCCGGCGGTTCATTTCAGCACGAATGGCTCAGATCGAATCTGAATACATACAAATCGCATACAAATCTAAATCTCCTTGATTAAGATTCAAGCAGTAGATTGCCGAGATTATGTCCGGCCGCTCTGCATCGCTCTATATTTTGAGTCCAATTACTGATACATTTTGTCATATAGTGCAGTCTTTCAAATAGTTTTAAAGAATCAAATGGAAATGCCCTAAGCCATGTCCTCTGTTAACAAATACTCCCATCACAAAAACCATTTCCAACCCTCCAGCCATAACTCATAGCTAAATTATGCAGAAGTTTTGCTTCTTGTTTCCAAATCTTACACAAAATTTGGCTCAACCAGCTCAGCATCTCTCTCTCTCTCTCTCACACACACACACACAAATACTAATAGCATTTTGATGGTAGCGTAACAGGACAACCTTAAAAAGTGACTTTAGGAAATTCAGAAACTATTGGAGGGGATGCATGCTATTATGGGTTTGTGTTACAATAATTGCAACAAATATTACTTACTGTAATAAGCAGCAGCAGAGCAGACCAACTTATAATAATTGCATTTTGATGATAAAATAATACTAGTACTAAATATCGTGGTGGGAGACAATCATGGGTAGATTCATAGATCTGTTTGGATGATTCACTAAACAAACAAAGAATTCACTGAACAGGGCAGACCATGCCTGACTGGCAGGTGTTTTTTTTTTTTTTTTTTTTTCTCTAAAAAAAATGGCCCATTCATATGCAAACAAGTAATAATTATTCAGTGTGGGGCACCACAAAAGATTTATTTGGAGTTCACGATAAAGTATATGAACCCTACAGGATTTAGATGTTGGGATGATCTCTGAGGAACAAGATGAGCTCACATCAAAACCCCTTGGCCATCAAATCCCTCCAAACTCTAATTTTTTTTGGGTTACAGAATTTGGCCTACAACGATAATCTGAACCGTTCATCCCGTACTTCTTGTTGATGACAACATTTTTATATCCCTGATAAATGTATAAACAAATTGTATAAAATGTTGAGTGCAAGTTTAAAATTATGTGAACTGTCCATTTTATACAAATTATTCATGTATTTACTGATAATTGATTAAGCTAAATTTTTACACGTGGGTTGTTCTTAGCCAGGACTACGAACTGAACAGTTCGAAATCAAATCATTGTTGTGAGCCCATAACGAGACCTATAAAATTGGGTTTGGAGGGGTTTGGTGGAATAAGTTACGGTGGAGGTGAGTTGATCCACTCACAAACAGCCTTAGTCAGGAAATACACATGCAACTGTACGAGTGCGAGCTTAAATGTGTCATTCGAAAACATTCTAAAATACTAAAATCTACGAGGCGAGGATTGAGATTGTGAGCGAAAAGTTCTACCGGAAGATCATGTGAGCAAGGGAACGCCCAATAATTAATTTCATATAACCCCTCCTCCCCCAAAAGGATTCCAAACAAAAGACAAAAATAATGGGTGTGGTTTTTTTAATTAACCCCAGCGTGGCTGCTGATCCAATAATTCATACCATATAGCCTGGTCTGCCTGGCCTCAACAAGTACAGGCAAGCAAAGCACTCACTCCAAACCAACCAAAGCACATGTGTATGCTACTTGATGCTCTCTTCATTCATTCATTCAAAATGCCAAAGGTGTGTGTGACCTCCCAAACCCACACTCGCTCTATCTGCGAAGGAAGGTGGGGACAACCTTACTCTTTTTTAAGTAAATCGTTATTCAGTCTTGATTCCTCCTACTTCCTTCAGCCACATCCACGAGCAGAAAGGTTGTTTGAGCGGATTTTATATTGATGTTTTTTATGTTGTTGTTCGGACATTTTGGGTCATTTGTACTACTCGGTTATGAATATATGTTTCCGTTTCCTAAAAAAAAAAAGTATTCGGTCCGATAAACTGATTTGTATGAGCATCAATCCCATCCTCTGCGACCACAAAGTTTTCCCTGTCCAACCATAAATATCAAAATTGACCGCTCTATTCTCTAAACCATGCCGAATCCTCTTGGCTTTTGGCTTCCCTGCGTAAAATTTGGGTATTCCCCTTCCCGTGCTATATTTGAAGGCGCTCTGGTTGGAGCATGAACAATGAGAGCCACCGGTCATCTAGTAGGATGACAAGCACTCCGAAGCTTAAGTCAATCCTCAACTGAGAGGGAAAGCTGTAGAGAGAAAGTTCGAGGATTGATTTTCTTCTTTTTTTCCATAAGTTATAGGAGATCAAAGATAACCTTCATTTTCTTCATAAAGTGTCGTATGAATCAAAGAACTCCCTTAAATATCAACATATACTTTAGCTATATGGATTCCTGAGAAAGTGAAAGAATTACATCCATAGATCTAGACACACATAGTTCGGAGCTATCCGATGCACACAAATCCCTCATCGTTTTGTGGAGCCCACGTGCATGAAACGACTCCATGTGTCCGGATCCGTGCATATATGTTTGTGCACGTACCATTGCTCCTACAGTAACAAGAATAAAAAAAATAAACCCCAAAAAATGGCAAAAAATAAAACCAAGGAGAGCCTTTGGAACTCCCATTCAATTCGGGTTAGGTTAACTACAAGAATCTGTTTTTTTCCTTGGAAGAAAAGGACCTGACATTAATGATCATTGCCACAAAAGCATTACTGCTGCCCATGTGGAAATTAAATATTGATTGGGATATGAGTTAGCAAAAAAGTACAGCAGCAATGCCAAGATCAAACAGAACCTGTATATAGCATATTAGAGGAAAATGCCACAAATCATAAAGTGAGCTCTGCCAATTTCAGGTCAAATTATGACAAACAAACAAATCATTCCCTTTCAGCATACAGTGGACATGCCAACTTTAGGTGGGAACTCTTTCTCTCTCAGACCTTAAGAGAGAGCCCAAGACAACTCTTTTGAGGAACATAGTTAAGACTTTCGACAAATTGTTTCCAGGAGCATATTTAAACATGAGAAATATTAAAATCGATGAAACACCGACACACCTAAGAGGTCGCCGTAACCAGCTTGAGGCACGGCGTAGCATATGCATAACCTAAATATTTAGCCGTTACGATGCAGGTATGCATAACTATAAATTTGTCAAAAGAAATCGATGGGGGACCATTTACGATGCAGGCATGCATAACCGGTCCAGGTATGCATATCTATAAATTTGTCAATAGAAATCTATGTGTCCCCCGCCTTGTCCATGTCCCCCTTTCTTTGATAATTGTAGTGCTCGTGTTCTCCTACATCTATTACAATTGTATCAAAACGGTAGTGCAAAATTTGTCTCCCTCACCTATTGTATCGATTAACAGAAAGCTAGAAACAACATTTTCTCTGGAGTGCAATAAAGACCACCACCACTCAAGCACTCTCCCAAGGTCAATCAGCCCTCGATTAAGTAGACACCCAACAAGTACTAGGAAATCTTGTATCCGGCTCCTAAACATATTATCCTCTGCTTTCTAAAGGAACCGCTCTCTCTGGAAAACACAACTGATTATAGGAAAACAATGGGCAAAACACTATTAACAAAACCGCCCTGCATAGACCACAACGAAGACCAAGAAACTTGATGTGCAAATGATTGAAGTACCTTCGCTTCTTTTGGTGGATCCACAAGGGAAGTTTATATAAGAAACATATAACTTGGGTCATGCGAATATGCAACTGTTGAGAGAGACAACACTCAGATATTGATATTGTCCCTTCATTTGCTTCACAAAATAATGTAGTTCAAGCAATTGCTACTATGAGTTCATGCCTACGGGGAGATGCACCGTTCAGTGCATACTCTCATTAAGTTTATCAAATATGAAAATCATGATTGAATCCCTGATATTCTGGATCATCTAAGAGACCGTTAATACAACAAAGGAGGATGTCTGTGTCAGGTTTGGTAGCCAATAAGTCTTGGCAAATCACGGACTTCAAATTCAGAGTGAAATAAATACTCAAACTTGAATTCAAGGATTTCAAAGTTTTTCTCCCCATGTCTACATAGAAGCGAAGGGAAGACCTACCAGATTGTAGAAGCACTGAGAAGAACAGTATATTATAAGAAGCTTCTACAGAACCAGCCCTAATCCATTATAAGGTTGCTTATTTGGAGGGCTCAACACTATAGCTGGCTCTGATCAGAGATTAACTGACAGCATGCGCATTATCATCTTGAAGTAAACAACCATTCCACTCCCAATCTAAATTAGCTAGTGAACAAGTGAAAGTTGAGTTTATTTGCAGTTGCATTTGCTGGTAGTGAAGAATTTCCAAAACTTCTTAATTTCACACATCATGAAATAAATAACGCGTACAAGAAACAGAAAAACAACACAAAAGGAAAGGAAAACATGCTCTTTGACAAGACCTCAGAGATAAGTATCCGGAAAACCAAAGAATTTCAGGAAATGCATCTACCATTCATCAATGTTCATAAAGCTTAACACAAAATTGAAAACTATAATAACAACAGATTTTAACTTTCTCAATTCCTCAAATATCAGGGTTCATAAGTCCTCTTTAAAAATCACACAATTTACATTTTACAAGAAGCAGGACTCACCTCTACATGATACGAAGAGACTGCTGAGAACAAGATGCGTACACAAGAGAGTACTAAACACTGCCGAGACACCCAATGTCAATTATGCTGTCCAAGGATGCAAAGGCTGTTCTTAGACGTCTAGAAAATTTATTCAGTGTCCATCAACATTATTCACTGCTAAACTGGAAGCTCAAGATGAATCACAAACACCACCACCACAAAATAGCAACTCTTCTCGACGAAGATACTCCAATGTAAAGAAAAGCCAGCCACTTAGACTAGCACAAATCACCGTATGAACAAGATACCACCATTACTGCAACATCGCTCAGACCGTTATTCTGCAGCATAGACTGACAAATAGAGGAAAACTAGATTGATACCCTTAATTACAAGCGGAGAAGTCCAACAAAACTGAAATTGAACCTACCCACCCCAACTAGGAATGACCAAACTAACCGAACTGGCAAAGGGATTGCAGTACCTGCATCGAATTTATTTGCAAGCCCACGAAAACCCAACACCCATTACAACGCTAACACTGGTTACAACAACAAACACGTCGGAAAAAACTCTAATGCCAGACTCTAAGGAGGAACTCCAATGCTTGAGTGACCCAGACAGACTCCATATTGATGTAAGAGAAACCAAAAGAAAAGCGAAGGAAACATCAAACATGATGGAAAAACTCTAATGCCAGACTCCCCTTTGATGAGAAAAAAGAAAGGGTTACTATTTCTCACCAATTCTCACCATTTCGGTGAGAAACAAAATAGACCTTGCATTTACACACACATTTCTCACCCATTCCTTCAGACAAATGGAGGGATTCTCCTTTCTTTTCTGATCTTTCTAACCAAACCCCACCATCCAAATAGGCCCCAATGATTAACTCCAATGAACAACAAAGTGACCCAGACACACTTTCTATTGATTTGAGACAAGGTTTAAAAAAACTAGAACAAACCAATTACCCAAATTCAATCATCCCCAGTTGGAAACAAAGTAAGAACTTTCCTCCCATTCGCCGCCGTCCCTGATTCCACATCCTCTACATAAGGTACAACAGGATTGTGGTGGCCCACCGGTCCACCCCCAATCCTGTGAAGAACAGGCCTAGCACTCATAAACGGATGCTCAAACTGCCCATTTGACTGCAACCCAATATGCCCATTTGGCTGCAACCCAATATGCCCAATTTGCCTATACTGCTGCTGCTGAGGCTGCGGTGGCGGGGGGTGGTGGTGATAAGGCACAAACGTGGGCAAGAAATGGTCCGGACCCGGCCGCCCCCCGCCGCCCGGGTGCAGGAAATGCGCCGGCACGGGCGAGCTGGCGAACAGGTGGTCGGTGGCAGGATCGCTCCCGATCCCACCACCTGCCACGCCGCCACCTCCCCCGCCGGAGGAAATCCCCTGCATGCGCTTCAGGTAGAGCCTGTACTTCTGCAGGTGACTCGCCACGTTCTCCCGAGTCAACCCGTCAACGCTCATGAGCTGCATTATGGTCTTGGGCACGGCGTTCTTGATTCCCAGGTGGGCCACGGCGTCCACGAACCGCTTGTGGAGCTGCGGGGTCCACACCAGCCGCGGCCGCTTCAGTGTCCGGGCCGGCTCGTCCCCGCCCGACCCCCCGCCGCCTCCCAGCTCGGCCGAGTCGACGAACTCGGACGAATTGTTGTTGTTGCTCGGCGGCGGCGCCGGCGGGGTTAGGGTCTGGTGGAGTAATTGTGGGCTGTGGTTGGTACTAGGGTTTGGGATATCGAAAGCCATGGCGAGGTCAGGGGTGATTAGGGTTTGGGACAAGGGCATGAGTTCTTCCGGGGAGGGGAGTTCTTCTTCCCACTTGGAAAACCAATTGGAGTCTTCTTCTCTCATCTTTAATTTTTTTTCTTCTCAAATTGATGAAAACAAAACCCCAATTGAACAACACTTGATGGGTTTTGTTTGCAAGTGATGGACTGATGGGTGGAAGTAGTAGAAAATTTTGCTTTTCTATTTCTGGGGAGATGTTGGTTTTGGTGGGGTTTCGCTAGATTTTTGGGATTTTGTATATATTTGGTAAAAGTACAACAAAAAAAAAAATGGTGATTTGGGATTGAGGGAGATTCAAGAATGGAATTATTGAGATGGGTTTCTCGCTCTCTCTCTCTCTCTCTCTCTCTCTTTCCCTCTCTCTCTAGAAAGATTTGGAAAAAAATGGTGTGGGATTGAGAGAGATTCAAGAATGGAATTATTGAGATGGGTTTCTTGCTCTCTCTCTCTCTCTTTCTCTATCTCTACAAAGATTGATTTTTGCAGAGGGAGGGAGTGAAAAAATGGTGATTTGGGATAAGAGGGATTCAAGAATGGAATTATTCAGATGGGTTTCTTGCTCTCTCACTCACTCTCTCTCTCTCTAAAAGATTTATTTTTGCAGAGAGGGGAGGGGGGAGAGAGAGGGAGGAGGATGGTGGAACTGGACTGGAGGAGGAGGGGTGTTCGAGGTGGATCTTGTTTTCTTCTTTCTTTCCAAGGCTTTTTATTACGGTTACTGTTTGCTTAGATGCTTTCCTCGAGATTTTTATTCGTGGGGGATTTTATATTTTCCGGGATTTTGGGGGGTCTTTTTATTGTACACTGGAGAGTGAGTGTTTACAAGATCTGGAATTTATTTTCGCACTTATTTATTTCTCTTTTGTATCTTTGTGTTGTGCCCATCTATCTGTAATCTTCTTTCTTCTTCTTTTTTTAAGTTACGGTGTACAGATCAGCTTACTCGCACCTTAATTTATCCCTCCTCGATTTGATCAAAGACAAGCCATTCACATAGGAACTAGAGAATTCACGAAAAATTACGTTTTTACTGTCTAGCTCAAAGAATCGAACCCTAGTCAATTGTGTGGGAACAAATCCACCAACTAAACTAACTGGTCTAACCGAGATGCGTTCAAGCTGATCCGAACGTCCGATTATAAAAAAAAAAAAAACTGGACTAAACTTGGGGCTTATCTTTAATCTGTATGCACAATCTTCATCCGCTATTGCCACTTCTCTATGGAACGCGTGCACGGCACTTAGCAAGGCATTATCTCAGGTATTTATAAAAGGGAGGACCTATAATTATTTCAACCAGTTATTTATATAGTAACTGAATTAAAGAAGTTAAACTTTATTTATTTATACATAGGTGGAATAAAGTAGTCGTGCTCATATTGTGGCTCTCGTATGTGTTGTACTTGTGCTTTGCCTGTGTTGCGTGTTCAAAACACTGGTCCAATCCAACTAACTTAGTGTTTAAGTTGTGTCATGTCGTGTTGGCTCACAAGTTTGTCCTGTTGTTTCATGCTTATATCCGTCCAACCCAATTGACATCTTTATTGTCATTGTATATAATTGTACTTAGGTTATGACTCAAGTCCTTCTTGATAGAGCTCTTAAAATCTCTGAATGTGATCTCCTTTGCGATCCAACTTAATTAAGCCCTTGTTTTTTTTGTCTAGCTCTCTAGCAGGTAGGGGCTCCTTTGATGGTATCCAAAAAGGGTTGCTGTGCGATGATTAGTCCCTCCTATCTTTTCATAAATTGGGAAACTAAAAAAATTAGGTAATGGTTGAAATTTGCTCAATGGATTTTGGGGCGTGCTTTACACGTGCCATAGAGGAGAGTGCGAATTACTTCTATAATGCCTCCATGAATGGGGTTTGTGTGGGATGTGATTGGGCTTGGAGAAAAAAGAGAGTTTGTTGTAAAAAGGAGGAGAAAATGCAAAGTTAGGCCACTTCGACTTGGATGGAATTCTTTTTTGAGGTTTCTTGATGTGGGTACAAAAAGGAGACTTTAAGTCCGAGGGTTATTTCAGTTGGTTGGTTGATATATTTGCTCTATATAATTGGTTATGGTTCGATTTTTGGGATCAGGCCATATAAAAAATAACCCAATGTGAATAGTCTTCTTTTGATCGGACTGGAAATGAATTATTTAATGTGAATAGTCTTCTTTTGATCAAATTGGAAAGGAACCAGACTGGAAAGGAATTATTTAATGTGAATAGTCTTCTTTTGATCGGACTGGAAAGAAATTATTCAATGTGAATAGTCTTCTTTTGATCGGATTGGAAAGGAATTATTTAGTCGAAGTGTTCGTGAGCGAACCTAGACACCCTTGGCCGTCGACAAAAAGGAAAGAGAAAGAAGAGGAAGGAAAGGAAATATGACTCCGAGATGTGTTTGGTTGTGAGGTGGATGATGTGAAGATGATAACTTATTTATTCATGGGAGGATTGATATGTTTTGTTTTGATCGGCAGAGAATAATTTGGGTGCTCGATGAGCATCAATCATCATGGGTGTTTGGTTACCATGATAAACCCTAGGGAATATTTAGGGTTTGACTTTGAGTTTTTTTGATTTCAACACTACATAAATACAAATACTTACAAAAGTGGAGTGACGAAAACTTAGGAAACACTATTATGGAGGAACTGACTTTTTCCAAGTAAAGCCGAGTAACATAAATCATTTAAAAATAAATAAATAAACACTCGGGATAAATTAGTGTGCAACAAAAATGCTATGGGCATAGACAGAATTGCACAGATCTGTACATACATGAGTAATGATTTTGAGTAATGATTTTAGAACAACTCAATGTTTGTAAACTATACCGTATGAAATCCACGTGTGTTGGAAAGTATCGGATAGTCTGTGTCTATAGTATTATCCAACAAAAAAGATTTGAAGGTAATTAGTAAAATCTGAGTTGGAAGGCTTGCTT
This sequence comes from Rhododendron mucronatum var. ripense, assembly GCA_019656295.1. NCBI lineage: Eukaryota > Viridiplantae > Streptophyta > Magnoliopsida > Ericales > Ericaceae > Rhododendron > Rhododendron mucronatum. Next base: position 652,536 of record BPLT01000127.1, on the reverse strand, counting down.
GCACACCACCTTCTGATAGAGAAATTCGTCATTGTTTCTTGGACACCATGATGGTCCTTTTTCTCACATTTATACATTAGTGGGAGGGTTAGAGGGAAATGAGTTAACAACCGAATGGATAACAACTGAAGGGATTTCTATGTCTCTCCGTGGGTTGGAAATCTGCTATGTTTTTTTCCCCTCACATTTACACCGCGACGTTTCAGCCTCCTCAATAATGTAACATTCACATAAGACTCAAAATTAAGAATATGAACCTGACGTGAGTATGTGACGATGTACTACGAAAAACATATGATGCCCCAAAACTTTTGGAAAGATATTCTTGGGAAGAAATTGTGACGTATGTGAAACTTATGTCTATATGCCTCGTTGTCTATGAGTTGTTATTTATTGTTTCTCCCAATTTTTGACAACTTCTTTCCCATGAAACAGAAGGCAAACAGATAACGATGGTGCTTTCAAAAATTTTACATTTTTCTTCAAAGACCCAAAAAATGAAAACTAATTCTAGTTTCCCCCTTAGAATTCAAAGCATGCCATGCAATGTTCATGTTCCCTGCAAAAATCCAACTCCGAAACTGCGGCCATAAAATATTGAAGGCCGAAAAAATTCCTTTCGTTAGATAAAAAGATTCGAGCTAGCTTGAATTGAGATGAAATATCATAAGCCGGATTCCATCGTCTCTTTGTGTATCTAACGTGTCCCTCTGACTACTTCGATGTAATACACTCCCTTCGTCTTTTTAATTTTTTGAGAATAAATTCTTTAGGAATGATTCATTACTAAACTGTGCCAAATGAATTGAATAAGTAAGGTACTTGAGGTACTTGAGTTTTCTTTAAAGAAGAAGAAACTCAAGTACCAACAACATAAAAAAAAAAACAAAAAAACAAAAAAAAAAACAAAAAAAAAAAAAAACAAAAGAAAACTTCTCCACAACTGTAACCAAAAGCAAAATCCAGGACACTCTTCAAGAACACCAAAGCAAGAGACAACAGAAAAACCACCCACCACTAGAGAGGAGGGATCATCACAAAACCAATGATCAAACCTATTCCAAATTCTGTGTAACAAATCGCATATTTCTTCTTTCGACAATCATAGCGTTGTAGGAGTAGTAGTAGAAGCCAATAAAGCTTTGGCTGGAGGGAAAAGGGCAACAGCGCCTCGCTGGGGATTCGAGTACTTTCTGTAGATTGTCTTGAGGCTGTTTTCTGCAGCCTTCTTGTGGAAGCTAACCAGTAGTTTAGCACAATCCCTGGTTCCCAAATATAAACACAATATCAGCAACATATATGATGGACTCATAATTTTAGTATTTCAAAACACGAAGATTTAGTAATCAGACTTACATCACTTGTGCCTCTGAGAAACCCGTGTGTAGTTTCAGCGTATCGTTCCAAACGGGGCTCTTGTTTAGGGTGCAACGGGCAGCGTAAACTGCTGACGCAGCAAGCATTGATGGGCAGTATATTATGGTTGCATAATTCATAATACCCAACTCAGCCAGGAAATGCACCATGTTCTCCATCTGAACAAAACCAAAATTAGAACCTATACACAGTTGATTGATATAGCAATTGTTAGACTATGGCCTAATTTGTTGCCAATTCAAGCTTCTGAAAATTTCTTCCGCTTGAAAAACATATTGTATCAAACGGGCTGGATTGGATTGCCGGAGGCACCTCATTTTGGGGTCAACCCTCCCAAAAGGGGCCCCAACGGTAGCAATCCAATCCAGGCCAATGCCCGACCACGGGCATCATCAAACAGGCAGTATATAAGTGTAGTAAGGAAGGAAAGAAATACGCACAAGTTGATCCGGAACAGAAGCTTTGATGAAGCGGACAAGGAATACATAAGGAGTAGGAACTGTTAGGTTCCATTCCAGCTCTCCCAAAATCCTTTTCTCCATAACAAGCACCTGCCCATGTGTATAAGCTCTGTCTGATATGCACACAAAGTCATTCACCTGCAAAAAAATCACAGCGTTGTAATCAATTATTTCTGTTTTAACAAGTGTACAGAGAAAGAGATGCAAATCAGCAAATGTATTTATACTGTACTCAAACTTTCTTTGATGGGAATACTATTCAAGATTCAATATTTGACTGGACTTTTTTTCTCTTCCAAGATTGAAAATAAGAGCTTATGTTTGTAGAATTTTTGCAAAATGTCACCTAGTCCAGAGGCAAGGACGAATTACAGTAATTTGTTCCAATCCGAGACACAAAGAAACAAAGATGGATATCATCTAAGAGTATATGTACATGATGCATATAACAGGTTTATGGGTATACCTCTGGGGCCCAGATTTCTTCATATTTGGAGGCCATAAGCATGGAACTGAGACCAACTAGCTGAAGTTCCCTCCTGGACACTGTCGTTGAAGCAAGGTACCGATCGACGATGTTGAGGGTGAGGTAGAGAGTCTCCAGCGTGAGTTCGAATTTGTTGTGAACTTCAATCAACCAATCCACCAGAATTGCTCTCATCCTCTCGTTTATCTCCGGCTGCGAGTCCATATAGTCGTGAACCCTGCTTTCATTCTGCACACCACCCCACAGTTTCAGTATTATAGACATGTGATATATACCATATTCTACTACTACTACTACTACTACTACTACTACTACTACATACCTACTATACAATACAGATACTTCAAAGGATAAGAAGGGGAAAATTCACCTCAACAAGCTTGTAGAACTTGTACATATCTTCAACGTATTCGACAACAGCCAACTCGTTGTCGATATCTGCAGTGTCGATATCGAGAATATGCTCCTTGGGCTTGTCATTTAGACCACAAGCAGCCTGCAAAAGTTGAGACACAAAAGCATATGAAAAATTTGCCCCTACAAAACTTTTTAGCAAGGAATACTCAAACAAATCTTATGAAAAAGGTCACTTGCGCCTAAAATCTTTGGGGTTGAAATAAGAGACAAAAGGGTTCTTAGCAATTTGGCCCATAAACTTTATATGAAAGGAATAATCAAACATATGAAAGGTCACAAACAGCCTACATTTTGTGGGTTCAATCCCAAAATTTATGGGAAAGGAATTATCAAACAAATGGATAGAAAAATGTTACCTTGCTTCTAGCAGTGAGGATTGAAGTGAGGGTTGTTTGTGCCTTCTTTCTCGAGGACCCATGGCCGGGTTTTTTATCGTTCACTACCGGCTTCTTGGTCTTGATCTCTTCCACGGTATCAGGACTTATCTCAATCACAGTATTGGGATCTGGTTTCACAGTGACTCTTTTCTGAGCCACCTTTGGTACAGCCACAGCCTTAGCTCCTTTCCCTCCTACTCCATCGGCAACAATGACTGCTCCATCCACATTAACAGGAACCAATTTCTGCCAAATCAAAAGAAACCCAGAAGAACACACAAACAATTAGAAGAATTGCAAGAACTATCTAAATCAATTTCACCCGAAAAAAAGAAGGCAAGAAAAAGGGCTATGAGAGATATAAATGAACCTTGTTGTTTTCAGCTGCTGCTACTGCCTGTGCATTGGCTAGTAATTGTGCACAAAAGCTCCTGAAACATCATTAGAGACACAAAAGTGATTTCCCTAAACAAAAACAACAAATCAAGAAGGGTATGCAATAAGAGAGAGAGAGAGAGAGAGAGAGAGAGAGAGAGAGAGAGAGAGAGAGAGAGAGGTACCTAGTAACAGGGCGGGTGATCTGCTTGGCGTCAATTCCTCGAGCAGTAACAAGGTTACCAATATCACCCAAGGCACGGCGGTTCCTCCCTTCAGCGGCCGCCATGTTCTTCTGTTTACCAACGGCCTCTCCTAAGAACAAGAAAGAAATCAACCCACATAATCATATATCAAAGGATAGAGAATCTCAGAATCAGAACCTTGACAATGCAACTTGATAATCAAATAGTACCAAATTATATACAAGGAAAAATCAAGAAAGACGTTTCTTCGGAAAGATCAACTAAATTAATTCAGACCGATCAAAGGAGTAGAAGAAAATGGTAACTACGTGCAGAAACAAAAAAAACCCAAAAAGGCCTTCGAGAAAAAGATTGAAACGAACATTCAAAGTTTCAACAAGAAAGGAAAACCAGAATAATGAAACATCTCAATGAAACGGAGAGAAGGATAAAAAACGTAACTTCGGGAAAAACAATCACAAACCCAAGTACTAAATTATAGAGAGAGAGAGAGAGCAACGTTCAAATTTTCAAAAACAAATAAGACCCAGAATCATGAAACATCATATGCATATCACACTGCAAATATATTTCCATAATAAAACAAAGAAAGAGAAAAAAAATGAAGGACTGTTGGAAACCCCATATAACCCATGGTGAAATCTAACGAATTCAACAACCCATACTACTGAAACTAAGATTCCAAATAATACAGAACTCAAGATTACTAATCAGAGAGAGAGAAGGAGAGTAATACCTCCTCTGTTTTGCTGCTGGACGATGGGTCTTGAAGCCATGTGATCAGAACCTTGAATCTTCACAAGAACTCGAAATCAAAGACGAGAAAAAGGTGTATACGCGACCCCCGTCTCTCTCTCTCACTCTCTCTCTCTCTCTCTCGGAGTAGGTACGTCTGGTTTAGAAAGGAAGAATCGGAGGCCGCAGACCCCTTTTTGAAGCTGAGGAAACCGACGCTTAACACTCCAACGGTCAAATCTTTTTCAAATTACAGCCGTTTGATTTGCTTTGCCAATCCTACGGCTTCGATTGGGTTTCCAATTACCAAACAAGGCGCCTGACCTGTCACCCGTTGCGCTCGAGTAAAGTGAGCCCAAACACCACATGGTGGTACTCTAAACTAAGGTCCTGAATAATGTATTGACTAGAATGTAGGTTTTCTTATTCCTACAATACCTACTGATTTATCGTTTCGAATATATTGTTATTAGTGATAGTGATATTCGTCTACATATAAGTATAAGATACATATTTATTAAAAAAATTAAAAATTGTCCAGTGCCATTCGAAATTGACCGGTACCAACTGATATTGTCCAGTACTGAACAAAAAAATAATTTTAAAGTAGACAGGTATTCGAGCCCAAACTCTTTTCCATCACACATTTATGTGATCTTCACACATTATGTAATGAAGGCCACACAAATGTGTGATGGAAAAAAAGTTGTGATGGATCATACGTAATTGTGTAATGCAGAAAGAGTTTGGGACACCGCGTCAAGGTGGCCGAGAGGCATTGAATAATTTTCCGTTATCCGTTGCGCTCCCTTAGAAAGTTACCGTTGCGCCCATCTGTAAAGTGTAAACTATGGTGTTCGGATGTTGCACAGTCCGTTGTGTGGAAATTTAGTGCTACCCCTTTGAAGAAGCGACACGTGGAATCAGCGTTGATTGATCTGACTACTATATAGTCAAAGGATGATTTGGCAAATCATTTTCTGATTTTATTAAGGACTCTAATGAAATGGACGTGAGACAGTTAGATGTGCATGTGGAGTCTACCACGGGTCTCATTTTACTAATCAAAATCGATCATGTAGAGTCGTACAAGTAGATCATTCAAGCGAAACATTATTTTGATTGAATAATGATAAAATATCACATTATGTTATATTTGTGTTGTATAAAATAGACGATCGGAATTTTTTACTATACATCTTTTCTATGGAATAGATATCGATATCCCATCAAACTGATACATGAATGTTCTACACGTCAAGATCAACGGAATAAATGGTCCCAATTATTGATTTGAAAACTTGTGGCGGGCTCTACAAGTTCCTCAATTTCTTAAAATAGACTTTAGAGAAACCAAAAGTCATTAATAATTTAATCTAATTAATGAAGCGTTGTGCTTCCTTTTCTTTTCTTCATTAGTCTAATCAAAGAGTGTCTAATCAAAGAGTTAACCGAATAAGTAGTGAACCAAACAATCTCCGAAAAGTCTTACTAAACGGCCGCAAATACTACAATTATAGTAAGAAATGGAAAAGGATCGAAATATTAGACATAAGGGTTCGTTTGGCGTCGCTATTTTTTTGCTCAAAATTAGTCGTGAGCATTAACTTTCTTGGTAAACCCTTATTGGGTATAGCCTATCATGTTTATTGTTCAGCAACCCAATCGATATAATCAAAGGTTGGCTTAACTTGGCTCGTTTGCGGCCCTAAACAGAGCATGTGAAAGAGAAGGTATTCACTAATTCAGTTCAAGTCTACAGATGCATAGAGTCCAATTCAGCAAGAATGACAAGCTTGTACAAGTTAGAACTACAATTCTACAATTTTCGCTCTTGTACCCATTGAAGCCGGCACCCCACGAAATTCAGTAGTGAATCTCGAATCCTATCTTATTCACGGAAACCTGCCATTCTTCCCTCAAGAACATTGCAATCTCTTCAGTTGTATTCTCAGGAAATGTTGGGATGCATTTCCCTCCCAATCACCACACCATAATTCCTCGCATTTTCAGGTTTCTGTGTCCTCCGGAAATGTCCACATGCGATCTCCAATTTGGGCAGGGATATCATCAACAGACCTAACTGGAGTATGACTTACTCGTATGCACTTCGATACACGACAGGCTTCGTGACTTGAATTCAGTAATAGAGTTAGCAGCATTACTCTGCGTTATATACACAACTCACAAAATGCTTAATGTTGCTTCCAATTTATGTTCCACAATCGAAAATTTTGAAACCATAATTCCACTTCAAATCATTTCCCAATTTGGAGAGTATTAATCTGAGTGTAATACACAAATGTGTGCAAGTAAACCATACAGCTATGACAGGAAAAAACTTGTTACAACCCATGATTAGGCAAATAAAAACACCGCCTACAAAGGCATAACCCGATTAGAAACGGACCCTCAAAAAAAAAAAGAAATTACAAAAGTGAAGGCACTGTTAATCATCAAAACACACAAGAAATGGGACACTCACACTCAGGAAAAAAAACAAAACAAATTATACACTCATTAGTTGAGGACTCACAAATCAGTCAGGTTTAGATGAAGGCTTGATCATCTGGCCCGGCAAGTACAACCTGCCATTCAGAAGAACGCGCGTTAGAACCTAACATAGAGGTCCCTTCTCAAAAAGGGCTTTTGTGTTTGAGCATAGTACGTCTATCATTTGTTTACCCTTTGTCTAAGAGGAAAACGAAATATACAAAGCACTACCCCTAATGCTAGCCTATGAAGCACGGATACAGATACGGGATACGGATACGACACGATACGGATACGGCAATACGGCAAAACCTAAAAAACTAGGATACGAATACGTCGGGGATACGGCTGTGCAAATTATATATTTTTATAATTATTAGTCTTATACTAGGCACAAGAAGTCAAAAAGTAGTTAAATTGCCAATACCAAGCATTAAGCACATGTCCAAACAAAAGAGAACCTAACAAAAACTAATACGAAGCATCCAACATCCAATACATGCCAAAAGTCACTAGTTTGACGTATTTTGTCTTTTGCTAGAGCAGGTTACAACTAGTAACTAGTTTGACCTATTGTATTTTCTGTATAAAAAGCAAAGTTAACGTGGCAATAAAAGAAAAACCAACCTTAACAATATATATATATATATATATATGACCACCGGGTAAGTATGATACGATCAGGAGAGAGAGAGAGAGAACGGAGAGTGGATACGATTAGGACTCAGGGGAGAGAGAGAGAGAGAGAGAGAGAGAGAGAGAGAGAGAGAGTGTGTGTGTGTGTGTGTGTGTACCCACCTTCAATTGATCTAGGGAGAGAAGGAATCGATCGAGTTCTAGGGCTTGGATGTCGATTGTCGAGTATGTCTGCCAATAGACGTAAGTATTTTATACTCCTTATAGTTCTATTACACTTTCCCCCTTCTAATTTATAATTTTATTACACTTTTCTCCTCATAATCTTATTTTTTTCTACTTAAATCTTTAAAAAATTTCATATTTGACCCCGCCGTATCCGAAACGTATCCGGCCGTATCCCTCCCGTATCGCTCGCGTATCCGAAATGTATCCGAAAATAAAAACATTTAATTTAATTACAGGATACTTATTTGCCGTATCCGATACGTATCGGGCCGTATCGGGCGCGTATCCGTATCCGGGGAGTATCCGATACTTGTACGTGACTAGTTTCAGAGTATCCGTGCTTCATAGATGCTAGCTAATGGTATCAAACAAGGATGCCAGAAGTTTGTGAAAAGGATGACCACTTCATCAAGGTTGTGCTTGGAACAAATGCAAACGAGTACATATAATTTGAAGATAGTTGCAGTGATCCAAATTTAGTCCGCGCCCTACAACAATGGATTCTCCACCAGTACTCTGAGTTCGAGTTTACTCCCTGTTTGTCTACTAGTATATCTCCTGCAGGTAATCTTTGCTTTGGTTTTCCAGGCCATCACTACAGCTCGTCATGTCCCTCTTATAGGAAAATTCATGCTGGGGAATTCAATCCTTTCCTTGCATACAATCCCTTCCTCTGGATGTGGCTGAAGCCTGCCTCGTCCTTAAAGCCGCTCTTTATTTTGTTTGGTTTTTGTTTTTGTTTGTGCTTTGCTTTTTCCTCTTTTGGTTCTTAGGTTCTTGTACTTCGATTGGTTCTTAGGTTCTTTATTCATGAAGTTCTCAATAAAAAGAAAGTTGCCAAATATATTCTGAGCTTCATATGAAATATGAAACGCTTAGCACCACATTTATCACATTTTTTTCCAGGAGGGGAGCCAGAAACAGTATAAGATACAGAAGAAAGCAAGCAAAAGCTACATACATTGCAGTCAAGAGCATATCTCCTCGCAAGCATAATGGCCGCATTTCTTTCTCTCTCTGTTTCAAATACAAGTACAAAGGATTGTCCTTTCCTTGCTTGCCAAAACAATGACTTAGCTGCAGAATTACCACCACCTCGAAAACCACATAGCTGGAGGTAACAATGAATTAAGTAAGAAATAGTGAATCCACAGATACATAGCCAAAGCTAAAGGAGAGAGATTATCTCTTAGGCTCAAAAAGAAAACAAAGGCTACTTAATGAAGGAACCTAGTTTCAATTAAAACATATACATTCTATGTTGCATATGATGAGTATGATATATTTGAACTGATGGCAATGTCAGTAACTCTAACCTGAGAATAAACTGCTTTCTCTATCAACTTATTTTACCACCATCCTTCGTTTTTATACTACATAGATTGGATGACCAAAACAGAAAGAGCCTTTTTTAAGCAGGTAAACTCGGTAAAACTTCGATTCGGGGAAAAGGAGAGTGTTGCCCAAAAGTCTCAAAAAGCGTTGCTCCAATACCATGTTAAAGCATCCAACCGGACTAACTCAAAACCAATTGGTTATAGGCAATGGGTTGAGAGACCGCCTAAGCTATACGCAAGTTTTGGAGTTCATAATTAACCCATGTGAGACAAGCTTTAACAATACATATTGCACATGGCTTCACTTTGTCTTCCACTTATTTTTTTCCCAGTTACTGAATGTTTAAAGGAATCACGTACAAAGTAAGGAATACCAAGTGTCATTGATCTTAAAACTTTCCTCTTATAGGAGAGTAAAATAGAGATATAGTTTCAAGTCGTGTATAGTAAAACCAAATTCAAGTAATGTCTGACGATTCTCCAGGCATCTTTTCAGGAAAAAAGAAAGAAAGATGCTCAGCCAGATACCTGCATCGTTACCGAATATGAGTCTCTAGCCTTTGTAATCCATCCTCTACAAAGTTTCATCCTCATTTTCCCAACATGAAACAAGTGCACAGAACGTGATGAATAATTTTGTCCGTTCATCTGAGAAATAGTTACCTGCAGAACACCAAATGTAAGAACAAAACATCTGAACAGTGAACAGTACAAGGAACCAATCAGAAGTGCCATTGCAAAATGACCAATCCTGGCAGTAAAGTTTCAGTAGTCGCACCGTCTATTCTATCTCCTTTCTTTTTTTTCCTATTTCAACAAAGAATCAGAGTTTCTCAGCTGTTGCATGTCTTAACTTGTAAATTATTAATCAACGTACAAAGATATTACCAAATGGGTCAAGTTTGTGATATGGATAAAAGCCAAGAGACATGAGCCTTGCACTTCGTGTCAAAAAGTATTAGACACCCTATTAATTGAATGCAACAATAAGTAAGATTTGAAAGCCTCCCAGGTTCAAGTTTTGTTCAACAGGCAAACTGCAAGATGTTGAATGGAAACATAACAATCTGATCCAAGCGTGCTAACTTTGTGACGTGAGAACAAATACCTAAACTAGCCAGACAGAAAATAACTGAAAAGATGCATTCTGTCTGAAGACGTTATCTTTTCAATACAAAGTGTGACATTGTAGGTCAGGAGTCATGATAGATATGGTTTGGCAACAACAGAAACAACAGAAAACTAGCAAAGAAAAAGGTAGCATACATGAAATTCACTGTTGGGTTTCCTCAAAAGCGTCTCCATATAACTGGCCAATCCAGCAGCTGTAACAAACAACTTAATAGATTAGTATTCAACATTTTTCCTGTGTTGAAACGGGGATGAAACTATAATTAGATAGAATATGATGCTAGTTTTAGCTCAAAAGATGAGAAAGGGGGAACAAAAGGGATATCGAAGATTACATCTCAACAGGTGAAGTTTATAGTTACATATCATATATAATGGTACGGACCTGGACCAATGGGATTGGCAGTTGTCACAACAACCTTTTGGCCAGTTGAGAAGACATCAACTTCCAAGAAGCGTCCAACATCAAAAGGCTCTGGTGCATAAATTGGTCTGTTGGCACCTGAAAATGTGCATTGTACAGTTATTGTATATATTGTACCCCATAGAGTGGAAAAGAGCAACATGCGAGCACATATTATCCATAATATGCACTGGATTCAAAAAGTTATTACGAGTGAAGCTATAAAGACACATCGTACAAAAACAGTTTAACAGATAAAGGGTTCTCCAACGCCTACAGAATATCCAAATTATGACAAAATACTGGTCTCAAGTTACCATTATTTTCTAGACATAACAATTATTTGCCTGAATTGATGAGCAATATACACAACACCGATACGACAAACCAAGCTCGTACAAGGAATCAAATACTAGTATGAAGTTTAGTTAACAATATTGCACAGAGATGAGCACTACATATTTTAAGAAGAGGCATAGGTATGCGCCCACTTGACTTGGATTGCCTGATTCTCTTAATTGACATAGCATTTACCATTATAAAAATCTAAAACAGCCACATAACTGAAACATCGCAGACATCCAACTTGATTAAGCGGAAGGAAACTAAAGCTATGAAGGACGTAGATCCACTCAATGTGAGAAGTCACACATAGACATCATACTCCAAAGCAACGTAGCCAATGAATTTGGAGGATAGGATAAAATTTATCAATTGATAGGCTTTAAGGGGCAGAAAAGGATGACAGGTAAAACTCATGTGAAAATGCCAGGTATCAGCCTACTGGTTATTAATTGCAAATTTCTCGAACACCAAAAAGGACACACTCCTTACAACCAAGGATATATCCTCAGGACAAAAGGGTCAGGCAGGTCAGCCAAGCATAGCTAGCCATTTGAGCGTTACGCTCTGTCTAAGCATATCCTCCACTTGAGTATTCTCCGTATCCATTCACTTGGGCACTTCTAATCAAGTTTCACCAAGCTACAGTTACATAGGGCCTGCTGGTGCAAAATTTGAGCACAGTGCTGTTACTACGGAGCTTTATTTCATCACTTATCATTTCAAGGACACCAATGTAATTACCTTTTATCCCAATGATGCAGCCCACAGTGTCCCCATCCCATGATAACCCAATGGCCAATGCACTATGCCAGCCTAAGTTGGAATCAAGGCCTAACTACATGCTTGGGTTTCATCGACACTATAGCATTACCCTGTGAGGTGCAAAGCCTCTGGGATCACGTAGCCCAGATTTTACAACCAAGCTCATCAACGTATGGCCCAGATTTTGTACACGGATTTTTTTATTCACATGCATCACACATGGGTAGGGGTTGTATATTTACACATGTATGAAGTTGTTGTTTTGAACAAGAGATGATTATACAATTTAATATTACTGCACTTCACACCAAAAAAAGATAACACCAAGCTGGAAAATTTGATATTTCCACAAAAGCTGCATAATTTACTAGTTGTCAAATTAAGCTTAGTAAGCCCATCGCATACTCAGGATGATCGAATGGATACCTGAAATAATTTCCCTTCTGCTACCTTCAGTTGGTATACGATACCACTGAACTGAACATTTTGAAAGTTCTTGAGCTTCATCTGAGCAAGGTTGGACTTGCAAAGATGAACCTAAAGATTCACAACCACGTAACTCATATAAACAGGATTGGTTCTCCTGGGCCCTTTTGCTCATTGCCAGCTGCAAAGGTTAAGATAAATCCAAAATGTGATAGATTTAGAAAAACAAATCTCCTATGCTTTCATATTGCACAGAAATACTTAATAAACAAATAAAAAAATGGACAGATCTATCTATAGAATAAAATCCCAGGGAATCATAAAAAAAAATAGCAAACTATGGCCACGTTAACGGAAAATTGCAAGTTATCCTAAGTTATTCAAAAAATTATTTCCTTCTCTTAAACTAGTTTCTTCCTATGTGGTTTTTAACTTCAAATTCATAAACCAATAAACAACGAAATTGATAACCAGGAACCGAAATCCGTTTCCATGCATCAATGTTCTCTTGCTTGAGCAGAGAAGGTATTTACTCAGTATGAACTCTATACCTTCTACCGTAAATTTATAGCACTATGGCAAACCTAAAATAATTGAAAATTGCAATGACTAGTTTTCAAAACAATTTCAATTGTTGGAGGACGCTAATTCTTCACCACAATTCAGTTATGCTTTACACAAATTTAAAGGAAGATTTTTGAGAAATCAATCCACCCAAGACATTTATAGAATGAAATCTGAAAAGTGCGAAACATTTATAGAATAAAATTTGACAAATGCTTTCACAAGGTGACGTATGATGAGCAACAGACCAAAGAGATCAAAATCCAGGTATAGAAATTATTTTACGGTTTCTTTTAACAATATAGGAACTATATGTGACATGAAACACAATGACAGCTAGTATTTCTTCCCATGATATGCAATGTGCTCAATGTATGGACACTTTGGTTTCCATATCCTACTTCATTAAAACCACTTCCAAAAACCATGTGGAGTGTTTCATTGTGCGAACTTCCTTTTAAAAGCCAGTAAAATTCAGTTTACGCTTTACAAGAATATTAGGGAGATAGATCAAACAGTCACAAACCTCTCTTTGAAGCTTAACCGATATTATTGACTTCTCTCGAATTTGAATCCGTAGAGCTTGGAGCTCGTGTTCCATGTCAATTACCTACAAAACATACCACATTTCCACAAATTCAACACAAAAAGTGGATTTCCTGTGTATACAGAAAAAACAAAAAGTGATTCATAAGCATGATGCAGGAAAATAAGACATGCTTGTGCAAAGATAATTGCTTAGCACTTCACAAAATATAGATCATAGTATCATACAACTCCAGAAAGCGCAAAAAAGTTGCTAGATGATGTTGAAGTTTGTCCCACATTAGTTAATTATCTCCTCCAAAACTAGTATATGAGCCCGGGCGGCCTCTCCACTCTTTGCCAATTGGTTTTGAGGTGGATGCTTTAAAGATGATATTCAGCAAGCTTAAGAAGGAAAAACAAAGGAGCACAAGCCACATCAATAAACTCTAGAGTTTATCATGAAACCCAACAGTTCAGATATTTGAAGTGCTCAGCACTGACAAACATTTCATGGAGCCACAAATGCACCATATCAAACCCTGTATCTACTTCGACAGAATCGAAGGAGGAGCCATATGAGGTGAATATTTTGATGGAGAATTCACTTGGTTGTGGTTCCAGCAATAACAAAGGGCAAGTGATAAAATCATGTCAACCTAGACAGAAAAATGGCAGAGGACTCAGTTCAACACACCTTGCTGGGCTGATGCAACAATTTTATTCTTCTAGATTCTTGAACCTCTTCCAGGAGTTTCTCTAGTTCCTATCAATATTGGACAAACAGCAGTAAGGAACAGGTATATTGCACAACCAAGTAAACATCGGGAATTACCTTATTAAACATAACATCTAACATGAACTACTGCCACATTCAACACCACTCACAAGGCCAAACATGTGATCAATGCAAGTATCAGTGCGAATCATTTAGTGAAGCCTCCCAGGGCTCAAGAGACTTTAAGCATCTCTTTTACATAGTAGATTATTTGGTACAAATTGATGCTCGTTTTTAGAAGAAATATTTGTCCTTGTACGGTCATTTACGTCAATAATATCTGTGACCATGACTCATATGGAGTACTAAGTAACTCCTTATCAGCCATTCATTTAATACAAACCTACTAAACAGCAGCAACTGTACAACTATACATATAAATACAACATGAAACAGTTGATTGGACTATTTGTCAAGTCAGCATCAAATTCCAGTAAACACCGCAGAATCAATCAAAACTTTCCAAAGATGCACCAAAAACATGACTGCGCCGATCATTTTTTACTTGTTAGTATTTCCAGATCTAAGTAAGTGCTAAAGAGTAAAGATTAACTGCAGAATCTACGCATGAAAAGGGATATTGGAATTTGTGCAGATAAGCTGTCAGCGTAAACCATAATGTAGTCATCTATTCATCTCTGAATCTTGTAATCATCACTCGAAGAAGCCATGCTTTAAGGATCAGATCACTGCCAAACAAAATAACAAACCATTGCAAGTCTAGAAAAATGAGAGAAGAATCACTGGCTGATGAGATATGCCTTGTTGTTTAAAAGGAGAACCGTAGCAGGAATGACAGGTTTAAATTAACCACAAATTCAGTCCAAACCAGGTGGTCTGGTTCTGTTTACTAGTACTGTGGTTTGTTCTCTGTTTAGGAAATAGAGAACCACATCGAGAGAGATCATACTTGGGAACTTACTTATCACGTTTGCTAAAGTATGCATACCTTTTACACACACACACACACACACACTCACGTAGACAGAGATCAAACAACTCAATTTTTACCTGCTTTCCTGAGGTTTGGGAAATTCTTTCTTCTTCCTCAAGAGCCTCTCCACATCTTTGCACTACCGCCCTTGCACTCTCAATTTCAGCACAAGCGAAGGACCTTTCTTGGCTAACTAATTTCTTAGCATCTTCTGAAGCCTGTAAAGAAAGAAGAGATTGGGTTTTTCCATTAGCACAAAGACAGGACAAATGGAAAAGAAAATATAGATGGACTTCAACTATCAAACTGGATAATAAAGCTGGAATCTTAGTTATTTAATTCTTGCATCAGTTAAAGCCCTATTAATTGAAACTTGAAGAATGTACTACACTGGCTTAACTGGAAAGTTGATAAAAGGAAGAAGCTAAAGAAGAAGAAGATGTGTGTGTCTCATTTTAAAGGAAGAAGAAGAAGAAGAAATTGATAGAAGGAAGAAGCTAAAGAAGAAGATGTGTGTGTCTCATTTTAAACGAAGAAGAAGAAATGAATGTAAATTTTTATGCACCACTATATGACCTGTTTGAGAAAGTTCGCTAGCTTTTTCACTTCAAACTTCTCTTGAATCAACTCCCCCTCTTTTTGAGTCAACTTTACTGCCAAAGCCTCCACCTGAAAATGTAAGGAGCACTTAGATTTTCATCCTCATTTGCACTATGGCGGCAAGTACAGTTGGAAACAAAACGTTAAAGGCCTCCTATGTACATTTAGCACATGAGGAACGGCTAAAGGAATGACAGATAGCATGCTACAAAATACGGTGTCGAGGGGCATTGGAGACATGAAATTCAACAATCAAACAGCAACCAGCCCAAAGAAATAGAAAGTAAAATCAATCTCACTGATGACTCATCTTCCGTTTATTTGTAAAGTATGTATAGCATTTCAAAACCAATTTTAGAAAAGGGGGATAATTGCTATACGCAAATTAAGTCAAAATGAATTTCAACAAAGCTATCAATAATACGAGAAATAAGGATTACTTGGATTTTAAATGCCATACAAAGAATTCAAATTGTTGGTGACATCAGAGGTAAGTGCACAAGACTAACCATTGAAATAGCTTTTTCCACATCTTCCTTATTTCGACCTGCTAATCGACCTCTCAAAGCTTCCAGTGCATCTCTGAGCTTCTTCAGAAGAACATGTCCCTCCAAAGAAGCAACTTCCCTAATCTTAGCCTAAACACATAAGATAGAAAATTACATAAAAAATTGCCTAATCACCAGAAGTCATGCATAAACGGGAGAAGAATGCATTAAACAGAAATAACCAAGTACAAAGTTTCATGGAATTGCTCTGTATAACAGGTTAAGTACTCTCACTAATCTTGGGGGATAATGGAAAAGTCTATTTAAGGACAAGTTAGATTAATGAATCAAACTAACACCTCATCTGACAACTTCGCAGCAGCAGCTAAGTTCTTATCAAATTTACTGGCAAGGTCACGAACAGAGAGACGCTTTTGCTGCTCTACTAGATGGGCAGTTTCCTGTGCAACAACCTCCTTCAAGGGTGGACCCTTAGGGTCGTCCTTGGCATCATCAAAAATCTGATTATCAGCTCCTATTCTGTATTTTGGAAACTGATTAGATGCAAAGCTCACATCAGCTGAAACTGCCTCCATCTGCATCTGATCTCCGAATTCTGGGCTTATCTTCGTCATTTGTCCAGCTTTATTGTTCTGATCAACATAAGCAAAATAGAAAGGTTATTTCCTTCATTGTGCATCTACTAAATGGATATACATATTTTGAAGGGCCTAGAGAGAAAGAGGAATCCTTTTTAAGATGTGGATTGATGTTTCTTAGTTTAGCCACATACTCTATGAGTAGAGAAATGCAGGATAAATAAGGTTGTAACTTTTTTCTACAACAGGATGATCATGACAAGCCAATAAATCTCTGCGGATATAGCCAGTTCTAAAGCATACTCGCTAAAACATTTGCGTGCCGTCTACGATAGAGCATCAACATCAAGTTATTTGTTTACTTTTTTGTAAGTAATAATCGATAACTCTCATTAAAAACAAAAGCATTCCATCCAAGAGAAAAGATTAGGACTTCTGTACAAAAAATACTATATACAAGTACATTACATACATGACGTGCAGAGATAAGCGACAACTAATCAAAAACTCACGTTTGATTGTGCTTGACAAGTATGTCGTCTTACATCCAAATGCCAAAATCTCAGATTTAGATTTAATTGCATAACAAACCAGTACAGAAAATTCTGGTACAAACAGGATACTCATCATTTACAAGCCAATAAATATATGGGATTGTGAAGTATGCCAAAATATGAGGATGGTGAAACAAAAACAAAACAGGGGAAAACTTCCTGATTCTCGCCTAGCTGGAAGGGAGAAAGTCGAATAAATTTTGTCATTCTAAGCATAAAACAACAGCAGGATAAAACTAACCAAATATCAAAAAAAAAAGTACATTGAAAAATGAGTAGGAAAAAACCTGTGCCAAGAGGCCTTTGGCCTAATAGTATCAGGGGGTGTACTTAGGTGCTAGGAGAAAGGAGGTCAGGAGCTTAACCCCTCTTCCAAGATGCTAATCTATCTATTCTACTAATATTGACTTCCACCGATCAAAATACAAAAATGAAAAAAACATGTTATCGGTGCTCAAAGCAAGTGATCAATCACAAATCTTTCAGCAGCATTCCAACTCGAATTCCCCCATGTCGTTACAGGCCAAGAATCATCATCAAACGCCATTTATAATTGCACGCCTAGAAGAGGGGAAATTTAAACCAAAAAAAAAAAATAGTCATGGGCATACGTTCAACAAATAATATTACCTTGTTGTACAATTAACAAAATACCAAAAAACCAAACTTTATCACCCAAAAAAGACTTATATCAGTGCTTAATGCAGTTCATAGATCACCATTCTTTCAGGTACAAATGAAAAAATTTCAACCCACATTCCCAAACATCCTCAAAAATTAAATCAACTTGCATATAAACAAGAAATATATATACATTCATTCATACGTCATTAGAAAGTTCATAACTTTAAACCCACAAATATTCAGACAAATAAGATTCAATCTCCAAAATTAAATCTAAACCAAGAACAAAAAAAAAACCATCGAATTATGGGAGCAAAAACAAAGGGAAAATGTAAGACCCAGATAAAAGTAAAGCAAGAACGAAGGCGAGGAGGTGGAAAATGGCACTTACAGATCATGGAACAATGTGGGGAAGAATACTGAGGAATATGGTTAGGATTCTTCAACCAGTTCTTTGTTTTTCTTTTGAAGAGAGAGAAAGAGGATGAATAAACAAGTGAGGAGAAGACGGGAATATGAGAGAGGTGGCTGCTTTTGTAAAGCAAGAGAGTGAGAAAAGGAAAAGCCTCCCCCCCCCTCTGCCCAGACGGCAAGGTGTCAACTATCAAGTCCCCCCTCTCTCTCTTCTCTCTCTCTCTTTCTCTGTCTCTCTGTTTATTCCCAAACTGCTAGGGAAAATAATATTCATAACCTTTTTTTTGTTAACTCTTCAAAAAAAAAAAAAACTTTTTTTATTAACAATTGAACTCTATTTTAGTCACGATGAGTACACGTTATATTTTTTGTTGTTAGAGTCTCAGACTGATGACAAAATGCCACTTATTTTCACTAAAAATATTGTTTAATTTTTTTAAACAAAAAAATTAAATTGTCTTAAATAGTGGGTATTTTTTTTAACTAAATATTAAAAATATTACAAATTTAGTCAATAGCATGAACGCACTCTTATTCATACAAAAAATTTCTCCCCATCTCATATTAGTAGATTTCATCTTACAAAACTAATTCAAAATTTTAATATATTTATTAAAATTTTAATAATAGTTTTTACATTATCGTTTGTTGTTTTCTGTTAAAATTATTTTTGGAAAATTGGGTGAAAATTAAAAAAAAAAAAAAAAATTGGTCTCAGACAACTAGACAAGCTGTACTGGAGTAGAGAGTATTTTTCCGTCAAAAAAGGGTTACAGTTGAATGCTACTGTCATAACAAAAGAAAAGGCTGCTGCCATCACGCGCTGTCCCCACTCGCCGATGGTGGGTCCCCATCCAGCCTGAAACTGCGCAATTATCTATACGGTGGAGAGCGCGTGTCGTATTGCGCGTGGAACGAGTTTTCCACTTTCATATGAGGTGACCTGGAGATGCTGCCATGCGGCCGCTTGGCAGAGGTGCTGACTGCCGAGCGGCCCATCAAGCCGTTTATCTGGGTAGTCGACGCTTTGGATCTTAATCCAACCAACAAACAATTCAAATTTCTATTTACTCGAATTAGATTCAAATCGTCTTTGCCGAGATGAGTGGCAGGATGGCTGTTTGGCACTGCTGTCAAGCACAGAGTGCTTGGCAGCATCTCCCATTCCGCCTTTTAGTCTTGTAATCCTTCAGAAAAAAACCCTACGTACTCGTTCTCCATCTTCGCATTGTCAATCATCGCTTTCGTGAAAATTAGTTTTTTTAGAATATTTTTTCATACTCACGTTAGCGACCGTACATTATATGACTTAGTTCCAAACTCAACTCTATGGATTAATCCACTCAAAACTTTTATAACATCGATCCACATTGTAGACGCAACTGAAAAGATTTTTCTTCACAAATAACTATAATTAGTTCACACGTTTATGAATATCCAATAAAGATGTTTTTTTACAATAATATTTTTCTCTTCCGTGTCTACTTAATGAATATTTCAAATCAATATTGTAAACCCTAATTGGTACCCATTAGAGAGTTGAGGTTGGAGGAATCTTGAGATAAGCTTGTCCTAATTTTTATAATCTTTGTGTCCCATATTGTTGCACCTATATTCTATATTTTAAAATATGTAGGACCTAATGTCCCAATATTTTTTCCCTGCGAGCAGTACGTCTTGCTTGCGTTGTGACTTTTTTGGACTGAAGAAATAAATTTCACGAGTTGAATTATTGAACCCATAAGTGGATAACACTAAACCATTTTTTTTTTACTTAATGAAGATATTATAAATAACTTTACAAGAAATACTTATTTAAGTTTTCTCCTTAATAATCCGTTCATCTCAGATTTTATTTTTTGCGACGAGCAATGTTACAGACATAGATGAATGTGCACACATTCAAACACAGATGTATACGGAATCGTCTGATGCACATGACTCCCACACACATCGTATGGAGCCCACACACGTACATCTAACGAATTTAGGCACACTATGTCCGGATCTGTGGGCATCTATATATGTCCGTAGTATTTTAGTTTTGCTGTTAGTACATGTCTCTAAAAGAGAGAGCCCCAAATCGATGTTTAGGAAAACAACGATCGAAAGAAAAGAGAGAATAAGAAGAATACCAAAAAAGGACGAAATGAAGAGTGAAAAGGTATGTAGAATCAAGAGCAATTAACAAGAAGATCGGCAACCTTTTATTTTTATTTTTTATTTTTGACCTAAATTGAGAGAAGAATCACGGGAGATATAAATCAAGAAATATTACTGGCGCGTAATACTTACTATAGTCATATAGAAATATGTATCAACATATGCAATAGGAAAGTGCAACCGACCAACCCTAGGGCAGTGATTAATGTGCAAAACTCGTCTCAATATTTGCAAAACGCACATGAAAATTTTGCAAATAATTATTGGTATCTCTACCCACAACGACACACTTCGTTTCTTAAAAGGGAGGATTTACTTTCCCTAATCGAGATAGACTTGTCAAGACGCATTTAGCTCTTACATAATTTGCCATATTGGCATACCCAAAACAAAGGGATCTTCTCTCCTCCTAAGATGCTCCATAAATGAGAATCTTCTATCTTTGAAGGTGCGAAACTCTCTCCGTAACAAAACTCTAAAGTTCTTCTTAATTAGTAATATATATACTTTTCCGACGTATGCTTAATTTAGAGGGGTGTCGATGGACACCGCACTGACATCCTTACTTCTTGTTACAGGTGCTATATCTCAATGTGAACAATCCAGAAAATAACATCAATATATGGTTGAAGAGCTCGATTCTCTCAGAGGATAAAAAGTTTCCCAACTTTTATCTATTTGGTAAACTTCGTTCGGAAAAAAACGTTGAAATTGCAACTACAAGGGTCTAAATTCCATAAATTCCCAACCAGACTCTCCAAATATTCCAACAGCCTAACTTTCAAGTGCTAGGTTGGCCAAACTCCACATATTACAGGGGAATGAATGAAAGCGTGTGTTGAAATGCTAATTAGTTTGAGGAATTCTACCAAACATGGCTTTAATGATTATGAAATTTGGTGGTTGTTGGCTAGCTAGCTAGCTAAGACACCAACTTTAAGACCTTTTTCTTTTTCTCAATTTTCCATCTTCTAATGATAATACTCCCTTCCTTTCTAAAATATGATAATACTCCCATAAGATCCATTAACATAAAAAAACAAAGCCTAATAGTACCTTCTTCTTTTTTTTAATTAATTTTCCATCTTCTAATGATAATACTCCCTTAAGATCCATTAACATACTGAAAACAAAGCCTAATGCTTCTCACGCGCGTGCTATTCACTTGCAAAACCTAGGATCTATGGATGTTGGCCCCATCTGGGCTGTCCATGCTCGACAATGGATGGCTTAGATTTCATCTCTGTTGGACGGCTGAGATTTGTTCAGCCGAGATTAAATTTGAGCCGTTTATTATCGAGCATGGATAGCCCGGCCGAATGGGGCCAACACCCATGCTTTAGGGACAGTATGCAAGTGAAGCTCTCCTTTCTTATTCCATCCTCCCTACTCTTACTTTGTGGGTCTCGTTTGAGGCTCACACCATTACAAATCGTTGATCTTGTATATTATGTGAGAAAAAAATGACTTCAAGAAAAATCAACTTGATGAATAACTCGTGTAAAACAGACGACAAATAGTTTTAAACTTAAGACGTTCTGTAAACTCCTATGAGTTATTCACATACATGTCCATATCTGATCAAGTTGATGATTGTTCTCACCGAAATGCATGAGATCAACGGTTTAAATAATCGATATGAACACGAGATATAAGACCAATAAAAGATAGAGGAGTATGTAGGAATATGAAGGATTGAAATATCCATGGGAGCAAAGCCCTCAAAAGACGTGATGTAGACTTTAGGGCTGTTGATATATTCCACCACGAAAGCGGTGATCAAAAAATATTCCACCACCAAGAGGAATGTGGGGCCTAACCTACATAATCCCAAATAAAACGGCTAATTGGCAACCTTTATTTGGACTTTTGTGTTTTTATAGCCAGATGTCTAGTTCAGTTTGCATGCACTTCGATTATTTATGGTGTTACTAAACTAATGATCGGGCAAACGTTTCAGTGACTGCAAGATCTGAAATATTTGATCTTTGTGAGACTCGAACATACTATCTCATAGAAACTAAACACTTATTGCTTTCTTCATTTTCGCATAGCCAAACCCTTGGGTTTAACCTTTGCTCTGGACTTTAGATTGTTTTATTGCATATGGGTGGGGTACAGTTGGTAGGTAACATTGCAGAACCATTTGTCCTTAATGATTGTTTAACAGTTGGATTAAAGTTAACAAAAAGATTTTGGAATCTTGAGAGGTACCCTTAACCCGTTTTAATTAAGGTTGAGCTGAACTAGTGGATGCATCAATTGAAAGGGACCATATACTAACGCAAATACACAATTAAACTTTGGATCTTGTAATCCTTGACTTTTTTAGCTAGTTCTGTATGGCTGTATGCTTTAATTATGTTTTTGCTGCAACATTAGGGTTTGCTTCTTCTAAGATCTAGATTTATAATAATATTGTTGTTACAATTAACTATTCGGGGTAAGCACTTACAAGTTTTGTTCTGATTTTAAATGGGTCCCCTGGTTTGTGGGATTGGTCTCCAAGCATAAGCTAGCTTGGACGCACTGCCTCTCTAAATTACAATAATAAATTTCTTACATATTTAAAGTTCTTGGCTTTCGGAGACAAAAAACACTCAATTTGAAACTGTAGCGTACACTATTGTGCTACGATAATACTATGAGCGTACTTACAATAGCTGTGAATAGAGATTTTAGATTGAAAATTTCAGATTTTGCTTCAAATTCTAGATTTTAGTAGAAGCAGATAAATATATTTACCATAACTATGAAATTATGATTAAACTACAGTAAAAGCTGATAGTGTTTTATTCTCAAAAATTGAAAAATCTAACTTTCTCGAAACGTAAAATATAATATAAAAATCTGATCCGAAAGCACCATCAAACTACCCAAATCCAACTGAAAACTTTCTCATAAACAAGCTCGATAATGTCACTGTCAATCAGTTAGACCATTCCAGTTAGCCAGAGCCTGACTCTTAAATCTGGTGTCACTTGATTGTGACTTTTAAAGGTACACTGTTGCTTAAATATCCAATTCCCTTCATGCTAGGCTTCAACAGGCAAAGAACATACATTTATGTAGTCTGCAACTCATAATGCTCTAAATGTACGAAGTTTCTAACACAGCCCTAAGGTTTAATTAGCTAGTCTGCTTGGTTGGTGTACAATTGACCAGAATTCGATTATGGGGTAGGTTTTTAGTCACGTAGTTCTTCAAAAATGACGTTCGCTCTCGCACTCAATTCTTGCTCTGCGCTCGCGTTTTCAATACTAGCACTCGCAAATTCTAGTTGTTTGGTAGAGTTTTGAAAGCTGCTTTCGCGTATCATGTGACTTAGGTCAAGCCACAAGAAAGTACTTTCTTGTAAATCTCCTAGTCCTGGTATGAATGACTTGCGTTTAACCCGACTAGAGATGATATTAGTTGAGATGCTAGTAAGTTAGCCCGAACACTCCGATAGTGGAAAAAAGAAAGAAAGAAAGAAAGATGACGTTCCTAGCGCACAAGGAAAATTCTCCTATTTCTTCCGTGTCTGGGCATTTGATCTTGCTAAGGCTAATATGCTATTTAATACATGTGAACTTGGGCTTTGTTCGTTTGGGGTCTCAAAATTTTTGGGCACGGTCTCCAAAAAAATTTCTTTATCTATCTCTCTCCACTCATTACTCTAAAAAATCTCTCTCAAAACCCCCAAACGAGATCCTGACTTGCACATGGTTCCAGGTGGAAATTACTTAATTAACATTGGAAAACTACACAAAGTGAGTAAAAAAGAAGAAAAGTATCACAGCTTTGAATAGCCGCATCTGGCCATATCAAACTTGGAGAAGCCTATGCTACGAGAAATTTTTCAGTATCGGGTGGGCACGGGCCACGTGGTGCCGAGCAAGCATTTCGGTCTTCCAAATGTATTTTGGACGGCCCAGATCTGTTTTGGCTTAAGGGAGTGTTTTGATAATTTTACACTAAAAATTTAATCCAGAAATATTAGTAAATAACAAAAAAAATGCCTTACTATTTAAAAATTCAACGTATGCCCTTATCCGTAAACCGAGAAAAACGCGTAGCTAACACCATATTAACATGTAATTTTTTTTCGGTCAAACGGAAATTTACCATGTTAATTTGTAATTAATGAGCCAAAAAACGTGCATATCGATCGTGCACCAGAAATATATGCATAGCATCCTTCAAAATTATATGTACCATCATATGCGTGACTAACAACAAAAAATGCAATATATAACAAAACCTGCGTAATAAATATGTTTTAATGTATCGATGGTAAGCTTTCTCCATCAAGTTTTAATGTAGTTTTACTTTAGGGATCGGTCTAGATCTCATTTCATTTAGTTAAAAGTTGAAAACCCGGGTTAACAAAATTTAAAAGTATATAACACTACACAACATTTAAGGCAATACGGAGAGCTATTATGTACTCCTTCCATCCAATGATGTTCGTCCGGTCCGCAAAACGAGAACGTAAAAATAATACAATTTTTGCAAGAAAAATTTTAATTTTTTTCAACAATTCACTAGATATCGATGAGTTCTTTTAATTTATGAAAAAATATTTAAATTTTTTCTTGAAAGAAATACATTATTTTTTAGTCCTTAATTTGTGGACCGGACAAACATTTTAGGACGGAGGAAATATTATAGATGTATTTTGTACATCTACTAGTAGTAGTATACGGAGTGAGAGGGTTCGGGCATACCAGGATGTAGCTCAAAGGCCCAATGTCTGGCCCACAATAGCCCAATTCTTCACATCACAGTGGGAGCAACCAACAATTGAGAAAAGAATTACCGTTAGGAGCAGGAGTAGAGTCGGTCCAATCAATTGCACGCTTTTATCAGTTAGGCTTTGTTTGTTTCGATGTAAAATGTTTTTTTTTTAAATAAATTTTAAATTTTTATTTTCAGTATTTGGTTGGTTCTTGGCACTTAAAAAATATTGGAATTGAACGTTAGATAGATCGTGAGAGAGGGGCAGGTTTAAACAGTGGAGAGATATGAGAATATTGGAATTGAACATTGGTCAGGACTGACGATCGAGAAAATTGAATAGTGAGAGTTGCAGTAGAAGGCAGCACGTTCATTTTGGAAAATAACTTATGGAAGATTTAATAAAGGTAAATCATTTTCACCTAATTAATGAAAAATATTTTTATTATTTTTTACACAATCAAACACCGAAAAATAGGTAAACGCCCAAACAAACGGAGCCTTAGATTATAAAATTCCACCCAATGTCACCATATTACTATATTTCTATCAAATATTAGTAAGGCGTGATTTTGTATGATGACTTTTCTATAAAAAAAAAAAAAATAAATAAAATAATGCAAATTGATAATTTTCATCTACTTTTGAGTTAAACTACACAAAGTAAATTAATTCCTTACATTAGCTGTAATTGGAACCCCTTCATTGATTGGGTCCAAAGCTTTTTGATAATGATGTGATAGGAGTTGATGTAGGCCATATGATAACTGCAATCTCCATCCATGTGATATTGGAAAGTGGAATCCTATGGGGCAGATGCATGCATAGGATTCATTCCTTTCTCGACCTTTTGACTAAGATCAAGCGTAGAGTAGTGATACTTGCATTCACCTACAGGTATTGGGTGATATCTAGGGGATATTTAGTAATGCTTCTAGAGCTCGTCACTAGGTGCTCTAGGAACCATACATATTGATGTAGGCTCTATCACGTAGTGTGGGGTTTCCGCATCAACATGTGACAGTAAAATATTTTTGGAGCATCACGTGATTGTACTCCAAGAACACTAAATAATCACTCATATTTTGTTTTTTTTTTATTTAATTTAAGTTTCAAGAATTTGGGGATATATCAAAGTATTCAAGTTTCTTACTCGTATATATATTTTTTCTTCTTGTATAAATAGTGTATACAAAGTGCCATGAGATTTTGTGTGTGCATAATATAGGAGTTCAATACATAATTCCAAAGAAGTTGGAATTACTAAATTGACTTTTGAAGTATATGTCTAAAGAAATGTGTTGAACACAGTTCTCATACTAAGTAAACCAATGTGCGGATTATAAGGTGGCGAAGGAAGCTCTGGTTCGAGAGAGTAAATTTTTTTTTTTTTTTTTTACAGTTTTACGGTTCCTCTTGTTTTTTCGTTCGTTGTTTTAATTACAAGAAGACAATGCAGGGGTATTTAATCCTAGTAATTTGAAGTTTTAATTTATATCTAACCCCAGAACTTCGAAGTTTTAATTTATGTTATTTTGATTTCCATAAAAAAGAGAAAAAAGTTAGTACAGTATATACTAAGCAAAAGGTTAATTTGGACTGTCCCACCAAAAGATGAATGCTTCATCCGAATCTCAAGAGATATTTGGGACATAGAACGGTCAAGGGCATCACATGGGTAGGTCCAAGTTCAACCTCCATCTGTTGGGCCAAATCAGGCTAAAAATAAAAGAAGCAGCAGCAGACGAAGCCCCGGCGGTTAGGCTGGCTGGTTGGTAGACTTGCTTTTCATATAATTAAATTAAGATTAGATTATTGGGGTCAAATTACAAGAAAATATTTTTTTTGTAAATTTCTTAGTTTCTCACATGGATGACTTGTTTTTGACCAAACCAAAATAACATGCGTGTTGGCCCAATTTGGACCGTCCATACTCGGTAATGGACGACTCATATTTCATCTCAGCTAAATAGTTGAGATTTGTTCGGTCTAAGCCATCCATTGCCGAGTATGAACAGCCAGCCGCCGGGATGGGGCCAGACCGGAGAGGAGATTAGTTCATGAGGTGCGCGTAAGCAGGTTTAGACATCTCTAACCATCGGAAAAAGGAAAAAATAAAAAATAAAACAGCAGCAGCCCGGCCCCTTTGGCAGGCTGGAGCCCCCTATGTTGGGATACCTCAAACTTTGATATTTTGGTAGCTACCTGAAGTGCATGCTCGTAAATTCGTACATGTAAAGTGATGAGTGTGTCTATATATGTATGGTTACAAGAAATAGGGGTCCATTTTCGAAAAAAAACAAGAAGAAATAGGGGTCCATAGCTCCGTGTTATAGCATGTGACTGCAGATCAAGAGGAACCCAATTGGGCCCTTCTAATTTTTTTGTTACTGTGTGTGGTTACAAGGGATATAAGCAGGGTCGGAGCCAGAAATATGGAATTTGGGGTCAAAAACTCATAACCCAAATATATTTTATCTTTTCGAAGCAAAAACGAGAAAACGTTAAATTAAATGGCTGAAGAGAAATAGAAACCATCTTCTAAATTAGATATTTTCCAAAAGATACATATTTTTGAGAGTTCATCAGTACGCTAGTTTGATCTTTGTCAATTGACCCCATTTGTGTTAACATGCCTTCGTCTATGGATATAAGAGACAAGGCTCCAAACTATTAAGTGGTTGGTTGCAGTCCGTAGGTTTGGATTAGTACTAGAGGTGTCAATTAGGCATGGCGAGAACGAGCACGATTGTTTCAAAGTTCGACACAAAACGACACTACATAATACGAGCCGGTACGGTACGACACTTGTGTTAAGTTTGGATTCAGAGGAGGGGAAGTGAAGGAAAGTATTGAATTAGAAAGGGGATGAAAAGAAAAGGTCTCTTTTCACTTGTTTGGTTCATCAAGAGAAAAGGAACGGTTGTGTTCCCTTTTAACTGTTTGATAATTACTAGTTGTACTAATGAAACAATAAAGCTATTGGTGCCGACAGGTACCGTATCGAAAATGGACCGACGGCTGCGTCGGGCCAACTCCGGCCACCGGACGGCATCCGATCCAAGCCATTCAAAAATTTTAAAAAAAAAACGAGGGGACCCACATGAGAATCAACGACATTCAATGTGTGTAGGTGCTCAATCCAAACACCCCATTTTTTTTATATAGCAGTTGATCCATTTTCGATATGGTACCCGTCGGTACCAATATCACTACTCCTAATGAAAGTGAGGGGTGTAATATGGATTAGCAATTTCAGGAACTTGGGGACAGGAATTATATTTTGCAGAGGCAGAATTGGTATTAAAAGAGAATTGATTTTCACACTCCTCTTTTTATCATATACACTCTTTTTTTGTCCTTATTCATGTGAATTTACTTTTTTGCCCTTTCATAAGTTCACTTTTTTCACACATTACGGGGCAATAGAATAAATTCACACCAAATAAAGACAAAAAGGGAGTGTACATGGTAAAAAGGGGAGTGTAGAAATCAATTTCCTATTAAAAATACTAAACTAGGTAACGTTGATACAGACACCGACACGAATACAAAAACGAACACCGATATAAAGTACGAAGTTTTAAAAAAAAACAAAGATACGAAAATGGTGTGGGACATGGAAAATAGATAAATAACCTAATACTCCCTCCGTTACTTCGTACGTGTTCCCTGTGATGTCCCTATACGTATCGCGTCCGTATCCCTGCGTGTTCCTTCGAAAAGAATTTAGTCAAATTTTATGGAGGAGCGTGTCCTTTACGTTTTCTACAGTGTCCCTGGGATGTCCTCAGTGTACATTTTTTGTGTCTTTCATGGATACGACAACGTCTAGGAGACTTGGACTGGCTGCTTCACAAATTACTAACAATATAAATCACTCCACTGCCCCTCCACTTGTCTCACTTATGGAGGTAAAAAAGTCGTGCTAAAAATGATTGCATTCCTCCTTCCTAATATGTATAATTTAAACAAGAAAATCGCCTCCAATTTACTTTTATACACCCACCATTCAAATATCATCATGAAAATTCATCTGATACTTCAGTTTGATCCCAATGCATGCTTTGTCTTTCTAAAGAATATATATGCTAATATAATTACATGAAGAATGTGCAACCACCACTGCACAGCCATTGCCAATTCATCCTTTTCACGAAAAGCTATTGGAACAAACTAAAACACAGAATGGTTCGTTCATAAACTTTGGAACCGGCTTTCCATGACCTTCTTTGGAATTTTCAAGAGAGAGAGAGAGAGAGAGAGGGAGAGAGAGTACATAAAGCTATGAGATCATATCCGATTTTTGTGTGAATTCTACGGATTAATTGGTCCCAAAACTGGGTTTTTGGAAAAAAAATGCCGGACGCAATCCTACATTGATCAGCCAATCTTAGTCTACGGACAATAACTTAAGCATTTGACCACTCCTAGCCGTTGCATCCCTACACTTAAATCTCGCTCATTACACTCTTTCAGCACATAACATATTTCCACCACCACCATACTTAACAAAAAAAAAAACATATTTCCTCCATTTCTAGCCAATAAAATTGTTGTACTGGTTTATAAATATCAGTTTCAACCTATAAGTTTTAGCTTTATCCCCAAATCTAATTCTGCAGTAAGACAAACTTTAGCAAGCTAAGTTGCTAAAAACCAGCACAAATACTTAGCAGCAGCAGGACCAAACAGTGTTCCAAGGGTTAAGCAATGTGAGCAAAAGGCCAAATATAAGTGACGAGTTAACTACTTGAGCATAAGTACATGATACCTTAAGCTTAATTACTTTAGCCTTAGTTTGAGTTAGTTTAGGAAGGCTCTTGTAAAGGCTAAACTACAATTTTTTTTTGGGGGAAGGCTAAACGTTATTCTTTTTTAATCAAAATCTTACATGGTTAAAAAACGTTCAGATCTAAAAACCCTTCTTCTGGTACCGATGAGAATGCACCGACCATGTACATATCGACGTACGGGGCCCACTTACGGGTCTCACGCAAATAATCCAAACTGTTCATTAATTTTGAAATATTTCTCGAGTGATAGCTGCAAGTGTTTGATCTAATATACCAATTTTTCATTCTAATGGAATACCAATTTTTGCATTTTTCCAGAGATCACTTGAAAAAATATTTCAAAATTAATGAACGGAGCAAATTATTTGTGTGGGACACGCAAGTGGGTCTCGTGCGCCGATATGTACATGGTCGGTACATTCTCATCGGTACCTTTCGGAGTTGAGAGAGCATAGAAAAGCGTTCAGCAGCTTCAGCTTGTCACCTCCTCCATCCAACCTTTAGACTCGAAAGGTTTAGATAGTTTAATAAGATAGTCAAGTGTCGGTTTTTATTAATTCAGAGGCTAATTTGAAAAACCATAGTAGTTCAAGGGGTAAGACTGGAGTAATTAAGCTCTGGAGATTGGGATGCTCAGATCTATTGGGTGTGTGTGTGTGTGTGTGAGAGAGAGAGAGAGAGAGAGAGAGAGAGAGAGAGCGCACAAACTCACTAAAGGTTCGAAGGTTTTGCGCGAGAGAGATCCAGAGAGAAGATCGACGTTTGTTTTCCGTTCAATTTCCTTTCCGGCACTGATTTCGAACACAGTGTCAGTGCATAGCTTGAACCAGTATTGACCACAGCATTCAAAACGGCGATGACGGAGTCCGAATCACCACCGGATGGGAACGGCGCCGTTTCCGGCCTCCTCCCCCTCGCCTCCGTCTCTCAACAACCTTACGTCTCGGAACTCCTCTCCTTCACCCTCGATCGCCTCCACAAGGTCCCTCTCCCTCTCTCTCTACGTTTCATATTTATGCACTTCACTGCATGTGCTTGTTTTCGTAATTTATGATTGAATTATATAGGAGCCAGAGCTTCTACGGGTGGACGGAGAGAGAATCCAGCGGCAGATGCAAGAGGTGGCGGTCGCAAACTACCGTGCCTTCATCTCTGCCGCGGATGCATTGGTTGCTATTAGAGAGGAGGTTTCCTCCATCGACAAACACCTCGAATCAATGGTAATTTTATGCCTTTATTTGGTAATATTGGGCATTTTCCCCCCGCTTTCTTCTTTCGAATTGCAATGCGGGGTCTTCGTTTTTTCGTAGGATGCGTTTCCGCTATGTTATTGGACTACAGGCTAATGGCATTAGTCAAAGTTGTTTCCGCAAAATAGCGTTTTAGTTGATGTACGCAAGGAGAATGACTTGCCTAGAAATCCGTGAAAACATGAGCTTTTTAGTCCATTTAGTTTAATGGAACGCCCCTGTAGTCGATTCAAGAACTTAACGGGCTGTTTGTCGTTATGAAGGGGATATGACAAAGGGGAAGATAGGGTAGAAGGGGACGAGGGATAGATGGTTTGTTTAGAGGGATATGATAGAGGGGGGGATATAGTAATATGTCTTTGGTAAAATTGGGCAATTTTTTCTTTTTTTTCTCTTTTGAATTGCAATGCATTGTCTTTGTTTTCCGTAGTCAAGTTAAAGACCTTACTGGGCCGTTTGTCAGCATAAGGGGATATGATAGAGGGGTAGATAGTGTAGAAGGGGACGAGGGATAGATGGAATTCAGCTTTGTTTTTGCTTCCAATACCAGTTTTCTGTCGCTTATTCTTGTTATCCTCTTTGTTATACGTTATTTAAGTAAAATGAGTATACCTTTATTCGTTGATCTCGGTTTAACAATGCAATTGCTTGGCTTCCCATCTTCATGCTTCTGAATTGTCAACTTTTTGCATAACAATCTTGAGCCCATATCTCAAAACAATTTGAGCCTCAGCTCGATGCGAATGACCTGATTATTGATAATGCCTTGGGTTGTTTGCTTATGCATCTTAGATTCATCATAGAAAATAAACTAATAGAGAACTATTGGTCCTATTGCCCTCTAGACAATCTATGAACATTATGGATTTGATTAACAATCTGTACTAGATTTTCTTTACTAGTACTGAATTATGCGCGCAAATACTTACCTTTCTCGCTGTTGCAGATAGCTGAAATCCCAAAGCTTACATCTGGTTGCAATGAGTTCCTTGACTCTGCAGAACATATTTTGGAGAAGAGAAAGTTGAACCAGACATTACTAGCCAATCATAGTACTTTGCTTGACTTGCTTGAAATTCCTCAGCTTATGGACACGTAAGTGGTTGACACAACGCATGTTTTTTTCTCTTCAGTAACATGGTGAAAAAAAAGGAACATTTTGTAGCCTTGTTTTAAAATGGTAAGTCAGTTGATAGGAAGATCGGATTTTGTGATAATTCTTCTGCATTTAACCAGATCAATTTCTTGTTGTTAGAGGGATAATCTCTGAAAGTAGATGCAACCATTGCAATCGGAATGTCTCAAAACCTTAGGTTGAATCCTGAACAGATGTCTATTACCTTAGCCCAAACACAATTTTGGTGAACAGAACATGGATCAGTTGGAAGCTGCCGCCCTTGGTGAATAGTATTGATAACTTGTCCTAAACCCCTGGAACTGCTTCACAAATCATTGCTTCTTATTTCTAGTGCAGTAACATCATAAACAGAGCCTAAAGTGACTTCCACGCATGCACCACCAGGTGGCGCAGGGATGCTCGTATGGCAAGCTGCCACACCTGGGTTTAGGCAGGTCTTAATGTCAAAGTATGTATCACATGGTTTTAGGTTGTTTTTTTTCCTTTTGCTTAGTAAATGTTTTGGGGTTTACCTAATTTTATACTATAAATCAATTCTATTATGAGGAAGATGAAACTTGAACAAATGTTTTGTGGATGATGGTAATATACATGCCACTAGTGCTGTTGCTTGTTGCTGCGACCACTGATTTCTTTCTTTTCCATTTGTAAAAATATTTTGAAACCATTTTTTCCCTTTTGAAAATACTGTTTGGATTATCTTTGGTTTGCCATGGAGAGGCTTCGGCCCTGGTCTTGCATGAATCCAGAGTTGTTGAACAAGCCTTCTAAGTTTGTGACTGACAGAGCGTCCAACATGGATGCTGCTCTTCTTAACGAGGCTCGCAATGTGGTTTTGATGGGATTTTTCATTCTCTATTCCGTAAGAAAGTTAGAACTTATTATTGAAGTTGGTACTTGGGAGAGCTAGGGATGGTAGTTGGAGGATTAACGTTTTTATTGGAAAATAAAGAGGAAACTTTAAAGTTTGGTCAATGTTCTAAAAATCGCTAGGCGCTAGTTGGGCGGAAAAGGGGCGCCTAGCGCCAAGGCGGGGACTAGGTGCCCAACTAGTCGGCTGTCTAATCTAGACGTCGGACCACCGCCTAGCGCCTAGGTGGGGACTAATCGGCCTAAGCGGCCGCCTTTTAGAACACTGAGTTTGGTACACCAATGAGGCGCAATGAGAAAGACATACGTGATACATCTTAAATGTACAACGAATAGAAACAGAAAATATCGAATTTGCAAGGTTTTATTCTCTCGTAATGCCAAAGTTTCGAGGAAAATGCATGCAATAGTGGATGCTGTCTTACTATGCTGTAACGATTAACTATCATCTCTCCTGCAGATGTGTGAGGAATGGAAATTACGATGAAGCTCTGGACTTAGAAGCCTTTGTTTGCAAACTGTCCGCAATGCACCCTAAGTGAGTCTTCCTTGTCTTATTTCTGCTGTTGGCCTTGTAAAGGATGCCTACTGAGCTTTTTGTTTTTACCCCCCCTTCCTCTGTCTGTTTCCTTCAAAGGTTACCTGTTATTCAGGCCCTCGCTGCAGAGGTCAAGCAGACCACTCAATCTCTTCTTTCTCAGCTTCTCCAAAAACTCAGATCCAACATCCAGGTACACTTGATACTGGGCTTAACAAAGAATATGTTTACGATGTGGATCTGGTTCAGCATGATTCATCTATACATATAATTTTTGAAGTTGCTGACCCTTTTAATTAACCCTTGTGTAATGCAGTTGCCAGAATGTCTCCGCATCATCGGATATTTACGTCGCATAGGAGTTTTTAATGAATATGAAATGCGCCTACAGGTGGGTCTGCCAAAGCTTAATGTCTACAACAAAATTTTTTGAATGTGCATTTTAGTCCGCCGTGTGTTTTTGTCTATTGTCACATGTTTGTCTGTTTCTTCTTGTTCTTCTTTTGAAATCAGACAATTCATGTTTATCTGCTTCTAAGGTACGTTTTTCTGACCTGGATTAGCTGTCTTACAGTTCTTAAGATGCCGAGAAGCATGGCTTACTGCAATTCTTGATGACTTAGACCAGAGAAATGCTTATGAATACTTAAAAGGGATGGTAAACTGTCAAAGGATGCATCTTTTTGATGTTGTTAACCAATACCGAGCTATATTTGCGGATGATACATCGGGAAGTGAAGAAAACTATGAAGGGGGCCTTTTGTTTAGCTGGGCTATGCATCAAATTACCACTCACCTTAAAACACTCAAGGTCATGCTCCCAAGAATAACTGAAGGCGGATCTTTGTCAAACATCCTGGACCAATGCATGGTAAGGACTAGTTTTGTTTGGTATTATTGCATATCATTATCACCTTGATTACTTTTTCATGGAAGACTGTGAGTACGTAAATATTGCTGGCTGGGTTGCCAGTGATGAGAAATTTGGACATTATTGGCTTGGTTTTCCTCAGTTTTCTATCTAGAAATTCATCGGTGAATTCACTTTACATAGCTTCATGCTGTTATGTTTTCACTTTTCACGGTTGCAATTCCTGATTGCACCTGTTTAAGCAAATGAGGAGCAACAAACAAGTAGACAAAGTACTATTGGTGATTTACTGGATTTGTTTTTTGTGGTACATGGGATTATTGGAAATTTGGAATGTATGCAATTCAGAATACATGTTTTGGTAGCAATGTCACTATCAAATGATAGATATGCTTCACATGGGTGTTCGGTGATAAAGTGGGCCATAAAAACCAATTGTTATAATGGTAGGTGATGTACATAGAATTCGCTGCTGCTTAACTGTACTGATACTCATATTAAGTAGCAGCAGCCCACCACAAACATACGATTCCTCATAAAAGTAATTTGGAACACATGTTCTAGGAACTTGCTATTGTAGTAATGCAACAAAGAAGAGTTATTCACAATGTTTGGACATAGGGTAGGTTTGTTTTCAATGAACCCATTTATAATAGAATATAGGGTACACAATGTTGCATGTTGATCACGTATATACTATATTGGTGTCCTAGGTATGTGTCAGACAGTTGTCGGACCCAACTAAGGCAACCAAAAATATAGTATCCATTCTTCATGAGTCACGACTATCCTACTCAAATGTTGGACCTATTTTGGCTGTAGTCTTTTATTTTGCTTCTTTTTCTTGCAGTTGACTATGCATCCTGATTCTAATTTAAACCTTCTAATTTGTTACTTGACAGTATTGTGCCATGGGGCTTGGTTGGGTCGGATTGGATTTCCGGGGCTTGCTTCCCTCACTTTTTGAAGAGTAATGCATTTGATTCTTTGTTGCTGTGTTTGATCTTTTGTTGAAGTCCTGTTGGATATATCTTGATTTTGTTAATCATACAGGGCTGTTCTTAACTTGTTCTCAAGAAATATGAATACAGCTGTTCAAAATTTTCAGGTATGATGTCAAGTGGCTAAAATCACAATATAAGTTTCACAAATGTTCCGTTCTTGTCTTCTTCTGAATCGAGCAAAATATATATTGGCGATTTTATGAAGTCTAATTTCAATTGGTATTTAGATTAGCTTCTTAGGTTAGAATTTTTGCCTGAGCAAGCAACTTATCTTTGGTGCTTGGCAATTAATATCTTGTTTCATTCCAGCTAGTCTTGGATTCACATCGCTGGGTCCCCTTACCAGCAATTGGCTTTCCAGCGAATAGCTTAGGTGAAGATAGCCTGGAAGATGTGACTCCTCCTTCAAGTCTGATGGAACATCCACCTCTTGCTGTGTTTGTAAATGGTAAGTTGTACAGATATTGGAACTATATTTATTAGGTCTGAGATCTCTCCCTCTCGCAAATAATTTCTATGTGCTGTTCTTGATACTCAATGGACTCGGTGGTTTTGAGTAACACCTTGGACTGTTTGCCATATATTTTTAGATATCTTAAATGAAACCCTGACTAAGTTTTTATAGTTATTAATAAAGCCTTTTCATGGACCCACCCATGTCTAACTTGTGACCCACGTCTCCAACGTGTCTTTGGTGTGTCCCCTACATGAATTTACTAACATGAACACGGATACGGAGACCATTCCTGGTGGTTCAAAACTGGGCCTGTTTGATAAAACTGAAAACTGAAACTGAATGCTGAAAAATTAAGTACCGAAAGCTGAATGCTGAATTTTTTAAGTTGAAAAGCTGTTTGGTAAACATATTAAGTACTGAATTAAAAAAATGATAAATTAATGTTAGTTCCGAGTCTCTCTTAATTTACCATTATTATTGTACTTATAATAATGGTGGAATGGTGGCATTGTGGTGGTGACGGCGGCGACGGTGTGGTAGTGTGGTAATGGTGGTGGTGGTGGTGGAGTGATAGGGGAGTGGTGGTGGTGATGGTGGTGAAGTGCTGGTGGTGGTGGAGTAGTTGTGGTGGCGGTATGGTGATTAAATGCAAGTACACAAGAATTCAGCCAGAATTAAGTAGCTCAAAGCTACTTAATTTTTTTCAACTTTTTAGCCTACATTTTAAGTAGCACTTAATTTGTTAAGCAATGTAAAATATCGTTATCAAATCTACTGAATCACTTATTACTTAATTGATTCAGTTTTAAGTGCTGAATTTGGGTTATCAAACAAGTTAGACTTGTATCCTAACACTAATATCTATTTAATGGAATATGTTATACTAGGCATGCTGGTTTTCATAGTTGCTAACTTTTTAAGTTTTATCATTTTTTTTGGCAGTTCTAGTCATATAGTTGAACTAGATTTTCGCAAATCTCACTGCCAATGCTAACAATTTGGCATCACATCTGTGTGTAATGCTTGCAGGTGTGTCTGCGGCAATGAACGAATTGCGTCCCTGTGCCCCAATAAGCTTGAAGCATATGCTTTCTCAAGAATTAGCCAAGGGGTTGCAATCTGTTTCTGATTCTTTACTGCGGTACAATACAACTAGGATGCTCAGGGAGAATGAATCCATACTTTTCCTTTCCCTTTGCCGAGCATTCATTGAGGTAATGCTCTACCTCCATTTTGATTGGTGGATTTCATGAGGGATTTGAAGTTGAACATTGGAAAATTGTATGAAGGTTCACGATTGGAGGGAGAAAATTTCCCAAGTGGAGGGTCAAATACAAACAGTAATGCGTACTAGGCAAATATGTGGTCATTGTTGCCTAGAGGCAACCCAAGAAAAGGGGGTTTGGATGGGTTGTATTGATTTCTAAAATCAAAACTAGTAATTGAAATACTAATAAGAGATTAAGGTAGGACAAACCAAACCTAACCAAATCAAGCCTTGTGTCCCAATCACTTGGGGTCGGCTACATGAATCTGTTTCCTCCATTGAGCTCTGTTAAAGGCCACTTGTTCACACACACCCATTATACTCATATCTTTGCGCACTTCAGTATCTAATGTCAATTTAGGTCTACCCCTCCCCGTGACATTGCTACCTAGAGCTATCACATCCACTCTCTTAACTACTGCATCTTCAGGTCTACGGTAGACATGCCCAAACCACCTTAGCCTATTTTCTCTCAACTTCTCCTCTATAGGTGCTACACCTACCATCTCACGAACTGTTTCATTTCTAATTTTGTCTCGTCTAGTCTTACCATACATCCACCTCAACATTTTCATTTCCGCTACACTCATCTTACTCACATGTTGTTTCTTAATAGACCAACATTTTGTCCCATAAAGCATCGTTGGTCTTATGACAGTTCTATAGAATTTTTCTTTCAATTTTGTGGGTACCCTTTTGTCACATAGTACACCAGCAGCGCTTCTCCACTTGAGAGAGTGTAGGAGAGAGAGAGAGAGAGAGAGAGAGAGAGAGAGAGAGAGAGAGAGAGTAAGCAAAGATTTATAGTGGTTCGGCCGAGCCTACATCCACTGCCTTGCGTTTAAAAGTTGTCACTATCAGATGATCGGCGTCAGGGCGTCAATCAAACCCTTACACATCACTAGCTTTCCTGAGGAGCCAGCTGAACGGCTAGAGTTTTCTTCAACGGACTCTACGAAGCAGTTCACAGTAGGACCGGAACAATACATAGTTTTGGAGCAGAAGCCCTATTCTGGAGTTCTCAGAGGATGTGCAAATTCTCTATACAATAAAAACTAATATGGAGTTTCAGACAATTCTCTAAAAAGATTGGATTTGAACAATTAGGCCCTCTGAGTTCTTACAACGGAATATTATTCAAGGAGTATGAAGAAGAAGATGAATACTTGACGGAGTATTCTCTTCGTTCCAAATTCTCTATTGCGCTTCTTCAGATGATGGCCTGTATATGCACAGATGAGAACATTGAACAAAATCTTCGGATGAGTCAAGAATGACGGATGAATATCCCTTGCAACAACTTTAAATCATGAATTAAATTCAGTTATATATGTCGAATCAACCTGTGACACCCTTCAGGGACCAGTCGATCAGTGGCAAATAGCCAGTCGACCGCTGGTCTTAATCTTAATCGAAAAGCCACAAAGTGCTGCACTGCAAAGTTAATCCAAAACAACGTGGATGTGTATCTAACATATACACTTTTCAAGAACATATAGAGTGATTAAGAGTCTTATACAAAATCAATTTTTGTGTCAAATATGAAATCATCAAAAATCAAAATACTTAATATTTCTAACCGTCACTTTAGTCAATCTCAAATCCCTTTGTGAGACCTAGACCTGAGATATAAAATAGAAAGATGAGTTCTACTTTTTGGGCAACTGATGCTAAATCTCGTTGCAAATCAATGAATCCAAACGGTTCCTTGTGCTGATTTTTATTGGTAAATCTCATTATCAGTCAAGTTTACATCCATGGATCCTTCTCAGGTCGCTTATCCACATTGTGCTACATGCTTTGGTCGCTGCTACCCTGGCGGAGCTGCTCTTATTTCAGATGCTAAGAATTTGTTTGATGGGATTGGGCGCCTATTGGCAGCAAAGGCTCTACCGAAGCCAATCCAGAATGAGGAGAGAAAAAGTATATCTGAAAATGGCAGTCCAAATGTGGTGGAAAATGGAGTTATGCCTAATGCTGAACAGACTGCGGGGAGTTCCAACGTGGATGATAAGGAAGAATACATCTCTCTCCAAACTGAGGAAAAGCCTGCTAATGCATGAAGTGTGCTTTTAGAAGCCCATGTTATAGTTTTGGAAAGTCGTTAGTTCTGCCCTTGTCATTGAACTGAAGGGTTGCCTGATGGTTAGAGGCTTCACGTTATGCTCATCTGCCAGGGTTTGAACGTCGGCTGTGTATCCTACTTGTACTCGAAAAAAGTTGTTCGTAATTCTAAAACTCCTACTCGTCAGATATTTGAATGTAGGGAAGCCCACTTCGACTCACCAACGAGAAGGTAAATACTGTTAGTATATCTTTTCTTCTGAAGCGAGAAATTATAGGACCCGATGATTTCCTAGATGGGATGAAAAAGCAGTGCTTCCGAGTCCTTTAGGTTCTTTTGGTGGCCTTTGTGGGGCAAACAAATTTTTCATTGACGTGACAATTGGAGTGTAATTGTACACATAAGTAGAGAAATTCAATGATATGTTATTGCAAAATTGTTTTAATACACAGAAATTTGTTTATAATAACATGCAAGCCAATAATAATAGGAGAATGTTTGTGGGTTTTGTCTATGGTTGGATAATATGGTATTTTTTTTGTTACGCTTCAGGTATTTTCACTTATACTACTTGTACTTTTAACTGTTTCTCACTCACACTCTCTCGACCCTTATCTCACACATTCACTGAACTCACCACTAAAGTGAGATTGTTACTATTAGCGTTAGAATAGGTGGCAAAATGTCTAAATGCATGTGGGCGATAATTTCTCGCTACACACACACACGGGGCGGTTCGGTGGACAATCAATTAAACACCCAAAAAACCTCCAAACCTCAATCTCATAGTTTCTGATCAAATTTTTATGATTCGAATTGTTCAATGTGTTAGACGCAACAATGTTTAGACGCAACGATGTTTCTTAAGGCCTCCTCTCACTACTCACAAATTGGTTCACCGAAAATTCGCACAATTAGCTTTTTAGACTGAGGAAGATCTCCATTTTGTAGTTGCTCCATGATCTAGATTGAAATGTTTGGTAGATATGCAAGACGTATTCTGTGGTCCAAGTGCTCGAGGCTGGGCGTCTATATGTTCTCTCCCTACTCCGTATTCCCAGTGTAGTATTCTACCTGCCACTCCTACATGGTGGAACTAGCTGAAACCTCGGCCCCCTTCGCTGTTTCTGCCTGTGGTCCTAGGGGAGGTGTGGCTGCGTGTGAACTGTGGCTACACTCACTTGGAAAGCAACGTGACTCAGAAACTGACTCACCACTCTCTCTCCGAAGTACCCTAGTCTTTAAATATGGGCCATCTATAGAGGACACCATCATCCTTTAAAAAAGGGAATGTCCAACATCAAAATTGAGCCCGACTCAATGACAGCAGTGAATCTGATAAAAGAAGGAGCCCCTCTGGATCACCCGAACAGAATCATTTTGGAGGATGCTAAAATGCTGTTATTCGCACCAGTTCTGAGCTTGGGCGTACTTACCGACAAGCTAATCATACTGCGAACAAGAGGAAGATTTGACTGTTACGGCTCGTGTACTCCTCTCGGCTAGGGAATATGTGATTGCAGACAGCCTAGGTGTTGGACACCTTTGGACTTAAGCTCTAGTTTCTCCTTTTATGGGTTTTGAACGTTTCTACCTATGCTGGGAGCTCGGTTGTAAATGACTTGCACATCTTTTGCTCTCACATATGCCATTGCATCTGAGACGAACAAAAAAATAAACAGAATCAGTTCCTGTTTCTTTCCTTTTTGAGTATTTCCTTCGTCCCATTTTATTTGCTCGGTATTCTATATTGGAATGTTAAAATAACGATTACGATTCACTCAAAATATACTAAGGGCAACAAATAAAAATGAGTACGAACCATCATTATCGGGAAACAAATAGTAGCAACTACAACATGAATTTGGGTTGGGAAAAAAAATTTTAAACCATCACGTTACGGTACTCGGAAGCGCTTAATAATGTTGCGAGTTCACAAGGGGACCGGTGCTTATCAATTCAAAACGGTAAAAAGACACATCAATAAGTGAACCAAAATTGTCTTCATTTTCGGCGGACAAATGATGTTCACATGTGCACGTCCTCTCATACGCCAATTGAGTATTCCTCAAAAGATAACAACTACACATGCAAATTTCCAACCCAACAAAAATTTTCACCTAGCTTCACTCCTTTCAACACCAAAGAAATCTCTCTCTCTCTCTCTCTCTCTCTCTCACCTAGCTTCACTTCTTTTCAACACCAAAGAAGTCTCTCTCTCTCTCTCTCTCTCTCTCTCTCTCTCTCTCTCTACCATGTTAACTCAAGCATGGCTAATCATGGCAGCAGCAATCTACGGAATTCAGATAGTATTTTCAATCACAGTTGAGTCCCTATCTGAATCTGATAAAATCCAGCTATTGCCTGGTCAACCACAGGTCAGTTTCCAGCAATTTGGAGGGTATATTACTGTTGATGAAAAGCAAGACAGAGCTCTGTTCTACTACTTTGTTGAAGCAGAGACTGACCCTGCTTCCAAGCCTCTTGTTCTTTGGTTAAATGGAGGTAACTAATCATCATCAACCCCCCAAAAATATTTAAATTAGGATACAACTACTCGGCTGTTGATGATGCGGTTTGGGTGCATTCCCACCCAATCTTACTTGGATAATCTAAATCATTCATTTTATAGGTCACAATTTGTACTTCATCCAGGCAAAAAAATTATCTTCACCCAAGATCATTAAGTACTTGATTCGAATATTGCCTTAAAGACATAGAGAGTCCGAATTCTGACGGTGTATTTTTCAAGACAATTTGGATTAAGTACTTAAATGATATCCGGTCAATATATATATTTAGGTGATGAGGTACACATTTTGCCATATAAAATAAACTGTTCGAATCATTCATATGAGATTTGGGGTGGAACTCGCCAACAAAAGCTGGGTAGTTGGACCCTTTTCGAATATAGAAATTTGTCAAAGTTTTGATTTTTTTTAGGACCTGGTTGTTCATCCATTGGAGCTGGAGCTTTCTGTGAGCATGGGCCTTTTAAACCAAGTGGCCAGATTTTGGTCAAAAATGATTATAGCTGGAATAAAGGTAATAATGGTGTCCCCTCTCTCTCTCTCTCTCTCTCTCTCTCTCTCTCTCTCTCTCTCTCCAACTAAGTAATGACTCAATGAATTCATTTTTCTGTATTTTTGTCCAGAAGCAAACATGTTATACTTGGAGTCACCAGCAGGAGTTGGTTTCTCTTATTCAGCTAATGCATCCTACTATACAAGTGTGGATGACAACATGACAGGTATTTCTTTGAATGATATTAATCCAGTCTTCCAAGAATGCTGTATCCAATCCAAATGGATGGCAAATCGAATTCCCTAGTCAAAACTCAATCCATAATTAACATTGCTTTCGCCCTTCGTCTTATCATTTTAGTCCATCCCGAAAAATCATGTCAGTGTAGAATCAAAAGGTAAAATGCTTCGCCTATGCAATTTTTTCAGCGTTTTTTTTCGCCAATTTAAATTTTTCATTAGTTCTTTAAATTTGTGCAAAATTTTTAATAAACTACGCTCAAAAGTACTTGATTTTAATAAACATTGCTGTTATTTTTGGCTTCAAAATTTTTAATTCAATTGGTGTTGGTTTTGGCCTTTTTCTTTAGCACGAGACAATCTTGTATTCCTTGAGAATTGGTTCAACAAA
The DNA here is from genome assembly GCA_019656295.1 of Rhododendron mucronatum var. ripense. Classification (NCBI taxonomy): domain Eukaryota; kingdom Viridiplantae; phylum Streptophyta; class Magnoliopsida; order Ericales; family Ericaceae; genus Rhododendron; species Rhododendron mucronatum. The sequence goes on along the minus strand of BPLT01000127.1, from coordinate 609,468 downwards.
TTCCCAGAATACAAGAATACAGACTTCTTCATTACAGGGGAGAGCTATGGAGGTATGTGTATAAACTCTAGGCATCACAAAATCTACTTTAAAGAATTCATGCTTTGGATTTGGACAAAAGGGAAATATTGCGGTTCCGATTTTGAATTAAGATGCTATGCATTTATTTTATACTGTCAGTAAGGCCGTAAAACAATCAACTAGGGCTAACTTAGTTGGTTATTTTTATACATTGCCAATTGAGAGGTCAAATGTGGTGGAATACAAGAATTGATTCCTCTCTTTTATGATTGGGTATTCAGTCTAGTGGGCCAAATTCGGGTGATCAATCTCATTGTTTCCAAGCTGCCTACCAGGGAACCCGATTAGTGTCATGAATGGCCCAACACAGGTATTAATAGGACGCACTGAGAGTAGAGCGGTCCCAGCTAAAGGCTTCCTAAAGTTATTGGTTGCTAGGTGACCACCGCTGTGACAACCCTAAGATTCAAAATTGATTACTATTCCTCCTTTGAAAGATTTTACGGTAATAGTGAGGCTGTAAAACGAGCATGTCACTCGAATTTGTCTTGCCAAGTTTTCAAGCTGAACTCCAACAGCTTGTTTCTGAGCTCGACTTGACTTGTTTATAACCCTACTTGCCAAAGCACACAACAACGGAAAGAGTCAAATTCCCAACCTTAGGGGTTAGTGCAGTGGTAGTCACCTGACAATCGGGATCTCAACCAGCCATTGGTCTGGGCTTCGATCCTACTTGCGTTCTATTAATTCTTGTGTTGAGTTAATTCATACGGAACTTTTGACTCGACTTTAATTGGACCCTCCATGGTTGAATTCGACCCTTGAATTAGTCGATTAATTGGGTCTGAAACTGAGATAGAAAAAGAACCAATTAAAAGAGTTAATCACTCAATTGTCAATTTCAAATCAAAATGACTTTAACTCTGTTTCTTGGCAGGACACTATGTTCCACAACTTGCACAACTCATTATCCAATCCAAAGTCCAGTTCAATCTCAAGGGAATAGCTGTAAGGGAAATCTAGAAAATGAGCATGTTAAAGATAACGTGCAATGCTAGGAACACAATTTTAGAATAAAATTTAAGATACAACTGTGTCCGAAGCCATGTGATGCACGAGGTCCCACATACATCAGACGCCTCCGAACACAGTTGCGTCAGGAAGTTGTGTTCCTACACTTTTCGTAAAACAATTTTGTTGTATGTAATTTCAGCCCAAATGATTTGCAGATTGGGAATCCACTTCTGGAATTCAACACTGATTTCAATTCCAAGGGAGAATACTTATGGTCTCATGGACTTGTGTCTGATGATACATATCAACTCTTCAATAATGCATGCAACTATTCTCAGATTAGAAGGCAGGCCGAAAATGGCGCTCTTACCCCTGTGTGTTCCCAAGTATATAAGCAGGCTTCAAGAGAGATCAGTAAATTCATCAACGGATACGATGTCACTCTAGACGTCTGCTTATCATCCCTTGGTTCACAAGCCCAGTTTCTTAGTCGACTAGTAAGGTTCTCCGTCCCTAGTCCTTACGGTTTATTCGAATTTTCAGTCTACAAAGCACCGACATGCCTGAGTGATCACCGACCGTACAAGTGTCGAACATGATAGGGACACCGGCATGCCAGGGACACAAGGGGATACGAATGAGACACGCTACTTGCGTGAGTATGTGATGCATGTGGTGTCATTTCATAATGTAAAAAATTTATTTCAAGGATTAAAATTTATAGCAAATTCGTCAATTGTGCCTCGTGATTATGTAGAAGCAATGTTAGTTCTTATTGTAGAGATAACTTCGTGTTGGTTTCTTTTAGTATAAAACGAGGGTTTCGCTCGTTATAGGACTTAACCAAACATCTCACGACACTATTGAGCTGACAATAGCTATGCAGCACCTGTATGAAAGTCAGTCCCCTCCCGTTACGGACAGGTTTTGTTGTTCATATGATACGTTTCTCTATTTGCCTGGTTCCCACTGTGTCTGGGTCCCCATTAGTTTAGAACTTTTATATTTATCATATATATGTTTTCATTTGTTTTTTCACGTCCTGCCACATTCATGTTGCTATTAATTTAGACTTGTCGTGTCACTTGTCCGTGTCTGTGCTTCTTATGTTTCAGCTTCAATGATTTCGATGTTTCATTTTCAGCAAGATACAGAAAAGATCGACGTGTGTGTAGAAGATGAAACGGTTAATTACTTGAATCGGGAAGATGTGCAGAAGGCCTTTCATGCGCGGCTTGTTGGAGTAACCGGATGGAGCGTTTGCAGCGAGTAAGATTAATCCTGTTTTTAAGTCGCAGAAAACGTAAAGAAAGATAAGCACTTCAACATATTAATCAAACTTATGGCTAACCAAACCAAACTGAGCCTATGTCCGAATCACTTGGAATTAATCGAACTTATGGCTTGACAAAAAAAAAAAAAAAAAAACCTTATTAATCACACGCCAAGGTTCTGTGTTAATAGGAAATCCATGCATACAGGTTTACCACATGATTGAAATTCTGGGGACTCCGAAACCTAGATGAGAAACCAATTGACAAAATTCATGTGCGCATGGGGCTCTCATCTCGGCCTCATGTCTGTGTCGGAAGTCGTTCGATATGTATGCCTTTGACGTGCATAATGTCGATTTCACGTACATTGGACGATTCCAGACATATTTGTGATCGGATATTAGTCTGTACATTTGTGTCTGTATCACTGCTCAATATACTATTTGAGTACTTAGTCTTACTATTTTCACACCCTTGAGAAAACAGTGTTCTCCGTTACGAGACGCAAAACCTAGAGATACCGATGATTCCTGTTCTGGCTTCACTCGTCAAGTCTGGTATTCGGGTCCTAGTTTATAGGTAAGTTTCCTAGCTCCATAAATCATCTAGCAATACTATCTCATTGATCATAAAATCTATTTTCACGAAACTTTTGCCAAAAATTTTAAAAACTTCACAGTGGAGATCAAGATTCGGTTATTCCGCTCATCGGAACACGGACACTGGTGAATGGATTGGCAAGGGAGTTGGGATTGAACACCACTGTTCCATACAGAGTTTGGTTTGAAGAGAGCCAGGTTAGTCTTTTTATGTTTAATTAGTTAACAAAAATTAGTGTGTGCGTGTCCTGTAATTATAGCTCTTTGAATGGGACTTTAAATAGAAAAAACCCCTGTGCCTCCGTGTCGAGGGGTTTTTCGGCCATTGGATTGTGTTTTTTTTTTTGTCTTAAATCCAACGGCCAGAAAGCACAAAGGCACAGAGAATCTTGCCTCTCAATATCCACCCTTTCAAAAGCAGGAATCCACGGGCTGGCCAATGGTAGTATTATAATAGACTGATGAGATTTTAGATTATACTAACTTTCAAGGTTTAAGAGTTGTAAATGTCGATAGTATTTGTCATATTTGCTGCAAAAAAACATAAAAATAGACCTTCAAATAAATTAGAATTTTAAGTCAGGTCTCAAAAGTACCCAAATTCAGCTTCTCTAAGTGGGGCGCCAGTGCAGTTGGTACAAGCTCCTTGCTTTTCAAACACTAAAATTTCAAAATCTACGCTAAGAATTTCCCGTGAACATGACAATAAGGGCGGGCTTCTTCCCTAGTCGCCATTTGTTATTGCCTTGAAAAAAAAATGATAGCGTTATCAAGGTGCAACAAATCTGCCAATAATTTTCCATTTGGTTTTCCCTTTGATCTCCAGGTTGCTGGATGGACACAGGCATATGGAGATATCCTGTCTTTTGCCACCATTAGAGGAGCATCTCATGAAGCTCCATTTTCACAGCCTGAGAGATCCCTTGTTCTGTTTAACACATTTCTGGGTGGAAAACCTCTACCTTTATCTGCTGAGAGCATTCACAATTAAACTGAGTGATTAAAACCCACATGGGCCACATGTCTGTGATTGTAATATTGTTGCAAAGACATCTCGAGAGGGTTTCGGAGACACAAATACCTGGGATTTACTGAGACTAGTTAACTCTCTGTGACCAAAATGTTACAAAACTCGCACAATGTATGGCGCATTGCTCTAGCTAGCTTGAGACTTTGTCGCTTTAGCAGAAAGTATGAGGTCATCTGCGAAAAAAAACAGAAACTTCTGTTACTGTAATGTAAAGAAGACAAAGTTTTACTTACCAAAAAAGAAGACACTATTTTCTTACCAATCATGCAAAGAATTTACCACAAAAAACAAGTAAAAATGGAGAACCGAGAAGTAAAAACAGAGGTTAAAAATGAAGAAACAAGTGAAACGGACGTTAAAAATGAAGAAACATGTAAAAATGGAGGTCCGGAGGTGTAGGGAAAAATGAACCAAATATGCACACGTAAGGGTGAGAGAGAAAAAGTTAACTAACTGCAACCACAAACATGGGAATAAGTGCATATGATCTAAGAAGCACGGATATGGACACGCCGATGTACAGTTTTGATCGCAAGGCATTTTCAGGTCCTTAAAAATGTTTTCCGTTAGTACACTTCATATGTTTTTTGGTGTTATTAGTTGTACGTATTAACTACAACACAATGGTCCTATAACACGAGAAAATCTCGATAAAGAAAAAGAAAAAGGACAACATAGTTTCTAATTATACAATGAAAAAGCAAAATATGGACATGATTTCACAGAGAGTTTCCAAGACGCAAGGTCAGGCCCGGTCCTTAGATTTTCGAGGTCTTAGGTGGGATTTGAAAATAAAGCCTCTCATATGTAAATATACAATGAAAATAACATCGTTCCAAAACTCTCACGCGTGTTTGAAGAGCAGTGTCGATGTACGCGATGTAGAACGGAAGTTTTATCTAGGGGTAGTAATGGAATTTTCAAAATTTGGGGAGTACTTATGGGGTGAGTGTGTAATTCAGATGGGTGAAATTGTAAGTTTTTACTGAATCAAGGCCAAAGCTCCAATTACTTTTTGGACATCCTAATATGTGAATTTCATTCTTAATTGAGATGTAACGCATGTGGCTGTGGACGTTGGACATAGCAATCATCGGTTAGACAATATGCATCATGCAATAATATGAGTACGTAGAACAAGGATCAACAAGGGCGGAGCTATGTTGGGGTCCGGTCTCCGTGCCACCGAGTGTCCGAATTTTAAAAATTTTATTTTGTTCATACCTAATTTTGAATATTATTCGTGTATACATACTTATAATCTTATAATTTTGGTTTGATTTGATAAAAAATTAGTTATTTTACATTCTAATTTCCCAAATTTCTTTCACAAATAAAAGATAAGCATGTGATGGTTGAAATAGCCTAAAGAAAAAAATAAAATGATTGGTATACTTTAACATCATTAGGCTGGAATCATTTCAATATAGAAATGTAATGTATTAAAAATAAAAAACCCTATGATATATTAAGTATACGATCCGATAAAAAATATGTCTATATTAAGCCGGCCCCAAGAGTTCTAATCTTGGCTCCCCCACTGCGGATCAAGACAAAATGCACCAATAATCAAAGCAAGAATACGACTGATCTCTCCCCCTCTTTTGTTTCTTTCATGTGTACGTGATGGATGCCTGCAAAGTCGGTAGACGACCATAAACCTTTTTGATAATTCAATCCTTCGGGCCAGTTTATACGCACCTCAACTAATTTGGAAGCCTAATCTCACCGCCCACTTGCAAGGGGTCCAATCAAAACTGGAACAAAACTCCCGTACAGATTGACCTCAAAAGAGTTAATAGAACTAGATCGAAAACGTTTAATTTTTGTCAAACACATGCAGAGAGAGAGAGAGAGAGAGAGAGAGAGAGAGAGAGAGAGATGGGGAGGAACAAACAAGTGATATTGAGAGACTATGTAAGAAGTGTTCCAAAAGATTCGGACATGATTTGTGTTGAGCTCAGACAAGAGTAGTGTTGTAGCTTTGCCACAAGGTTCCAACGCAGTGCTGGTGAAGAACCTCTACTTATCATGTGATCCTTACATGCGACATCTAATGTCCAAATCTACTGAAGCTCAAAGCCCGTTCACTAGCTATTCTCCTGGTTCTGTACGTACCACTCCTATCTCTCCTCCTTCATTTCTCGACACACAAACACACACATAAAATTCAAGGTTGTAAATTAATGAATTCAAAGGACATATCGGAGTACTGTTGGAGGGTTGAACAACTGATATGCAACGGCTGATACTCTACATAGCCTGAACAACTGAAAGCCCATTTCAAAAGAAAATCCAAAACCTAACCCTAGAGTTGCCATCCACCGCCTCTGACAGAGCCACCTCCACCGCCAGATTTCAAGACCAACAACCACCAAGCCTCCATAGGCCACCCACGGCAGAGAAACCCGAAACCAAAGCAAACCAACCTATTGCGGAAGCGGCACCTTGCCGTTAGGCGAGTACCGGGTTGCCCAAAGAACCTAAACATTAGCCACAACTATTTAACCATTACAGCCGTACTACTAGAAAACCAATTAAAGATAGGTATGGAGTCACACACTTGCCATTCTTACGAGCAAAAGAAAACCAGACGGCCGGGTAAGAAAGAACATGAATCTGTGCTTAAGCGTGATCTTGATCTCTTTGTTTTTTGTTTTGAACGGTGAAGAAGATTTTATTGATCATAGAGATCAAAGGATGAAACCAATACAATAGGAGAAGAAATAAATGCATTGAGAGAGTCTCGAAGAGTATAAAGACACTTCTACTACTACAAAGATGATCATCGAGTGTCATTTCATATAAGGATTATGTTAAGAAAATAGAATTTCACATTGCATAAGAGTAGAATGAGTGATCACTTAATAATATTTGGGATCTCTCCACTCATTGCCAATTGATTTTAAGGTGGACATAAAATTTCCTTACGGTATTAGAGCAAGGTCCATTCCATCCACCAAACATTTTAAAAATTTGCAATCCACAACCCACGATGATAGACTAGCAAAAAAACTAATGATAGAACCCAAAAAGTGGTCACATGTAACATACCTCAAACGCCGTTGTACGTGAGGGGGATGTTAAAAAAATAGAGTCCTACATTGATTGATAGTGGAATGGGTGATCACTTAATAACATTTGAGTTCTCTCCACTCATTACTAATTGATTTTGGTAAGATGAGTATAAAGTAAGCGATCATGTGAGTCCCGAGTTGCACTCGGATTTCAAACCTTCAAATGAGATATTGGTACGTATTTACTTGAGTTAATTGTCTTAACTCAACTAATTTTACCAAAAAAATTCTGATTTCAGTCCAATTGACGGAGAATATCAATCGACAGGAAACCATTTCGTGATTTTGTTGAAATGTGGGGTGTAAATGTGGAGTTTGGTTTCTTGCCTTTTTTAGGACTTCTTTAGAAACAAATAATGAACTGAATGAGATATGGAAGAAGACTAACAAATGGACTTTATTAATCTTCAAAGTAGAAGTACAACCGACTAAGATAGTTGAGTGAACAATTATAAGTTGAAACTACTCCTAGAAAAGAAAAGATAAAGGTCTGTTGCCGTAGATTGTGTGTCCGTAAAAACTATCACAATTTCAAGCATAAATAGGTCTACTCCAGTTTGAATTTGAATCTTCCCTCCAATCTAATACGGCAGTTACTTCTCCTCTTCGTCCCTCTTTGTAAATAACTTCCACGAACATTTGAGCATATCCAAACACTGCTCCTTTAATCATGGGAGAACTGCCCCTTTGATCATGGGAAAACTGCTTCTTTGATCATATATAGGAGAAACCGAACACCCTTCCTTTTGACACCTGTGATTCAATCGTTGAAGGTAAGAAACTGTAACAGTCAATCGACGGGTGAACCCTTCTCTCGTGTTTAACTTATAAGACTTTATTATGGCTCTGTAATAATCACGTTAATTAACCACAATAATTAACCAGACCATAAGTCTTAGTTAAACTTATAAACCAAGTTAAAAGTTTTTCAATTAAAATTATTGAATATAGACAATAATCTAATTTTTTGTTTTGAATTATTTTCGTCTTTTTAGTGAACTTTTACAAGATTTTGATCATAAATTTTAATCTTTTAGCTTTCGCTCGTCGAGTTGAATTAATAATCTATAAAAGAATTGGCGTAAAACTAATAATTGAGAAAATTTTTAAATAAACTTAATAAAATAATTCAACTTTTTTATTTGGCCAATCCGGACCCAATTTATTATAAATTTTAAATAAGCATAATTTTTTTATCGTCGTTCTATGGAAGTTCCGAACAAGCATCAGTGCATCAAATAAAAAATGTTTTTAAGAGGATGAAGGCTACCCCGATAAAAAAAAAAGGATGTACACTGCTTTTTTCATTTTCAAAATTATAGTCTACCAACAAAAATGAAATGATATGCATAAGTCCTTTTTATTTAGAAATTATGCATTTTTTTTTATAGTGGACAACATTGCATCATTTGGTTGCCAATAAATTTCATTTGCAAATTTAAAAGTGAAACTATAAGTAGCTGGAGGTGTTTGGGAAAAAAGTAGACATTTAATTAAGGTGCTTTTGAAAATTGAAATAATCATTCGATGAAGTTACAAGACTAATTACACCCCACACATTCCCACTTAGGGTGGCAATACATGTAGTGTGGCCAATTCGGCCGTCCATCTTGGCAATGGACGGTTCGAATTTTCATCCGAATAACGGACGGTTAAAATTTATAGGAACTCGAATTAAATCTGAGTCGTCCGTGCCAACATGGACGACAGAATCAATCGTGCGGTAGGTGCACTACAACCTCTCCCATTTCGTATTTGTGTGTGGGTGTAGCATTGTTTTAGACAAAAGACTTATGAGAGAAGGCACAGTTTCGCTTTCGCATGCGTCCACTTTGTTTTTTACTTCTTCAAAAGGGCTAGGGTTAATTCGGTCATTTGTGGCTGAAAACAATCAATCAAATCACGTGGTGTGACGTTGCATAGAAGGACGTTAGGCGACTGCAAAAGTAATTGCACGTGGCGGGAAATTTTTAGCGCGTGCCATTCACTATAGTCAGCCTTTTGGGCTGACAGTAGATGAACCTCATTTTTATAACGCTTTCTACGTTTCTTTTGTTTTTGTTTTTTTTTAAATGTCAAATTCATTTCATAACAAAGTCCAAAGGCAGTACATATTTTTTTTTTTGAAAATGTCAAATTCATTTCATAACAAAGTCTAAAGGCAGTACAGATTTTATCAAAAGATATAAGGTTAAGTCAAAACTATCAAGACTTTGACACAAACACTCTCTGTAGAAACAGAACCGACGAAACGCCTAGATTAAGAATCAATTTATATTTCTTTGCGGAAGAATTTAGTACTTTTTGAGTCAAATTAAACTGTCCAATTTGAGAGTTGGTGCCTTGGAGTAGTACATGGGGTGCAGAGTACGAGATGGGGCATACCACGTGGTGCACTTACGTGGTGTTACCTATTCAATCACTTTCCGCTCTGAGCCAAGCAGGCAGTGGTCGCCGTCAGTGCTACAACCACATCCAAAAACACACACCCAAATACACACCCTCTTACAAAACACAAGAGTCCCACACATACTGCACACATAGTGTGTGTGAAACCCTTGTGTTTAGTGAAAGAGTGTATATTTGAGTGTGTGTTTTTGGGTGTAGTTGTAGAATTTTTGGGGCCAACTCTACCTCTGGTCCCGCCTCAAGCACATGCGGCTAAACCTTAATAAAAATACTGCAAAAAAATCGTGTCCATGGGACTTTATTTGATAGATGATCTGTACACATGAAAATAGGAAAAAAAAAAAAAAAACCAAAATTGGGTTTTTATTCAGTGTGTTTTTGGACCCAGTTTTGGTTTTCTTCATTTTTCATGTGTGCTAATCATTTACCTATTAAAATTTGATGAACACAATTTTTGATATGCTCAAGGTTATTGCCGAATTCTATAAAATGAACGGAACCGATCATCTAAGTATGATCGAAAAATGGCCGAAAAATGCAAAATGGACCGGAGGAAATACCAATGGATTGGTATCTCTAGTATACATAAAAGTTTCAATGATTGTTTTTAGGCATAGGAATGCCAATCTCACCTTAACCGATGGTTAACTGAATCAATCGGGACGGTTTTTAACCGGGGTTTTGGTTTTTAATTTCAAAAAATCAGACCCTGCAATTTTGGTTTTGAATTTTTACAACAATCTTACCATAACTGAAATCAAACCGCAATATAACTATGAAAATATACAAATTGTTAATGGAGAAAATATCCCGGGATAATGGAGAATAATATCCCAGGATTCCTTCTGTTTATATTTATTTTGTTTCCCAAACTACAGCTAGATAGTTTCCTTGTATAGTTAATTAGCCACCTAGTCTTTAGCTTTCCTTGTATTTTTTCCATGATTCTTGTGCTTAAGTTTAGGTCATCTATTATGTAACATCTCCATATATATGAAAAAGGTTCTTCTGTTTTCTCCAATGAGGAGAACACCAAAATCTGCCTCTTTTATTTTAACATGGTATCAAAGCAGGTTTTGATCCCTGCTTGATTTTTTTTTCCTTCTCTTTCGACCACGTTCTTAGCAGCGATTCCCATCATGACAGAAGGTGAGAAAAGTAGCAACAAGTCCAATATGTCGGAGGAATTACGAGTCGATGATCCCTTCTACATCTCCCCTTCTGATAGTCCAACGGCTGTATTGGTATCGCCTCCTCTAAATGGAGACAATTATGGCTCATGGCTCCGTGCAATTACCATGGCTTTAAGAGCCAAAAACAAAGTTGGGTTTGTGGATGGATCCATAGAAAAACCTGGGGCGGACAAAGAAAAGGAAGTATCCAGGTGGGAAAGATGCAATGATCTAGTTGCATCATGGATTCTAAATTCTGTCTCTGATGAAATTCGGAGTAGCATTCTCTATGCTCACACTGCAAGAGCCATATGGATTGACTTGTCAGATCGATTTTTGCAGTCCAATGCTCCTCAAATTTATCAACTAAAGCAATCCATATCGGCACTCAAACAAGAAGAACTATCAGTTTCTGCTTACTTTACGAAACTCAAATCGCTTTGGGATGAGTTGAATTCACTCCAAGTTTTCCAACCATGTACGTGTGGAAGTGGAAAGTTTTTCTCTGAACGGCTCCAACAAGATAGGGCAATGGAATTTTTACAAGGTCTTCACGACTGTTTTGGTCCACTTCGAAGTCAAATCTTATTGATGGAGCCTTTACCGAATGCAGCAAAGATATATTCTCTTGTTCGACAAGAAGAGAAACAACAAGAGATTCAATCTTTATCGACTCCTATTCCAGATGCTGCTGCACTTAACATCACAACAAGGTCGAATAACTACAATTCTAATCGACTGATGGATGGTCGAAATAGCCATAATACCGGTGGAGGAAATCGTCCACATCCAGGTAGTGGAAATCGATCATATTCTGGTGATGGAAATAGCTTCCATTCTGGTGGTGGAAATCGCTCAAACCCCGGTGGTGGAAATCGCACATATACTGGTGGTGGAAGCAATTCATCCGGTAGCGGATATAACTCATATTCTGGGGGTGGAAATAATTCTAACCGCAAGGTTAAATATCATTGTGACCATTGTGACAAGGATGGTCACTCCACGGAGCGTTGCTATAAAATCATTGGGTATCCTCCGAAGCGTTCAGAGTTCTCTAATCTTTCCACCAAATCTGCGAACAAAACGAGTCCAGCTGTTGTCACTCAAGAGCAATATGACAAGTTATTAGCGATGCTCTCCTCAGGTAATATCCACCACAATTCCAACTTAGCAGGTATTGCTCTTTCTATTCCACCCACCTCGGTTTGGATCATTGACACAGGAGCTACAAATCATATGTGTTCATCTTTAACCTTGTTCACTACCTATAAATCATGCCCTACTCAATCTTTTGTCGAACTACCTGATGGTTCTTCTACTCAGATTACTCACATTGGAACCATTAAGCTTTCACCCACATTAACACTTGAGAATGTTTTTCACATCCCATCTTTCAAATACAATTTGCTATCTGTGAGTCAACTTGCACGAAGTAATAATTGTATTGCTATTTTTTCTCCCCTTTCTTGTTCCTTTCAGGACCTATCAACGAGGAGGACGATTGGACAGGGGAATATCCATGAGGGGCTCTATTACTATCAGGCATCACAGACGGCTTTGGCGGTGGTCGCGCCATCCTCTTTCGACCTTTGGCATTGGAGGCTAGGCCATCTTTCCTCTAGCTCCTTAAGCACTTTAATTAAAGATTTTCCTTTTATGTCCACTTCTCGCAATCATTTTTGCGATGTTTGTCCTCAAGCCAAACAAAGTAGATTTCCCTTTTATTCAAGTTCTATTGCAACCAGTAGAGTTTTTCAGATGCTACATTGTGACATATGGGGGCCCTTTGTGCAACCTTCTTTGAATAAAAGTCGTTATTTTTTGACCATTGTTGATGATTTTTCTCAATGCACTTGGATATACCTTATGGGCATGAAATCTGACACTAAAACATTCTTGCAATCTTTTTTTGCTTTAGTCCACACCCAGTTCCATTCACAGGTTGATATTATTTCCTCTGGTCATGGTGCTATTTTGTTTCCCACAATACAAACTATCCAATCTGATAATGGAACAGAATTCCTTTCTAAAGATATGCAAAAAATTTTCCAAACCCGCGGCATTATTCACCAACGGAGTTGTGTTGGAACGCCCCAACAAAATGGGGTAGTTGAACGCAAACATCGCCACATTCTTGAAGTGGCGCGTGCCCTTCGTTTTCAGGCAAATTTACCTCTTAAATTTTGGGGTGAATGTGCTCTCACGGCCGTTTACCTCATTAACAAAATGCCTTCTCCGTTGTTGTTTGGAAAGTCACCTCACGAGATTTTGTTTCAATCTAAGCCCAACGATTCTCATTTACGAGTCTTTGGCTGTTTGTGTTATGCTCGCAATGCGAATGTTAACCATAAATTCGATCAACGTGCCAAACCTGGCATATTCATTGGTTACCCTTATGGTCAAAAGGGTTATCGAGTTTATGACATACAGTCACACTCCATTTATACATCCCGTGACGTCGTTTTTCACGAAGGCATATTTCCATTCCGTGATGTCCCTCCAATACCTGTATCCTCTCCTCCAGGTATTTCCTTGCCAAACCATGCTCATGATGATCCCTTGGATTTTCCTCCTACTGCCACAAATCCCATTACCCATACCCCGCCGGAGGTCACTCCCACATCCAGCCCTATTCCCAATGAACCAATAGCTTTTGACTTAATAACACCAGTAGAAGTTCAAGAACCCATTATTCCAGCGCTGCCTACCACCGCTAGACCATCTCGCAGCCGTCGGCCACCTTCCCACTTGGCCGATTATCATTGCTCCGGTGCCACTCATGATTCCTCTCCTCTCCCGTCAGACTTCTCGTTCACAGGTACTCCTTATCCTCTTCATCATTTTCTTTCTTCCTCTAATTTTTCTGTTGGGCATAGAAGTTTTCTATCTGCCGTTTCATCCCTCGATGAGCCCCGTACCTTTTCTCAAGCTGTTCAATTACCTCAATGGAGAGACGCTATGGAAAAAGAAATAATTGCTCTTGAGACCAACAACACATGGGATCTTGTTTCTCTTCCTTCTCACAAAAAACCCATTGGCTGCAAATGGGTTTATAAGATCAAGTATCATTCTGATGGTACCATTGAATGCTACAAAGCCCGTTTGGTGGCTAAAGGTTTCACTCAAGTTGAAGGATTGGATTACCATGATACATTTGCTCCTGTAGCTAAGCACGTCACAGTTTGTGCTCTTCTTTCCCTTGCCGCCATTAAAGGGTGGCCCCTCTATCAAATGGATGTTAATAATGCCTTTCTGCAGGGTGATTTAGAGGAGGAAGTTTATATGACACTACCACCTGGTTTTGCTCGAAAGGGGGAGACAAGAGTTTGTCGTTTAAACAAATCCATTTATGGATTAAAACAGGCCTCCAGACGATGGTTTGCTAAATTTTCATCTGCCTTATTGGAGAGTGGTTTCACTCAATCTAAGGCCGACTATTCTCTATTCACTCTCAAACGAGGTGATTCTCAGTTATTTGTTTTGGTATATGTTGATGACATAATTATTTCAGGCACCGATGAGTTGGGCATTCAACGTATCAAACATTTCCTCCAATGTCGTTTCTCCATCAAGGATCTCGGCAAATTGAAATATTTTCTTGGTATTGAGGTGGCTCGATCCCACAAAGGGATTTTTCTTTCCCAGCGCAAATATATACTTGATATTCTTTCAGACACTGGCTTAATTGGAGGTCGCGTTTCTCCTTTTCCCATGGAGCAACATTTGCGCTTATCTGCTACTGATGGTACTTTACTCCCTGACCCTACTTCTTACCGTCGTCTCGTGGGTCGCCTCATTTACCTCACTGTCACTCGACCCGACATCAACTATGTGGTAAATATCCTCAGTCAATTTATGCACTCTCCACGTAGTGCTCATATGGATGTTGCTTATCGATTAGTCCGTTATTTGAAAGGTTCTATTGGTAAAGGAATTTTTCTCTCCTCTTCTAGTTCTCTTGACTTACGGGGCTATTGTGATTCTGACTGGGCTGGTTGTCCTGAAACTCGTCGCTCCACCACTGGTTATTGTACTTTTCTTGGCTTTAATATCCTCTCATGGAAAACTAAGAAGCAAGCTACTATTTCTCGCTCTTCCGCTGAAGCTGAATATAGAGCCATCGCGACTTTAACTTCTGAATTACAATGGTTGAAAAGCTTATTTTTGGATCTTGAAGTTCCACACCCTGCTCCTATTACTGTGTATTGCGACAATCAAGCTGCGTTGCATATTGCCAACAATCCAGTGTTCCATGAGCATACCAAGCACATTGAGATCGATTGCCATTTCGTTCGAGAAAAAATTCAGTCCAATCTCATCGCACCTCGCTACATACCTTCTTCCGCTCAACTGGCCGACATTTTCACTAAACCTCTTGGCAAGGATCCTTTTCATGTCCTGATTCGCAAGTTGGGCGTTATTCACATACACGCTCCACCTTGAGGGGGAGTGTTAATGGAGAATAATATCCCGGGATTCCTTCTGTTTATATTTATTTTGTTTCCCAAACTACAGCTAGATAGTTTCCTTGTATAGTTAATTAGCTACCTAGTCTTTAGCTTTCCTTGTATTTTTTCCATGATTCTTGTGCTTAAGTTTAGGTCATCTATTATGTAACATCTCCATATATATGAAAAAGGTTCTTCTGTTTTCTCCAATGAGGAGAACACCAAAATCTGCCTCTTTTATTTTAACACAAATAAATGTTATATATGCATCTTGTTTTTTTTTTTTTTTATACGAACAAGATCAATCCAGATATATTAATAAGAAAAAAAAGTATAACAGAACAAAATACAACTAAAAAGAAAAACAAAATATAACAGAACAGGTGGGGTAAACCAACTCGAGGAAGACTTGCCGCAACCAACTTGAACTTGTTTCCGCCGCAGACTGAAGAACTGAGCCGCTGCAGCCTGCAGATGCCGTCATTGTCACCGCCGAACAGCTTGAAAACCCGCCAACCAAGCTGGACGAATTCAAGAGCCAAAACCTAGATCTGGGTTGCCGTAGTCCAAATATAATGGGAGGAGGGGGAGATCTCCTTAAGGAGAGAGCCTCAACCACCTCACAAGTGATGGGATCAGGGGGGGTCTAGTGGCGGCGACCGCCACGACAAGAATTTTAGAAAATGCAATTATTAGATGTAAAAAAAAAATTATGCCCAACTTATGTAGTCTCGTTACTACTAGATTTTTTTAGAATACATTTCGCCACTGCTAAGATAAAATCCTAATTCTGTCCTCGCTAACAACCATAAAAGTAGGAAAGGAAGGAGGTGGAGGGACCACCAGGGGAGGGAAAAAGGAAGGGGGAGACAACAGAAAATGAAGAAAAGAGGGCTTTCTCCTCCACGAAAGTATTTGTTATGCAGCTTTCAGTTACAGTTAATGGTTTGTGCCTTTCTCTCTCTCTCGCGTTCATTATAGAGAGAGAGAGAGAGAGAGAGAGAGAAAGAGAGAGAGAGAGAGATTGATTTTGATGTAAATTGAAGGTAGGAATGAGGAAAAAGAAAAGAATAGCTAGGAGGAAGAAATGAGGAATAATTTTGTACATTTACTAATAAGATTCCGTACAAATGTAATTCCTTTGTGTGTCAATATCATATTTTCCCACAATTTGTAAAGTTCACAAGGGGACCCGTGCTTATCAGTTATCATGAAGAAACAACAAGTGAAAAAGGAGGTTAAAAATAAAGAAACAATAAGTAAAAACAGAGGTTAAAAATGAAGAAACACGTAAAAACAGAGGTCCTGAGGTGTAGGGAAAAACGAACCAAATATGCACAGTAAGGGCGAGAGAGAAAAAGTTAACTAATTGCAACCATGAACATGCATGGGAATAAGTATTTCATATGATCTAAGAAGTATGGATATGGACACGCAGATGTTTTGATCGTAAGGCATTTTCAGGCCCTTAAAATGTTTTCCGTTAGAACACTTCATATGTTTTTTGGTGTTATTAGTATTAACTACAACACCATGGTCCTATAACACGAGAGAAAATCTCGAAAAAGAAAAAGGACAACATAGTTTCCAATTATACAATGAAAAGCAAAATATGACATGATTTCACGGAGAGTTTCCAAGAAGCAAGGTCAGGGCTGGCCCTGAGATTTTCGAGACCCTAGGCGGGATTCGAAAATGAGGCCTCTCACATGTAAGTATATATATCAAGCCCTTCTTGGTCTTTTTTTTTTTTTTGCTGATTTCTCGCGGGTACCCTAAAAATCATGTTCTGATCACATTGAGCGATTCGGATCATCAAAATTTGATCGGGAACTACGAGATATTTTTTTAGGTGTCTAATTAGTTGTCTATAGAACCGTCCCGTATATATATAATATAATTTTTCGATATGAGAACTAAATAACCTTGTGGTTCAGTGGCGAAATGTTGTACCACATCTTAAGTTCCTTAGGTTTTGTGTTCAAGTCTCGGCGCCGCACTGCAAAACATTTTCTTGGTAAGTTCAAGCATTGTTAACGATCGGTACTTTTGGAAGTACGAGCTGAAACGGAAGAGTTAAGTCCTGATTTTCAGCGCAAAACTCTCACGCAAATGTTTGAAGAGCTGTGTCAATGTCGATAACTCACGAGCTCAAACATAAGTTTTATCTAGGGGTAGTAATGGAATTATCAAAATTTGGGGAGTACTTATGCATGGGGTCACTGTGTAATTGGGATGGGTGAAATTGTAAGTTTTTACTGAATCGAGGCCAAAGCTCCAACTAACTTTTGGACATCCTAACACGTGAATTTCATTCTTAATATTGATGTAACGCCTGTGGCTGTGGACCGACATAGCTATGATTGGCTGTTGTTGGGTCTGGAGTGCCCCCATAGATTTGGTTACACAATGCCACTCTCTGCGACCGCTCTAAAAATAGACTTACGGGTGCAATGTCGAATGCTATAAAAGACTTAATTGAAACTCTTCCTACCACCAATTGATTTTAGGAGAGATGGTCGATAAGTGGTCCGACAAGTGGTATCAAAGCACTTGTTTGTGTCTCCCCAATAATCAAAGCAAGAATACGAAAGACTTTAAGGCAGCATTGTTTCTCTCTCTCTCTCTCTCTCTCCTCTCTCTCTCTCTCTCTCTCTCTCTCTCTTTCGTTTCTTTCATGTGCACGTGATGCATGCCTGCAAAGTGGGTGGAGGACAAGGAATCTTTTATGACAATTCAGGCATTCGGACTAGCTTACGCGCATCTCAATTAAATTTGAGTGCCCAATCTCACTGTCCACTTGCAAAAGGGCCGATCAAAACCGGAGCAAAGCTCCCGTACAGGCTGGCCCCAAAGGAGTTAATAGGACCAGATCGAAAACCTTTTTGTCAAACACATGCATGTTCTTCCTATATATTGGCGAGCTCCGATCCAAAGCAAACACAAACATAATTTATACAAACATTCTGCATTGAGAGAGAGAGAGAGAGAGAGAGAGAGAGAGAGATGGCGACGAACAAACAAGTGATATTGAGAGACTATGTAACTGGTGTTCCGAAAGCGTCGGACATGATTTTGTTGAGCTCAGACAAGAGCAGTGTTGTAGCTTTGCCACAAGGTTCCAATGGAGTGGTGGTGAAGAACCTCTACTTATCATGTGATCCTTACATGCGACTTCTAATGACCAAAGATACTAAAGCGATCCTTGATCGCTATTCTCCCGGTTCCGTACGTACCACTCCTATCTCTCCTCCTTAATTAATTTCTCGACACACACATGCACGTATATATAAAATTCAAGGTTGTGATATTAATGAATTCAGGGGACACATCGGAGTGTCCGAGCGGAGGTCTGAACAACTGATACGTAGCGGCTGATACGCTTCGTAGCGGTGTTATATATGCAGATCTGAATACAATCATTCTACAACCACAAATACTTATACAAATAAATAAAAAGTACAATATTTTACAACCACAAATACTTACACAAATCCACTCATATTCACATTGAGGCGTGCGACACTATACCTCAAGTGTGTGTGGGACCGATCAAAGATGTGAGTGTATGTGTAAAGTGTTTGTGTGTATGTGTGTTAAGCATATGACAGTTGAAGTAGCCTAAAGAAAAAAATAAGATGATTGGTATACTTTAACTGCATTAGGTTAGAATCAATTTAATATATAAATGTAATATATTAATTAAAAAATAAAAACTTTATGATATAACAAGTATATCGATAAAAAATATATGTGTGTCTATCCCCCGCTGCGTTCAAAATCCTGGCTCCGCCACTAGTGGCAGCCATGTGGTAATTAGCGCACTACACTCATGGAGTTGCATTTCTTTCCCCCTTTTCCGGGAAAGGCTACAATACACCCTTTAAAAGTGTGTACCATATGCACCTAATATATGGAACTTTTGTTCTAAAACACGTAACCTTTCAGCATAAGGTTCCATAGCATTTTCACTATGATTCTTAACATTTCGGTGCATCTCGTAGCTTTTATACTGAAAGAAGTAACTTTTCAACAATAGAATTCATAAAATTTAGGATATATTCGTTACATTTTCACTAGGATCATAACATTTTGGTACGTTTCGTAATTTTTATACTAAAATCATAACTTTTCAGTAATACAATTCGTAACATTTTTCTTATGAGAATCAAAATAGTTTGGGGGTGTATATGATACACACCCAAATAAGGGTGTGTATTGTAGCATTTTCCGTCCCCGGTGTATATTTGTGTACACCACACAAACATATATACTATATAGACATTGAGAGAGAAAGAGGGGTAGTTGTAATAGATATGCGGTCGTTATGCCAAACCTTGGGGCCACTAGGCATTATGCCCGATGGTTACCTTCAGGGCCCCGTAATTGTATAGTTAAGGTGTGTGCAAGTTGGTTCAGACGTTCAGTTATAAAAAAAAAAAAGAAGATAATATTGAATTGTGACGCAATGCAGGTCATAAGGGGTCACGGAGTAGCTAAAGTCATGGATTCAAGGCACCCAAAATTTGAGGTGGGTGACTTCGTCTGGGGAATAACTGGATGGGAAGAGTATAGTCTCATTACGACGCCTGAAACACTTTTCAAAATTGAACATACAGATGATGTAGTGCCCCTCCACTACTATACAGGAATCCTCGGCAAGTATTCAGCTGGACCTAAATTTTAATTATGTATTTTCTGTTACAAAAATGTTAGGCTTACGATAAAATCTTACAACATCCTTACATGTTAGCACTGAGACCGTTACAATCTTCTTTTTTTTGGCTGGGTGAAATGGTGGGCCCTAGTACTGACGGGTAAGGATGTTGTAGTAAGTCTAGCAATTCTGTTTCTGTTAATGGTATGTAGTGTTGTGAACTAGTGGAAGGGTGGGAGATAAGTTGTGAAGAGTTCAAATCATAATATGTAAGTGGAGTTCAAGGGGTACTATAGTGCATGTTAACTTGGACTGGTGTTTTTTTTTTTTTTAATCGGCGAAAGACTAACAGGAACGTGGCAACAAAGGCATCATTACCAAAGACGTTCAAGATCCCAACTAGGTTGACACAATATATCCCTTGCCACCCTCACCCAAAGAGAAGCAAAGGCAATGTTAGTAAGAAGCCAACCACAAAATAAACAGAAAAGAAACAAGGCCCAATAGCCTCGAACACAAACCAAAATCCCACAAAAACATATATCCAGATCCCAAAGAAGCAATAGCAGATTTGATCGATCCAAACTGTTGAGCAACAGCGGCAGGTTTCATTGTCTAATTAAACATATATGAGTGCTGCCTTTTATTACCATCCGCATGGCATATCCATACATACCCATTAAAATTTCTTGATGTGATCATCCCTATTCTAGACTTTTGAAGTAGGAAAGTGAAATAACATATTCTAAGTCTTCTTTTATACTTGGTCTTAGATTGTACTAATATACTTTTTGATGTGTATTCTTATACATATATATATATATACATACATACATACATACAGGTATGCCTGGTATGACAGCTTATATTGGTTTCTATAAGATTGGTGCTCCCAAGAAAGGAGAATATGTATTTGTATCTGCAGCATCAGGTGCAATTGGCCAACTGGTTGGGCAGTTTGCAAAATTAATGGGCTGCTATGTTGTTGGAAGCGCGAGTACTGAAGAAAAGGTGATTAATTAATTCGCAATTATATATTTTATATTTCATTTTTTGGCTCAGCAAAGAAAATTACTCCCTCCGTCCCTTTTTTATAGTCCGGTATTCCATTTTGGGTTGTCCCTTAATAAGTGTCCATTTTGTAAAGTTAGTGGGTAAAAGTTGGTGCATTGTCTATTTTGTCCCTAAAAGTAGATTCCATTTTGAAAAGTTAGTGAGTAAAAATGTAATGATGATGGGTAATTAGGGAAAGTGGAGAAAAAGGTTGATGTGAAAGGTATAACGATGATGTTTTTTTAATAAGTTGGAATTACAAAGCAGGACACTTAAAAAGGGACGGAGGGAGTAATATTAACCGAAACAAATTACAATATGAACCATTAGGCTACTAGCTAGTTGCTATTGATCTATATATAATCTCTATCTTTACTACCAAGGTTGATCTGCTAAAGAATAAGTTTGGATTTGATGCGGCTTTCAATTATAAGGAGGAAGACGACTTGGATGCAGCTTTGAAAAGGTGAGTTCCTAACTGCATTCCAATTTGGCCACGTTATTTTTTTTGTCCTTATTCAATTTTTTTTCCACATTTGTTGGTTTTTTGTGGATTATTGCTTTGTTAAGACGAGAAATTTAAAAAGTAAAAAATTATAATTGAAACCCAACTTTTTTGAATAAATGTGAAGAAAAGCGAAATGATGCATTATTGATTGTGTCTACTGTCTAACACGCCTTTATATAGTCTTCAAAACTTGATAACCAAGAAATCCAAACCAATAAACAAAATACGCGTAACATGGATACATAGATATTAACATAGCCTAAACAGGAAGAAACCTAGAAAACATGATAACATAATAGCTTCTGTTAACAATAAAGACAAAAAAAAAATTGACTTATTGTCTTATTTTTGTCTTTATTCAAAAAGATTTGAATTTCGATCATAATTTTTTACTTTTTAGATTTCTCTCATTATGACAAAACGATAGTCGTCAAGAAAATTAACAAATGCGATATTTTTTTAATAAAGACAAATAATAAGCCATTTGGCTCGGCCAAACAACCCATGTCTAATGGTTTTCGAGATTGGAAACATGTCGTCTGTATCTATTCAAAGGTGCTTCTGGTTTCAAGCATTGTTTGATTTTTGGCTAGGTATCTTCCCCAAGGCATTGACATCTACTTTGACAACGTTGGAGGGAAGATGTTGGACAATGTAATTCTCAATATGCGAAACCACGGCCGCATTGTTCTCAGCGGAATGATCTCCGAGTACAATCTCAGGCAACCAGATGGAGTGAAGAACGCGATGTGCCTCGTATACAAGCGCGTTCGGATGGAAGGATTTTTTGTTCCCGATTACTATCCGCTTTACCCCGAGTTCCTTGACACAATGTTGTCGTATATCCGAGAAGGAAAAATTGTGTACGTTGAAGACATTTCCCAAGGCCTGGAGAGCGGACCATCATCCTTTATAGGGCTCTTCACCGGCCGCAATGTCGGGAAACAGATTGTTGCGGTTGCTCGAGAATGATTTTCACACTCTTCTCTTTCCGTCGACGTGTTTGGTTCTTGATGCAGGAGCATAATAATTTTACTCTGGAAACGAAGGATTATCTTAATTAGTTCAAAGTGTCTTTTTGGTTTTTAGTCAACGTCCTTTAGTTTTTGGTCTATCTAGTAAGTTGTGTCTTTGGTTTAATAATGGCCGGTCTAGGCATTTGAAATGTTCGTGTTGGAAATTGTTGAATATTTAGTAGTATTAGTCTTGAAGAAGAGTACTATAATTTTTGTAATCCTTGCATATAGTTGATCTAGGGAAATGAGAATGGAGAGTTGGAGTTTATGAAAAATATTTGCAATTGTCCGTATTTTGTTTGGAGTGAGTGATTCCTCCTACAATCAAGTGTGTGGCTTGGTAGCGTGACAGCGTGAGTGTCTTCCGCGATTAGTAGCGGCGAGTGGCATCCGCTACCCCGGTCGAGTGGCATCCCGAAACTATTCTAAACGTCGCTGGTTTCGGCCTGCATCAATTCTAATACCGAAAATCATCATTCGATCACATTGTCATTATTTTACTCGTATTGGAGTAATTATTTTTTTCTCAAAGTTTCAAGAATAATGTGTTATGAACCTTCCAATTCAATTTATTTTGGTACATACTCTCTGCTTTTGGAGGGTGTTTTTGCCGGCTAGAATGACATGATGGAATTTCCCATTAGCTTATGCTCGTAATGAAGATAGATACTATGGGATATGAGATACGGTTTAGCCATGTTCACAAGGGCGCGCGGCTCCATTAGCGTTGAACATGACTAAATCAGTGACATCACATCAACGTATCACGCGGTTATCCTAACCAATGGTTAACTAAGTTGATCGAGTTGGTTTAACTGCTTTTTAACCAGTTTTTTTTTTTTTTTTGATATTTTTAATTTGAAAAAATCAGCCCGGCATTTTTGGTTTTGATTTTTTACGATAATCACACCGTAACATAAACCGAAATCGAACCGCAATATAACTACGAAAATACACGAATATATGTTATGCAGCTTTTAGTTACGGTTTAAAAAAGGTAAAAAAGACACATAAATAAGTGAACAAAAAATTGTCTTCATTCTCGAACACCAACTCTCTCTCTCTCTCTCTCTCTCTCAACAGATAAAGCATATACTGAAAGCACTCTTCGTCGATACCCCTCGCCCTCGCCGGCCGCCGATCGCCACCGCCGGCAGCCGATCATCGATTCGCTTCAGGTAACTCTCGCTCTCACACTTCGACTCTGTCTCTCCTTAAGAATCAATGCATCATGTTCTTTTCTCTCTCCTTCTCCTTCTTTTCTACAGTGGAAACCCTAACGGAGTGTTCCGCATTGGTATTTTTGGAGGATTGAAAATGATTATTTCAGTAATTGCATTTTTGTTCTTGTTCATGTTCTTTATAAAAACCTTTGGTACTTGTAAGGCAGTTGCAGCCAGACATTACACTTACGTGTTTTCCAATATTGCTATTAAAACATCTATTATGAACAAAGACAGAGAGAATTTAACGGCTCCCCCATCTTGTCGTGTGCTCCATTTTTTTGAAATTTGCGCGGCTGGCTTGAAATGTCAACTAAATGAGAGTTTGATCCTGATCTTGGCATCTCTTTGGTAAGTTGTTGGATCTTCTTCTTTAGTTGTTATTAACTAAGAAAGAAACATCAGGCAAAATACTGTTGAGCAATTTTCTGATACCGGAGACGACTTTGAGGACATTTGACTTGGAAATGCAGATGCACAAGATTACTGATGGAGGTTTTTTGTATATCAAGTTTAAGTTTGTTATTTTGTTCTGGATCATAAGATTTGGAAACCGTCATAATATTATTTTAATGATCGAAATAAACAATTTAAACTTTTGAAATGCCAAGAAAAAGCGCTTAGTTCCAAGTGACTTGCTTTTCTGACTAGTTTGAAAGATATGCCCGATTCATTGGAGAATATTAGTCGGTGCACGAGGAAGGGTGGATTAATTGGGTCAATCTATAATCATCACCCTGATCACCTTATATTGTGAATCATTAAACTTTTGCAAATCTGGAGCTTGTCTGTGAATACTTGGATAATAGTGCTGCTGGACTCATCTATGAGACCATGACACCAGTTGCGAGACTGTAATGACTAAAATGCAATGACAATTTTCACAAGCTTCATCTTATTGCTCCCAATTGAGTATGGGTAGAATCAATGATCTGGGTATATCTAGTTTCGGCTAGGTAAGATTGGCAGTTTAGGATGCAAAATATTGTGTTTAGGATGCAAATTATTGCGTTTTACCTTACAGCAGGAAGGCCAAAAAACAAAACAATGGTACATCAAGAATCCTTTCAGTGTTTAGTTAAATGTTGGGATTTTGAATTAAAGTTATTTAGAACTTTTTATTTCCAACGCGATTTTCCATTTAGCTTTCATGGAAATATAGCTGCGTAAGTGCGTATCATTTTAAGAAATTGATACGTCATTCATGTGTTGGTGTTTCGCAGTGGTGCACTGACGCATTCAGTGAAGGCACTAGACATTTCCCTGAAAATTGATACAGAGCTTGCCAATGTTCTAAATGGCGCTTGGCGCTAGTTGGGTGGAGACTCACCTCCAAGCGCCAAGCCACCTAGGCGGCAGCTTAGGCGGGGCAAGCAATTTGGCGGATTTTTTTTTTAACAAACCATTATCCAATCAAATTATATTCCATGTATCCATAATACAAGTTCAAACATCAAAGTACAAACCCAAATGAAATTAAGTAGTAGCAACTAGCAAATAAGTTGGATAAGACAATAAGTAGTAGAGCTTCGCTCACCTCCCTTGTATTATTTTTATATATGTATATATATTTTTTTAGGCCTCCAAAGACTCCAAGGTCGCTGCCAAGGCCGCCAAGACCACCAAGTCCGCCTAGGCGGCCGCCTAGGCGGCCGCCAAACACCGCCAAACCTCCCCGGGCGCCAAATCAAACGCCAAGGGCTATTGGCGTGGCGGCAAGGCACCTTCAAGCGCCTAGACGGCCTGGGCGGCCGCCATTTAGAACAGAGGAGCTTGCACTTGAGGTTGGAAGGCGTACAAAACGAGTATGAGCTCCTTTCTTTTGCAAATAGGGTGGAGGAACGGAACAAAAGAGTGGAGCTGTTGGAAGGTCAGAAGTACCAGAGATTCCTAAGTAGGTAAACCTTTTGAGATGCTATACAACCTGGTGAACTGAAGGATCTTAGTATTCACTGGAAAAGATTAGTATTTGCAAATAGAATTGTCTTCAATAATGCAGTTTGGAGATAAACACACAATGGTTTCGATGTATTTTGTTACAAATGATGCGACTTCTTGGCATTTAATGGAGACAGATGTATGGGCCTATATTCTCGCAATCTATGAGTGCATATTTGTATTATATGTTTGAGTTTAAAAATTTAGAGCTGTTGTTGGAGATAGATGTATGGGCTTTTATTCTTGCAACCTAGGTTATGGAAAGATGATGTTGAACATAGATGACGGTTTTCGGGAGGAGATGATGTTGATCTAGGTTTGAAGTTTTGGACATGCTCGCCGCCGATATGGCAGGAGTGGCTTTCATGCGCAAGAATGACAATCTCGCCCGAACTGGTGGTTGACCAAACGAACCAAACTGATTGAATCTGTTTTTAACAGATTTTTAAACTGAGCTTATGATTTTGACTTTTAGTTTGCAAAAACCAGGGGGTTCGGTTTTGGTTTTATATGATAGCCCACCGAAATCGAGCTATAACTGAACCGTGATAAAATTATGTTAATACCCCAATTTTATAAATGTAGATATAGCTAGATACAGATATCTTTGTGTTTGTGTTTGGAAGACGGATTCACTTGTGTTTTTTTTTTTTGCACTAATTATTTACATTGTTCTTAATTTTAATTCCTGCCCCTTTCTTCTGGTTGATTACAGATAGGTAATTAAAATGTTGACCAGTTTAGATGAAAAATCTAACCAAACCAAAACGACAACTGCAATTTTGGTCACGGCTTAAATAAAAGAAAGCTGCCAATTTTAGTTACGGTTTTGGTTTTGATCTCACCAATACCCGAACCAAACTAAATCGTTGCCATCCCAGAATCATGCGGAGCTCGAACCCGTAATTTCTGCCTTCTGTTGTTCCTTTCTGATGTACCTAAAAAAAGAAGATAGCAGATATTAAATATCTCTCTCTCTCTCTCTCTCTCTCTCTCTCTCTCTCTCTCTCTCTCTGGCCTTTTGCTCCGCCTATCTACCACTTCCCCCTCATCGAGTTGGTCTTGGCCACCAGAAATATCCTCCTCGAGGCCATTGTCGGTGCCGCCAGACTGAGTTGATCCTCTTGGCCAAGGTTGATACTATCGAACAATAAAATTTGAAACTGAGGGTTCCAACAGTTAAGAAGACATCTACTGTATATCCAGATCTATGTTTGCATCTTTGTGTACGTAGCATTACTTTATCCTACATTTGTTTTGAATTGTTGGAATCTATTAGTATGTGGAAGGGAATGCCACAGATAAAGATGAAAGCGCACACATCCTACATTTGTTTTAAATATTTTCAACCCAATGGCCTTCCTTATGTGTGTGTACTGTTTATGATGTAATGGACTTTAGTGTAAAAGTCTATGTAGTAATAGTAGCATGGCAGTACAAAGCAGATAAAGCAATAATAGGTACCATGTGCATAAATAGTAATGACCAATTATGTATAGCTACTGTTTGTATGATGTAAGCAGTGATGTAAAATTCCATGACAAGAAAATGAACTCAAATACACCGAAACTGTGCTCTTCAATACAGTTGGAAACACATTCAAAGCAATGAGCTTCTTACTTCCTATTCAAATACCAACCAATCCTCAATCAGTGTCCGAAATGGGCAAAAGATTATGCTTTTCTACATTCGATGCCTACAAGACGGATCGGAAAAAGTTCCGAAAACAACCGCTAGAAGGCTAGAAACTATACATATGATTAGATAATCTCCCGTTGGACAGAATGCAACAATAGAGCATTTAAAACTACGAAAATTATGGGTTCTCCTTGTTTATAAAGCAGCAGCTTTTAATGACAGATCAGCACAATACTGCAGTAAGTCTTACAAACTAACTCGGACATGCCATAGTTCATATATTAAATTCATTCTGCATAGTAAGAACGACAAAACCCAACTTGGCTAATGAAAACCAGTGAAACAGACAACCCAATAAAAGGCTTGACTTGGCTACAACCGCAGAACATTACAAAATAAACACCAGTTTTACTATAAAACAAAAGCTGCGGTAAAGCTGACCTTTAACAATGGCAGAGTGGTCTTGCAACCTAACATATCAAATCCTATCGGCGAGGTACCTCACAAGAGAATTAATCGGCTTTGTAGGGTCCAGATTCCCGACTTCCCGTGACCTGATTTTGATCCGTGCAAGGAAATCAGTAGCAATCCAACAAAAGCTCAGCATCAATGTCTCCCCACCATCACCATCAACTTTGTGCATCTCCAGTGACTTTTTCACCCAACTAGGATGGTAAGTAACCTGGTACCATGCCGATGCCTTCTTCTCATACACACCATTCTTCTCATCTGCGGAAAGCTGATCAAAATTGGGCCCCAGTTTGTCAAAAACTTGTCTGAACTCCTTTCGAAGAGCACTGTAAGCATGTCTCAGCTTATCTTGAAGGTCCCCTCTCTTTCGGGCATTGTACTTGGGCATGGACCATATGTGGCCAGTAACGACCTCTTCTTCCCGGTTCACCTTTTTTGTCATCAAAGCAAAAAAATTAACATACAATCAATGAAAAGGGCATAAACAAAAGGACAGGTAATCTGCCAAAGACAATTAAAGACATAAAACCCAAATGGTCACCTTATATTGTCCAAGAAGAGCATTCAGTTGCCCATCATAAGAGCACTTATGTCCCCATGCATCAGATATGAAATCTGTTGAACCCGGAATCTCGAGGGCGGAGTCATAGGGAATATCATCAGGGATAAAGGTTAGATCAGATGATGCTTCTTCCACGTCTTTGTTGTAAGCGTCTTTTATTTGACGATAGAGCCTCCCCAGGATTTTCTTTGACGTGTACGTTTGATACTTTTCCTTGCCCATGAAGTCAGGATAAAGTTTGGGCTTTAGATGAGGAGGCATCGACACAATCTTCCCTGTTTTTGGAAAATCAACAGCTGTGGCAGCGAGTTCAGCTAGTTTAATGCACTTCTCATCATGTGCACCGTACTCACTCAGATCTGCATGAACCACATGAGCATTGCATATTGCTCCCAAACTCTCATTCACCATGTTGCGGGTGAAAAAGTCTATTATGTCCTGTAAATTAAACCAGAAAATATTGTTAAGAGATGGGGAAGAAGCCAGAATTTGCACTGACGGGGGCCAAGGACAAGCCCATACAAAACAATTGACTACTAAAAACAGGGCATTAGTTCTCAAAAAAGATATAACAGAACACGACCAAAGAGTTCCTTTTTCAATAGATATCGACACTATTTCAAAACAAAACTAAAAACTACTGGTGAAAATTAAATTCTAAATATCAAGATAACAATGACTTCAAAAAAGAAATGACGACAAAACACGGCCGAAAAGTTACTTTCTCTGCTTTCCACTTTCAGATTCCTTTATCATCTACATTACTAAACAACATGAACAATTCATCCATCACTACCAACCAGCTACGAAATCCCAAAAAAAAAAAAAAAGAAAACAACATTACAAGAAAGATAATTGATAAGAAATATTGTAATAAAATTGCAAATCTATCAATCAGCAAATCCATTACACATTAATGAAAACTACAATGATGAGAGAAGATCTAGATGATGGCATCACTAAAATATTTTGTTATACTAGCCTTATTGAAGCTTTCAGCTTTGCAACAAGAGGCCCCTGATGTACATTCACGACTAGAACATAGTTCCCAATGGCCTACTTGGGTTCCCAAACAGTCGACATACCAGTGGTAGTAATAAACATATGCTTTGGCTCCTAAGACTTCAATAACAAACAATACGAAAATAATGACTAGATTATAGTGCTTCACATCATTCATCACTTCTTTACAGTTCCTTCTTTTTTGGCAGGACTCTTCTTCCTAGTATCTCAACTGAATCACGCTAGTTCAACAATTATCTCTTCTAGTAACTTTTTTTCTCTGAAATCAATTCACCGCTAACACAACAAAATGCATCCAAATTGCCTTGGAGCTTCGCAATTTGAAAGATCCACAAACTAATACCTCAATACAAACCTACAAGCTTGAAAAAAACTTGCTGATAAGACTTCCACTGTTCCAACATAAATATATAAAAAAATAAGGGGCCGGTACCACTCACACCTATTTTGACACTCAATCTCAACCATTGAAATCAATGGCTGAGATTAGATTTTACTCTCTCCCTCTATCTCACTCACACCTAATCTCTCTCTCCCTCAGCCAACTCCCGACCACAACTCCGGCTAGGCCCATCTCCGGTGAAACCTAACTCCTGTCAACCCCACATATCAGGTGAACCTTAACTCCGAACTCAGTTGACTGAAAAAAATTGATCATAACCTCTGCCCAGATCTAGTTCCCTTTAAAAAGCCCTAACCATTCACAAATGAACAAACTTCATCTCACAGCTGTCTCCATCTCCTCCAAACACTTGGAGAAAATCAATCGGAAACAAACAAAAAGTTCAAACCCTTTTTTCTCCTTTCCTATATACCAAACTACAACCTAGCCAAAAATCAAACCAGTATTAATTACTCCCCTGTCCCACTTTGTTAGGTCCTTATTCTTTTTTGGGATGTCCCAAAATGATGTGCTTGTTTTAAAATTTTCAATTTTTGGATGTTCATATTACCATTTTACCCTTCATTTTCTCCCTCCAATATTCAAAATTTAAACTTGATTTGACATGACAGGACTACTACTTGTGGGGTAAAATGGTAAAATTAACAAAAAGTCAATGTAATTATGATGTTCTCTTAAATTTTGGGAAAGTCCATATAGGCACAACAAATTGAGATGGAGGGAGTATAAAAGTATAAATAGTTCATACACTGAGTTGAAAATTGAAACCATTAGATTCGCCACATATTTCACACCAGATGTTGACTAACACCCAAGCGAGCCATCTCTGCAATTTGCACACAGCCACACATTTGGATGGAATCGACTGCGGCGGCAGCGGCGGCAGGTGGTACTTCATTTTAGCTGGGTATGGTGGGGGAGTGGAGGGGGTCAAGAGAAGGTCGGGTTCGTCGGAGTCGGGGTTTGCTGGAGATGGGGTGGCCGGAGTTGGAGTAGGCCGGAGATGGAGGTGCCAGAGTGGGGAGGGAGTCACAGGGCTTGTGAGGGAGGGAAGGAGAGAGAGATTAGGTGTGAGTGAAATAGAGGGGAGAGAGTAAAATCTAATTACAGCCATTGATTTCATTGGTTGCGATTCAGTGTCAAAATTGGTGTCAAAATAGGTGTGAGCGGAACCGGCCGCAAAAAATAAAGAAGTACTACTGCATTATTATTACCAAAAAGATTAGATTTTGTGAGCTTTGAGTAAAACAGCCACAATCACAATGACACAATTTTCTCCCTACTATTGCCAAGACAATGTGAAATAGAAAAAAAAGTTAAGTCAAAAGTTTTATTTCCTCCTCTTCCTTTGAGAAGGAAAATACCGGCAAGGGTCAATGGTTGCTCTGATCTGCGAAGTAACCTAAGTTACCTAACCACATGATAGGAGGTCAACAATTATGGGCATAGTATCAAGTAATGTATACGGACAAAAAAAGGGCATCAGCTAATAAAATGTATTCAGAAATGGCAGGAAATCACCTTCTGACTAACTGGACGAGGCAAACGTTTTTCTTCTGCAGGAGCATAGTCCATAGGTATCGAGCTCTTCCTACTAGGCGGAATCAGGTTTTCATCCCACGTGACAAAATACAGATCCCCATCAAGGTCACTTCCCGATGCTTCATTTGGATGTGGTCTGTCTCCCTTTTGAGGGAAAACGAGACAATCAGAAAGATGATGCAACTCAGGGGCATCCACTGCTTCCAGAACTCGTATATCTCCTGGGTGAAGACAGGGATTCTTCGCTACCACCACAAACCCCTTAATAACTTGAAGATTTTTTTTTGTTTCGGAAAACCTGGATCCATGATTCACAAAACAATTTTCTAAAGAGGGAGTTGAGACTTGGATGAAGCATTGGCCTTGTTCTAGCACCCCTAATTCATCTAAACACCCCATTAGCCACCTTCCAGAAGGAACAAAGATCCGAGCCTTTTCTCTCAAGCCCCATAGCTGTGAAGCTCTTATACAAACCAACATGCCGCGAAGGTGAGGTTCTGCTTGGGGCTTGAAACCGGCGCTTAACATTATCGCCGCCGTATTCCCATGATCGGCACATGAAGCAGTGAGGATATCAAAAGCCACTTCTGTGTCTACAACCATCCGATCAAGTTTCGAAATCATGCGCTGCTGCATTTTCCAAAAGACATCATCAGGAATGTCCAATGTGGAGAGTAGAGTCACAATCTGACGGTTGAGGAATCCCGGCTGGAACCGGGTCCAAGAACAGATTTCGAGCATAGAGTGGTTGGACTCAAACTTGATCATGCTCGTCCTCAGGGAGAGGCGGACCCCATCATTGTTTCCTGGCCAACAAGCGACAACACCCTTGCAACCGGCAAATCTTATTTGATAAGCACAGGGCGGGTTCACCGTCAACTGCAATTTGTCTGCCACTTCCATTGCGAGATCAGGTGTTATTTTACCAATCCCATCAGAGAAGATATATGAATTTCTCTTGATATCCGGCAGCTCTTTGTCAACCTCATTGGGTGAAACTTCAACAGTGGCATAAGTTGATGAGAAACATTGTCCCATTCTAGCAGCACACTTCGCAGTGTTTCTGTTTGTGAATTTGCCCATCCAATCAATTATATTTTGCACTCTAATATGCTTGTTTTCGGCAAAAAACCAGGCCGAACGATCCCTCAATTGATTCGATGAGAAGGCCAAAAATGAGTATTTACGACCGCACAAATAAAAACCCTCACTTAGAATATCTTTTACCCTTCTGAACACGGCAGTCTTTTGAGGGAAGGTATTTGAGGTGAGGTCTTTCACGATTGGAGCAACAAAGAAGTTGAAAACACTGTTGTTTAGCGTTTGCATGCCTTCATCCGTGAAGGTAACCCTTAAAAAGCGATCGGAAACTTCTCTATAATTCCTAAGAACCCGATTAGAGAGCTCCATAGTTGGTGGAAGACAGTAGGCTTTTGTTGGAGTAATAAACAATTTTCGTACCTCAACAACATCACCCACGTCTGAAGTACGGCTCTTGAGAAGTTTCGGGTTATTCAACAACCACTCCTGCACAAGTTTCAGCCTCCTATAGGCATCAAACACAGGCCTCTTGTAAGCATAAATGTGCTTCAATGCAGCTACATTGATTTCATCTGATTGGCCTCTCAGCAGATTGAAAAATTTATCTGATAACTGGTGCTGGTTGATTATGCCTTTCTGCAGAACGGCATTCACCATAAACATCAGTTCAAAACTTATTTGATCCTTGTATTGGATACAGAAGAAAAAATCTTGCATTGGCATACCAAAATCTTGTTCATCAATAACCCTGAGGCGATGTTTGAGGCTATCATTTGGAACCCTTTGTTCCTGAAAATACCCCATGGCCTTCTTTAGTTTCAAACCATGACGGGGTGGAACCGAAACCCGGTAAGTATTACACTTACCAATGGCTCCACTTGGTGTGAAATCGGTAGTTCGAATCCAGGGATCATCATCGTCCAACAAATCAAATGGAACAGATTCCTCAATATCATCATCAGCAGTCCTGTAGTGCAGCAAAGGAGATGAAGACAGCTGCAAAAGAACAACCAAGGATGAGGTTTCAGAATACTGTTTAACCTCATTGATGTCCCGAACCAAGAACTCAACATTGAAGTTGCACTTTATAACGGCGTGTTTGGTGGTGCCTTTAATACCAAACGCGATATCCTGGGTGAAGAGAAATTTGCAGCTTCTATTAAAGGGATCAACCACAAAATCAAGCCCAGTAGCCGGTCCTCTCCAGCTGACAACAAATTCGTCTCTGCTAACCATGACCCCAACTTCAAGTCTCACGTCAGACAACTTAAAAGGGTCCACGCTCCTCCTCTTTTGATTCATGCTGTACGGATTCTCAGGTCCCAAATTAACCTTCAAAAGTTTGTTATTCAACGCAAGATCACAACGCCCTGCAGCATCCAAAGCCGACTTTGCTGAATCAGGAATTGCAAAATGCACAAAAGCATGGGGTTCCACCTTTTGATAATCATTCGTTCTTTGGATATTTTGAGTGCCAATGTCAAAATTGGGGTACGATTCTGGAGGGGTGGAAGAAGTCTTCAGCCTACACCTCCATACAGATCCAATGTTAGCTTCAAAGTAATCCAGAAGCATTTTGGCAGTGACATAATTATCAAAGCCACCAACGCTAATTTGCGTTACAACCATTTCCTTCTCACTTCCCTCTGAAGCCATTCTTACTTTCACAGAAGTACCAGAATACAGTATCCTAAACAGCAAAGTCCTCGCCGCTCTCTGCAATTTCCAGGTCCACCTATTCTACAAACAAAGAATCAGTAAGGGAACTCTTTATAAGCCAAGTCAACACATTCATGCCGCATTCATTTTCTGCAGTAAAAACAAAAATCATGTTGCACCCTTGGAGCCTCTCTTTACATATGTGGTTAATTAGACAAAAAGTACGAGAACAGTATCATTTAAAACTGTTAATCCTCAATCAACCATTACACAACATTCATTTTCTGCAATTAACAAGCGAAAGGAAAGCAAATCAAAATTCCGGATGACACCGTTGTTTGACCAGGAAAAGAGAACCCTTAAAGCCTTAAAGTTGCACAAACATTCACCCGGATAAGGCTATGCCTTAAACTTTTCAAAAACCAAATCGAACTTAACAATTCAATTACCTTATCATTTTTGCTCAAAGAGTAGATACTGAATTTCAAAAGAAGTAAGATACGAATTTGAGTGATAATCATCTCGGCTTAGCTACAACTACAAATGCTTTCAATCCATACTACAAATGATACCCTTAGCTCTTCAGCCTCTGTAAATCAAATAAATTTGGAAACACACTTTCAATCAACAAAAGCTAGAGAAAAGGAGAACACCTCTAACATAGTTGATTACCCAAATCAAGTGTTTGTTTCTTTTTTTTTTTGATAGGCATCAAGTGTTTGTTTCTTTAGACCTCATCATACTAAAAAACAGAGCACAAATGCGTAAAAGCCAATACATGCGTGCTCGCGCACACACACACACCAGCCTTCACATGCGGATGCCCTTAGAGTAGAAATCTGTGGACGTTGAACACCAGCAGTTGGATTGTGTTTTCAATGGTCCGGATCCGTGGACGTTTTCTTACTAGTAAGAAAACGTACGCTGGTAAGAAAACGTCCACGGATCCGGACCATTGAAAAGACAATCCAACGGCTGGCGTTCGATGTCCACATTTTTCCTAGTTAAGGGCATCCACATGTGAAGGCTGGAAATCATGCAGGTGCTATATGAGGCACATAAACTAAGCTGTTTGAGGCACATAAACTATGCTAAGTAAAAAACAATTAAATTCTCGTTCAAGAGAGGAAAAGGAAAACTTATTTGATAAATAAGATTTAAATAGCCATGAAGCAGATAAAGAAATTACCAACCCAATAAGTAAAGTATAAATGGGCATATCACTAGTTTTTTCCACCATTCTGTATCATCAAATGCAATACGAATAATTATTGTCGCAAAGAACTTCCTTTATAATTATTGTTGCAAGGAATCAAACAATAGTATTTAAACAGGTGCTGATACAAAATCGTGGCAAGAAAATGGTTTCCTTTTTTTTTTTTTTTTTAAAGTAAACACTATGAGGTGTATAACAGAATATTCAACAATGAGACCACAATTAAAATCCCAGAGACAACAAACAATTCATTAATTCCTACAATGTTCTGCACAATCCTACATAAGAGGATTCAAAAGCATTGTTTCAGAAATATAGGGGGGGGGGGGGGGGGGGGGGGTGGTGTGGTGGGTGGTGTGTGTTTGTGGTTGGGATTTCGGGGGCACGCTGATTTACATCACAAACCATTATACCATCTGGGGGTAAGTTTAACCATATACCAAAAGAAGATAGACCCAAGACTAGAGTCCTAGACAACATAGAATGGAAAAAATTTCAGCAATAGAAGTGTGCAACACCTCCACTGTGATGAGTTTTAAGACTCTAAACTACATAGGAAATATCATAAAATGAAGGGACAGAGAACTCTCACATAGAAACACCGAATGTCCTATCAATACTCAAAATTTCATTACAAGCAATAATCAAGATTTCTACTTTTCATGCGTTTGATTGATTGTCGAAAGATCAAATCCTTTAGATCTAATTGATTAAGAGACATAAAAAACTCAAAAGTTCATCAGAGCCTAGAGCAAGTACTTCAATTAGCAGATTCATTAAAAATAAATAAATAATTGAAATAAGATAGGGATGCCAAACAAGGAACCAAATACAACTATTTAAGTAAGGAATGGTACAAAATAGTGGCAAGAAAATAGGGATCACGTAATGAAACGAGTAAACAATTCACATGGTAATCTGGCTTATTTACTTTTTTGGTTCCAAAGTATTAGTGAATGGCCAATTTCGTCCCCAATGTAAACATTTGACCAATTTAGTACCCAATGTTTAAAATTTGCGTCGATTTGGTCCCTATCCATAACGCCGTTTCTTGATTCCGTCATAAGAGGGGACATTATTGGTATTCTCTCACCTCACATTTTCAGTAGAATCAGATATCAACCAATCTCTAGGATTCGAAACCATTCTTCATCACCCAAATAAATTAGGTAGAATTGAACCCAATCTTTGGGAAATTACACACAGAAATTACAACAAACCATCCAACATATCAGACCCAAATTGATATCAATTCACATACCATTAACTACATCCACCCGAGCTTGATGATCCAGCTTCTCAACTCGCATACGTAAAAGACGGCAGGGGATTTTTCTGCAATTGAAGGCCAATCTGAGCTGCAAAGAGTTGGGCGTGCTCAGGAGGTCGGAGGAAAGCATTTTTAGTTTCCCCTGTACTCTGCTCCTTGGCCTGAGCCCCTTCTTACAGCGCCACAAACCTGTGTTTTTGACCCGCGTTCGTCGATTAACCGAGGCCCTCTCTCTCCCTCTTCTCTGTTTTGTTCTTCATACCAACTGGGTTCGCTTTCGAGCCGAACCATTGGGGGGTCGAGGTGGGTGTTTAGGGACGTGGATTTGGAGCGGATGTGGGGCCATCAATAGGCTGACTGGTGGTGTGGGTTTTGGGGGTTCTGTGGAGGAAAGGAGGCCAAATTGGGATTTTTATGAGGAATTGGTGTGGGTTTGGTTGTGGGGAAGTGGAGAGGAGAGTGGAGATGGAGATGGGGTCCCTTGGAAAGAAGAGATGAGTGGGAAGGACCGCCGGCTGATTTCTTTCTTTCTTTGGGTACAGGCTAGGAAGATGATGATAGGTGAAATATCAAAAATGGCCCCTCTTTTGACGGAATCAAGAAACGGCGTTACGGATAAGAACCAAATCAACGAAATTTTTAAACATTGGATACTAAATTGGTCAAATGTTTACATTGAGGACGAAATTGGCCAAAAGCTATTACTTTAAGGACCAAAAAGATAAAAAAGCCTAGTAATCTCTATTGTTTGCTACAACATTTCACTATAATTTCAAAATATAATCCCCCGAATAGCATATAATCCTTCAACTATGAAAATGTTCAAGCCAAAATGAATGTTGTACACTATCCCTACATCAAAACTATTAGTGTCCCAACACATTCAATGGCCCAAACAATAAATGTTTAATAAAATTTAAAAATTTGCTAAAATCATCCTAACGGGCTATCATTAAGATTTAAAGTATTGAAATGTGTATAGGAGTAGTTTATTTAGAAGTAGTCCGAGAGAGAGAGAGAGAGAGGAAATGATCACTCAAAAAAGGAAATGATCAATCAAGATTTAAATTTTGTCCAGCTTTTGCTTGATGTTTGAATTTAGCTAAAAGGAAAGAGTAGATGTTAAAAGATCAAATCTTCAAATTCAATCGCATTTTTAGACCATTTGCAAAAAACCTAATCTCCTCTGAGCCTAAAAGAACACTCCGATTTGATGATTAATTGGAAATGCTATTTTCTTTCCTCTATTTCCTTGGTGGCAAGCAAGGGCTAAACGTACCTGGATATCAAGAACAAAGGTTTTGCTCGGTTCTTAATTTAGTTTTGTTTTTGTTTTGTTTTTCAATCGTTACTCTACTTCTTTTTCTAATCATTATCCTATTTCTCTAATTATTACCTTCTCATCTCTTTCTATCTCTCTCCGATCATTACCCCTCTCTTCAATCATTACTCTATTTTTCTCTTCACCCACCACCAAAACTAAACTCTCAACCAAACAAAACCAAAGATATTTCACATTTAGGCTCCGTTCCGCTTTCAAGTTGAAATATAATGAAAATAAAATATATATATATATATATATTTAATTTTTTTTACACTGTTTAAAAGATATCTCAATGAAATTTATCAAACAAGATCCATACTAGTAGAAAAATTATTTGCATAAATATATGATTTTTGAGCTTATGATTAGCTCCCTTCTCTAAAAGTTGCTTTTAGGAGAAACCGAAACCGCACCTTAATACAGGAAAAACGATGTAGTAAATGCATAAATACAGCAAAGGCATCCCAATTTCTGAATATTTCAAATCAAAAGATTGAGAAATTGACTGATCAAAAAAAGATTGAGAAATTGTAATACCTTGGTAATCGCCCGAAAATCTTCCCAGTTGTCAAGCAAGCATCGAAATTATACTAGAGAGAGAGAGAGAGAGAGGGAGAGAGAGAGAGAGAGGGGGGGAGTGAGTGAGTGAGAGAGAGTGAGAAACTACCGAGGGAGACTTTAGTATTACCTTTGCTTCGTCTCGAAGAGTTGTAGTAGTGTGAGAGAGAGAGAGAGAGAGAGAGAGAGAGAGAGATTTGTGTGTCTTTTCAGTTTCACACGCGGGAACGGTGGGAAATTATATTCATGCCCCTATGAGAGAGAGAGAGAGACTACTGATAGAAAGAGTCACTTCTCATTACAAAGTGGTTAATCGCGTTCCATATCGGCCGGTACATACCAATAAGCAAGCATCAAAATTATGCTACTAGAGAGAGATGGGCGAGGAGTGAGAGCATCTCCAACCAAGTTCTTAAACATAAAAATAGAGAATGGATATGACATACATTAAGGAAAGATTTTATAATTTATTTCCTCTTTTTACACTTTATGAGAGACTCATGATACTTTTTAGAGATTTAGTCTCTAAAATGAGAGTATGATTTCTATTTTTAGAGACCCAACAGTAAATTTTGAGACCAAATACCAAATCTTTAAAAAATAATATGGATCCCTCCAATATTCTCTCATAATGTGAAAAAAAAAGGAAATAAATTACAAAATCTCCTCTTAATATGTCACATTCATTTTCTATTTTTGTGTTTTAAAAGATGGGTTAGAGATGCTCTGAGTGAGTGAGAGAGAGTGAAAGACTACCGACAGAAAGTCACTGAGGCCCCGTTCCGAAACTTTAAAAAAATTCTTATTTTTTAAGAAGACAATTTCAATCTAAAAAATTATTAGTTTATTAAAATTTAAAAATATATAGTATGAATCTTATTTGAGAAATCTTTTATACGATGCCAAAAAAAATTGAAATATTATTTTTCACTTACATCATTTTTGAATTTAAAAATATGAAATAAACTACTTATCTTTTAAAAAAATTCCTGGAACGGAGGTTGATTCCTTTGCTTAGCCCCGAAGAGTTATAGAGTAGTACGAGAGAGAGAGAGATTTGTCTGCATCTTTTCAGTTTCCTTTGCTTAGCCTCGAAGAGTTGCAGAGTAGTCCCAGAGAGAGAGAGATTTGTGTGTTATCTTTTCACACGCAGGAAGGATGGGAAATTATTTTCATACCCCCTATTTTTAGTATCGACAATATACTGGAGTAGAAAATTCTTTATAAACTTCAATGCTTTGATTGGATGAATTTTTTAAAATTTTTGAGTTTGATTTTTGGGTAATAAATGGAGAGAAAAATTAGGATAAAATTGGAGATAAAAATAATAAGTGGAGAGAGATAGAGAGAAATGAAAATAATGATAAGAGATGAGGTAATGAGTGAAGAAATGAATTAGAGTAATAATTAGAAATATGGATAACTTTTAGAAAAAGTTTAGTGGAACTGTGTCTAAGGAGGAGAAATTTTTCAGTGCCGAGCGGGCACCGGCCACGTGGTGACAAGCACGCATCTCGGCTGTCTAAACATGTTTTGGACGATCCAGATCTGTTTGGGCTTGAGGGGGTGTTTTGGTAATTTTACACTTAAAATTTATCCAAACAGATCTGGACCGTTCAAAACACGTTCGGATGACCGAGATGGTGGCCGGTACCCACCCGGCACTGAAAAACTTCTTGTCTAAGTAGTCATCAGTGCAACCAAAATTGTTCACCATTTTGCTACAAGCCTACAACGTTCCGTTCGATTTAATTTCAAAAACTTGTTTGAACGACAAAATCAAACCATCAGAAATTGGAAATGATCACGTGGAGATTCAAACAAGGGTTTGGAGGGTAAGCGAACAAGGTGATTTGTTCGAAAATTAAAGGAAAAAAAAAAACCGAAATGGTCCTTGTAATTAAATGTTTGTGTCAACTTGGTCTCTGTAATTATAATTGGCTCGATTTATGTTCTGTACTTTTCATTTTGTTCCAATTTGGTCCAATTGCTAACTGTCGTTAATCCGCCGTTAGTCCTTTTAAATAAAGACAAAAATAAGCTAATAAAGACAAAACTAAACCAATAAGCCAATTTTTTCGTCTTTATTCAAAAAAATTGAATTTTGATGGTAATTTTTTTACTTTTAGGTTCCTCTCGTCATGACGAAGCAATAATCCTGAAAAATTTGGTAAAAAAAAAAACTAACAA
The DNA here is from genome assembly GCA_019656295.1 of Rhododendron mucronatum var. ripense. Taxonomy (NCBI): domain Eukaryota; kingdom Viridiplantae; phylum Streptophyta; class Magnoliopsida; order Ericales; family Ericaceae; genus Rhododendron; species Rhododendron mucronatum. Next base: position 569,132 of record BPLT01000127.1, on the reverse strand, counting down.
ATGTGAAAAAAATTGAATAGGGACAAAAAATATAAGCCTATTTAGCTTAACAACCTCTGAGTTTATGTAATATTCTGACTTTTGGATATGATTCTTTATCATGTTATGACTTTTGGACATGATTTTTTATCATATTGTGACTTTTGGATCTATATCATGTTGTGACTTTTGGACATAGTTCTATATGCATTTTCAGTACTATGCAGAAAAATAAGATATCTCAGTATTTGTCTACAAGTTAAACATGTAGATAATACCAGTGATTATGTTGCCTCATGGCTGATTATGAAAATGTTGAATTAGAGAGCAACTTTTTGCAGAAGACTATAGCCAAATTTCTTCTCAGGTGCCTCCTTATCAATGGAGAATGGAAGAATGAGCTGTATTTTGGTTTAAAGGTATATTAGGTAGGCCTTTGTAAAAAAAAACCGTCCACCCACGGACTCGACCAGACCCGACGAGTCCTGGGCGGGGTCGAATATGTGTTTCAGATGGGTACGGGTACATTTTCTGTTAAAAATCAGATTTTGGTTCGGGGTCCGAATTGGTGCGTTTCTTACTCGATCTGACCAATTCATAAAAATTAATTCGGTTTTTTAATTAGACCCGACCCGAAGTAAAGAATTGGGATCGCGGAAGGTTCTTACCCCTTTTTGGTTTGGTTTGCGGACCTAAAACATTTGTTGCCCGCCATGTCGGGTCTGGTTCTGATTCGAGGGTCAAATCCAACCGTCCGACCCGTGCACACCCCTAATATTAGGCCAAGAAAGGAATGAGAGAATTACTGTTTTAATCCCAAAAAAAGGCCCATTTGATTTTGTTGTTAAAAAGACTAACTGCGGTTAATAATTAGACCAAGTTGAAACAAAATGGAAAGTACTGAGTGTAATATAAGCCAATTACAACTACAAGAACCAAGTTGACATAAACAACCATTTCAATTTTTTTCCCAAAATTAAAATCATAGCAGTAATCTAAAATTGTTTGGACCGAAAAATCTGGAATCAGACATCGAGACCCGTGCAATTGGGAATTATTTCAAAAGCCTTAAAACATTCAAACCTCCAATCATTCGGACCGAACTTAAGGAGCCTTTTCCGGTGGTGGGGTACGGAGTTCCTTATCCAACACTCAACTCTGAAGCATCTCTTCTAGCTTTGGTTTTTTTTTTTTTTTTTATCCGCTTCTAGCTTTGGTTTTTGTTTTTGGCAAAAACCGATTTTTCTTCGTCTCTTGGTAATACTTACGTGCTTCCTCCAAGTCTCTATTCAAAAAGAGACCTTGTATCAACGCAACATATGAGCTTCGGTCTGGGCTGCCATTCTTGCTCATCTCACCCCACGACTTGAATACATTGTCGAGTTGGCGCCACCGACAAAACTTGCTAATCAACATGGTGTAGGCATCATTGTTCGGACAACAGTCCGCTTTCAAACACTTCGTCCCCGAACTTAGGATCTGAATAGGGATGGCAACGGAGCGGATCGGGGGCGGATATTACAATATCCGAATCCGAACCTTTCACCCGACCTCTGAATCCGCCCCGAACTCCAAACGGATATATATTCGGTCCTCCATCTCCGCTCCAATTGGCGAACAGGGATCCGAATCCGAATTTTTAAAAAAAAAATCTGGGATTTTTTTTTTATCAAAAAGAGTGTTCGGGGACAGATCGGAGGTGGATTTTTGATCAAAAAATAGATTTTCGGATATTCGGGGACAGATCGGGGCGGATCGGGGATGGAAATCGGATTCAGGGCGGGGACAGACTTACCTCCGAATCCGATCCGAACTCCAAAATTGTTTTGAAAAATAAATCCGAATCCACTCCAATATCCAAAAAATCCCTGAAAAAGTCCGATTCGTTCGGGATGGATAACGGATCGGATACAGATAGATCAGCCGAGATGGTCATCCCTAGATCCGAAAGAAGGCATGACAAGTCTGAACTTTAGGGGACATGCCACGCTGCAACATCTCATGGAAAACCTCTTGGACTTCGTCTGCTTGGCGAGACCTACAGATAGGCTTAATCAATGACTTATAAGTAACAGCACCATCAGGAGTAATACCCTTTTCTTCCATTGTTTTCAATAGATTTCGCGCATCCTTCACAAGGCCTGCCTTTTGCAAGAGCGTGAATGACAGCATTGTAAACTTTCTTATCCGGACAAACACCAAATTCCTTCATCTCTGATTAAAAAGCCTAAGGACCTCATTTTTTAGCTTACTAAATTTCGAACTACAAGAAATCATACTCAAGTACAATAGAACATCGCATGACACCCCTCTCTCACTCATCTCCGTTTTCTTGAACAGCCCAAATGCTAATAGTTAAATGATTTTCGAAAGGCTGCATAGAGAGGGGCCACAGTTTGGTAGTTAAATTCGAGTTATTAATGCCTTGTTCCCTTCGCAATTCAAAAAGAATTTTTCAAAAAATTCCCCCTAGATCCTCCCTACTTTCCACCTTTTTCTCTCTATCTCTCTCACTCATTACCCCTACTATTTTTCAAAAACACTTTTCAAATCCCAATCCAAACAAAGCATAACTTTGGCTCAAATTCCTTGTTTTTGGAATTTGTATATACCGTAGTTCCAAGGTATTTAGCTCCGTTGGATCATGTGAGAATCTTAAGATATGATTCCATGGCCAAACCAGAGACACATTGGTACATACCACCCCTTCGAGACCATGGTCAGCAGATTCTAAAATGGGATAGTTTTTTGGACCTCTGTCGAAAGAAACTAAACTGAATGTATTTCTCTACCAGGTGTAACACACTAAGAACAGAAACCACAAACGTTACCATCTCTATCCAGTCATGGACTCGATGGGAATTCATGGTCACTGATATTGGACCCAAGAACTTTAACTTGTGTTAAAGTTCAAAAGCATATTCGCTTATGGTTGTGCCCCTTTTTCAGGGTCTAGGACTCTAGATCACATGAATTTCCTCTCTCGGTGTCCCAACCCTCATCATGTGCTGTGAGTTGGAGAAACTCGTCATCTGCTAGAAAGGGGGATTCAGGATAGGGTGACGGGAGAAAAATGGCCACACCCCTAATTCATAGAACACCCCATCTTCGTGTTCTTGAAGTTATGTATTAATTCTCTGATATGTAGACCCATGCCTGTTAGAGAAGTCAAATTAGCTTATGAATGTGAACGTGAAAAAGGCTATCACGCTCTACACTCTTAGTGAGTATTGACTCAACTGGTAATTTAAGTACTGAAAGTGTGTGTGAGATTAAGAATTAGATTTGAGACCAGTCAGTCCCCATTCCAGAAAAGAAGTTGGACACTCCTCCACATAATTAATTTCCAGCTTGCACAATTTTGGTTGTCTCCCGTATTTGTGTAGGATTTCAAGTGTTGATTCAGGCAGTAGAAATACTGATAGAAGACGAACCATCCGAAAAAATGACTTCGGGGCAATTGATTTGGCTGTACACAATTATGCTAACAGCAACTGGAATCAAACTTGTACTTTGGTTTTACTGCAGAAGCTCTGGCAACAAAATTGGCCGTGCCTACGCCAAGGTTGACTAATTTGTGCCAACAGTATTAGTATGATCTGTATAATCATATTTGTATGTATTATTTACCCTTGAAATGTTTTCTGTTGCTTTCTATTCTTCGATTCTGGGGGAAACCACAACATTTTCTGTGGCGTTCGTTGCTATTGATATGCAACAATTTTATTGGCCGGATCATTACTTTGATGTGGAAACGAATTTGGTTGGATTGATGGCTGGTGTTCTTGGTGACAAGTTCTATTGGTGGATTGATCCAGTTGGTGCTATTATTCTTGCAGTTTATACCATCGCAAACTGGTCTGGAACTGTGCAAGAAAATGCAGGTTACTTCTCTCTTTCAAGGAGAAATCGCAGCACAAACTTGAACTTGTTTAGAATGAGAAACTCTATTTACTGATAAACAGTATCTTCCCTTCTTTTCTACGTTTCGCTTTGCGTTTTTGTTCCCAAAACATTTAAAATCTATAAACAAGAACACAGACTCCAATATTCAGTTCAATTTTTTGTTGTTGCAACTCTTTCTGCTGTCTGGGTAGTTAGAGGGTTCTTGTTCCTTTGCAGTGTCCCTGGTTGGACAATCAGCTCCCCCAGAACTTTTGCAGAAACTGGTCTTGAAGCACCATCCTCAAATCAAACGGGTCGACACTGTCCGCGCTTACACCTTTGGTGTTCTCTATTTCGTCAAGGTCAGCTACTTTTCGAAAATGATCTAAATATCTATGCTTCTTCTTCCTCATATATTTTTTTTTTTCCCTCTTTTTATGGATTTGAATGCAACACCATTAGATGCTTAAGAAGAATTCATTACAGAGCTAATAAATTATTCCTAATGCTTGTAAACATTTGGCACAGTCAACGCATTAACCTTGTTCTCTAGAACACAAATTTGACGTGACAAATGTTTTTAGAAAAGCTTAAAAGAGCATAAACATGACCACCATAGATATGGGACACGACTTTTAATTTCTAAAGACATTGTGGAAAATACCTTGAAAAGGTGTAAAGATGCCTAAAAACTTGAAAAAAAGTGCCTCGTGAATTATTGTACGTGCATCGGAACCCTTGTTTGAATTTTTGGCAGTGATTGATTTTACAACAAAACAAACGAACCCCACAAGGTTACCACAATGAACATATGTATTACACTCTCAAGTTTCAACTAATGTTAAAGCTACTCCTATCCTACAAACTCAATAACTCCACGCTAAATTTTCAAGCTCAATCATATGGCCATAGACATTTTTCCTTCCTTGGGTTCTTCAGCTTTCTTCATTAGTATAGTACTACTCCCTCCGTCCCTTTTTTAGAGTCCAATATTCCATTTTTGAATTTCCCTTAATAAGTGTCCATTTTGTAAAGTTAGTGGGTAAAAGTTGGTGCATTATCTATTTTGTCCCTAAAAGTATATTTTATTTTGAAAAGTTAGTGAGTAAAAGTGTAATGATGATGGGTAAGTAGGGAAAGTGGAGGAAAAAGTTGATGTGAGAGGTATAACGATGATGTCTTTTTAATAAATTGGAATTACGAAGCAGGACACTTAAAAAGAGACGGAGGGAGTAGTATTTTTGATTCGTTTGTATAAAAACAGGGTTGACATAGAGTTGCCGGAAGATCTGCCTCTGAAAGAAGCACACGCGATCGGAGAGTCGCTGCAGATAAAGATAGAAGAACTGGAAGAAGTGGAGAGGGCATTTGTTCACCTTGATTTCGAGTGTGACCACAAGCCAGAGCACTCCGTTCTCAGCAGACTCCCCAACACCCAGCCTTAATTAAGAACTACTACTAATAGCTTTCTCCGTAACTAATAGCTTTCCTCCTACGTTTTCCAGCTCCTTATTTTTTGTTGCTAAACTAAAACCACAAACATTGTCAGTATCGTATGAAATGGTGGATTGGAGAGATGGCCACCATTGTTTGTAGTAGCTGGATTGAAGATTCTGAGATGTATGCACTTGCAGAGGGAGAAAGGTCTCTCGTCGAGGGAGACTAGAAGAATGTTGCAATTTGAATGCATACACTTCATATAATTTGCTAGAATTTGAGTAGTTTTTGGCATGCCATGCTTTGCTTTGTACCTGCACAAACCATTCATCGTATCAGAGTCATGACACCCGGTGCAGGAATTTTTATTTTTTTTTTATTGGGGAGGAAAAATTGACCGTTCTTTTAGTACATATGAAACGAAAGGTGAATGTGCAGTGGTGGAGGTTCCCGGAATACCACGTGGTCTTGGTAAGTGCTCTGGAGAGAGGCTACCCAATCATAGCATGGATGCTCCGCTGGTTCGAATTATCAAGAAGAAATAAAAGGTTGGGTGTTCTTTTATGTGTCTTGTCTAAAAATGGTGACAAAGGAGAGTGAAGAATGCTCTACTACGTTTTTATCTTTGTAACCTCTTCAAACATGGATAAAAGTAAAAGGTAAAATTTTCACTTCACTTTCTACCTTTCTCCAAATTTGGTGGCTAAACTAATGATGAGTTAAAAATATTAGTAGTACTCTTTTTTCTTTCTTCCTTTCACATCAATGTGCGATGAAAAAAAACTCTAAAACACCATATGGTGACACTAAAAGTGCACTTAATAATTTCTCGTCGCTTTCTGCAGTAAAATGTAAGCTAAATCAAAGAACTCAAAATGCAAGCGATTACTCTAAATTAAGGCCGATAGACGAACCAAACCACTTGAGTTTGAGCTTGTATGCACTCGTTTGATATAGAAACATATTTTTGAAACTCGTTAATATTTTGAATCAAGTTCGAACAAACTACTACGTGGTTCATTAGATTTATGATGGTTAAAAAATTCAAGCTACTCAACATTAGTGTGTGATTGGCTTGATTAATGATCTTTTAAGTCGATTGTCTCGTAAACCAACCGAGTTGGAGCATATTTTTAAAGCTCGTAAAGTTTCCAAACTAAGATCGAAAAATCTAGTGTTGGGCTTGTTTAGTTCATTTATCCGCCAAACTCGAATCCCTCAATTTAAGATTTCAAATAAAGCGCTACTGTTTGAATTGGAAAAATGTACAAGTGAGGGGGCTTGTTTGTGACACATTTTAGGGTTTTCCATGTAATTGTCCCAAGATATACTTCTGTACCCCTTTCATCTCATCTGATAAACAAAGAACAAAGCTCGCCGGCAACGATTGGCCTTGTGAATTATCGACACAAGAATTTAATTTCCAATCGACAGGATCATATCCTGTCGATATCCAAACAAATTGGATAAAGTTTGTTGGCCTTTCGTGTTTTGTCAAAATTGGGTAAATGGAAAAATCCAGAGCAAAAGGCAATCAACATATATACAGTCAGGTTTCCTGACTCCCCTTCCCGATTGAATTTCGATGATTCGAGCCGCTCAAAGTGATCAGAACGTGATTTAAAGGGTCCCCGTGAGAAATCAGCAAAAAAAATGATCGGGAAGGACTTCATCCGAGCAGTTTTCATTGAACGTTTCAAAAAAAACTGCTCGGATGAAGCCCTTTCCGGTCATTTTTTTTGCTGATTTCTCGCAAGAACCCTTAATTAAAATCACGTTCTGCACACATTGAATGGTTCGGATTTTCAAAATTTGATCGGGAAATGAGAATTCCGCATTTTAACAAAATGAGGAAACCCTCACTTGATCCGTAGTGTGAGTGCGAGTGTGTATATATATGCAAAACTCCTTGCATCTTTCCCATCATGATTGTCGTGCGTCACATGATGAAGATTTTTCTGCCCACCCTCGAAGTAATGGAAACTCCACTGGCGGCCATTCTTAAACGTGGTTATATCGCTCTCATCGGGTTCTCTATTCCCCATTGAATACAACCCCAGACGGGGGACACGCTCGATTGCAAAGAGCTGTAAGAAAGTAACAAGTGTAAGAAAAGGAATTTGAAAACCAACCTAAATATAAATGCGAAAGCTAAAAAGTACGCCTTTGCTTACCATGAGAGAATATGAATGCCCAGCCAGATTGCCCTTCGTTTTGGGATTGAAGAAACTATCCAAGGACCGATGCAGGTGTGCCAATAAGGCAGCTCCCCATGCATATCGGTTGAAGTCCTCCTTAGTGTTCAACAAGCGGAAAAAGCTTATCGAAACAAACTTTCCAGACGGGTCCGGGCACACAAAATAGCCTATTATGAACAGAACGTATGCTCTAACATAACAAAAAAACTCTTCGGGATCATCCAATGCTCTTGCCGGGACATCATCGAAGTTCTTCCTAAGCCATGCCAGGCTCACACATCCTGTTTTACCGACCTTACCCTTGTTTCTCAAGTATGTCTGACATACACCTTCAAAATCACCATCCCATCCACTAACCGCGTCACCGTCAACATTTAGTCCTGTCATATAAACTATGTCTTCAAGGCCAAACAATGCGTTCTGGCCACCAAATATGAAAAGCCGAAGCTCAGCGTCATAACGGCTAAGAATAGCTTGTAACATGGGATGACTATGCCTAAATTTATGTTGGAAGTTGCTGAGCATAGCGAGCTCATAGAAGCACGTATTCTCCAGCTCCGTAGAACCAGTTCATTCGGTACCCAACCCCTTAAGTTATCCAGGTGGTCGTTGATTTTCTTTATCTACAAGTGTCAAATTAGAAAATGGAACTAAGTTCATGAAATAGAAGAATGATGGCAAATATAAAACTTGAAATAAGTTCATGAAGTACCTCTTTGACATCCTCATTTGCTGACTTGAACGATGCAAGATACTCTAGAAAATGAACATATAGATGTCAAGTATTCAATAGAAAAATAAACAGCTACTCTAGAATAAACAACAGAACACATTCTGTGCATATACATGTCAAGTATTCAATAGAAAATGAACAGCTACTCTAGAATAAGGCAACAAATCAACAACATTAAAATTCAATTGAACAGCTACTCTAGAATAAACTTCATCAGTAATGATCAACAACAGTAAAATTCAATTGAACAGCTACTCTAGAATAAACAACAGAACACATTCTGTGCATATAGATGTCAAGTATTCAATAGAAAAATGAACAGCTACTCTAGAATAACAACAACAAATCAACAATAGTAAAATTCAACTCGAACTCGACGGCAAGCCCTGGTATCATGATATCAGGGTCCTTATCAACGAGAGCAAGGCCCCAGTTGGGGCAACTGACAATGACAAGAAGACAATCAGGAGGTTATCAATGCAGTTCTTTCTGAGCAACGATACCCTGTACAAGAGATCCTATGACAGCATGCTGTTAAGATGTGTCGATACGGGCGAAGCAAACCGGTTAATGGCAGAGGTGCACAGTAGTGACTGTGGCGCGCATATGAATGGCTTCATGCTTTCCAGAAAGATCCTCAGAATGAGCTACTACTGGTTCACAATGGAGCATGATTGTGCGAAGTATGTAATGTCACCAGTGCCAGTTGTATGCAGATAAGAGCAAAGCACCTTCTCTCAACAACATGACGTGAACGACCGCTTTCTATGTTTCAATCGGATACCAATTGCTTGGATGCGTTTGAAAGCCTCAAGATGACTTGCAGAAAAAATGTTTTCTAGGTTTGTCTTGTGTCTCCGTAACAAATGGTCCATTTATTGATGGCGCGAACGACTCAAATATTAAGGAATTTGCATATATGAAATATGCAATGTCCCTATAAAAAAAATTAAAATAATAAATATATCAAAAAACGAAAAGGAATGGAGAAATATAATCGAGTACTTTCTTACCTTAAATCCTTTCCGCTTGAGTTTTGTGCTTGATTGCACAGGGTGGAGAAGAGCTTGACGGTATCAAGAGAGTTATTGGGGTCCAATATTTTAGGAAGATGACCATGTGCCGGTAATCGAAGATTCGAAACCAAGCGGTGAGTTGAGCTCCCTAGATAAGATGACCAATTTTAAATCGGGATACGTATCGTGTATTAGTTTTTCACTAGTATATACTTATCATGTATCTTGAGATATAGGAGTTTCTATTATGTATTGTGTAGTTGGACAAAATAGGGGAGGAGAGTATTTTGTATTACACTTGAACTCAAGCTTTTTTTGGCTTGGTACAAATGGTTAGAACCCATCATTATTTGTACTACTTCATGGAAGACTCTAGTACAAAGATATTTTCATACAAGATAAAAACTTTTGAGATAATTCTAGAATTACACATGAGACCAATTCTTACAAAAAAAAAAAACTCTAGATATTTCACAAGGATATTCCAGAGCTTCTAGAGCTAGATATTTTAGAATTTCTAAAGACTAGATATTTATTTGATAATATCTCTCATATTTGGGTTTTGTCAATTGTAACTTTGTCAATACTAAATTTCGTTTATGTTTCAATAACATTAATCATAATTAAAATATAATTAACAAGTAGATACACCTAATAACACCAACAAACTATGCTTACATTTAAAAAAAAATTGAAATGCAAAATTTCAAGTCTCTCAATTGTGACATATTACATTAAAGTTTTTTATGTTCCCTTTGTCAGGAAAAGAAAAGTAAGACAAAATACAATCAAAGTATGGTTCTTTCTTTTATACAAGACCTACATTGAGGTCGAATTTCTATCAAAGGTTTTGAAAGATGCCACAATTAGATTAAACGGCTTAGATTAATGCATTTGGGTTTCACTTCTTAAAATAAGGTCTGATTTTTTTCGAATAAATAATCATAGGATACGTATAGAATTAGGATACGCGCATAAATCGTAGGATACGTGGTCGTATCATATGATTTTTATACAAAAAAGAATATATGATGGGTTACGTATCATTCTCCGGAGGAGGCAATACAAATTGTAAAAGATACGTATCGTGTATCGTAGGTTTTTAACAACTATGAAGATGACTCTGATCTCCACCGTTAGAGATCCTAATTCCCTGGTAGAGCTTCTTAAAATAAGGTCTGATTTTTTTTCGAATAAATAATCATAGGATACGTATAGAATTAGGATACGCGCATAAATCGTAGGATACGCGGTCGTATCATATGATTTTTATACAAAAAAGAATATATGATGGGTTACGTATCATTCTCCGAAGAAGGCAACACAAATTGTAAAAGATACGTATCGTGTATCGTAGGTTTTTAACAACTATGAAGATGACTCTGATCTCCACCGTTGGAAATCCTAATTCCCTGGTAGAGATCGCCATGAAATTCTCCCCGGAATAGCATTTCTTTCAATGGACTCCCGATTTGCCTAATATAAATAAATAAATAAATAAATCAACACAAAAACAATGGACTGCAGCAATTGCCCAGTTTATATATATACCAGCTTAAGACAATTTATACCGGAATAAACCGAAGTCAGTGACAGTGAGGCCAAGTATGGTACCCGTCGAAGGACTCCTCTTCTCCCAGCTTGTTGGAGGAGAGTTCTTCATCCAATCTCCACACGAGTAGTGCTGCTCACTGGACAAATCGAAATTGGACGAAAAGTTAAAACAAATGGACTTATATATCTATTTTGTAACTATAAAAAAATAAATAAATAAATTTCTTTGGATTATGAAATCGAACACAGCTAGGGTAAACACACCTATTTTTTGTGTGTAACATATGCACTTTGTATTTTGAACTCCAAAAATTCGTAAATCACCATAAAAATTCATATTTGAACAATAAAAAAAATCATAATTAATGCCATAAAAATCCGTAACCATATTGTAACATAAAAATTCAAGTACCCGACATCAGTGTGTGATTGGCTCGATTAATGTTCTTTTAAGTTGATTGTCTCGTAAACCAACAAAGTTGGAGCATATTTTTAAAGCTCGTAAAGTTTCCAAGCTAAGATCGAAAAATCTAGCGTTCGGCTTGTTCAGTTCATTTATCTGCCCAACTCGAATCCCTTAATTTAAAATTTCAAATAAAGCGTTACGGTGTGATAAATAAAATAAAATTAAAAAAAAAAAGCGTTACGGTTTGAACTGCAAAAATGTACAAGTGCGGGGGCTTGTTTGTGACACATTCTAGGGTTTTCCATGTAATTATCCCAAGATATACTTCTGTACTCTTTTCATCTGAAAACGAACAAATCCCGCCGGCAGCGAAAGCACAGGTACCCTCTCTCTCTCTCTCTCTCTCTCTCTCTCTCTCTCTCTCTCTCTCTCTCTCTCTCTCTCTCTCTGTTGTTGTTGTTTTTTCTGGGTAATTTAGAAGATGCTGAACACAATATATCTGGAATTCATTACATAAACACACCTTCAGTAGCAGCTTGTTGGGGCTTGAAGTATAGTGGAGGCTTCTACCCAGGTAACCCAGCCTTTTGATCTCTTCTGGAATAAAATGCATTTTTCACTGGGAGTTGATTTTCACAGGATGGGAGTGTGGATATAAAAGAGGGATACGAAAATCACTGTCCTTTTGGACCTTTTTGGGAGTTGATTTTCACAATGGGAGTGTGGATATAAAAGAGGGATACAGAAATCATTAGCCTTTTTGTTACGTGCAACTATGGATTCTTGTAATTTTTCGTATGGACAGTAAGAGAAATAAGGGGGTTAGTTTTTGGTGATTCGTTGCTGGGACTTGCAAAAATTTCGGATCTAGAAAATCCCAACATGATTTCATAAGTGAAAGCCAAAAGGGTAGGTAAAAACTTCATAATGAAATTGTTGTCACTTTGGAACTGGACTATGATAATTACATCATAGTCGTACGCAGACATATTGTTTTGGTTGTGAATCTCCTATCTTTAGTACTATTAAATTTTGTTAGTTGTTCTACTCTAGCTATTCAAGATTCCAATTCATGTGTTATTGATGACAGGGGCATCAAATTAAACGCTGTGACATATTGAGTGCGAAAAGATTTGAGAGGAAGGATTTGTGGTGAATTGATATGCTAGTGGACCATTAATTGATGCTCAAGTTGCAATAAACAGTCGCACTTGCAATCGCTGACCTTAAACCCAAATATTCATTTTTGGTTATGTAATATAAAATCATCCCAATGAATTCTGTTTTCTTACCATCATCTCTCCTCCTCCATCCCGCAGCTCTCCATCAGTCTGCATTTTGCATTCATTCACAGCCTCAATATAATTTCTGTCGCAATAATCATCAGCGTCTTTGTTCTCTTTCATTAAAGTCCCCAGTCGTTTCTTGTCATTCCTTGCGCCATCGTCACTTGTCCACTGGTGCTACAGCTCCTTCAAATGAAGGAGACGGAGCAGTCGCTGTATTTAATTTCGAAGATTTTCCGGAGAAAGATTGGTCGTTTCTTGAAACTGGTGATATAAATTCTGATGAGGAGCTCAAACGGAAGATCAATCTGATACTTTCAGCTGGAGAGATTGAAAAGACTTCGAGGGTTTTGGTTTCAATTGGTTCCGAAGGATTTGTGGACCAAATAATGAATTCATTGACTTGCCAACTATTGCTGGTTGTCCATGACTCCTTGTTAGTATTGTGTTGCATAAAAGAAAAGTATGATTTCGTTAGATGCTGGCAGGGTGAACTGATTTATGTGCCAGAGGAATGGGCACCCTTTGATGTGGTGTTTCTTTACTTCTTGCCCGGTTTGCCCTTTGAACTTGATCAGATTTTTGGAGCACTCGGTAAATGTTGTTCGCCAGGTAATTTTGCAGTTGATTTTTTTATGGCTTTCAGTTAACATCTGATTTTTGATTTTTCAATTTGATCTGATTACTCCTGAAACCAACTCACATGGTAGTATGCTATTTCGAACTCTCCTAGTTTAGTCGAGGAGTTGAGTATAAATGGTACTTAGGTTCTTATACCAAATGATCCCATCCTAATTTTAACCCTCAAACTGGGTTGGGATCTTTGATTTATTTGAACTCTGGACGAAAAGAATAGGGATACGTGAAGCTATTTCTGCTTCCTTATTGATCTCTACAAATCCCTCCAGGAATCCATGATCCAAATACAGAATTAACGTATTTGAGATTGATTTCAGATCACTTGCTTTCAAAATCAGCATCATTTACGTTGACTTGATTATGTGTAAGATGGTGCATGCTGGAATGTTTTGTTTGGCATTCTGATAATTTCTCGACATAACTTCAGTGGAGAAGCACGACTTCAAATTTTTCATTACTTTCGCATTGGTATGACAAGAAGCGTCTGACAATAGCTTGTGTAGGTGCAAGAATTGTGATCAGTCATCCGCAAGGGAGGGAGGTGTTAGAACAACAAAGACGACAATTCCCTGATGTGGTAACCTCCGACTTGCCAGATAAGATGACATTGCAGAACATGGCCGCTGATCATTCATTTCAGATGATTGAATTTGTAGATAAACACGGCTTTTACCTTGCTGTTTTGAAATTCAGTGGAAATGACTCAGGCAAGTAGACCAACAAATCTGAATTCGGAACAGTTGAAAAATACTTTGAAATTTTGTGTACTAGTATTGTGATTGGAGTGAATGGAAATTAGATTTCTCAGTGACCACTTGTTTCATCGATTGTTTGGCATTCTATCTAAATCCATTTTTTTAGCACTGCTGCACACTTTTTTAGATGTCATAGCATGAAAGGAAATTGGCTGTAATTTGAAATAGGGGCTTCTCTCAGTTGTTAGCCTCCATTTAGATATGCATGGAACAATGTTAGTGCAGTTGTTCCAAGTTAGGAGAATGATATTTGCATTAGCCAAATACCCACTCCACGCTGTTTCTATTTTGGAGTTTGATCAAACGTAATTAACGCCATTTTGCCATCGAAACACCGGGCTTGGTATTTTCCCATCGAAACAAGGGAAGGGGCTACCAGGAGCACAAGATCTTGCTATAGGGTCTTGATTAATGTTATTACCCTACTACTTCTGCCATCAAAGCAGAAGGTGGGATTGATTTGGTCATCAACATTGTTAAGCCTCTGACCCAAATTCCAGACTATCCCCTCTTATAACTTCTGAATGGTCTGTTAAGGATGTTGATTCGGATTCCGTTGATGCTGTCCAAGGTACAACATATATTGCTCAACAAGGTTCTTGGAATATCTGTGCTCTCAGTTTTAGTTCTTATACTAATTAATAATGGTTTACGAAACCAATATTAGAATCGCTGATAGTAAGCCAGAAAAGTATAATGGGACGCTCACTAATCTCTGTACAATTTGATTCTAATCCACATGATTTGCTGCCCAAAAATTAAGCCTTGTTCCCTGGCTCTTTTCCTCTTTCTTTTTGACCAGTTGGAAGATTAGACTTTTCGCTTGACGAGTTACTCCAAATGCATTGGATTTTAGTACCATCATGCACAAGAAATACTTGATTCATCCAAAAAGTGCTTCCCAACAAGGTTAAGGCATGGTTGTTGCTTGTGCAGCCCCCTTGATTTGGTTTCCTCCATGGGAAGGGGGTTTTGTTTGATTAAAAACAATTAGACAGAAATTATAGAGTACATAGAAGCAAGAAGGGGAAAAGCCTACTCTTGGGGGTTTTGTGCCAATCAGCTTGAACCGTGTCATGATACACCTGGGAAATTAAAGAACTCGATCGGTTGCATCAAACTGCAACATCTTGATAGAAATTATCAGACAAAACTCCTTTAACATTTAACTGACTCATCAAAACCTCCAGCTTTAGTGGCTCTGGTTCAATAAATTCATAAGAATACAAGGGCTGTTGTCCATAGTAAGTTCTAGAGTCTGTAACTATACTGTCAAACATACCTCATGTTGGAAGGCTGCATGTATCTGCAAAGCAAAACCAACCGGTGCAGCGAAATTCCCTCTGCATGCATGCGCTTTAGCTCCATTAGTTCCTTGAAAACTCACGGATAACATTCCTTCTGCAATCTCGATCTGCAAAACCTCTTGCTATCAAACCTGCAATATAAGCACTAAAGTTTCAAGAAAGTAGAAACACGCTATGAGGTCCCTTTCGAATGGAAAAATCAGGTTTTGAATCAAGACAGATATTGCCAGGTCAACTTCCAGCAATTTGGAGGTTATATTACCGTTGATGACAAGCAAGACAGAGCTCTGTTCTACTACTTTGTTGAAGCAGAGACTGACCATGCTTCAAAGCCTCTTGTTTTTTGGTTAAATGGAGGCCGGTAATCAATCATCATCAACCCCCCAGAAATATTTAAATTAGGATACGACTTCTCGACTGTTGCACGATGCAGTTCGAGTGCATTCCCACCCAATTTTACTTGCATAATCTAAATCGTTTATTTGACAGTGCAATTGTCGTTTATCCTGGACTCTTGTTCAGTTCATTGGGAATTTCCAAGGTGTCCAGCATTTCCTTGATTTCTTTAACCTTTTCTCTGCAGTTGTAGGGTTGGGTTAGAAATTATACTTTATTCCATGTCTGGTTGTTAAACGTATCAAAATATTCGAGTAGGAACACGTGTTCGTCCGTTTGGATTTCGTTTGATATCGGTTTGTTAGATACTTCGTAAACAAATCAAGCTTGAGCATTCTATACCCATTAAGTTTCCAAACAAAGTTCAAAATTTGAATGACTTCCTATGTACTTGACTCGTTTGGCTTAATTTTGATGTTTAAAAACTTAAAAGCGACTCAATATTGGCTCGATTAAAGTTGGATGGAGATCGACTGGCCTCATAAATAACCCAAGCTTGGATTTTTGTAATGAACCTCATTAAGTCTTGAAGCCAAGATTGAACAATTATATGCTCGGCTCGTTCGATTCGTTTATCAACCATACTTGCTATCTACCATACTTGCAAGAATTCTTTATCCAATGATGGTAAAGTGAATCCAAATTCAAAACTAAATACTTGCAAGAATACTTTATCCAATGATGGTAAAGTGAATTAACAATTCAAAACTAATCCAAAAGACAATGCTATAGATACATACGCAAGTGCACAAATACAAACATAAATATGTCTCTGATGCATGTGGATCCACGTGGTAAATTTGGGCCACGTATATATAGCACGGGGAGAAACATCGGGGGCCCATACGGTATATGTGTGGCCCATTCACGTTGAACGATTGCGGACACATCTACTTTCGTATCATTTTTGAAGAGCAATGCTTGGAAATTGTGTCTTCCCTAGACTATTTTTTTTTTCTGAAATCCAAAATGAATACAAATATTTATTTGTGTTGAACTCTTTCAAATCCTAGTAATTTCGTGTGTAGAAATATTAGTGTTTTGTTTTTGCTTTTTCTTTAGCACGAGACAATCTTGTTTTCCTCGAGAATTGGTTCAACAAATTCCCAGAATACAAGAACAGAGACTTGTTCTGTTGTTCATCACAGGGGACTGCTATGGAGGTATGTATTTAATCATTTTTTTGGTTTAGAAAAGGACAATTTCGGTTCCAATTTGTGAATTTAAGATAGTAGGCATGGATTTCATACTGCTAATAGGGCTGTAAAACAACCGATGCTAGTTTAACTGGTCATCCTTAAACATAAACGAGTCGAATTTTGTCCAAGGCAAACGGTAATTACTATCTTCGATTTGATGACTCGGTATTCGACCCAATAAGCTAACTAAATATTCAAGAGAGACTAATTCCACGGTCCTTCGACAGAAACAAGGGTCTGTATGAATTGACCTAACACAGGAGTTGATAGCACATGGATGGAAGTAGAACCCCATACTGAAGTCTTTTTGAGATCGCTGGTTGTCATGTGTCCATCATTGCACCAAACCCAAAAGGCTAAGAATTGATTACTAGTACTTCTCCGTCATAGGTGTACTTCATTTCTTCCTTGGATGACACTCAAACAACCTGTTTCTGAGCTCAATTCAACTTGTTTGTACTTGCCCAAGCCATGATAGCAATTGAAAGAGTTAACCCCAAGAGTTGGCGCAGCGGTAGTGAGCTGGCTGAAACTCTCATCCAATTGATTCACACCTACAAGCTATCAATTTATGTATTGGATCAATCTATATGAAACTTTGCCACGGTGTTAATTGGATCACATTAGTAGATTGTCCTTCAGTTTAGTCGACCTACTAAGCCGGATCTGGACACCGAGTTATCAAAGAATTCGGCCTTGTTCTAGAATACCTTCTTAAAAAATAGTAAGTACTTATTTCACATTTTCAAACTCAAAAATAATGTAAATAAAAAATAATTTTTCATGTTTTTTTCACCATATAAAAGATCTCAATGAGATTTATCGAACAAGATCCATATTGATAAAAAAATTATTTGCATAAAGCACATAATTTTTTAACTTAAAATTAACTTCTTAAAAAAATAAGTACTTAGGCTCCGTTCCAGAAATCTTCTTAAAAATAAGTACTTATTTTGCCACTTCTCAAAGAAAAATAAGAAGGTTTGTTCCACAAAATCCAAATAAGCAGCTTATTTCACATTTTCAAACTCAAAAATAACGTAAATGAGAAATAATTTTTCAATTTTTTTTGCACCGTATTAAAGATCTCAATGAGATCTATCAAACAAGATCCATATTGATAGGAAAATTATTTACATAAGCACATGATTTTTGAGCTTGAAATTGTCTTCTCAAAAAAAAAGTAATTGTTCAATCTTTTATAGAACAACCCTTCTTATTAGACAAAAAATAAGAACTTATTCTCGTTCTGGAACGGGGCCTTATTTTTCTTTGGAAAATTGGGCCAACTCTACTTCTTGGCAGGACACTATGTTCCACAACTTGCACAGCAGGTTATCCAATCCGAACTTCAGTTCAATCTCAAGGGAATAGCTGTAACTAAAAACTAGAAAATGAAAACTCCTAAACTATAACCATATTTTAACAATGGAATTGGATCCCCTCTGGTAAGTTTTTTTTGACCGGAAGAGACGGTCGAAATCTGGACTGTCCATTGTTGCAAGGGAAAATGACGGTCCAAGATGTGTTTTGACAATTAATACCCGCCAAGGACATATTGAGAACATTTGTTAATACTGAAAATATTTTTGACAGGTATTAATTATCTAAATACATCATTGGCCGTCATTTTCCCTTGCTGCAATTAATGGTTCGAGTTTGCTCAAAGACACTTACTGATAAGAGTCTTTTAGGAAATCTAAACGGTTGATTATCTAACGTATGATCTACATTTGGACAGTCTTCACTGGTCCAAAACCTTGGACCGGAGAGTACCCAAACCCTTTAAAAATTTTGTGGCCGTAATTTAAGCGCAAATTATTTAACTTTTAAGGCTTATTTACCTTTTTGGGTCTCTAAAGTAATAGCAAATGACCAAATTCATCTCCAATCTAAATATTTGTCCAATTTTGTCTCTAACATTTAAAATGTGTCAATTTGGTTCTCATCCCTAACGCCGTCCCTATTTTCTGTTAGTCTGTTAAAATGGAAGGCACCATTCCCCAAACACTACAACAAAATGAAAAAAATAGCCCTAAAACAATTCCTCCCTTATCCTCTCATCGCTGCCGCAATCTCTCTCGACCTCCTCCCTAATCCTCACTCTCATCCACGAGTTCGCCACCACGCCACCGGATTCCCCAGCCGAGTCCCTCCCTCACCGCCGTCTGCTCCATCAACCCCACCGCACCCTATAGCTATGCTTCACCTCCATCAACAACAACTCCTCCCTAGCCCTAAATCACAAGTCAAAAAAATAGCCCTAAAACAAAAAAAAAATTCGATACTAGTTGGCGAAATCCTTCATGTGAGAGCTCGAAGCCGGTGGCGGCGGCGGCCCAACCAGCCCGCTCGAAACGACGTCGTCGTCCTCGTCGAGGAAAAACCCCTGCGGATTCCTCACCACATTGTGTACTGCGTAGTTGGTGGCGAAGTACTTGGCGTTTTGACGGAGGCGAGGGAGGGCGGAGCGCGTGGAGAGGGAGGCGGGGGCGTCGAGTGTGGTTAGGTCCGGGCGGTGGCGGGGGAGGGAGGTGAAGAGGTTTGGGATTGATCGGGACGTGGTATCACTGCTAGGAAGGAGGAGCACGGCTGTGTAAATATACAGCTAGGAAGTTACTAGAATGAAGCTGTGTTTGGAAGATGGGGAAACAAATGGGAAACAGGAAGCACACATCTTAGAACGTTTTCTGCAAATATGTCACTGCCGGAGATGGGGAGGGTGGTGTAGGGTTAAGATTAAGGGTTTGTTTGGAACTTGCGGAAAAGAAAAGAATAAAAAAGAGAAGAGAGGGGAAATGGGAAGAAAGTAAATTTTTTTCTCTTGTTGGTTGTAGAAAGAAAACAAAAGGAAACTATGAGGAAAATGAAAAGAAAGGAAAATTTGTTAATTGCGTTCTCCTCCTAAGGTGGATTTTTTCAAAAGAAACTTTTAGAAAAGGAAAGTAATTCAAACTCAAAATTTATGTATTTACGCAAATAATTTTTCTATCGATGATTCGATATGGATCTTGTTTGATATATCTCATTAAAATCTATAAACGGTGCAAAAAAATTTTAAAAATTATTTTTTATTTTCATTATATTTTAGCTTAAAATTACATTCTTTTTGAAAAAAAAAATTTAAAAAGAAAACGGCATGACACCTAACTCTTTCTCTCCCATTTTCTTCTGCACTTTCTCACTTCTAGACCTTTCTTTAGTAATTTCCTTCTTACTTTATTTTCCATTTTCTCCAAACCAAGAACCAAACAACTATGGAGGGAATTTTTTTATTTTCCTTCCATTTTCCCTTGGTTCCAAACAGAGCCTAAGGTTTGGGGTTTGAAGAGGATGAGGGTATGTGAAATACCAAAAATGCCCCCTTCTGATGGAAAGACTAAACAGCGTTACGGGTTGGAACTGAATTAACACACATTTTAAACGGTGAGGACGAAATTGGCCCCTCGATAATTACTTGGGGACCAAAAAGGTAAAAAAAAAGCCAACTCTTGACTATGTGCATGGTGGGTGGTTGTAGTCTTGTAGATAGGGAATCCCCTTCTGGAATCCAACACTGATTTCAACTCAACTGGAGAATACTACTGGTCTCATGGATTGACAAATTACTCCAACGAAAATCCACGTGTCTGTGGTAGACAGATTTTAATTGGTGAGAGGCACCACCTGACATGGATAACGTGTTACCCTTGTAGCAACGAATAATTTCTTGTGGTTTTATTATTACTCTTTTTGCAAACCGACAAAAAGTCTTTCATCTTTCACTCATCAAACACCAATTGCAAGTCACTCTCTCTCTCTCATCTTTCACTCATCAAACACCAATTATAAGTCTCTCTCTCTCTCTCTCTCTCTCTCTCTCTCTCTCTCTCTCTCTCCATGTTAACTCAAGCATGGCTAATCAGGGCAGCTGCAATATTCTGTGGAATCCAGATATTACTATGTTTAATCAAGGCTGAGTCCCTCTCTGAATCCGACAGAATCCAGATATTGCCAGGTCAACCACAGGTCAGTTTCCAGCAATTTGGAGGGTACATTACTGTTGATGAAAAGCAAGACAGAGCTCTGTTCTACTACCTTGTTGAAGCAGAGACTGACCCTGCTTCCAAGCCTCTTGTTCTTTGGTTAAATGGAGGTAATTTAATCATCATCAGCCCCACTAACAAGATTTATTAAATTAGGATACGACTTCTCGACTGTTGCACGATGCAGTTTGAGTGCATTCCCACCCAATCTTACTTGCATAATCCAAATCATTTACTTTTATAGGAAACGATGATGTGTATTTCATTTAGACAAGAAATTATCTTGATCCGATTTCGTTAAGTACTTGATTCGAATACAGTAGTCTTTTTCAAGATAAATGTATTTCTCAAATACTTAATGATATCTGACCAAGATAAATTATCGAGTGATAAGGTACACATTGTGTTTTTATGTAGAATGAACTGCTCGGATCATTAAACTATGAATGGAGCTGGGTAATTATACCCGTTTCGAATATTGAAATAACTTGTCGAAGTTTTGATTTCTTAGGACCTGGCTGTTCATCCATTGGAGCTGGAGCTTTCTGTGAGCATGGGCCTTTTAAACCAAGTGGCCAGATTTTGGTCAAAAATGATTATAGCTGGAATAAAGGTAAGTAATTGCTTTGCTATTTTCTCCTCTTAAAAATTTATCTCCAAATTTTTTTTACTGCTTTGCCATTCATGTTTTTTCGCCAATGATTTTTATTAAAAAAATATTTATTTATTACTTTTTAAATGTATATATTGTACCTCAAGTTCGATGAACCTTTTTTTTTCCTTGTATTTTTGTACAGAAGCAAACATGCTATACTTGGAGTCACCAGCAGGAGTTGGGTTTTCTTATTCAGCTAACAAATCCTATTATACTGGAGTGGATGACGCCATGACAGGTATTTTGGTTTTGTTTGTTTTGCGGTTTCAAAATTTCTGGACACGGTCCTCGGTAAATTTTATCTATTTATTTCTTTAATGATTTAACTCATTTGATGAAACCTTTTTTGACAGTCCAATTGTCGTTTTCTCCTGGACTCTGTTCAGTTCATTGGGAGTTTCCATGGTGTCCAGCATTGCCTTGATTTACTTTAACCATTTCTCTGCAGTTGTAGGGTTGGGTAGAATTATACTTTATTCCTAGTATGATTGATAAACGTACCAAACTATTCGTGTAGGAACTCGTATTCGTCCGTTAGGATTTCGTTTGATATCGGGTTGTTAGATACTCTCGTAAACAAATCAAGGTTGAACATTTGTTGAGCAAAAAAAAATCAAGGTTGAACATTTTAAACCCGTTAAGTTTTCAAACAAAGTTCGAAATTCGAATGACTTCCTACTCGACTTGTTTGGCTTAATTTTGATGTTTAAAAACTTAAAGGCGACTCAATATTAGCTCGATTAAAGTTGGATGGAGATCGATTAGCCTCATAAATAACCCAAGCTTGGATGTTTTTTTTGTGTGAACCTCATTAAGTCTTTAAGTCAAGATTGAACAATTATATGCTCGGCTCGTTCGATTCGTTTGTCGACCATACTTACTTGGAAGAATACTTTAAGCTCGACTCTCTGTTTTTCTGAAATCTATTTGTGTTGAACTCTTTGAAATCCTTGTAATTTCGTGTGTACAAATATTAGTGTTTTGTTTTTGCTTTTCCTTTAGCACAAGACAATCTTGTTTTCCTCGAGAATTGGTTCAACAAATTCCCAGAATACAAGAACAGAGACTTCTTCATCACAGGGGAGAGCTATGGAGGTATGCATTACTTCTTGCAGTATTTCTCCATAAATGAGTCAAATTTTGCGAAGGCCGAAGGCAAACGGTATTTACTAGCTTTGATTTGGTAGCACATGGGTGGGAGTAGAACCTCATACCGAATTCTTTGAGAGATTCCCGGTTGTCATGTGACTACCATTACACCAAACCCGAGAGGCTAAGAATTGATTACTACCTCTCCTTCATACTTCATAGGAGTCTTCTTTGCTACTTCATTTCTTCCTTGGATGACACTCAAACAACCTGTTTCTGAGCTCAATTCAACTTGTTTGTAACCCTACCTGCCAAACCTGCCGACAACAATTGAAAGAGTTAACCCGGTGAGTTGGTGCGGTGGTATTGAGCTGGCAACCGGGGCTCTCATACCAATCAACTCCCGCCCACGAGCTATCAATTCCCGTGTTGGCTCAATCCATATGAAACTTTGCCACGGTTTTTATTGGACCTCATTAGTGGATTGGTCCTTTTGGTTTAGTCGACCTACTAAGCAGGATCCATGTCATTGGACCTCATTAGTGGATTGGTCCTTTTGGTTTAGTCGACCTACTAAGCAGGATCCGGACACCGAGTTATCGAAGAAAACAATCAAAGACTTACCCACTCAATTGGCAGTTTCAAACCAAAAATGACTAACTCTGTTTCTTGGCAGGACACTATGTTCCACAACTTGCACAACAGATCATCCAATCCAAACTTCAGTTCAATCTCAAGGGAATAGCTGTAAGTAAAAACTAGAAAATGAGAACTCCTAAAACTATTACCATATTTCAACAATGGAAATGGATCCCCTCCCGTCCAAGTTTTTTGACCGGAGGAGACAGTCCTTGCTGCAATTAATGGTTCGGGTTTGCTCAAAGACACTTACCGATAAGAGTCTTTCAAGAAATCCGAACCGTTGATTATCCTAATGCATGGTGTAGATTTGGACAGTCTCCACCCGGTCCAAAAACTTGGACCGGAGAGGATCCGAACCCTTCAACAATTTTGTTGCATTAGTTTCAGCCCAAATGATTTAACTTCTGACTATGTGCATGGTGGTTGCTTGTAGATAGGGAATCCACTTCTGGAATTCAACACTGATTTCAATTCAACTGGGGAATACTACTGGTCTCATGGATTGATATCTGATGATACATATCAACTCTTCAATGATGTATGCAACTATTCCCAGATTAGAAGACAAGCCCAGAATGACGCTCTTACCCCTGTTTGTTCAGGAGTATTTAATCAGGCTTCGGGAGAGATCAGTAAATTCATCGACGGATACGATGTCACTCTAGATGTCTGCTTATCAACCGTTGATTCACAAGCCCGGGTTCTTAGTCAACTAGTAAGGCTCTCCATCTTTAGTCCCTGTAGTTTTCCTCTTCTATCCTATTATGCTTCATTTGAATGTATAGCCTACGAAGCACCGACACGCCTAAGTGGTTATCATATCTATGTCGAATCTGCTAGGGACACCAACACACCAGGGACACATGAATACGACTGACAGTACACTACTTGGCGTTCAATTATTTGCAATAAAATTTAAGTGGGAGACATCGTGTGGCTCAAGTGAGACACGTATGAGAATATGGAGTGCCGTCATTTTAATTATGGTGTTTTGAAAACTTACTTCAAGGACTAGAATTTGTTAAAAAAAATTCGTCACTTGTACCTCGCAGTTTGTATTTTTGATGAATCGCCTCTCTTAAGTTATGTAGAAGCAATGTCAGTTCTTATTTTTATGATAAATTTCCATTATTATAGGTGATTGCAGATTCAATGTTCAACATAATTACAATCAAAATTATTCCTATATATATATATATATATATATATATATATATATATATATATATATATATATATATGCACACATTTTTTTCTGTCGTGTCCCCCGCTGCGTATGTGTCTCTCGTCATTTCTATAACCCTACGAATTTAAGATTATTGGTTTATGTGTCTGTATTCGTATGGTGTCCACTTCTATGATTTCAGCTTGTTTTCGATGTTTCATTCGCAGCAAGAGACAGAGAAGGTAGACGTGTGTGTAGGAGACGAAACGTTTAGTTACTTGAACCGGGAAGATGTGCAAAAGGCCTTTCACGCACGGCTTGTTGGAATCACCCAATGGAGTGTTTGCAGCGAGTAAGAATCCTAATTTTTTGTGTCGCAGCGAAAATATATAAGGAGAACCGAGATTCCCTGTCCGACCCCTTCTCGGCCGTTGATCTCACAAATCAACAGCTGAAATGTACCGAGCCAAAACAACGTCTTTTAGGAGCAAAATGTGCTCGGCACATTTCAACCGTTGATTTGTGAGATCAACGGCCGAGAGGAGTGGGACAGGCCCCTGTTCGGATTGGGATCGGATGGACCGAGATCCTCTGTTCGACCCCAATCCGAAAAGGGGCTTGTGAGGAAAGGAACAAAAATTAATTAAGCTCTTCCCGACAATAGTTATATGTTGAAATTCGAATATGTTACATTTCCAATTCCTCTCCTCTCACCTCGAGAAGAATCAATCATTTACAAAAGTTAGGTGCAAAACTAACTAACGCGAAAAATATTTGAACAAGGACAAAATAAGAAAAAGCCTCAAAGAATTTAGTGGAACAAGGGCTTTTTTGGGCTTTTAATTTGGGCATTGTCTCTATTCACAAAAATATGCGTTTTGCTAGTTTCACACTAAAACTTTGGTAGAATATTGATTCATCTCGACAAGAGGAACCGAAAAAACCCTTGTATTTTTACTTTTACACAAATTTTTTTAGAAATATTTAGGATAAAGTCCCAAAAGCTGACTTTTTAAGCTCTTTTACTTGTACAATATTCTTACTTGTATTGTACCTTGAGTTCTATGCATTCAACCATTTTCACTCTCTTGATGACAGTGTTCTCCATTACGATATGCAAAACCTAGAGACACCGACGGTTCCGGTTCTGGGTTCACTCGTCAAGTCGGGCATTCGGGTCTTAGTTTATAGGTGAGTTCCTAGCTACCTCCATAACAGATGAGTATCTCAATTCCATGAAATAATTATTGTGAAAACTTTATGAAAAATCGAAAAAATGTTACAGCGGAGATCAAGATTCAGTTATTCCGCTAACGGGAACGCGGAGACTGGTGAATGGATTGGCAAGGGAGTTGGGTTTGAACACAACTGTTCCATATAGAGTTTGGTTCGAGGGGAGACAGGTTAGCCATTTCATATTGTTTTAATTTTTTTTCATATATAAAAATAATTCGGTATCTGGCCTAATAGATGGATTATAGCAATTTAATTACTTAGATTACTCTACTCTATGTCTGTCTTCGAGGAGCTAAGCTCTTTCTGCGAACTAGCTAATCAGTATCTGAGCCTCTGGGGTTCATCTCAACGGCTAATA
Organism: Rhododendron mucronatum var. ripense; assembly: GCA_019656295.1. Lineage (NCBI taxonomy): Eukaryota > Viridiplantae > Streptophyta > Magnoliopsida > Ericales > Ericaceae > Rhododendron > Rhododendron mucronatum. The sequence continues at coordinate 543,172 of BPLT01000127.1, read as the reverse complement.
TCCCCCTGTCAAAAGCTAGGAATCCACAAGGGGAATTAAGATTCTCTCATGCGATTATTTCTAATGTGACGCAAAATGAGATTCACGATAGATCCATTTGATGATCCAAGTCTTTCATTCTGCAAAAATCTCAATGTGTTTTTCCTTCATGCAAAATATCAAATTGATTTTGACATTGATATCCTTTTGAAAAAAAAAACATGTTTTTCACTTTACGAATAGAGGTCAGAAGATCTGACAAATATACTTTGACCAACTCGATTTTTCAAAATGCATATAACACTTCCAGGACTACAAGATTAACGACTCAGATCATCAAATGTCATCTTGTTTTTCGTCACATGAAGAATCACATGAGGGGTAATCTCGTGAAAGGATCTTGATCCAGAATTAAGGACTCCCTCCGTTGCAAAGAAAATATCATGGCTCTACTAATGTGCCTCTAATTCTCTGTTTGGTTTTCATTTCAACAGGTTGCTGGATGGACACAGGTATATGGAGATATCCTGTCTTTTGCCACCATTAGAGGAGCATCTCATGAAGCTCCATTTTCACAGCCTGAGAGATCCCTTGTTCTATTTAACACATTTCTGGGTGGAAAATCTCTACCAGAGGGAGTTTCATCTGCTGAGAGTGAGAGCATTCACAAATAACTCTAATTTAAACCCACATGTCTGTGATTTTATTATCTACTCTTTTATAGGGTAAAGCCAAAACTTCTGTTACTGTAATGCATAAGCAGGCACCGTTTTCTTACCAATCATGCAAGATGTACCATAACACAAGAAAAAAAGAAGAAACAATGAGTAAAAATGGAGGTGTAGGAAAAAACGGAAATATACGCACGCGGCCGAGGGAGAAAGAGTGACATCAATGTAGCACACCACAAGCACTGGAGTAACTACATATGATCCAAGAAGCAGGGATACACACCGATGGTTGATCGTAAGACCTTTTCAGGCCCTCAAAATGTTTCGATATAAACACTTTATATGTTTTTTGCTGTTATTATTATTGATTACAAAACCATGGTCCTATAATACAAGACAAAATCTCAACCAAAAAATGAAAACCTTGGTTCCTAATAGTACAACGAAACAAAATCTAAATATAACCGTGACTTGACGGATAGATTTCAAGACACAAGGTACCGATAAAACAAGATGCAACTATGCAATTTGTGGCAATGTGGCAACATCTGTTGGAATATTTGTAATCTTAGTTTTACATGCACGTTGCCCAGGCAAAGAGTGATTTGAGGCATAGTCAAATCAGTTTCTTAAGACAAGATTTCTCCCAGTCCATTCAGGGGAGCACTGGAATCACCAGACACCAGAAAACTCTTGCATTATACACAAACCCTATTGCATAAAGCATACGAGACCTTAACAACCGACAAAGGCTGAAATCAAGTTCGCGAAACCAATTCAAGTGACCATTTTAATTCCTCTGCGGTTTAAAATACCATAGATCTTCAAAGTTCAAAGTGAAGAAAAAATAGGGATACCCGGTAAGGTAGTACCAGCATCAACGATGAAAATGTTGCCAGAAATGTACCCCGAAGAGTCATGTATTAAGTAGCGTACCAGTGACATTAGAGCTGGATCTGATGTGCCAAAGGTTCTAAGAGGGACACTTCTCAGAGCCACATTTTTTAACCAATCTTGTTTAATGAGACCCTCGGTGATCTCAGATTTGAAAAGTCCAGGAGCAATTGAGTTTACTCTGATGTTGTGTGCCCCAAGTTCCAGCGCCATCTTCTGTAATTATAAGACATTGACAATCTTCATATTAACAAAATGACAAATTGAATGTCCATGATCACTTTGATAGCGGTGAATAATCGTATTATCAAATTGCCTAAAACAGAAACTACATTGGACAATCTTTATATGGATACACTAACCATTTGCTTTTTCTTTTTCTTTTTTTGTAGCTCAGGTATCTGGGCCAGCTTTCGCGCACTCGACCAATCATGGGGGACCAATCCCACCGCCTACTTGCGTTGGTCCCAATTAAATCAAAGCAAATCTCTGTATGGACTGGCCCCAAAGGAGTTGATAGAACCTAAGAAGTTTCGCACTTGAAAGCTTAGGAGGGAGAAAACCATTTGCTTAATTTTATTTGTCGAATTCCTCCTCCACAGTCAAGATCGCAAATAGAATGAACATATAGGTTTTATCTAAAACAACAAAGGAATCATATTCCACTACACAAGTATAGGAGTTGTTTCATTTACTGGAAATGGGAGCCACAAAACTGCAACAATTGGACATCTAGAAATTTTGCAGAAACTCACTTAATGGAGAAAATTTAACTACTTGTCCATGAAGAAGGCATCATGTTGTTATAAAGGTCTTCATGATTGACAATACTCATTGTATGTGTCCGATGAGTTGAACAATCCTCAAGCTCATGGATCTTCCAAGAGCTCAGTTTAGTCTGGAATATCACTTATATCCAGTGGAGCAGACTAAACAACTCTCTTTGTCTTCTGTTTATTATTTGGTGAAAACTCTCATAGTCTAAAGGCTCAAAAAATTCCTCCTTTTGGCCAATAAAAAAATCTTTCGTTTCCAAATTTATTGCGAGCAAAATAGAAACTTTTTTTTGATGATAAACATCATTAAAACATGCCTTCTCCAAAGGAGAATATGAAAGAAGAAAGAAAGTAACACTAGACACTTCATATCTGAAGGTCCTAAAAGATAATATTCTTGTTCATAGAGCAGCAAATGCAATAACAAAGGCAGAATATATCCAAAGGCCCCAAAGGAAAAGGGAAAAGAACTTTTTTTTTTTTTTAAGTTAAATAAAACGAATATCTGTCTTGTCCAAATACCCTGCCCTGGGCGGAACCACCGAGATTGTAAAGGCCATATAGCTCATCTTTATTACAGGAATACATATATACAGAAACAAGTTAGATTGATTTATTTTTTTTTAAATTCAAAACAAAAAAATGTAAGTAACACCTTAACAGGTAAAAATCCCTTGTGAGATTGTGCCCAAGGCCCCAAAACCACCAGGCAGCCCTTGGTCCAACAATGAGAAGAAGACTTCTGGTACATAATGCCCCAAAACAATCTAAGCAAGATACTTAATGTGTACGGGAAAAAAACAAGGACAATGAAGTGACCACCTAATCATTTGACATTCAAACACAGCTTATGATTTCTCTAGGAGGTTAACAAAGTTTTCCCACAACTATATTTGGTTGCTTAATAAAACAAAATGTGCTCAAAAGGCGGACCAACATGCACTAGAATGGTAAACTAGTACTTCTATCCCTAACATAAGCATTAAATGCAATACTGAACTGTATGATAATCAAATTCGCAACTTGTAAGTCATAGAATTTTCCAGTAAACCTGCCAGTCCAAAGGTCAATGGCAAATACAGGAGAGATTTTACGACACCTCACCTTTGTCAGGGTGTTTACTGCTGCCTTCGAAGAACAATATGCATAACTCACTGGTAACAGCCCACGGTTAAGACCACCAATAGATGAAATATTGATGACTGATCCTCCCTTCTTAGCATCACGCATCTGCGAGCAAACATACTTTGACACCAACCATGTTCCTGTCAAGTTTATTTTAAATATACTATTCCACTCCTCCAACGATGAATCCGACAGAGGTTTCACGCTTCCTGACACTCACATTAGAGAACTTTTGTATAAACATAGAGCCAAGGATGTGCTCGAATCAAAAGTGCAGATGAATGAAATTTTAGTAAAAGAAAGAAAGAACTCAATTTATGTACGGCTCCAAGAGGTTGACATAAACTCCACAATATTGCAATTCAAAGAGGGAGAACAAGGGGGGAAAAAACATTTCAACAATTCTAGTTTAACATTTACTTCACTTATATCAATAGGTTCCCAAATACTTCGCATCAGCTATCATCAACAAGCAAGGGAAAATAGGTACTCTTCCTAATGGCTACGCAATGGGAATTTAATCTTAAACCACTTGTTTGAGAAGTCTGATATTTCCATCCAATGCTAAGAATCTGGCCAAAAAAAGGAGGCAAGCATGCATAAAAACACACATGCTTTAAATAAATAAAATCAGAGTCCAACAAAAAGGAAGTATCAGGAAAAGAAAGTAACAGTCACGCCTTAGCTATGTCCCATGAGTATCGTGGAAAAAGTTACCATCACTCAAGGCAAGGGTGGAAAACAAATTGCTCTTAGGATAAATTAGTCTTAGCTCATCTATTCTTTTTTCTTACATGATGAACATATAACTAAGATGTGTATTCACCATATTTTTCTCATCTCTGTATCTGTATACCACATACTCTCCCCTAGTTCTCTCAAGAGCACCACCATAACCACTAGCAGAGGCGGAGGCACATGGGGACAACGGAGGGCGGCCGACCCCACTGGCTGCCAAATTTTCGTAGGGATAGGTATAATTTTTACCCCATTTTTACTAATTTGACCCCACTGTAAAATTTATTTTTGCCCTAGTCCAGATAAGGGTTTTGTACTTAGAAAAAAAAATGAGTCAAAATAAAATCTCTACACACAAAATTCCCAGACATAGCGCTAACAAAAGGGTTTCATTCAACGTTCGACGATCACTCTTCAAACACTTCTCCAGTTCTCCTAATCTCTGCTCAACTGCTCTGCACCAAAATCTACATGCAAGGTAAGAACCTCCTTCTCTTCTCAATCGTCGCTCTCTCTCTCTCTCTCTGTCTCTCGATTTCTCTCTCACAGCACAAATAAGAGCCAAATCTTATTGTTTTTCTCTCTTTTTTATGGATTCATATAATCAAATTCTGAGAATGATAAAAATTGGTAGAGACTTGGAATATCCAGATAACTTCGGAGAAGAGATTGTGGAAACCCTAAGTCACTTGTCTTGGTGAAATCGAATGTGTAACCGTGTAGGCAAGTTTTTCCCTAATTGTAGTTCTAGTGGCCGATTAGTGTTTTTCTAGTCATGTGAATAATGTGATAATTGTCACTAGGATTAGTGCTTTTGTTGTTTCAAAAGTATATGTGATTATAGTGCTTTTGTAAAGGGATTAAGTTTTGTGGACTTGTTTGTGTGGCTAATTAAGCGAGTAATTTAGTGGTTCTAGAAAGTATGTCATATAGTATATAAGTATTAGTATACTCTGTTTTTTTTTACTTGGAAACAACCGAATGACTAAAAAATTAGTTATAAAAGTCGTTGTAGGCTGTAGTTTTAAAGTTGTTTGTGGAAGGTGGACCAAATTCTACATATATTGATTATTATATGTTGATATGTTCTTTCAATTAGCAATTAGAAAATTGAATTACACAAAGTTTAAATTTCGACCCCACTAATCGAAAATTCTGGCTCCGCCTTTGACCACTAGAGATTTGGGACTTGTGAAGCTTTGTAGAGGACTCTACTATCGTAGTGAGCGCGCAGAACAATGTGCAACGAAGGAGCTCGTAAAGCATACGTTTGATTCAATGGGTGGTGTATTATTCCACATCATGAATTCATAAATACGCCCAATGGTTTGCTCACATCCTGCATCAATATTACTTGGATTTCGTTCCCAAAGGACAGTTTGCATCACCACAGTTGTGGAAAAGTGTTTTTTATGGTCCATATTTGCTTAAATTATCTTACGGGTAAGTTATTCTACAACCACAAACACTTTACACACACTAGAGATTTAGTGTCAGTGGATCCCAATATGTGTTTGTATAAGCGTTTGTGTTTGTAAAATAATTGAATGTGAATGTGTTTGTATAAGCGTTTGTGTTTGTAGAATAATTGACGGGCAAGATACTTATCCTATCTTTACCAAAAAGATACGTATCCCAAAGGTAAAATTTATCCTACTTATCTTACATACTTTGTTCATTGAAGATCCTTAATTGTTGGGGCGAACGACCGAGATTGAACTGCACCGGCTTCTCAGCAGGTGGATCCATATGAAAAATAAAATTCCATTTTCCAAGCAACTAAATTTTTTCACAAAATCTTAGATCACCTGAAACCCCAGCATTGTTGATAAGAACATCAATGGTCCCAAACGCATCCCAAGCCCTCTGCACGGCCGCCTCGACGACGGGCCCGTCGGCGCCAACGTCAAGCTCCACCGCCGCCGCCCGTCGACCGTGGGGCGACCCGGCGCCGGAGTGGGGGAGCCGGTTTATTTCGCCGCAGAGGGACTCGAGCCGGTCGAGTCGGCGAGCCGCGGCGACGATCCTGCAGCCGGATCTGGCAAGGTCGAGGCAGAACTCCCGGCCAATGCCCGATGAAGCACCGGTTACCATCACCACTTTGTCGCCCAATTGGGCCCATGGCTCCAGCTGGCTCGTCATTGGGTTTTGTTGGAGGAGAGAGAGAGAGAGTGAGTTAAGTCACTGTCGATAGAGATGGAGGATTGCCTGCGAGGACTGTAGCCGTCGAGTATACTACTCCCTCTGTCCATTTTTAGTATCTGTGTTTGTCGTCTTCTCACGTATCTTTTCTCACTATAATTCTCATGTATCTTTGAATCTTATCCAACATGATTTCTATTAGTTTTATAATCTAAAATTTTTAAAATTATAAAAATATTATAAATTAAAATATATAAGCAATTCAAAAATGATATGCAATTCAAAAATGAAACGAATAAAGTATTAGAGGGGCCAAATCCCCTCAATTTGCTTCAGACTAGTTTGATTCATTTAGTGTATTCGGCTCAAATTTAAGGAGGGTATTTTTTGTTTTCAAAAAACATCCCTTTTAAATCTAAGCCATCCAAAAGTCGGATGTATGAACCAAATTGGTCAGAAACAAAATTAACCAAATTCAATCCAATTATTTGAATAACAATTAGCGTGCCACAAGCAAGCGACTAATGCGAGACAATAATAATAATAATAATAATAATAATAAAATGTATTATCTTTTCCTAAATCACAATTAATCATACTTCTAACAGGCCCAAATAAAAACAGCTCCGTTTTGCTAAAAAGTACTACAGTAGTAATTATTTTTCAAATAAGTAGGAGTATTTATTTTTTAAATGGTAATTTGTTGTAAAAAAATGATCTGTCTTGTAAAATGTAAAATCCTCCTAATGATTGTGGATTTTTGTGGAAAAAAATTGAGTGTATACAATGCTAACCTTCAAATTTTATGTTTTTTATATTTTAATACTTGATCTTTAGAAATTAATGTTCGTATTCTTATATTTCAAAGGTTACTATTTTATATTATTTGAATTTGTTTTTCAAAATACTAAAAGGGGACGTGCCTATTTGTTCTCATCGGAATATTTTTTTGAATATAATAATAGAGTGTTTTTTTCCATTGCAGGAGCCCACTCCTCGCTATAGCGTGATGGAACATCAATCACTACATGAACAAAATAAATTTGTGCTAGATATAAACAAAGAATAAGAATATTTGTAACTTTAAAATGCGAGTGCAAATCTGTTTTGTTTAAGTAGCAATCAATGTTCGATCACACTAATGTTTTTTAATAATGAAAAAAAAAAAAACAAGTAACCGTCCAACACAAGTAAACATTACACAATTATGAATGGTTGGTTTGTTGATTATCATTAGAGGTGGTAAATGGGCGGGTTTGGACGGGTTGGAATGGATAGCGGGTCAAATATGAGTTAAATAGTAGTAAATGAATTAAAACAGGTCGCGTCAAATATAGGTCAAGTCAAACTCAAACCTACCTGACCCGTTTTCCCTTATTTTTATTTTTTCTTTCTCTCTTTTCTTCTCTTCTCCCCCGTCCCCGTTTCCCCCTTCCTTCTTTTCCTTCTCTACTGTCTTCCCCCGATATAGGTTGAAACACGTTCACAAATGAGCAAAACTTCGTGGGGTCTTTCGGCTATATAAGCCAATTTTTAATTTTGAAACTCTGTCGACCAATCCCACTTCAATGTCTAGATACTCGAATGTGCCTCGATAAACCATTTTGGGTTCGCGGAGATTACTGGTTTCATGCTTCTTTCTTGTCAGTTTTGCCCTCTGAATGATATGTACGGTTGCGTTTCTTGAAGTTAATATGGGTCAAACCAAAGCCAAAGTCAAATCCGACCCGCTCCGCCCGTTTCCTTCATTTTCTTACCTTTTCAAATATACTGTAACTCAGACCTCAATTATTATTATTTTTTTTTCTCGTTTGTGGACCTTTAATGTCTCCACTTCTTTTTTCTCTGTTTCCTTTTTTCTTATCTTTTTGATCTGCGACTCCACTTCAATGGCCAAAATCATTCCGTCTTTCAGTTATCGTGAGAGCATTGACTAGGCAAAAAACCACGTTGATCATATACTGTGTTATATGATTTCGAAATGCATTTATTTGGAAAAAAAAATGTATGGATTCTGTCCAATGTTGCAATCTATTTTTGCAAAATGCATATGTTGACAGACGTGGGTAATGTCTCTCAAATAATTTCTCTTCTCGGCAGACCATCCACGTCAAAGAGAGAAATTCTAGAGAGAGAGAGAGATGGTTAGCTGATCGAATAATGAAACCAAAAAATGATTTTGTCTGGTATAGGAGGTGGGACAATGTAACAGTAGTTCACTCTTGTGCATGGAATGGGTTTTTTAATTTTTCTCCATATTTAATTCATCTAAACCCATTATGTAATATGGGCGGATTGGATTGAATCATAAGTGGGTGGATTGAGCGGGTTAGAAAAATATGAGTTGAGATTGCCACCTCTAATTATTATATTTTGTTTGGTGGGCCTTTATGTCATTTATTTATTGTGAAGGACGAAATTTGGTTTGGGTGGTTATGAATATGGGGGACCCGAGGAGTGTGCTGCGCAGCGTGCTGCACGGTCTCCGGCGCCGCCTTGCCGGCATCGGTTCGACGATCGGAGACGTCCACTGCGTAGAGCTCGTCGAATACTACAAGTGTACCAAAAATCAACCCGATCAAGTATCGTTAAGTGTCTCATCGGAACACATATAATTCAAAAAGAATGGATTCAGTGGTTTTGATCCAGTGTTTCGTATCCATTAAGATTCATTTTTTTTCAAGTTATATGTATTCCGATGAAGTACTTAACGTTATTTGATCGGGTTGATTTTTGGTACACTTGTAGTATTCGACGAGCTCTACGCAGTGGACGTCTCCGATCGTCGAACCGATGCCGGCAAGGCGGCGCCGGAGGCCGTGCAGCACGCTGCGCAGCACGGGGCTGCGCAGCACACTCCCTCTGTCCGAATATGGGAAGTTGATGAGAATTTTGATTCTCAATATAAACAATTGAGATGAATGTGTTTATTCTCAGGTATTAAGAAGAAAGGGAAAGACTACAATACACACCCTTTAGTTTCAAATAACATTGGAGTGGATGTAGGAAAAGTAGAAACAACCCTAACAAATCAGATGAATGATACTCCTTCTGTCCACTCTGCTTGTCCTCTTATTTTATTTTGAAATGTTTCAAAATGTATGTACTCTTTGAATAGTCAAAGAAAAAAAAAATTAAATTTATTTAAAGTGGAAATTACAACTCTAAATGCAAAATATCATGAATTTTCAAGCAACCTTCTATATACTTTAAGAAAATGTTATGGATTCTTATGCAGAGAGTATGATTTTATATTACAAAATGTTAAGAATTAAAAGGTGCATACTGTACATTCAAATAGGACCAAATAGAATTTTATTGTATCATTTTCTCATTTAAAAAAAAAAAGAGGTATTGATCCATTTGGTTATGAAATTCGGTGGGGTAATAAAAACAATTACTAGAATTACAACAAAAGGAAATCTCAACTAAAGAAAACCAAAAATCCTGGTCCTAATGATACACAACGAAACTAAGGTTTTGTTTGTTTCCATGTAAAACATTTTACATGTAAAATTGGGCTGTTAGAAAATAAGTCCAACAATGCATATCAAGTTATCCAATACCCATCCGTCAAGTTATCCAATACCCACCCGTCCTACACGTGAAAGATGCGAATATCCATAGATGGAGGAAAACATTATACAAGGGGAAGAACAAGAATACAAACGGGAAACAAACGTAAATGGGAAATACTTGAATCCAATATCTCAACTTGAACCCTAATTTCATGTTAAGTTACCATTTATCTGAAGAACATAAGCTATCAGGAAAGAGGTTCAGCAATGTATATCAAGCTATCTCACTGAACCGCTAAGAAACTCTTGCCATTACACTCAACCATATTGCATTTAAGCACACGAGTCCTTTGACAACCAACAAACGGTGAAATCAATTAAAAGAAACCAATTCAAGTGATCATTCTTATTCTTCTGTAGATAAAACTTAACATAGATACTCAAAGCGAGGAAAAAATCGGGACACCCGGTAAGGTAGCACCAGCATCAACGATGTAAATGTTGCCAGAAACGTACTCCGAAGAGTCGTGGATCAAGTATCGTACGAGCGACGTCAGTGCTGGGTCTGATGTGCCATGGGTTCTTAGAGGGACGGTTCTCATTGCCACATTTTGCAACCAGTCTCTCCGGAAAAGATTCTCAGTGATCTCAGACAGGAAGAGTCCAGGAGAAATTGAGTTCACTCTGATGTTGTGCGCCGCAAGCTCTATCGCCATCATCTGATCTCGACATTGACCAAATGTTAAGTACAATATTCCACGGTTACTACATTAGAGGCGAAAAACTAAATTATGAAATTGTCAGAAATGGGACGTACGAACAACTTCGCACTACGTTAATTTTTTGATCGAAGTTATGCATCGAATTCCCCTTTGACACTTAAAAACGGTAAATAGAAAGAACATATATGTCTTTCTCAGACAACAAAGGAATCACATCCGGACATTCCACTACAGTAAGTACAGAATTTGTTTCAGTAACTGGAAATGGGAGGATCTGATACGACAGTGCGACAACATCCAGACATTTTGATGTGATTCATAACGCAGCTAATGGAGAGAATCCATCTACTCTGTCCCGTCAAGAAGGTTTCATGTTATTATAAGGGGGCTTCATGATTTGTATTACGGAATCTTGAGGCAAGAGTTTATCATCTTTTTCAACCTATACGAGAAAAGCCCACCTAATCATTCAAACCGTAGCTTTTATATGATTTCTCTCTGTGGTTAACGAAGTTTTCACGATGACTATGTTTGATTGCATCGTCAAAATGAAGTATGTGTTTGAAAAATGTTCGCAAAAAGCGGACCAACAAGCTCTAGAATGGTAAATTAGTGCATCAATGCCGAAACATGAGAATTAGATGCATAATACACCTCATAAATCATAATAATTGAATTCGACTTAATTAATTTCACCAGTAAACCAGCCAAGTCCAAAGATCAATGTTTTATCAAGGACAGATACTACAAGAGCTCACCTTTGTCAAGAGGTTTACGGCTGCCTTTGAACAACTATATGCTAGACTGCCCGGTAAATGCCCACGGTTAAGACCGCCAATAGAGGAAATATTGATGACTGATCCTCCCTTTTTAGCATCACGCATCCGCGAGCAAACATACTTTGACACCAACCATGTTCCTGTCAAGTTTGTTTTAACTGTACTATTCCACTCATCCTCCGATAAATCCAATGGAGATTTCACGCTACCTGACACACATGTCAAAAGTGCAGACGCGAGTTATGCAACATGAAATAGTAGTACAAGAGAGAACTCCTCAATCTGTTTATGGGACGAGGGGTTGACATGACTTCCACAATAGTGTAATAAAAACAGGGGGAAAAGGAATACAAAACAATTTTAACCATACCATGTTAACATTTACTTCACAGTTCTCTAAATAGATTCCTAGAGATTATGCATTTTGCCTCGTTAACAAGGAAGGAGAAATAAGTATAGCAAAGTGGCTATGCAATGCTCGGTTCATGTCAAACCACATATTTAGGAAGTCTGATTTTTCCATTCAATTCTGACAATCTGGCCACAGAAAGAGGACGAGCATTGGTGAAAACACAAGAAGAAAAACTAAACAAGATCAGAGGAACATAAATAGGAAGTATCCGCACAAAGAAAGTCACAGTCATGCCTCAGCTATGTCCCATGAGAATCATTATTCTACTTGGCCTAGGGTATAAGCACAGCCGTTTTGACTCGACAAACCATCTCCAAGAAAACGGGTCAAATTATTAGACAAGTTATGAAAAAACTGAAAGTTCGTAAAGAGAAAAAGTTAAAATATTAAAATGGTGTTTCAAAGTTACCATGCTTTTGTTTGCCAAGAATAAAAATGATGGATGCCCAAAATCAACAAGGAAAACTGAAGCAACAAAGAATGTAAACAGAGTGCATGGCAGCATGGGCAATCCCTTTCAATTGTTTGAAATGGAGTGCACAGCCCCTCAAAAGCTGCCAAGCAACGAGCCCGTAGACTTGACAACATGACTGGGTTATGTAGGAAGGCAGAAGGCTACACAACTCCAGTCACAAAACCCATGTAACAAACCGACATTAAAACTCACTATCTAGAATGAGGGACTCTTGATGAGTACACGAAATATCAGGCCTGCCCTGGTCCCTATTCCAGTCTCTTACTCGTTAGAGGCCAAAGACGCTAGAGAGTCTGACCTGACCACAGATAAAGACAAGTCGAACCTCATTGAACCCCAGGACCGGTAGACACAACCGAGAAGACCCGAATCCGAACCCTATACGGAGAATCTTTCCCCAACCAAGATCACAGAACGGGTGAACAATTTCCGTATGCTAAACGTGCCCTTTAAAACGGTTTCTCGTATTCTTGTATGAAGAAAGAACACTTGTCACAAGCCCTTGGGGTTGGGTTGGTGGCCAAGACCCGAGACTTAAGAGTAGAGTTTGATCTTTCTCAAGGTCTCAAATTCAAAACTTCAATGCTTTGTTTGGATTGAAATTTGAAATATTTTTTGAAAAATTGTAGGGGTAATGAGTGGAGAGAGATAGAGAGAGAAATAGTAAAAGTAGGGGGAATCTAGGGGGTATTTTTTGAAAAATTCTTTTTAAGTTCCAAAAGGAACAAGGCACAACTCTTCTGAAGCCCGTACATACTAAGCATTTGTTTTGGCTTCAAGTGGGCTTCTTCAAGTGGGCCCAGATAGTAAACGGTGGGTCTATGGTCCCCAAGATTAGTCGAAGTGTGCGTAGGGCTGCAAAGGAATCAAGCTGCCCGCGTGACTCGGCTCGTTAAGTAATCGAGTTGAGCTCGAGCTAGAGTTTTAGTCTAGTAAGTAAACGAGGAGTTGAGTTTTGTTCACCCTCCACTTAAGAGGGTGAACATTACCCTCCTTCTTATTGGATGAAATGGCGTGGATCTCACTACAAAGAGATGTCATGCTTACCAAAAAGTATATTGTACGGTAAGCATGACATCACTTTGTGGTGAGATCCACACCATTTTAACCAATAAGAGAGAGAGTAATGTAACAAAATTGCACTCATATACGAGCAAAGCTTAACACTCAAATGCTCGGCTTGTTTAAAGAGGCGCGTTAAGTATATTAACAGGGCTTGGCTCGTTAAGGGCTCAACTCGTTTACAACCAAGCAGAGCTTGAGCTCGAATTTATGGCTCGTTACGAACACAACAAAAGCTCGGCTCGGTTTGACTCATTTGCACCTCTGGGTGTGCGTAAGCTGGGCAGACACCTGGTCATAAAAATAACTCCAAAAAACGTATTTCACTTACTTTTTCCAAACAAACAAACAGCTCCTAAAGCAAAGTCCAAAATCATAACCTACCCCTGACGCCAGCGTTGTTGATAAGGGCATCAATGGCCCCAAACGCGTCCCAAGCCCTCCGCACCGCCGCCTCCATTCCCGGCCCGTCGGCACTCACGTCGAGCTCTACCGCCACTGCACGCGGCACAAGCCGACTCTGGGTTGAGCCGGCCGAGCCGGGGAGCCGGTTTATTTCGTCGCAGAGCGACTCGAGCAGGTCGACCCGGCGAGCCGCGGCGACGATCCTGCAGCCGGAACTGGCAAGGTCGAGACACAATTCCCGGCCTATGCCCGACGACGCGCCGGTGACCATCACCACCTTGTCGCCCAATTGGGCCCATGGCTCAAGCTGGCTCGTCATTGGGTTTTGATGGATTTGTCTCAAGTTCTAACTTCTACCAATTTTGCACCACTAGACAAGTAGGAGTATATTGAAGAGAGAGAGAGAGAGTGTGTGTATGTGTGTTTTAAGGAGAGAGAAGTGGAACCTCAAGACAGAAGTCACGGAATTACCCAAAAACAAAACTCAAGACAGAGGGCCAAATGAAGGAAGACAGGTGGATTTGTGTTCTTGGGGTCCAGTGCACTCCAGTTTTCTGTTTTTAGGTTCGTTCCAGGATAAAATAAAATGATTGGAATCGCTTATTTTCTATATAACTTTGTCAAGAAAAATATGCATGCCGAAAGTTAATTTAATCGGACTACGTTAGGAAAAAATGGGAAGCCAAATATGATTAATTTGAAACTTGAACAATTTATTTTCTTTATCACGCAAACTGAATTCGTGAATATATAAAGCGGAGTCTGATTAAGCTGATTAGGTAAGATTCTTGACTGAATCCTACATGATAAACGGCTCTGATTATACTCCCTCCGTCCCATAATATTTGTCCGGTCTGCAAAACGGAGACGTAAAAATAATTCTATTTTTATAAGAAAAGTTGGGAAAAAAATTCAACAACTTACTAGATCTAGACGAGTTCTTTTAACTTGTGAAAAAAAATTGAATTTTTTCTTGAAAGAAATGCATTATTTTGTAGTCTCCGTTTTACGGACCGGACAAATATTATGGGACGGAGGGAGCATTTTGAGTTCAGAGCCCTCACAAAAAGACCAGAGGACGCTGTGTTGTGAATTAGGCTCCGTTCCGGTACTCAAAATAAGTACTTATTTTTTAAGAAGGCAATTTCAAGCTCAAAAATCATATGCTTACGCAAATAATTTATCTATCAATATGGATCTTATTTGATAGATCTCATTGAGATCTTTAATACGGTGCAAAAAAAATTAAAAAAATATTTTTCATTTATATTATTTTTGAGTTTGAAAATGTGAAATAAGTACTTATTTTTTGAGAAGGTGTTCTGGAACGGAGCCTTAATCTTGCTTTGAAAGAGGGGCCACGTTGGTAGCTGTAGCTGTCTGATCGGTGCATTTATAGCTGGGAAGTTGACAGTTGGTAGCTTGGATGCCAATCCGACCGTCCATCTCGACAATTGACGGCTTGATTTTTTTAACCGAATAATGAATAATTTAGATTTATATGCGCTCGGATTTAACCCGAGCCGTCTGTGTTGAAATGAACGGCCAGATTGACCACTCGGCACCACTTTAGAAGGAGACGCTTAACAACATCCCCTGTCCGCGTGCAAGTAGTGTGGGAGTCCAATTAAAAACAATGCGATTTCGAATAAAATTGAGAGTAGAGTTGTGTGTATCTTCTAGGTGTGTTTAACGTTCAACAACTTCCATCTCCTGGCTTACCATAAGAACACGGCCGGACGGAAACTTAGTTCGGATTTTACTGGAGAATTTGGTGGAAACGAGCCTAAAATTGAGAGTGAGGTGGTAGTTGTCGAAATTCATTGAAGTTACAAAATTTATCATGTTTGGTAGAACTGCTGAATCTAAAAAATTCGGTCCTATCATATAGGTACATATCCATTCGGTTAAAACTTTCATCCCTAATCTACATATCCATTCGGTTAAAACTTTCATCCCTAATCGTAATTTATATTAATTAATTTACTTCCGATAGAGACCATTGAAAAATTACCTGCAATGCCAGCATTGTTGACAAGAGCATCAACGGTCCCAAACGCCTCCCAAGCCCTCCGCACTGCCGCCTCGATGGCGGGCCCGTCAGCGCTGACATCGAGCACCACCGGCGCTGCCCGCAGAGTGAGTCGGTTATGGGTCAACCCGGTTGGGTCGGGCAGCCGGTTTATCTCGTCGCAGAGAGACTCGAGCCAAGGGCGGAATCAGGAATTAATTCTACCATGGGCTGACCGAAATCATATATATATCAACTATATTTTTAGCCATATTTTTATGAGAGTTCTAAAGACAAAATTTAATTATGAGAGCAGAAACTTAATTATGAGAGCTCTAGAGACAAAATTTAACTATGACCCTTTATTAATATGATCAAAGTAACAATATCTTCGTTCTGGTTCAAACAAATTAAAAATTGGAGCACTTCATTTTTTAAAACTGTGTTATATATTTAAAAAATATGGTTACAAAATTAAGTGCTCTAATTTTCAATTCGTTTGAACCGGTGCAAAGATGTTGTTTTGTTGATCATATTATTTTAAATTGTCATAGTTAAATTTTGTCTATAAAGCTCTCATAATTAATTTTCTGCTCTATATGATCCCAAATAAAGAGCAAAAACTTAATTATGAGAGCCCTAGAGACAATTTAATTTTAACCCTTGAGAATAATATGATCAGCATAATAAGATTTTCGCACTGGTTCAAACGAATTAAAAATTAGAAAACTTAAAATTTTAATTATATTATACGAAACTCACTCATCTATTCCTGTTATCAAACGAGGTCTAGATAATCATAGAATTCGCTAGAAAATCATCTTCCATTTTGATACAAAGATCAATTTTCACATGCTTCATAACTAAACATGCTCTTTCTGTAACAAAAATGGGTTGGACTAAAAAATTTGGACCGAAATTTACATATATTAATTTATTTTTTTGGGGGGTTTTTTGAAGGTCCACCTAGGCTACAGCCCAAGGCAGCCCTTCACTGGTTCCGCCTTTGACTCGAGCATGTCGAGTCGGCGAGCCGCAGCGACGATCCTGCAGCCCGACTTGGCAAGGTCGAGACAGAACTCCCGGCCTATGCCCGACGATGCGCCGGTGACCATCACCACCTTGTCGCCCAATTGGGCCCATGGCTCCAGTTGGCTCGTCATTGTTTCTGGTCTGAAGCTCTACCTTCTACCGAATTTGCACCACTAGACTTGAATATATTTAGAGAGAGAGAGAGAGAGAGAGAGAGAGAGAGAGAGAGATGGGTGGAACTAAGTGGAGACGAGAGCCAAACGAAGGCAGGTGGGTTTTTACTGGGAAGGGTGGTGGAAACGAGACACCTCAAATACAAAGTGCAAAAGAGAGAGACAAAGAGGAAGTCGTTGAGAAAAGATGGGAAGTGGAGAGAGAGAGAGAGAGAGAGAGGCAGAGGAAGGCAGGTGGGTGGGAAAGGACCGATTTCGGCCGGGGAGGCTGCTGTCCTTAGAGACAGCAGGGTGTGCTGTGCCTTAAACGGGTACCGTTTCTTGCATAAAAGGTGTGCACCAATTCACCCACCTCAGTCTTTGTTTGGGCGCTGGAAAATACTCCAATACTAACGTGTATAATGAATGAGAACATTCCACTTCACTTCTTTATCCTTTCCCACCTTCTCTAACACCCTGACCGCATCTCTCTCATATATTTATTATGCTAATGAGTTTGTAATCCAATAACACTTTCTCACTTTTTTCATATGGAAGGTGAGGGTTCGATTCTTGCTAGGAGCGCGAGTGTTTGGTGTTATGATTGATGTCATTTGAATTTTGAACTCACCCCTCCCATATACTGGTTAGCGTTACTCCATTCACATTTCTTTAGGAGTATGCCAGACATTTATCGAGGGGAAAAAAAAAACTTCCCATCTTTTTAAACTTTATTTCTTCATAAAATCTCACATTTAATGAAATGTAAAAAGATGGGAAATATCAATACCATTAAACATAATAGAATTTGAACATTATATATAGATATGTAACTAGTGTTTAATACATTCATTTTTTTTGGTTGTATTTTGGGTTTTGTCTTCATGAACGCTTCAAATTTTATGAGTGATAGATAAATTCGTGAATTTGGGATAAAAGCAACCCAAATTCATTTTTAGGGGTATTATTAAAATAGTAAAGGTTAAACATAAACAGTGTAGGTTGATTAAAAAATAAGAAGCATAAACAGTGTATGTGAATAAGCGCAAAAAAAAAAGGGGGGGGGGGGGGGGGGGGGGGGGCAAAGGTGTATTCACGCTAGATAGCTGGTGGGTTATGTGTTTCCAAATTGAGGAAACATAGAGCATTTAACTCATTCTGGTGTTATTAGTTATGGCAAAACGAGGATCAAGCTTTGTAATCTCCCATTTTCAGCCCAAAACGGTGTCAACTCGGGGCACAGCACACCCTGCTGTTCCTAAGGGGCAGCAGGGCCCCCGGGTCTGGAAAAGAGACATCTCAAAGTGCGAGAGAGAGAGAGAGAGAGAGAGACAGAAAGAGAGAGTTGGTGAGAAGATCGAGATGGGAAATGGGAAACCGAATAAAGACCAGTACGAAAGGAAAAATATAAAGACGAAGGTGGGTTTTAGTTTTACTAGGAAGGGTCGTGGAAATTAAGGAGAACCAATTAATTAATATTTTGTAGAAAAATCATAGTGAATTATTAAGTAAAAAAAATAAAATGAACTTTCTTTTATGGGATCAGTTGATGTGAGAAGTTTAAGAGCAAGTTGAAAAATTGTGGTTTAATTAATTAGAAACTCCAGTAGGAACCAGTATTTTTTGCCAAGCGTGACAAGTTTGGAGTAATAGTATGGGGAATGGGGGAGTAAGGTCTTGTTCAAATAAATACTTATTTTTTGAATTAAAGATGATATATTATGATAGAATGACATGTCTCGTAAAATAAAAAATAAATTTAAAAAAAATAAAAATCTAGCGAAATGGAGCCTTAGAGAGGTGGGTCTCACCTTTTTTCATGCTACTTAAATTAAAGATGATATATTACATCCAAGAAAATAAACATCCTCATATTTTACTTTCTTCGTTGAATGGGTAACCTCTTTATAAGGAACAGAAAAAAAATAAAAATAAAAATCCTCTTCTTCTTCTTTTATTTGGTAAATTTTTTAAAGAATAAAACCTCTTTATAAGGACCTTTGGCCCATTTTCAGACGATAACCTTATCATTCACAACGATCCAGTGTAAAACTCTCACACTTCTCTTATAACAAAAATGCTAGGTACCCAAAAAATAAATCCTAAAATTATCTGGAATAGACTTTTAGAGGTATTTATAACCGTTAACAATTTTTGACTAGGGGTAAAAAATACCATTTCGAAGTATATTTTTTGGGATATCTAGCATTGCTATGTAATAAACCAGAAGCAAAACTGCAAAATAGTCAACACATGCCCAAAAACTTACACGTCCAACCTCGGAACGATAAAACGGTAATAAGTCCATAAGGCAGGATCGGCCTTTGGATTTGCCTTGAATACACCTAACAGTAGAGTTGCACATACATCCGTCCGAGCCGGGTTTGGGTTGGTATTATGGTAGATAACAATTAAGGGTCATCATTTAGCCCGAAGGCCCATGCCCCGCTTAAAACCCGTTCGGCCTATCGGGCTATTACCCGGTCCAAGTCCGTAAAATGGGCGGGCCAGCCCACCCCGTAGTTTGTGATGAGTGGGCTTGGGCATATGAATTTTTACTCAGCCCGCCCGTTGACCCGGTCCGTGAGCCCACCCAGTCGCCCACCCGTGGTACCCACCCAATAGCCCGCCCACGGGCCCACCCATTAGCCCAAAATCCTACAAAATCCTTTCTTTTTTCCCTTGCCCAAGGAAATTTAAACCCGCCCGCTAGCCTGCCTTGCTTTTGGCCTGCCTAGTGGCCCACTCGATTTTTGGCCCGCAAGCCCGTCAATTAGACTAGCCCATGGGCCAGGCTTGGGCTTCAATTCATGGTAGGTAGCCCGGCCCTCAAAAAAGTAAAAGCCCGGTCGGCCCGGCCCGTGGACGGGCTTGGGCAGTGACTTGGCGGACTGGGCCAGCCCGGCCCGATGATGACCCTTAAATTAACAATGAGACTTGGGCATGTTCAAACCTGGACCATTAATAAGTGAGTTTCATTTAATATTCTCAAGTCCGGCCCTCTTGAAATTTTATTTTTCAAGCCCATCCAATCAGCCCATTTAATATTTTCAAGCCCGGCCTTCTTAAATTTTTTTTTCAGGAAATTCCTGGCCGGTCCCATTTTTTGTTTAGAGTTCTATGCAAACCCCTTTTTGTAGACCTATCCCATCCAACCCCTTTTTAAATATGTTTTAACTATTTTATCCTTGTCACTTTTCAACAGCCTACAAAATTTACATCTCAAGAATTCACACCTCACAAAATTCACATCCCACAGAATTCACACCCTATAGAATTCACACCTCAAGAATTCACACCTCACAGAATTCACACCCCACAGCATTCACACCTCAAGAATTCACACCCCACAGAATTCACACCTCTTTGCAGAATTCACTTCTCATTTTTACCCCATCCAGCCCCTTTTTAAATATGCTTTTACTATTTTATCTTTGTCACTTTTCAACAACCCACAGAATTTACATCCCAAGAATTCACATCTCACAGAATTCACACCCTAAGAATTCACACATCACAAAATTCACACCCTACAGAATTCACATCTCATTTTTAATTTTCCTCTCCTTTGTAGAATTCACACCCCGTATAATTCACACCCCAAGAATTCACACCTCACAGAATTCACACCGCGAGAGTTCACATCTCACAGAAATCACTCCCCACAGAATTCACGCTTGAAAATTCACACCTCTGCACAAAATTCACATCTCCTTGCAAAATTTACATCTCTTTTCAATGAACTCACACCACTCAAAAAAAAAAAAACATGGTGTGAATTCTTTTCATGCTTTCGCCCGGCCTTCTGCTTGACAAAAAATTAATGTGAATACAGAGTTTCAAAGCGGAGAAATTATATTACTCCGTATTATTTTTTGAATAAAACCTATACATGCTTACAAACAGATCTAAGAAAGTGGCCGGATAAGAACAAATACAACAAAAATCAAAAGAGAGAGAGAGAGAGAGAGAGAGAGAGAGAGAGAGAGAGAGAGAAGTGATCTTCAACTCTTTCAAACAATCCATACACATATAGATATAGCTACACAATCAGATGGGAAGAAAGAGATAAAGAGAGAAATCTCAGGAGAGAGAGAGTAATTTCTCTTGGAGAATTCCTCCAGGAGAGAATCAAGTTCGGTGGCAAGGCTGGTGCTCTAGGTGACTCCGTCACCGTCACTCGCGAGATGAACAAGATCACCGTAACCTCTGGTACGGTGATTAGGGGTCGGCTGCAAGGCTTCTTCTCGTTATTGTTTCTTACCTGTGTTTAGGGGTGTGAACAGGGCTGCAACAGGAACGATTGGTCCCTCATGGTCGACTCGGACACGATTTCCACAGAAATTCGAGCGACGACGATCGCGATTGCCACAGAAATCTTCCGCGGCGGCATATAAGAAGGCGAGGAGAGGAGGGGACGGGGTCATGAGATGTATGGATATGGCGGTGAGTCAGGTGGGAAGGGGTATTCCCGGTAGTTTCTCAAAACGGGGCTTATGCGGAACAGAATTGACGCGGGGTGGGGCTGAACGGAAACACAGAGACAAAATAGGGCCGGTCAGTCAGAACCCCTTTTTTTTTTCCCAAGCCCGTTCAACTAGCCCATTTATATTTTTGAAGTATAGTAGGCAAGTACTATACGTTAGTAATCCCGCTATTATAAAATTAGAGCTTCCAACCATCACAATTATAGTTATACGAAGACCCAAGAAATATATGTATGTGTATGAATTGAAAAATGGGTACTGTGTAAATTTAGATATGCTAGTAGCTTTTTCATCAGAAAGTCTACTGGCACAACAAATTTGTGCACAGATCGTGCACAGATTTCTATGCGGGGCCCACTAAGGGTCCCACACAAGTGATTCGAGATATTCATTATGTATAAAACATTTTTTCGAGGACTCCCGCGAAAAATCATCTCGATGCGATACTTATAAGTACTTGATCTAATCGTCTAACTTTTCATTCTCTAAAAACTTGAATGAAAAGTTACATGATTAAATCAAACACTTATAGGTACTGGATGGAGTTGATTTTCGCGGAGGCCCTTGAAATTTTTTTTTAAACATAATGAACGGCGAGGATCACTTTTGTGGGACCCTTAGTAAGCCCCACATAAAAATCTATGCACAATCTGTGCACAGATTTGCTGTGCGAGTAGACTGATTCCTTTTTCATCTTCTTAATATCCTTTGATAGTTATAATATACCATGTACATCATTGTCATTATTTTATACGGACTGGGCGTTGGCCGGACTTGATTTTAAGTGATATTCTCAAGCCCATTCCATTGATTAAACAAGCTTAAAAACTTAACCCAATCCAACCCAATGGTCCTAAGTACTTATCCCAAACCATTTGAAAAACAATACGGGGTAGGTGGGCGTGTGAGAACCCCACCTATTACTGTGTAATGTTTATCACCCGAATAATTGTTGAAATAATCATGAAGGGTAAATTGCACATTCAACAATTCTTAATCAACCAAGCACAAATAGTACTATCTTACAAAGGTCTTTTCTGGGGGGTAGAATAGACAAGTCTCTTAACTCTTTCATGTAGCAAAGGCTAACTACATTACGAAATTCATAACTTCATCTAGAGAGCCAGTGTTTTAAACAGCAGCATCAATCAAGATATGTATTGCTATTGACGACACAACCATAGCCGTTACTGCATAAAATAGATCAAATATCGCGGCCTTATTCACTGGTAAGTATCTGGAACATGTCTAAAATCCCAATATGAAACTGCCGAAAAATCTTCATTTAGAGGGAAGAGAAAATTGGAATTCCAGGAAGTGTATATCCAGCATCAACGATGAAAATATTCCCAGAAACATAGTCGGAGGAGTCATGGATCAAGTATCGGATGATAGATGTTAACGCAGGATTGGATTCGCCCCAGGTTTTTAAAGGCATTGTTCTTAGAGCCACATTCTGTAGCCAATCTTTTTGAAAGAGAGATTTAGTGAACTCAGATCGGAATAGTCCAGCTGCTATTGCGTTCACTCTAATGTTGTGCTTTCCCATCTCCAAGGCCATTGTCTGTCATTGCAAAAAGTAGCTAGGCTTCACAAATAGACTTTTGGGCCTTATTAATTAGGCATCCTGAAGCCAAAAAAATAATATCTAAAAGCAAAAAAATAAATAAATAAATTCCATACTAGTTCTGATAAGTATATAAATCATGTTTGTAGATGTAGGAAAATAGTGCGGAAAAACAATAAACGATATTACTAATTTCTGGAAATTACAACACGAGCATGAATCGCTAGATTACAGAATATGAAATGTAGACATAAACTGTAAAAGAGAATAGCAATTCCAAACCGAGACCCGTTTTGATCAACGGTGCCCTTAAGACAAATTCACCGCCTCACCGGTGCTGGAGGTTGTGTCGTTGTTTGTCTCCCAGGGTTGACTCGGTTTCCACTCAGCCGCCGGAGCACCGCCGTAGACTGCCCGTCGAACGAACTTGTGTCTGTACTCTCTCTCTCGAAAAGAATGATTGTATTGCAGAAGATACTTTGGATTGTTTTCGGTGTGTTGAAACCAAAGGAAGAGGCCTCCTTTTATAGCTGAAGGAGGAGCCTCGGCCATGAATGCGTCATTATGGAGGAGCCTCACAATCAATAGGGGAATTGATTTCGCTATTCAATTCCGGAATAAAACTGATACAGTTATTATTCCCGAAATTAAATACACAATCATGGGTAATAACTCTGGGTAATCGATCTAGCTTTGACCATCCAACCGTGCACTGTTGTTGGTCTGAAACCCACTTTGAGAGACAATTTCTCATTCATCTCTCAATGGAATTTGTTCATTCTTTCACTGGTTTAAACTCCTTAGCAAGGAATATTTAAAACCTACTTGGGCCCACCTCGCGCGGTGTGGGTCCCACCAAATTCTCTTTGGTTAAAATTCCATTTTTTCCAACAATCCCCCACATGAATGAAATTGGTTGAATCCGACTCGGGAGACAAAGCTGACACGAGAGAGAGTACAATGGAAAAATTCCGCATAGGATAGGTAGCTTTTGGCCTTGAACCTTCCCTTGTAAATACCTATCGGATTTACTGGCTGACCAGTGAACATGTTGTCTTGAACTGTTCTGCCGTTTGCGTAAACCGAGACAACAGGCATCACACGGAACTCCTACTAACAAAGTTCAGTTCTCACTGTTGGGTTCGTTTTGGCCATGACACCCCTTCCTGGTTCTGCAAGTATTTTCTCGAGAATTTTGCCTTCCTAAATTCTCAAAGAAGCGGCCCCACTTCATACTCACATAGGTGACCTTCTTATAAAGGGTATCCTGCTATACCCCGCCTGGCATTCCAGCGCATAAGAGTCATTAAAAGCCAACGCTTAACCTGTTTCCTTTTGCAGGTATCACTGTTTCGCACCATAGGAATGAGCAAAAGAGCATGTCTCCACAGTGATCATTCTCCGTTACTCGCAAGTAGGTTGTCCCATTGAACCTAGATCTTGGGATCTCCAGTCAGCTAGGTTGGGTTTCCTTCACGGTAACACGAGCGTAGTAGGCTTTAGCCCCATTCCCTTCGATGCTTTCTCAACTAATTCTTTGTTTAACCCTTTGGTTAGCGAATCCGCAATGTTGTCTTTTGACTTCACATAGTCAACAAGAACAACTCTAGTTGATAGAAATTGTCTAATGGTATTATGTCTACGACGGAAACGCCTAGATTTACCATTATACATATTACTTTGTGCCCTTCATATTGCAAATTGCAGGCACAGGTTTCGACCATCTTGGAATATCTTCTAGAAAATGGCGTAGCCATTCCGCCTCTTCAATTGCTTTATCTAAAGCAATGAATTCAGATTCAATTGATTTCCAAGAGACAGCTGCACCACCAAATGTAAAGACATATCCACTCATGGATTTCGAGTTTTTCATATCTAATATCCAGTTTGCATCACAGTACCCTTTTAGTACTGCTGGATATCTGGTGTAGTGCAGTCTCAAATCACGAGTATACCTCAAGTAGCGTAGTACTCTCACTATCGCCTTCCAATGGTCATCCCCCAGATTACTCGTGTATCTACTCAGTCTGCTAACTGAATAGGCTATATCGGGCCTTGTACAACTCATCGAGTACATTAGACTCCCAATTATCCGAGAATACTCCAATTGGGATACCCCTTCCCCCACATTCTTGGATAAGTGGAGATTTACATCCACAGGAGTCCTTGCTATATTCATATCAGACTTGCTAAACTTCTCAAGAATCTTATCAACATAATGAGACTGAGATAGTGCAAATCTGTCAGATGTTCTGATGATTTTAACACGTAGTATCTCATCTGCAAGGCCCATATATTTCATTTTAAGGTGGAGGTACAGCTACCTTTGTGAGACACTCCCACATCCGAAGGTAATCGTAAATCACACGCCTCAGCGTGGATTTAATCCAATGGTTCAATACTTCTTTCAACTCATTGATAAGAAGTCTGTATCACTTGGACCCTCACAAAACAATCACTTGCATATCCTGCTCATTTCCTAAATGAAAGGAACTTGTTCCCGTAGGAATCACTATTGGCGCACCAAACAACTGTGGTCACACCACTTGGGACAATACCATCACAAGTATTCCCATGGTTGGAGCCATTTCTGCAAGCACATGGCCTAACAGAGCCGAGTACAGAAATTTGTATCCACCGAGCAGATCAAACATAGGACCAAGGCTGAGAAATGTCAAGGCCAAAGCCGAGTAGACCACTCCAGAGGCCGAACGATCCGTGATCCAAGGCCGAGTCGCGCACGACTAACCATGGCCAAAGCCGGTTGATTTACCAATAATCCGTGATTGAATCGCGCACGACTAATCGAGGCCGAAGCCAAACAATTTAACCCCAAAGCCAATTCAAGGTCGAATCGCGCACGACTAACTGAGGGAATAGTTTCTCGCATCATTCCCAAGCTTGAATGTGGTACAGTTATTCATGTTATCCTGTATATGCACCATAATCAACACCTTCTGATTAACATTTCATGTGGAAAAGCGGGACACCCTCCTGTAATACTAAATAACCTTCCACCATCAAGGTTAAAAAGTCCACATCATAGGAATTAAGATCAACACGTTTAGTGAACAAGATCTCAATATAAAACAGAAGTAGTGCCACACAAACTAAATCTGTCATTCAACACTAAAAAGAAGGAGCAAGGAAAAAATATCAATTCTGATTTTCCCCGAAAACAAAACCCAGTATATATATTTCCTTCCCATGCAATTTCTCCCTTTTAAAGTTGAGAGAAAATTAAACACAGGTTTATACAACAGTAGACAAGAACCAACCGATTCCCATGACCAAGAGTACCAACCACTAAAGCACTGATTAAAATCCCTAAACGTTTTTAAAAAAAAAAAAAAAACTGATCTCAATGACCACTTATCTTTAGCACAGTACTAACGGGGAAAAATAATAACTCAGTTTCTGATTTCCCAAAAACCCAATTAAGCACACCATTTAATGCTTTTACTAATATCCCAAAGTACTTTTCGGACAAAACCGTAGCAATGTTTGACTACTCAAAAATATACTCTGTAGTTGAAAAAGTCCACAAGGATTAGTACAGTAATATATATATAGAAACCACAAGAAATGTTAGACTATCAAAACCGATAGCATCGGATGTAAATGAAACATTAACATTTCCTTTCAAAACCGATAGGATCGGATCAGATAATGCCCTGCCTTCGATCAATTTCTTTTTCCATTCCACCAATGGAAAACAGAACAAGAAAAGTTTCCGCAAACCTTCGAAACTGGTTCGTTGGTTCTTTTCCTTTGTCCCCTTCCGAACCCTCTCTGTCCAAAAGGTTTTCCACTGCACTGCCAAAGCTTTCACGAAGAAGTAATACAGCGGTAAAGGAATTAAACCCAAAATATTTGGATACCAAATAATAATTGCATCACTAAGTGCCGCATTAATACACATTCCAACGGTTCAATCTGTTTTCAAGACTCTACCACAATGGAATCATAACGGTTTTCCATATTAAGAGTACAGAAGAATCATTTAGTGGAGAATCATCAGCTGCTATGGAACCCAAGCAGAGTACTCAACTCCGTGAAAACTACATTTCTTTTTTCCTATTCCAAAAACACAACACTGCTAGAAAATTCCACGTCCTTGAAACTGCCCAAACCAGCTCACAAACAACTGTGAGAACCGAACATGTCATATGGAGATGGAATATAAAATAGTAGATCATTTGACAACCAGAATCAAAGAAATCAGTCCAAGTATTATGTATGCATATACATAACCAATTAGCAAATTCATTACCAAATGGTAATCACTATTTTAATATAATAAAACCGTCAACACCAAATAACTAGTAATAGCCCACTGAGATGGAGTAGAACATTATTTCAAATAATTTGAAACAAAACGTAAGTTGTAAAACTCGGTTTTCACAATTTCCAGAAATCGTTTGTAAACGATTTTACAATCCTTTGATCATAAAACCATCACTATTTTCTAATAGAAAATTTGTCTTAAGATTGTAGGAAAATAGTGCGGAAAAACAATAAACGATATTACTAATTTCTGGAAATTACAACACGAGCATGAATCGCTAGATTACAGAATATGAAATGTAGACATAAACTGTAAAAGAGAATAGCAATTCCAAACCGAGACCCGTTTTGATCAACGGTGCCCTTAAGACAAATTCGCCGCCTCACCGGTGCTGGAGGTTGTGTCAGTGTTTGTCTCCCAGGGTTGACTCGGTTTCCACTCAGCCGCCGGAGCACCGCCGTAGATTGCCCGTCGAACGAACTTGTGTCTGTACTCTCTCTATCGAAAAGAACGATTGTATTGCAGAAGATACTTTGGATTGTTTTCGGTGTGTTGAAACCAAAGGAAGAGGCCTCCTTTTATAGCTGAAGGAGGAGCCTCGGCCATGAATGCGTCATTATGGAGAAGCCTCACAATCAATAGGGGAATTGATTTCGCTATTCAATTCCGGAATAAAACTGATACAGTTATTATTCCCGAAATTAAATACACAATCATGGGTAATAACTCTAGGTAATCGACCCAGCTTTGACCATCCAACCGTGCACTGTTGTTGGTCTGAAACCCACTTTGAGAGACAATTTCTCATTCATCTCTCAATGGAATTTGTTCATTCTTTCACTGGTTTAAACTCCTTAGCAAGGAATATTTAAAACCTACTTGGGCCCACCTCGCGCGGTGTGGGTCCCACCAAATTCTCTTTGGTTAAAATTCCATTTTTTCCAACAGTAGATAGATACTTTTATTTACTTAGGTGACAGGATTTGGATTAGTACTTTCCCACTCAAACTTTTGCTACTACATGGAAAGTGCTACGAAATTGTATCGTGTGTATCCCTCTTGAATCACTTTGAATTCATGATATTTGCACATAGGTCCATAATACTTGTATGAAAGTTCACAACATGTCAATAAAAATACGCGACAATCGATTTAAAGTTCATAGCAACGAAATAAAAGATCAATTACAAAGGTTATAAATTGAAGGTTGGTGTTATAAGAAAGATTTCAAAACACTTTCCATTAGAAAGCCTCTGAAAGCTGTTAATTCCCTCATCATTTAGGCTCTCATTCCCACCTTTATGAAAAATTACGTTTAAAACTAAACTCATGAAAGAGCGTGTACGTGGGGTGTACTGACTTATGTGCACAGATCTAGAAATAAATGCCTACAGAATTAATTGCTTGATGCATATGAACCCCACAGAATAATGATGAGTTTACGTCACGTGGATCATACAGCTTCGAACACACCTATATCCAGATCTAATGCCTATTTAAACTTCTCGCTTCCAAAAATTGTAGTAGTAGAATGAACGTGCCTTTGTCAAGATGTGCATTGCTCCCTTTGAGGAAGCATAGGCAAGAGCTCCAGGAATTTGGATGCGGTTGAGTCCCTGAATTGATGAAATATTGATGATTGATCCTCCCCTGCCTCCATCCCGCATGCACTTCCCGACGTACTTGGCGACCAACCATGCTCCTGTTATGTTTGTTGTCATCGTATTGTGCCATTCCTCCTCCGAAAGCTCCAACGAACTACTCACGCTCCCTACATGAATATACACGTACACACATACATACCCAGATATAAGCAGCGGTAGGAGTTGCACGCACCTTGACTAATTGAAGTTAAAGACTAGACAAACCCCCAATGGTCACTAGGTTAACTTGATCGGACAGTGAAAGTTATGTAGCAATATCCTAGCAGGCTAGCTTTAGTTGTTTCGGAAGCACAATTTTTTTTTTAGTAAAGGTAGTCATAAGAGATTTGTAGCTTTTACCTCTAACACCAGCATTGTTAATCAAAGCATCAATGTGTCCAAACGCTTCCCAAGCTTTTTGCACTGCAACCTCAATGGTTTGGCCATTAGAAGTGACATCAAGCTCAATGGCCACAGCTCTAACTTCATTTTCACGAGCCATTGTTGCAGGGCCACCACGTGTTGATAAGAAGCTTGGTTCGTTGATTTGATCGCACAGAGTCTTGAGCCTGTCCGTCCGACGAGCCGCAGCCACAATCCTGCACCGGGCTCGGGCTAGGTCGAGGCAGAATTCCCGGCCGAGACCGGCCGACGCCCCGGTCACCAGCACCACCTTCCCATTCAAGTTGCACCATGGCTCTAGTTGTTTTGACGATTGACTAGCCATTGGTTTTTGATGTGCTATGTATGATGTTTTTCTGTTTTTCCCTCAATTATATAGATATAGACTGAGGGCAAAATAGTCGAAGTCAAAAGATTGCGGAGTGGTTTTTTTATTTTTTTTATTTTTTGTCTCAGGTTCAAAATCTTTGAGATATTTATCAATTCTTCTGGGTCAGGTCTACACAAGACTTTATTCCGATTTGAAATTGGTGACTTCAAATTAGTAGAAGTGCAGGTAAATTAACCTGAACACATAAAATGTAAATAAACAAAAAATAGACAAAGGAAAAGACAAGCGTACATATTTTACTTATGCTAAATTGAGAGGAACTAAATGTACACCGCACAAAAATTCTGTCATTTTGGCCAACATGTGAAAGGCATTGAAAGGCCAACACGTTTTTTTTTTTATACAGATTTCCGCACTCCCCTTTTATTCAAGTGCATTCCAATTTTGTTTTTATTTATATAAAATTACCCTTCACACATTTTTCCATGGGCAATCATATAATTTCACATGAATTCAAACCAAAAACAAAAGAGTGCATTTGTATGAAAGGAGATCGAGAGTGTGGAAATCAATTCCCTCTTTTTTTTGGTAAAAAGAAAGGAATCTGATAAAAAAAACATGTGAAATAAAAGCTCCGATATGTGAAAAAGAAACATGAAAAAGAAAGGCGGTACTATATATTGTCTATAGTGCGACTGTAAAATTAGCTGTCCCCGCTATTAGGGCTTAGGGGTGAGCAAAGAAATCGACGAACCGCAAATCCACTCTGATGGCTAGCCATTAGTTTTTGTTGTACAGTACTTGGTCTATGTTTGGGGTTTTTTCTTCTCTGATTTCCCCCCACACTAAATAGACACCGAGCTTGACAAAGGACTAGATGGTTGTAACTACTTGTAAGAATGAGTAGTTGTTTCTTTTTCCTTGGGTGAAGTTCGTTATTAACTCTTGTAAGGGAAAGTCTATACGTGACTTTACTACGGGGTTTAGATTGGACCTCCCTGCAATGAACGACGTAGGAGGTGGATTGACCGCTCAAAATCAATCAAAATGCAAATAAACTAACTCAGACACCACCGTAGATAATAAAATAAACGAAAACTAGACCGAGAAAAAGGCAGGTGTTGTAGCGCAAAAATGTGTGATTCATTTTTTAGTAGGGAAGGTTAATTGCTGCAGTGGGGACCGACTAGTTGTCCTCCGATAACTGCAAACCGGGGACCAAAAAAAGTGAGCCTGTGTAACAAAAATTTACTGAACTTGGACTTAGCCCAAGTGTGGTCTATTCCTTTTTCATTTTGGATTTCGAAGAGTATTCTACCAAAATATCAAATTTTTGTCGAACCCTGTCAATTGCATGAAAGTAGGAACTCCGAGTCAAAGAGCTCTCTATAAGAGCAATGAGCATCATGAGCAGGCTCAACAAAATTTTGAGTTAAAAATAAACCTCAAACTTTAAGTTCCTTTTTCAAACCTTGGGTAATTATAGCAAGCAGGGCAGATTTTGGGGCTATTTCAGATTTTCCTCACTACTTTTGTTTGCAGGGGTATAGCAAGTCTGGTGAGGATGCTCTTACGTGACTCATTAAAGGTCTTTCTCGGTCAAAGTAGCGAGCAAACTTTCGAGATTGCTCCTGCATCAGCCTCGTCTCCCCAACCCTTTATATTAACTTTGAAACAGTCCCTCATTTCTTCTAGAGGGTGACTGTTCACTCGATTGATGTTTTTCAATAATTCCCTTAATACTGTTCACTAGATTTTCATTTTCTCTATAAGATAGGGCATGTTTAATATTGTACACTCAGTACAAAGGAATGGATATTTAATTGAGAAGAGAGTGAGAGTAGAAAGTCTTATTCTGTGTAATTTTGAAAAAGTGGCTAGTGAAAATAGAAAAATAATTTTTAGGATTAATTTGACTCAAAATGGCTGATAAGGATGCTCTTATGCCTCATAATTTAGCCCTTCCCTTCAGTCTATCCCTCTCTTGACACTTTGACAGTAGCTTTCTTTTTTTTCCTAGTAGCTTTACTTCCTCTGGCAGCTTGCTTGTTAGGCAGTTGCTTCCCATCCTAGTAATCAGGGGCGGCTCCACTAAGATTTTAGGGGTTCAAGCGAATCTCTTGACTCAAAAAAATGGACTAAAGTTTCATGGACCCGGTGTCCCTGCAGCGAGGAATAAGAGCTGCAAATTGCAGCCCCCAAAATGACGTCGTTTTGGGGTTTATTGAGAATATCACGTGAATCTCTTCTCTTTCTCCCTCTGACCCGTCTTGTTCTTAATTCGTTTTCTTCTCTTCACCATAAGAGCAGCTTAACGCTGCATGCAGGAAATAATTGGTTCTCTCTCTCTCTCTCTCTCTCTCTCTCTCTCTCTCTCTCTCTCTCTCTCTCTCTCTCTCTCTCTCTCTCCATTGAACTGTAAGTATTTGAGTCCTCTCCTGGTTATTTGGGTCCTTAATCAACACAATCCTCTGTTGGTCCTGTAATTCCAAAATTCCCAAAAAACTTTCAAATCCCTCTCACTATTTTTGAAGAGCAGCTTTTGATTTTGGTGGTGTAATCCCATTTGGCCCCGAAGTTTGGACAAACCCAGACATAGCAGTGGGTTTAGAGGTAGAAATTAGAATTGAACAAGTTGTTAAATAGTCAATTGAAAAAAAGGTATTAATGGAATTTGTTTGTAAAGAGGCGTTAGGAGAGATCGAAGCACCAAGGGAGGAACGGAGAGAGGGAGCATGGGGATGGAAGTTTTGCGTGGCGTTGGGGGACGGGCATTACGATCAGAAAACGAATAAAGAAGAAGAACGAAGACAGAAGAAGATAGAGAGGCCAAAGGAAGAGGAAGTAGGGATGGCATTCGGTGCATTCGGGGCGGATATTGGCTAATCCGTCCCCGATCCCCGAAACCGAATGGCTGCCCAAATCCGCCCCGAAATCCGAAATCCGAACGGGGAGAGGAGTGGTGAACCATAACCGAACCAAACGGGTTTCGGTTATTCCCCGAACCGAATGGATAACCGAAACAAACTGTAAATCAAATGAAACAAGCTATAAATCAAATGAAACAAGCTGAACAAAACGAGGAACAAGTGAAAAAAAGAAATTCATGGCTATTATTCTTCACAGGAGTACCAAATCGGAAAAAGAAAACCCAGATCTTAGTTCATACGTAGCTATTATTCTTCACTTTTTTGCATCAAGAAACAATCTGTGACCTAACCCAGGATCTAGTAATCTGAACCTTGAGCAACTTCCTTCTTCCACCAGGCATCACAATTGATTTTAAGCTTTCCCTGAGCAGGAGCTTTCCACTTGGGCTGTGGAATCGTCAATCGGAGAAGCAACTTGATTAGTCAACTCCACGATTGAATGAGGAAACCCACGATGAGGTCAGATGATAGATGCATGTACGCCTATATAGAGAGAGAAACAAACTTGGTTGCTAGAGAGAGAGGATCGGTACGGTGACGGAGAGAGAGAAGATGATCGGAGAGGTGATTATGAGAGAGAGAGAGAGAGCGGGGGGGGGGGGGGGGGGGGTTTGCCAGAGGCGAGAGAATTCTGAAAACCCTATACGCCACTTATACTTAAATATATACAAGGGTATTTTTGTAATTTCAATATTCGGTTCAGTTCGGGTATCGGTTCGGTTCGGGTATCGGTTCGGGTAACAGCTAAACCATAACCGAACCGATACCCGTTCGGTTATCCAATGCCTTAACCATACCCATATCCACGGGGAATTTTTCGGTTATGGTTCGGGGAAAAACTTCGGTTACGGTTCGGGTACCCATCGGTTCGGTTCACTTTGCCATCCCTAAGAGGAAGAGAGTGAGATTCACGTGATTATTCTCTATACATCTCAAAACGACGTCGACCTAAAACGACGTCGTTTTGGGGGCTGCAATTTGCAGCGCTTCCTCCTCACTGCAGGGACACCAGGTCCAAGTTTCATATATTTTTGCGGACAATTTGATGTCTCCTTTCATATTCTCGGTGCTGAATCAGTGATACAAAATTAGAGTAAGTGAAAAGTCGCTCAAATTTGTAAATAAGTAGACAATATAAATCAACAAAATAAAATAAACTAGACCCAGAAGTTTTCAACCAATATAAATATCATAAATTTATAGTGTTCTATATGCATATTTTTTTTATATACATTTTTGTTACCGGTGAATTATAATCATAAAGCCGCCCCTGCTAGTAACAGTCGTTTTCTTCTTTCTTACTATTAGCTGGTTGGTAGTTCCTATCCCAGTTGCTAGCCTTTACCTACCTTATCAATCTGAGTAGCAGACGATTGAGGTAGAGTTTCGCTAAGCTAAAAGTTTAGCCCTTTTTGTCCTTGTTTAAAAAAATTCACTTTCGTTAATTTTGCGCTAAATTTTTGTATATTTTTTATTCATCTCAACGAGACAGACGAATCGAAAATTTAAAAAAAAATTACTTTCGTCTAAATATTTTGAGAAATATCTACTTTATAGCCAAAAAATTAAAAGTGGTTATTTCTCAAAAAATCTGGGTAAAAGTTAAAAAAATTCATGTTTGTTAGTTTTGCGATAATCTTTTGTGGATTATTGATTTGTCTTGACGAGGCGAATCGAAAAATTAAAAAAAAAATACTTTGACCTAAATATTCTGAGATAAATGGGGGATGATACTGTGCTGTGGTGTGCGCAACACTGTGCTGCTCATCTCGGAGCCATTGGATAGTGCATCCAACGGCTCGGATCTTATCTCGGCAATGAACGACTCTCGATCGTTGGTTGCCGAGATGAGATCTGAGCCGTCGGATGCACGATCTGACGGTTCGGAGATACGCAGCGTAATGCCCTCACTGCACAGCATCAACCCAAGCCAAAAAAGTAAAAGTAGTTATTTTCCAAAATATCTGTGTAAAAATAAGATTTTTGGTTTTCTCGGGCATGGGCCTGTTTCAATTGAACAAAAACATGGCACGGGCAGGCTTCAATCTTATTAGCTTGTTGGGCTGGGCCAACTTGGCGCTTTGTTTTACGCAATACGCGGCTCGAATTTGGACTTCAGACGGAGCTTGTTGTTTACATCTGACCCGACCCAAAATTTACAAGTTCCCTCATAATTACCTCTAGTTTTCCAAATAGTCCCTCCGTTTCAAAATGTTTATCCGGTCTGCGAAACGAGAACTTGGAAAAAATACAATTGTTTAAGAAAATTTTGAAAAAATTTAAACAATCTACTAGACATCAATGAGTTTTTTTAATTTATTAAAAACAATTGAATTTTCCATTGAAGCAAATGTGTTATTTTTAAGTTCTTGTTTTGCGGACCGAACATATGTTTTGGGAGGGGGAGAGTACGTAATACATAATAAGAAGATTTCATTTTATACTCTTTCACACTTTTTTGGGAAAAATTACAATATACATCCCTTATTTGAATGAGTATCATACACCCCCCCCCCAAAATGTTATGAATTATAGAAAAAATATTACGAATCATATTGATGAAAAGTTATAAATTCTAGAACAAAAGTTATAAAACAGGCTAAAGTGTTATGAATGAACCATAAAATAGGTGCATATGGTACACCCTTTTAAGAGGTGTATATTGTAGACTTTTCCCACTTTTCTTTAGTACTTCTTTTGCAATCCTAGTGAGAGAGCTAGATGAGATAACAAGATATAAAAATTAGGCGATGAATTCTTTTAAAGGAAGTGTTTAGCCCATATTGTGGCGTCACTGCAGTATTTTAATGAAGTCATTTTTAATCAGTTAGGTTCCGTTTAGGGTTGTTAAACGAACCAAACAGCTAGAACTCGGCTCAAACTTGGCTCGACTTTTGGCTTGTTCAAACTCGTTTATAAAAAATATAAGTCAAACTCAATTATGTTTTTTTGTTTGTTTATGAATTCAAGCCAAGCTTGAGCATATAAGTGTCTGGCTCAATAGGCTCGTGAACAACGGGATCATTCCGTAAATAGTAAAAATTTAATGGTAGATTAATAAATATCCCAAAATATGAGATATGAAAATTTAGGACTGCATTGAATCCTATATAAATCTTCCATAGAGCAATTCAAAGAGTTTATTGGGAAAATTTGAAGCTGCTATCATGTTCTTCTAGCTAGGGTTTTATTGTTTTGAATCAGCCCATTTTATCTTGGAACTTAATGAGTTTAAGCTCAAGCTTGAAAATTCGAAACTTCACAAGCTTAGCTTGTGCTTGGAAGGTCGAGATTGACTTGCATATTTCACGAGTCAAACCAAGTTTATCATGAACACAAAACTTCAAGCTTGAGCCAAGCTTTAACAATTAGTCTCAAAAAGTTTTCAAGCTCGAACCAAGTTTGAATACATATAACATGGAGTCAAGCCAAGCCTAAATAATATTGTGCTTGGCTTGTTTGGCTCGATTAAGTGATTAACACCCATACGTTCAGTTGCATGGAAAGAATGAAAAATCAATTTTTGGACTTTCAACTACCAAAAAAGTACTAAGTTATAGGCTCACAGCTTCAACTTTTACACTCAGAAACATTTTCGTGCAAAAATAGGTCTTGTCAAAAGGTAGAAATTCTTGTTTTCCCACAAGATATCTTGCCACAGAAAAATAAAATTTATTTTTCTTCGCTTCACTTCACTTCACTTTTATTGAAAAATCAAATTTTCACACAACAATCCCACAAATGACCAATCAAAAAATAAAAAACAATCCTGACAAATGAACAGAACTTCAACAACTTCTCCATGGCAAGCTGACCCCACCTCTCTGTTCATAGTGTCGCCACTGACCTGAAAATGATCCAAAAGGAGGATCAACCAATTTATTGAGATTCGAACTTATAACCTACAGTACATTTTATCAAAATCATATCACAGATTCGTTTAATTTAACGCTTTTAGATTCAGTGTGTCAAAGAAAAATGATTAATTAAAATATTAATGTAAATTTAATAAAAATTCAGATAAGACGACGCTAAAGTATTTTAAATAATACTGTAAACTGCTAAATCCAAATACTAAAATGCAAGTTAGCTATGAAAATGAAATGTGGTGAAAATTTACTTGTACTGTATAACATTTCCCAAATGAAAGAAACTATGACTTATTCACGGCTAGTTATTTACGGCAACAATCAATCGCAATCGTTCAAAAGTATTCTAGACCGTCTGAATTTTAACGAATTTTTTTTTAGAAAAGTTTAACTCTTCCTGAAAAAATTCCTTTAGCATTCCGACCTTTTAAAACACTTTTGGACAATCAAGATTGGCTCCGTAAACAGCTGTTCACGGCTACGCGGTTCAATGAAACGAAATATATACTACCATATCTGAATCGTACATGCGGATGCAGGCATATGATTACAAGCAGTAGGTGACACGTCACGTGCCAATTGTTCACGCATGAAGTTCTTTGGATTCAGATTCCCTGTGCCTGTGGGCATGGTTGTGTCTTCATCATTTCACCATTTTAACCAACAAATATATTCCCCTTTTCTCTTCAGTTGCTCTCTCTGTTCTTTTCTCTTCTTTTTTGCTCAATCTTTTCAGGTATTGTGCTGTCCTGGGCTCTACCCAAAGTAGCAGAAAGGGCTTGTCTTTTTGCCAACTTTACTCTTCCCAATTATCAATAGTTGTCTCCTTTTTTCCTTTCTTCTCTTCTTTTGTACTAGTACTTTTGTTTCGACCCTTCGGGGTGTGTTCGGGTCAATTTACGTGCACCTCAATTATTCTCCTCTCCGGTCTGGTCAAAAGCAGGTCGGTTGTCCATGTCGGCACTAAGAGATTCACAAGCGATTTCTATCTTGGGCTTGACCCCACGATTTGAGTTTGAAACTTGACAATCCTCTCGAGTCTAGACCGCAAGAGAAAAGATCTCTTGCATGTGAAATCTTCTAATCCCGACGTAGATGGTCTGTCTTTGGCCTGACTGAAAAGGGAAAAATAATCGAGATAAGCGGAATCAGGCTCGAACACCCCTAGCTGTTGAACCCGAGAAAAAAAAGGTATTTCCTTCGGTCCTTTTTTTTCGTTCACCTCATGATCCTAACAAATACTCCCTCCGTTATCAACAATATAATGGAGTATAACAACAGTGTAACCCACTAGGCCAAGCTTGGCTCATGGCCTAAGGAATTTCAATACATTGTTTTGAATTCCACTAACAAAATTGCTAAAAAAGACATTTTACCATGTTGTTCATGCCAACAATAAAGTTATTCCATTTTAACACTTCGTTCACACTAACAAAAAATTTGTCAACAAAATTTTTTTCTCCAACTTTTTCTCTCACATACCCTTCAACTTCTTTTTTTTTTGAATGGCAAAGAAATTTTATTAATCTCTTTAAAAAAAGATTGCAAAGACTGAAGGTAACAACATCCATCAACAATTTATTCACTAGTGGAAACAGCTTGACATTTCTCAGTACCGAAAATGCCTAACTTTTCAACAATTTATTTGTCTACAAGTTTTTCTTTTTTTTTTGAGATGAGATGTCTACAAGTTTTTCATTACTGAAAACACCCAATATAAAAAAAAACATTGCCAAGTAGTCGATAAAATAATGGACCTCTGTATGATGTTAATTAAAACCAATCTCATAGATCTTTTCACTAGTTAGCAATGTAAAATACATGATTGCAGGCATCTCTTCAAGAGGATTCAAGTGGCTCGCTTCACATCAATTTGAAAATTTATAATGAGAATTAAATTACTTCTGCTGGCAGTGAAAATTATGAGTTTTTCACCACCGTCGTTATGGGTCTCTCACAGTGTGTTTGTGGCTTTTAATTTCCGCTCCTTCTGTAATGGAACGATTACATTCGGCCATTGTAATTCTGTAGGTGTCGGTGAAGGTGCAATTTATCAGGGTATCCTCAGATGGTGCCACAACGTACTTTTCACTTCACATATTTGTGCAATCCATGCACTTAATACTGAGATTTACAGAGAAACGCGTGAGCCACGAGACCAAGGAATAATTTTTCCAATTTATTCATATTTCTACAATAGGGGCTCGTTGGATAGAGTATTGAGAAGGGGTATTTAATTTTTAAAAAATTGGTCTAAAGTCCACTATAGCATGTTTGGAACCTACAAAGTCCACCTCTCAAGTTTGTAACCCGCTAGGTCCACTCAAATAAGGGCCTTGTTTGGCTTAGACAAAAATATATATATTTATTCTTTTTCATTTTTTGTATTGCCAAACTGAGCCCTTGTCAAGCCAAAAAGGAATTAATAGAAGACAAAAATGCCCTTGCCAGCTTTTTTTCATTTGTTTTTTTTTTAATTAGTTACTACCGCTGCACAGGTAACATTATATGTTCAAGTCTGTTAGACATTATATGTTCAAGTCTATTAGGCCGCTGCGCGGACCAATTCATATAAGGTTGTCTATAGTTATATGTGATTATGGTTTATTATTCTTTTATTGAGTCATATGGTTATAACAAGTAAGGAACAATATGATTATATAGTTATCCATTCAGATCGTATATAACGTTATATATTTTCCTTTTAAATGTTACTTATTACACATGCTGACATTTAACCATGTATACAGCGTTTAACCATGTATACAGCGACCAGATTGGTACATATATGATTGTATGTGCAATTCGTTGTCATGAATACTTTACAATCTAGTACCAAACCATAACACGCCATCAATTTCAATATATCCAAAATGTACCACATAATACAAAATGTGCCACCTAAGTAAGCAAGTCAAAATTTGCTCAAAATGAAACATCATTAATGTTCGGACCATTGAAGACAAAGTTTGTTCAAATTCCCACAAAAAAATTAAAAAATAAAATAAAATTTGTCCCATTGAGACTATCTCAGTTATTCTCTATCACCATCTCATCTTTTCATCCGTGCTGGAGGGTCTATCCTTGCTATTGGCCGGGCATTATACATTTGTTCCACAGGTACCAACTTTTTACCTTTCTTATTTGGTTTTATCATTCCTGCAAAGGTACACAGAGTTAAACAGATGC
The DNA here is from genome assembly GCA_019656295.1 of Rhododendron mucronatum var. ripense. Taxonomy (NCBI): domain Eukaryota; kingdom Viridiplantae; phylum Streptophyta; class Magnoliopsida; order Ericales; family Ericaceae; genus Rhododendron; species Rhododendron mucronatum. The sequence continues at coordinate 503,573 of BPLT01000127.1, read as the reverse complement.
AAACATATATAACCTAAACACTAGCATGGTAATAAAGTAGATTTAAGAATCATATATAACCTAAACATCAGCATTCAAATATAGCTGTATATATTAACAGACCTGAACATATAACCATATATGTTACCTAACAGCAGCTAAGCAAAAGTGGGAAAAAAACATTCCCAAAGCCAGCAAAAAAATAGTTTCAGTGCAATTGGACTACCATTACTGAAATAAAAGACATTAATAAAATACCTAACTCTATTTCAAACGACTCAAATCATTCCATGGTTATACAAATGAAAAAAAATCATAATCAAAATAATAATTGAAACTAGGACATAAAGCATGTTCAAACTTGAACATATATATGCATAAATATACAACCATAACCATAGATAACCTTATATGAATTTGTCCGCCTAGCGGCTTAACAAACAAGAACATATAACTACGGAGTATATATGTTACCCAACAATAGCTAAACAAATGTACAAAAAACAAAACTGTTCTTGCATTTTAATAAAGTAGATTCAAGAATCATGTATAACCTAAACACTCGCATTCAAATGTAGCCGTATATGTTACCATAACCATATATAACAGTAGATAACCTTATATGAATTGATCCGCGCAGCGGCCTAACAGACGTAAACATATAACCATATATATTACCCAACAACAGCTAAAAAAAAATACAAAAAATATTCCAAAGCTAGCAAAAAAAAAAAAAACAGTTTCAGTAAAATTGGACTACCATTACTGAAATAGAAAGTCACATGCGTATATATGGTTATATAAATGAAAGAAAACCACATCTTTCAAAATAATAAAACATGTTGAAGGTAGGACATATAACCCTATATACAATAAGAAAGTATGGTCAAACTTAGACATATAACTCTATAAAAGAATAATAAAACATGTTCACACTTGAACATATATATGCATAAATATACAACCATAACCATATATAACCATATATATTACCACAATCATATATAACCATAGATAAGCTTATATGAATGGGTCCGCACAGCGGTCTAATGTACCTGAACATATAACCATATATGTTACCCAACAGCAGCTAAACAAAAGTACAAAAACAAAACCCAAACTAGGACAAACACTAACCACATAACGAAATTGATAAATAACCATATATGACCAAACCGGGACCTAACCGAACTATAACAAATTGACATATAACGTTACATATTCACAGAGAACTATAAAGAAATGAAGAGAAAGATTCTTATACTTTTGCTGGTGTATAAACCCTTCAAATGCAAAGAACCATACCGAAGGACACGACGACGATGGGGATCGAGTGATTTGCTACAATTTGGAAGGACACCCGATGTTTTGAATGGATATATGATGATGAAGGCATTGGCGGCGGTGCTAGCGACGATGGAGGGCGGGGTGGTAACGGCCTTGGAGGGCAACGAAGGGCGGCATGAACGATGACGCCGTGGACGGCAAGACGTGAATGGGGACTGTCATTTTGGACATGCATTAAAATATTAAAAAAACAAAGTCAAAGTAAGAACCAAAATCATGATCGACTTTATCATACACTGAGATCTATCTATATATTTGAAAAAAAGAAAATACCTCGACGGTTCAGATGAAGAAATCAAGAAGCTCAGGCGGCCGTTCTTTGTTCATCTTCCAAATCAGGGCGCACCGGCAGCGAGGGGAGGAGCAGTGCACCGACAACGGTGGCAAGTAATCCGGGAGAGGGAGAGAGCTGTGCTCCAGATCTGAATTTTTTTTGTTAGGGTTTCTCTCTTTATGAGTGATTATATAGGATGGATAGTTTAGTCATAGGTATTGTTTTATTAAGCTAGTGGACTAGAGAGGTTAAGAACTTTAGAAGTGGACTAGATGGGTTTGAAAAGTGCTATAGTGGACTTATGAAAAATTCTCCCTTTAATTTTTTCCCCTCTGAAGATTGTGGGCCTAGGTTTATCACCTGGTTTAACAACCCAAAAATGCAGGGATATTAGGTTTCCCCGCTCTTCTCTTGTACCAACTAATACCCCCTGCGGGGAATTATTTATGGCTGGGTTATGGGGTGTTATTAGTTAATACCCTCGGGTAATGCCGAAATAATACCATCTCCTCCTCCATTTCAACTACAAAATAACTTTGTCCTCCATTTTATCCCTACTCAAAATTAAGTACTATTTTATCTCCCCCCCCATTTTTAATACCTCATCTAAACCAATTACTATTTAATTCCCCTCTGCAAACATCATATCAATGTGGGTCATTCCTTATTAACCAATACTCTTACTATTTTATCCTCTTTCATAAATAATACCCCAAATTCTTATTCCGCATTCAAACGAGCCCTAGGAGTATAAACCCAGTGAGAGTTGTCTCTATTGGGTAGGGGGTTTGCTCCCACCTTAATGGTATGAGTTCGATTCTTGAGGGTGGACAAACCAATTGGGGGTGAAAGTCTATGTGAGTAGTCTCGTGGGCGTGCCCACTAATCCCTTTCCTAGCTGTTTCCAATTGCTTTTTGTGAGGATTAGTTCCATATGGTCAGTCCTAAATGAATGGCGCCCCGTTTCCAAAAGGAAAATAAGTACTTATTTTTCAAGAAGGCAATTTCAAATTCAAAAATCATGTGCTTACGCAAATAAATTTTTTTATCAATATGGATCTTATTTGATAGATCTCATTGAAATCTTTTATAATGTATAAAAAATGAAAAAATTATTTTCATTCACATTATTTTTGAATTTGAAAATATAAAATAAGTATTTATTTTTTAAGAAGGTGTTTTGGAATGGGGATTAGTCTCAACCCGTTTAGGTTGGGAAAAAATTCAATTATTCTACCTCCACACTCATTTACATACCTACACTCACAATAGGGGTGAAATCCGCACACACTACACACCCAGTATGTGTGAGACCCACCCTTATTGTAAGTATAAATGTGTAAGTAGTTGTGTAAATGCACGTGGAGTTAGAATTTTCGTAATACTACTAGTAGGAGTGTAATTTTGCACTTATCAATCAACAATGTCAAACGTCTTTCATATATTTAGGTGGATAGTCAAATCAGAGTCCATTCGTTCTAATTCAACCAAACCCAAACTTTAAACTAACCAGGTCCCATGATCCCCATGAGAAAATCTTCTTTACTAAGTGTTCCGTAAAGAAGATTTACGATTCTAAAACGCGCGCATCTAAAAGTATTTCTGACGGTCTGAATTCAGAACCAATTGCGATAAGTAACAATCATTTTTAACTGGTCAAAATTAAAATCATATCTCAACCATTAATTACGCAAATGAACAAACGAAATTGAGCAAAACCGTGAATAAAGTTTCTGTCATTCCCCATACATAGCTTTTAACTTTGTTTAGGTAGCAGACAAAGACTTGCTTCGTGTCAAATGCCAAATCCTTCTTCGATCTCACCTTGCATCTCACATCACATGTCATGGGGACAAGAAATTTTGTAAGTGGTCCTGAATTTAAAATGTCCTCCGACAAAATGGAAGAGAAGCCGGTCCTTTTTGTTGAGAAGATTTTCTTTTTGATCCTCCTCGTTGATATAGAGATTTAATTTCACGTTATTTGATGCAATTGTCTCATCCCCATCTCCTATTGGGTCGCTTTGGGTGCGGGGAGTTCGAATAACGTGTACTAAAACTGCCTCTGCATTTTGGTTTGTGTGGAATTTCGGGATTGAAATTGCACGAAAGCGCTTCAATTAGTTCGATTAGTTGGCATTTTTCTGTGCAATCCTGTAGTTTAAATTGCACGAAAATAAAAATACAATTGCAAATCGGTACAAATGAGCTGGTGTCAAAGAGACTGTGTTAGGTTGTTGTGGCCTCTAAATGAGTCTCATATTGTAAATGCCTCTAAACAGTTATCACCATATTTGTAGACAAAAATTAGACTTTTCATCACTCAATCCTATTATCATATAACAAGTTGGCACCTTTACAACAACAATTTAGTCTTATAAGTTATATTCAACGAAATTAATTATCTAATAATATACACAGGAACGGGTTATTCGGAGTTAAACTTGTGTCTCTTTGAGCAAAATGTATTCTAAAAATTAAGTAAATTCCAATATTATGGAGTACTTGATTATACAACTTCTTGTATGTTTAAACAAATTAGAAGTTTAAATATTTATTAGCAACAGAATGATAAATTAACTAACTCGTGCACCGCACGGGGACCAATACTTCTGGCTTTTAACTGTTTGTTACGACATGGTTATGGTATCTAGAAGGCCTCAGTAAAATTCTACAATTTAATACACGCACTACGCATATCTATAAAACTTTTCAAATATATATTTCTTTCACGTATTCCAATATAATTTTGTCATTTAAGCCAGTGGCATTAGTTAAAAAAAAATTATTTTAAATAAAGAAGACCATTATTGTGACCATTTACGAACGACAAAGGCAAACTATATTTATGTGTCTGTGTGTATAATAATGGAAACAAATGCTACTACAAGTTTTGCAAATATTCTCTACAGTGGAGAGAATCTTGTTTGGCCTTCTCAATTGAGCTCTCTCTCAACCCCATCGGGTTTGGTCAAGTGATTGTGTAAAAGTTAAGTTTTTCTCTATGAGGTCATAGGTTTCATATTTACGGAGGCCAAACATTTTAAGCTTTGGGGTCATTGACGATTATGCCCTGTTATTACTTTTAAAGCTTAAAATTAGTCGAGATGCGTTCAAGCTAATGCGAAAATCCAATTATAAAAAACAAAAATAAAAAGGCTGAGTTTTCTCTCTTCCTTTTTCTTCTGATGTTTTTACTTTCGCTTTCTCTCCTTTCCTTTTCTCCCCGATGCGGTTTGGTCTTTCCCTTCGTCATTGAGAGTGACGATTCTTTTCCATTTGCAATATAGGATCAATTTCAATTTTACCACTTGAACTATCACATTTTTTAGTTTTGTGTCCCCAAAGTATTAATTTGACCCATCACATCCCTGAAGCTTTTTTCTCCACATTCATGGAGTTGGGTCAATTGTATTGATCCAGCATGTTTTTTCGTTATGATTGAAACAGAAATCCTCTATTGTACTTTATGGGCTAAAATTAAGAACTTTAGGGACATCAAAAGCAAAATTAATAGTCAAGGGACTAAAAGTAAATAAACTTGTGATAGTATAGGAACAAAAGTGAAATTAACCCTTGCAATATAGGATACCTCACTTCCACTCTCCAATATACTGGAATTGTTGGATAGTTCGGGAATACCGTCACATGATGCTCCAAACCACTCCACAACCAAACATTCTCGTGTGAGTTCACAACTAAAGTCTATAAATCCCACATAAGTTTGTGTTCTATAGTGGTCCGAAGAATCATGTAATGGTGCTCTCAGACTATTGAATAATTATTCATCACCATCCCTGCGAGTGCGAAGAGTGTTTCCTCTGTCCATCAAAAGACTATAAAACTGCTGGCTCAAAAGCCCTCAGCTTTTATTTCTTTGTCTGCCATTAATTTCCCATAAGTATTGTACACTTTCACTCGTGGCCAAACCCACTCCCTACTCCCCACTCCTTCTCTCTCCTTCCCTTCCTCTCTCTCTACCCTCGCCGGCGACTAGGTCTCCTGTCTTTATTGAACCTGTACCGCCGTTCTACCCATCTTCTAAGCTCTACCTTCCTACACACCTATGAGCAACGGGTAGATTTCTTCTTTATTCTCTCCTGGGTATTTCTTTGTACGTCCCATTAAATACCCTGCCTAACACTATTTTGGGTTGTTCTTGAAGTAAACAACTTCAAACTGAGGGAAAAACCTAGTTTTTCTTACATTAACTGGGAAACCCCACCTGGGTTTTTCAGATTCTCCCATTTCCTCATCTGGGTTTTTTTGATTCTCCCATTTTCTCATCTGGGTTTTGTGATTCACCCCATTTTCTCGCCTGGTTTTCCTCACACCTCCAAAACCCTCATTCCACACCCTTGAAACCCTGAAAAAAGAAAAAAAGCAACAAAAATGATCAAACTCGTGGACCTGTACCATGTCCTCACAGCAGTTGTTCCATTGTACGTGGCCATGATTTTAGCCTATGGGTCAGTGAAATGGTGGAAAATCTTTACCCCTGACCAGTGCTCAGGCATCAATCGCTTTGTGGCCCTATTTGCAGTCCCTCTCCTTTCCTTCCACTTCATCTCCACAAACGACCCTTACGCCATGAACCTCAGGTTCATAGCTGCTGACTCTCTCCAGAAAATCATAGTCCTTGTTGCTCTGTCATTCTGGTCAAGGTTCAGCTCCAGAGGCTCTCTTGAGTGGTCCATCACTCTATTCTCTCTGTCAACGCTGCCAAACACTCTTGTGATGGGCATACCTCTGTTGAAAGGCATGTATGGCGACGCCTCAGGAACTCTCATGGTCCAAATAGTTGTCCTACAATGCATCATTTGGTATACTCTCATGTTATTCTTGTTTGAGTATAGAGGAGCTAGGCTTCTCATTGCTGAGCAGTTCCCAGATACTGCTGGCTCTATCATCTCTTTCAGGGTTGACTCTGATATCCTGTCTTTAGATGGTAAAGAGCCTTTGCAGACTGAGGCTGAGGTTGGGGAAGATGGTAAACTCCATGTCACTGTGAGGAAATCCACTAGTTCTAGGTCTGAAATCTTTTCTAGGAGGTCCCATGGGCCTAACTCTGGTGTCTCATTGACTCCACGGCCATCAAACTTGACAAATGCAGAGATTTACTCTCTGCAGTCATCAAGGAACCCTACTCCAAGGGGTTCTAGTTTTAACCACACTGATTTCTACTCAATGGTGAATGGGAAGAATGCTAGTAATGTGAGTCCTAGGCAATCCAATTTTGGGAACTTGGCTTTTGATGAAGAGAGTGGTGGAGGTGGTGGGGGTTTTGGGAACCCTTCTAGGGCTAACGGGGTTGCATACGGACAGGGGGCTACAGGGTACCCTGCTCCGGCGAGTGCCGGGATTTTCTCTCCGGTGTCGGGACCGGGAGCGAAGAAGAAGGCAAATGGGGCCGAGGGGGGAAAAGATCTTCACATGTTTGTTTGGAGCTCGAGCGCTTCGCCGGTGTCGGAGGGAGGGATTCATGTGTTCAGAGGCGGTGAGTATGGGAATGAGCTTGGCGGTGGAGTAACACACCCTAAAGGTTTGAACGCTTGAAACTTTGACTCTGTTAACTCATGGGCTTTGTTTGCTTTGGATGCTTCCTTTGATAAGATTGTTTTTTTCCCCTCTTGTTTTGTTGGTTACCTATGATTGTCCCTTGATTTCCTATATAATCTTGAAGTTATCCTATTTTTGATGCAAGTAAATTTGTCTTGTTGAATCTGTTGTTGGACTTGTGCTTATCTGACCCTATTTGCATGTTAAGTATAGATTGTTTATGTTGGATTTTGGTTGTTATGTCGTTTTCCGAATTTGTTTGTGGGCAAGTATGGGCTTCTTGTTCTTGCTTTTCATAGCACATTTCCTGAATTTCTGGTAGTATTTGTCTCCTACTTTAACGTCCATTCGTTTAAAGTTAGAGTATTAGTTAGTGATCCAATCTATCTTAATGTTATAGATTATGATGAATACCGTCGAGACGAGTTTAGTTTCGGAAATCGAACAGGTGTGAATGGGACTGACCATGAAGGACCGGTGCTCTCTAAGCTGGGTTCAAGCTCCACGGCTGAGCTCCACCCCAAGAATGGTGATCAAGGGGATTCGAAGCCGACTGCAATGCCACCTGCTAGTGTTATGACCAGGCTTATTCTGATAATGGTGTGGAGGAAGCTCATTAGGAATCCAAACACTTATTCCAGCCTCATTGGTCTAACCTGGTCATTAGTCTCATTCAAGTATGCAAAATCCAACCATTACTTATATTTGGTAACCATCAGACTGTGATTGGATCTTTGATCTGTGGCATTGAAAGAACGGAAGGGAAACGATAAGAGAAATTTAGATGTGTACTATGTGTATACATTTTCCCCTTTTTTGCAATTTCCGCAATGTTACCTTAATCACAGATCCAATTACAACCTCTTTTCTTTTTTTTGATCGGAATCATAGCCTTATTGTTTTCGGCCTCTGACTATTGCTTGTGATCTTTGTAGATGGGGGGTTGTTATGCCTGCCATAGTAGCCAAATCCATATCCATTTTGTCTGATGCAGGTCTTGGAATGGCCATGTTTAGTCTTGGTAAGTTAATTAGTAAAATCCCATTTCAATACGATTTCTTAAATCTCCAGTGGAGAAGTTGTTGCTCCTCTTTACAGTGTGGATATTAATGTTTACATCCAAATGCAGGTTTGTTCATGGCTTTACAGCCCAGAATCATTGCTTGTGGGAATACGATCGCTACCTTTGCCATGGCCGTTCGGTTCCTCACAGGTCCAGCTGTCATGGCTGCCGCTTCAATTGCTGTTGGACTACGCGGAACACTATTGCACATTGCAATTGTGCAGGTTAGGAATCGAAAATACAGAATGCTATCTGATCGATTTGCCTACTTTTGGAACTTGGAATTTTGATGTCACCTATGTTTTCAAATTTTCAGGCAGCTCTTCCACAAGGAATTGTCCCTTTTGTTTTTGCCAAGGAATACAATGTTCATCCTGACATACTAAGCACTGGGTTCGCACTCAAACCTTTCCTACCTTTTCTTTCATATATCTGTCAAGCAATAGTAAATACATTCATTCCAATGCATGCCGCAGTTGTTATATTATATGCATCTGTTATTTCTCTCTTTCATGTAAGCATTGATAGCTTTGATGCATGGTTTAGCTTCGTAAGAGTGAGTTGCGGCATGCCACCAATGTGACAATCTCAGCAGTTAAATTTTTTTTTTCTTGGTTAAAGAATCTTAAGGTGTTATTGAATCTTCAGATTTGTGGAGGAAAAAAGGAAAAAGATTTAAGAGGAAGTCTACTAACACAACACTTATACTATAAGAATTGGTACAACATGATGACGGGGCACTGAATGATTGTTGCAGTTGGGTGGGAATTTTTTTCAATGATCAATCATGCCTTGCTACAATTGTTCAAATTGTTACACATGCGTGCGCACTCACGAACACACACAACGGCCATAAACGTCGAGTGTTTGCCCTTGGTCTACGCAGATCAGGGACCCAGCCAACGCACACGTTGTTGTGCTACTAGACTTGCTCACGAAGGTCGAACTAACATCTAATATAAGTTCAAGAAAGATCCAATTTCTCACCAAAAAGAACAAACCAAATCAAGATCCAACAAGCATTGTATATCTGCATTTAAATGCATTGTACCATGCATGCGTATAGGTTACTCAACAGGAAAACCAAATTGATGATAACTGGTCATTAATACTGTAGTCTGGTTTTTTGGCTGGCAGGGTCATTTTCGGGATGTTAATAGCTCTTCCAATCACTCTGGTTTACTACATCCTGCTGGGGCTCTGAAGGTGATGAACAAGGAAAAGAGTAATTTAAAGAAAGCTGGGGGACTAGGCTTTGTAATAGTTCAAAATAGGTAGATCTGACCCTTTCGGAACTGGGTTTTTTGGGGTTCTAACTTTTTAGGTGATAGAGAGAGAGAGAGAAAGAAGAGGGAGAAAAAGCTGAAGACAGGCCTCTTTACACAAGGTTGATGATAGAGAGAGAGAGATGAAGAAAATATGTTTTATCATTACAACTGGTAGCTTTTTGGAGCTTTTTTATGATGTCTTTTTCTAGTTGCTTAAAATGAGACCTTGTGATGCCTGCCCTTCTCCTGCTTTTGGTTCTCTAGTTAATGAAGAAAGTGGATCTTGTTTGTAGCCTGGTAATGTTCCCACTACTTTTTGTTTCTCCTTTTTGCTTTTTGAAAAGGTCTGATTTTTCTATTGCCAGGCCTAACTGGAATCTCTATGTACACAGAAAATGACTTGTGGGAACACATGCTTGTGAAAAGGAGGGGAAAAGGGTGGGCCACCAAACAGTGCCTGTTGGGCTTTTTTAAAAATCCGGTTTCAGTCCCTTTTTCTTTGTGCTCTTAAAAATTTGATATTCACACTTTTTTTTTTTTTTTTTTGTTATCGACGCCTTTTTCTTTTTCTTTTTTTAATTTTAGCGTTGAAAGTGTAATTTTTTTGGGTAAAAAACAAAAAATAAAGTGTGGGTAACAAAAAATGGAGTGTGAATATCAATTCCCCTCTTAAATGTTTAGATTCTCAAAGGAAAAAAAAATCTTGGAATCAAGGGAGTAATAGGATGGATGGGGGCGACACTAGCACGCCAGTTCAAGGAGATCTTGCTAGGAAACGGCTGTCAAAATTTGGCTGTCCCCACTGGGTGCTTTTTTGAGTAAATTTGATGAACCCTTCCTAAAGTTTGCTTTAATGACAAATATGAGAAATGATTGTAAACCCTCTTTTGTTTCAATGCTTATTTCACCGACATTCAAACAATAATTTTCTTTGACCAAACATGTAATATAATTAGCAAAAAGTGTGCTCCTAAGGGGAATAATTACTTAATTTTTGAATTAAATGTGATGTATTGTGAGAGAATGATCTGTCTCGTAAAGTAAAAAATAAATATTTAAAAAATAAGAATCTTAACGGAACGAGAGCTGATAAGTTCACTCTTTTAAAATAGAATAAATAATAAAATAACTCTCAGTTTACATTTCTAACAAAAAAGATGTTGTTGCCGGTAGTAAAAAGATAGATATCTATCCAGAGATAACCTTTTTGATCAAAATACTCCTCCAATGGGAAAAAAGAGTCATATTGATTCAAAATAAGTGAGAGTTGATACTTTCATTTACTATTATTTTCTATTACCGCAAAGGGTGAATTGTTAATTGTTTAATATAAGTCCTTTTTTGCTCATTTCACAACTTGTTTGGACAGACAATTGTCGATATAGGGTATCGGTGAAACACACACAGAAACCACAGGAGGTTGATTCTTATTTCTCATACCTGATGGATAGTTCTCATTAAAGCAAACCCTCACGATTGTCACTGAAATTGTGGTTGAGGAACAGTAGGGTCTACTCTGGTTTTGTTTTGCTTCAATTTATGGTGGTTGCCTTTGAAAATAAGCAAAAATTGTGGTTGTTGTTAACTTGGCATTTCTTCCGGATCAAAACAACTTGGCATTTCTTGTTGGTAGGCTGGAGTAGTCTCAGGTTTTGGCTGTCGGCTCTCATTTCATTACTTGTCTACTAGTAATAAGTTTGTTTGGAGAAATTTTTGGATGTTGGGTACCACGTGGCCGTATCCACCTGGTATTCGAACAGTTCATCTGGGCCGTCTAAAAGTGTGTTAGATGACCTAGATTGAAATCCTCTCTCTCCTCATCCCACCATTCTCTCTCCAAATCCGAGCCGTCCAAAATCGAAATGGATGACTTGGATGTGCTACTCGTGGTGCCCGCTTGACACCCAAAAATTTCTCAATTTGTTAGAGCATCCGCAAAAGTTCCTAGCCATTTTGGCAAGTGAAATATGCCAAATTCTGCTTTGGCTAGTCACCAAATGATTGAGGAACCCAACAAGTCTAGCCATTTAGTAAAATTATGGTTTACAAAGAGATCCAAAATCCCCAATTTCACGTGGACGATGGAGATCACCACTGACGACGGAGATCATCATCCACATCGGAGATTATCACGACGGAAATTAACATATCAGTGATTACCATGAACGAAGGAGACGATGGGAAAATAGAGGCGACGACTTTGAGCTGTTCATGATCAGCCGGAGGGAATCAAAGAGTTGCTCACGATAGGAGTTGATCATCACTGTTATGGAGAGGTAGAGATGTTCACGACTGGAGTTGTTCACGATCGGAGATGACACCGCTGTCGAGGTAGAGAGGTAGAGATCTGATGATGATCATTGACGTCGTTGTCCCGCAACTTGACAGAGAGACAGGAGGCTACAGCAACTCGCCAGCCCTAGAAAGTTACTGTAGCGGAGGCGAAAGTGGCGAGGAGGGCGGCTAGTCTGCTGGGTGAGGTTCTTGAGGATTTTTTCTCGGCAAAACCACGTTTTGGAGGGGATGGCGAGACCGTTGCGGATGCTCTTACGCACGCTATAAAAACAACAACGTGCTAAACGGCACAAATATCCGGCTCATAACCAAACACAAATGTGTTACGTATCATTCGATGAACATGGGATTCACTCGTATCGATCTGACAACTCCGGACATATTTGTGTCCAGAAAATTGTTGTTGTAGCAATATTGTATCAAAAGTTTCAAATTTTTGGTCTCGTTCTGATATATCCTTCCCTCTTTTTTAGTATTTTTTAATCTTATCATTCCATATTTGATTATTGTCTTATTGTTTACAGACAGACCAAGGCATTGCTTAATTATTTTCTTGTTGGTAACCAAAAAACTGTCGAGATTGGCCAGATAAAAGAAAGCAAATGAGACAAAATATATAACAAATAATAACCAAAATCACGTCCAGAGAATCCCAACAACGTCGGATTTACTGAGTTGCAATCTTTTAGTATCACTTATTTAGGGGTAGTATTCCGCATGATTAATGTTTATAGAGTAAAACTTGATCGCATTGGTCGGCACACCCAGTTTGATTTGGATTTTGAGAGGAATTTTATTAGAGACTATGCACAAGAATTTTGAGACCCCAAAATGAACCTAGAAAGATGTGTACAAGAAACCCTAGAAAAACCAATGGTTCGAAAAATTCTACAAGTTATTTACTTGTGATGCATAATCACCGTTAAACTTTAATCTCACTATATAGAATTTTCAAAACAAACCTAGCATTTGTTATAGATAACAAACATTACAAGTTGAACGGTTTGTATCGTAATAATGAGATTTCAGTTGAGCACACCGAGGTGCACTACACTCCCGTGGGACGTGTATTAGCGCTACAATTACCCCTTGTTGTACCGATCGTGCTTCTCGGCAATTCTGGAATTTTGCAGTCCGGCTAATTTGGCCCACTAACGGGTTCATTCATCCAATAACCCAAGGCGTTTAACTTGTGATCCGACCGTATTGTACATTAGTCAAAAGTACTAAATGAAGTTGATCCGACATCGGTCCCAACCCTATTTAACCTAGTTGCAATTGCCTTTAAAAACACGATCATATCTATTGTTGGGACCATTGGGACCACTCCATTACTGCACTCTGTCCAATTTTACAATAACTTCGAGACTAGAGTAATTAAGGAAAATATGTTCAAATCTTTGAAGATCGTTGAAGTTGATGATCATGATATATAGGAGTAGTTGACTGCTAACATGCCCGTTTGGAATTACTCCAAATTAGGTGCATTATTGTCTTTCCTGTTGTCCTCTTTAATTAATACGGAGTATTTTACTAGTTTTGCATCAAACTTTAGATTAACAGAAGTGTAATTACAGGGTATGTAAAATACCTACCAACGACAAACCTCTCACATTCATGTGGATCGTACGCAAGTGGGACCCACGTACATGTGAGATTTCATGAGTCTTTTTTATTTGTTTCCTAAAATTTTTACTTCAGTTCATATTTTTATATTTATTTATTTTTCTCATCGAAACAAGTGTTGAATACCAAATGGTTTGACCCAAAAAATGTACAAAACCATCATTGTCTCAAAATTTAAATGTAATTTAGGCAAAAACTGTCTAAAAATATGATACTGATTACCAATATATTTCGCGCTAGTTTCCTTTTCTTTTCTTTTTTTTACAAGCCATAGTAGCGATTGTACAAGTATTAAAATTAAATGGAACTGAAAACAAGTCCCCAATCACTACAAGCTCAATCTAATTAATAGCCCCAAAAAATATTAATCCCAACAAGTGCAAGAGAGATGATGCTCACATGTAGGTAAGCAGATTCGAACTCTCAACCTCTTAGAGAGATACAGAAGTACTGGCTAATTGAGTTAGCCGCAGTTGATTTTCACGCTAATTCCCTTATTTCACATCTTATCGTAGTAAATGTTCTTCGTAGATATATATTTTAGAGCATACATCGATCTCCGAGGGAGCCAAAAAAAAACCAAAATCAAATTTTAGTTGAAGAGTCATGGCAACAAAAGGCTAAACTCCAAGGAAGGTAGTAAACTTACTAGTATAACATTTTGGTATAATTTTCTCTTTCTTCAAATTTGAAGGGTAAGGTAATGCCTTTTCAAATTGTCATCTCATTAAATCGAGTAATGATTGATAATCAACTAAATTAATTACTGAGTAATTCTCTACAAAAATGGGTTCCTTAAATCAAAGAAAATGAGAAACCAAGCTTGCCAAATTGGTTGTCTTATTTCTCTCCCAAGTGGTGACCGGCCTGAGTTCAAGTCTCACGGGGAACAAGTTTGGGGATTAGGGCTATAAATGGCCTCTAAAACCCCCACATTGACTAACATATTAACAATTCGCTAACCCCCGCTGATGTATAACGAATAAAAATACTTTGATCAAACAAAATAGTGAGTAGTAATAGAAAACCTTAAGTTTGAATTGTCCTTTGGGATTCACTTGTTGTAAGTGACTTTTCAACTTAGGATTCACTTGTGCCATCGATTTGATGTAAAGTTCTACTATCTCCCTTAGAAATACTCCAAGACCTATCATTTTTGAAAAATTATTGGGCTGCATAGATAAATTTAAGAAAGTGTAGGAGTATTATTGTACTATATAGCAGTTCAAACGTAGAGTAGAGGCAACTACCAAGTAGGTTTACTCCATCGTTTAAAAGGGTGCCAATTGCGCCTCTATATAAGACAAATTGAAGACAAAGTTCTGGGGCAATTTACGACTATAATTGTGATCAGCTACCTCTCCTAGCCAAAGAATGGGCCACTGGCTCATTTCACAAAAGAAAATTCACTCCGATTAAAATACCAAACAATCATAGCAGCTAGGCCGACATTAATCCAATCGATCTCGATTTGTCATTGGACTGCCACCTTCTTTAGTCGGGGAATCATCACCACCACCACAATCAATATCGGTAAACGGGTGCTTCAGTGGTGAAGGAGAACCTGAGAGAAAGGAAAATAGGGGGACAACACAAAGAAACTCTCAGATATATTTGAGATCAAGAGAGTAAACTTTTGTTGAAAATGAGGTTATTTTGATTCGCTAGAAACACATGCTACAATTTTCTTCTCTTCTAGAAAAGTGCAGTACGTACCTAACAAGGTTTGGTGAAAGCCATTATAAACGAATTATTCGTGTCATCCTTTCGATTTTTTAAGACTTTATCCTCATTTTTAGGTATAGCTAGTAGGGGTCTTCATGATGCTGCCAAACACCCCCGGTGCCAAGCGGCATTCGGCCGTGTATCTCGGCACAGACAGTTCGGATTGAATCTGAACGCATACAGGTTTGAATCGTCTATTACTCGGTTAAGATCTAAACCGTCGATTAATTGTCGAGATGAATGACTGGATCGACCACCCAGCACCCGCTTGGCAGCATCCCCATTCCGGGTCTTCTTATGCGACAATTATATTGTTCATATGATATCAATTATGTTTTTCATTAACGGCGAACAAAAGATCGAGTTGTTGATGATAGGGATTTTATAATAAATTAATAACTAAAAAGTTTTATTATTTTAGTAACACCAATCTTAATCACAGCAGACAAGTGCTTATGGTTTTCTAACTTTTAGTTTTTGCTTTTCTCATTAACATTTTCCCATTCAAATCCACAAACTTTTCGTACCCATCAGAATAAAAAAGAAAGTGGGCTTAGTGAATGAAATGATTATATAAAACCAGCTTTATTTGTTTTCCATGACTATTTTTTGGGGACAAAATTATAGGCATCAGATATGCAATAGTATAGTACCACTATAGGTGTTCATTAGATCATCCTCTCAAGTGATGATTCACGTGAAATCAAAAAATAAGAACCACCCACATCATGTTTTCACTTGACTATCCGAGCTGTTTCATTCTGTACGCCTGATGCTTTCACTTGACTATCCAAACTGTTCATTCGGTGAACCTAATATTCAGTGAGATGCCAAAATAAGGTGTTTTTGGCGTTTTGGTTTGAGGTAGGGGCTGTTGGTGCAGGTTTTGTGTAGGCAAAGATTTGTAGTTTGGGTTTAGGCTCTTTTTTCGGGCTTGGTTTTCCTTGGCTATATGTTGATTGATCTCTTGTCATTCTTGTAACCTCTTGATGCTCAAGTGACATATTTTGTCGTGTTCTCGCTCCTTTTAATCTATGTATCCATTGCATTCGATGAATAAATTTTTTTTTCTTCATTAAAAGAGAAGAAGAAACAACCATCACATTTTTACTTTACTATCTGAACCGTTCATTCTGTGAGCCTCAAAGTGTGCATCATCCATACGAACAAAAATCAAATTAATTACTATCAGTATGTAGTTGCTATACAAGAGAAATAGATAGTCTGACTTTGCATTTCTTTTGTGACAGTACGTTTTGATAATCAAGCCCTCTCAGCGATATATATCCGATTAACTTGATTTCTTTTATAGATCATAAGCATATTGAGTCTTACAAAATCAATAGCTTAATCGTCAAGCGAGACCGTAATGAACTCTATTTCAGATCCTACGAGAGTCACATGCGGAGAAGTATTACATGAGAGGATCTTGATTCACAGTCTTCAAGCTCTTTAATTAGGTTATGGGCCCTTTTAGGGTTCTCTTGTTTGATTTTTAGTATTAGTTGGTATAGGTAGTATGACCCATTCAAAATTTCAAATTACTTCTACGATATTGATAGTCTTACACGTGAAAACACCTGATTTATATGACTTTCAGGACAGCTTTTAGAAAAGGTGCATTGCTACAAAGTTTGGCCTAAATCATTTGTCAAAGACGGTTGCTTTTATTTACTTTTGGTAATCTTTTAGTATATTTTTCGGCACAATTTTCGCAATTTATATACGTCTCAACGAGACGAATAAAAAAAGTACAAGAATATGGACAAAAATTGGAAAAAGTTCAAATAGAATTTTATGATAGTTCATTCAAACTTCTTAATTTGTCTATAGTGATTTTTTTCAAACCTTTAGTCATAGTTTTTTACTTGTTAGGCTCTTCTTATCATGACGAATAATTAATTACTAAAAGAATTTATCATTAATCGAACAAGATATACCAAAACATTAATTTTGCCCAAAGGACATGAGCAGTTATTTCTCCAATTCTAAAAGGGAATTTGGCCCTCAACCGTTTGTGGGAGCTGGTGGAGCTGCTATCCCTTAAAGGGACAACAGCCTGTTGTCTCAGCCAAGGGAGTCGTGCTCCGGTCTTGCTCCAATAATCGGAAACGTTCACTTCGTAGAGCTCGTCGAGTTGAACAAGTATGCAAAAAAACAGCTCCATCAGATGTCATTAAATGCCTAATCGAAACCTTTTTGTCTTGAAAAGAATAGATCCGAAACACTGGATCAAATCTACTAGAACTCATTATTGGTAAGTTATATGTGTTCCGATCAGGCACTTAATGATATCCGATCAAACTGATTTTTTGCATACTTGTTCAACTTGACGAGCTCTACGAAGTGAACGTTTTCGATCATCGGAGCAAGACCGGAGCGGAACCCCCTCTGCAGTGGAGGAGGCAGATAAGGCCCAGTGGGGGCACAGGCCCCCACTGGATGGATTTGTTTCTTTTTTTCTTTTTTCTTTTTTTTTTGCATTTGTAAAAAAAACCTTAGAAGTTTTAGTGTATCACGTTCGAAAAAGGAAAAATCATTGAGGGCATCGCCAGATGGTGTCTCAATATGTTCTTTTCCAACACATATTCGTGTGAGACTCAAGAATAAATACTATGAATCCAATATAAATATGTGATGGAGAATGGTGTTGGGGCACAACTTAGTAAGGTCCCTTAATCACTAAATAATTAATTACTCATAAGGAAGCCTCCATTCACTGAACATTCGCCTCCAAACCACCACGTGTTTAAGGAATTATAAGTATGGATTATTGTCTTATCTGAAAATGCAAATCAAGCGACGCTCCTTTTTGCCATTTCCCTTATTTCTTTATTTTTCTTCTTAAATAGTTTAATAAGATGTTTTTTTTTTTTTTTTGTATTTGAAGATGATTCATTTAGACCACTAGGGAACTTATAAATTTATCTGCAAGATATGATATTTTTATTTTTTTTCCTTGTTATTTTAATATTATCTAATAGCTAAACACTTTTTAAATAGAAAATAAGTCTTGAATAAATAGTGCAAAAGAAAAATCAAGGCATGTCAAGTCGTAAAAAGGAGATAGATAATTTTCTGTTTTTCACAATAAAGCTGCGTGTATGAATTGTGCCCCCACTGGTGCGATTTTCTGGCTACGCCACTGCCCCTCTGCTGGGACATCATGTTGTTGTCCCTTTAACGGACAACAACTCCCCCAGTCCCCGTTTGTGGGCTCTCTTTCGGCTTCTTTCAGTGATCGGAAACTATTCACTTTTTAATGTTCATCGATTACTTTTTTTGGTACACATTAACATGATTTATGTTCTCCATGTGCTCTAAAACTTAAAAAAGTTTGATCGTAGAAAAAATGGGAAAACATTAAAAAAAAAAAACTCTCAACAATCCAATTTCTTATTGGGATTGCAAAAGAGACCGGAGAGGAGCCAAGCCCACATAAATGCTGCAATGGTACAAAAGAAATGTTAAATGTGAAGAACTGTATCAGCGACAAGAGAAGAGCATGATTTGATCGATTTTCCTAAAAAAAAAAAAAAAAATTGAAATGCTTTTCGCAAGAGCTAGAAATGACCCCTTCTCTCTCTCTCTCTCTCTCTCTCTCTCTCATATACTTGCTGGTTAAATAATAATATGGGACTATGCATGTACCATAAGGGGACATATATGTGAAACTTTACGAGAATGTTGACAAATAAACATGTTACATCATGCCTAATTCCCATTGCCTTTTGGTGTTTTTTCTAGAGACCATACTAATATTTTTCACTTGTGCTGTCCAAAATTGATTTTAGCATTCTATACCCCTATGGTCTCACTTCTTGTCTGTCACAGTAGTACTTCTCGGTGTTCTTGGATACACATCACTTTTAACTAATTTTGATAGAAAACAAATGAAGGGAAAGTAAGGTTTTAAACTACGTAAGCCTATATCATGCTTAGATCAGCGATCTTATATACTATCTTCCAAGCCTGGAAATGATTAGAGTAGTTGGCGTTAAGTAACTGACAGCCGATACGTAAAGCAGTTCATTAGATCCTTATGACACGAATTCTAATATTGTCTATAGGAGTTTTGCTAGCGCGTTCTCTTCATTGGTATCAAGAAACTTGATGTGTTGACAGAGCTGATCAATAGACATAACAGTCTAACAGATTTATATGTAGCCGACCCTAATTGACTGAGACTTACAACTCGAGTTTGGTTCGGTTCAGTATGATGCGTATTTATATTATTATTATCGATTATTGATCAAGCTGCTTGTTTAGAAAGATACAATGATATCTTCTTTGTGGGACTTAATTATAAGAGATCAAACGGTTTTGATTACTACTATCGAAAGGAAACCTGAAAAGAAAGAAAAGGGCAGTTTATGCACATCAATACAGTATATATCTAGTGCTGGAACTGTGAAGGATTCTCAAAATTCACCTGGTGTGAACCTGTTATGATTAAGATGACAATGACATGATGAAAAGATCAAAACTACTGTAATAATCAATGAGTTTTAAAACTTTTTAGGAATTGGCATGGTGCATGGCATTTTTAATCAAGAGAGGATCCTTTCTAGTCTCCGAGAGAGAAAAGGAAAGGCGGTCCTGTTTGAGAGTTATGTTGACTCTCTCGTATCTTGATGATTGTAATCGTTCATCTTTTTTCTTTTTTTGGCATACGGTATGCATCAGCGAGGCTGGGTTAGCGGGGTGTTAATGTATTATAGTCAACAGGGAGTTCAGAGGCTATCCAGAGTCCTGAACTCCAAACATGCATGCTCCTTATGAGACTCGAACTGATCAGGTCACCATTGGGGAGCAAAATGAGAAAAACAACTTGACAAGTTTGGTTGTATTAAAAAATTGCATCGATCGAATATCAGTCAGTACGAGTTTAAATATATTTATCTTCGAGAAACTAAATTAGCTAGTAGACTTGATTGCAACACATTTCCTTCAACAGACTAGATGAAATCGTACAAGTATATAAATCCGGCCAACTTCAATTGACATGATTTTTTTTTGCGGTTAATGTTCTCGACAAACTATAAAAATTGGACAGTTTTAATTATTAAAATAGATCTGAAAAGAGTGGGACTGCATAGGCTTTTTGTAAATTGCCCAGGAAAAAGGAAAATTACCCAGTTGGTAGAATCATGCAATTACCATCATAATTTCGGCCCCACTATTCTTTACATTTCGAGCTCACAAATTTGCATGAGAGCTGTAGCATTACTGGTAGTTGAGAACTTTAGTTTATTGTTCTCCGGCACGGTGGATGTTCCGTAGCGCGTCATGAGCACCGGGCGCTAAGGGGCGGTTGATCGAGCTTGATATATTCGACTTAACGAACTTTAAAAATATTTTTGTTTTTGCCTGTAGGACTAAAATCACTCATTTTCGATTTAGAAGTTTGACAGGAATATGAATCGGAACTGTGTGATTTAAACAAGCTTGTTTGATTACGTTGATTTTTTGCAGGGTCGTTAAAACATCGGGTTGTAAGAGATGAACTGTGATTGTAAGAGCTGAACTATTCTGATCATTAAAATAGAATCGGAAACATGATGAATAGTATTCAACATTGTTAAAAATGGGTGAACAAAATCAGACTTATTTGTACAACCGTATTGCATTTAACACTCTAGGTTGGTCCTCCCCAAAATCCGTATCATATCTACTCGAGCTCTACGCATTCAATTAAGAATTAGCGTGCACTGTAACTCTGTAAGAGCATGTGCACAAGACTAGCAAAATGTTACTTTTTAGCTATTTTACCTATTTTGGACACCAAAACCACCTTGCACCAGCCTAGGTAAACTAATAGCTATTTTCCCTTTGTAGAAAATCCTCTCCAGAAGTACCGAGCAATGTTTCAATAGGTATTCACTAAAAAATTGTTTTTCCTGTCCACCCTACCACCTTTTCATTCTCTCTCCTTCTTTATATATTATTAAATACTATATTTCTTTATATATTATTAGATAGAGAGGATTATAAAGAGGATTGGTGTGGAATAGAGAGAGATTTGAGTAGGTAAAATGGAAAAAGTGGAGTATTGAATAGGTAAAATACCTCTTGCTTGTGTACATGCTCTAAGTCTCCATTAAATGAAAAACATTTCAGTGACGAATAGGTACCACGTGGTGTCCGTTCACGCATCTGAGCCGTCCATTGCGTGTTTCAACGGCTCAGATTCGGAGAAAGAAAAATGGGAGACAAAGCGTTGGGGTAAGAGGAGAGAGAGGGTTTCAATCCGTGCCGTCTAAAAGTGTATCGGACAGCTGAGATGCGCCGAACGAATACCACGTGAAATATACCCGCTCGGCACTGAAAAATCCCATTAAATGCCCCTCCACAATATCCGTATCATATCCAGTACTCATTCAATTTATAAGGGGTTGTATTCCACTGACCTACATGCATGCAAGTTGCAGACTACGGACTTTAATTTTCTTTTGTTCTTATTTAAATTTTTGTCGTGTTTCTTAATTTTGCGCCAAACTCTTTTGCAATTGATTTGTCTCAAAGAGAGGAACCAAATAAATAAAAAGAATTTAAATTTTACCGAATTTTTTTTGAAAAATATCTAAGAAAAAGCTAAAAACTAAAAGACGAGAACCCCATGACTTTTACGTTGAAATTTTTTGTAAAGATAAGATTATAGATCAAATAAGTTGACATATGGGACATTATAAATGAGATGTGGAACACATAAAAAACATTGGCAGAACAAACGTTTTCACGCACCCATGGAGTTCCTACGCTTGAACGTTCACATGTTTGTATTTTATGTGCACGTGTAACTTGGGTTTTCCGTAGAATTTTTATTTTGTCCTTATTCCAAGAAAATCGTGTTTGGTAGTTTTGCGTCAAATTTTTGTGAATTATTGGTTTGTCTTGATTAGAGGAACCGAATAAGTAAAAAATTATGATTGAAACCCAAACGTTTTTTACAAAAATCCAAAAAAAAAAACCCAAAAAGTACAGCTTCTTGGAACTTATGGGTTTTTCTTTGATTTTTTCAAAAAAAATTGAGTTTCGGTCATAATTTATAACTTTTTCGATTTCCTCTTGATGAAAGTAGTCAATAATTTACAAATGTTTTGCACAAAACTAGCAGACATGAAAAATTTTGAATTAAAAAAAAGGCCCAATAAGTTGAGTGGCAACTTCTCAGGGGTAGGTCCGTCAGAGGCAAGAAAGAAATTTCTTATGAATCATCTAGTTTTGATATGGATGGTCTATTTTTGATCTGATCGGAGGAAGAATAATCAAATTACACGTAAACGACACGGACTTCTCTGGTCGTGGTTAAAAAAAAGAGAGAGAGAAGTGAGGAAAGGGGTTGAGAAGAGATGTGCTACGTGCACAGCAGCTGGTACACAGCAGTTGTGCACAGATTCCATTTTCTCTCTGCTCAGGTCGTATGAAGATGATCGGAGCCGCTCATTTTGTTCTAAATGACCTAAATTCTGAAGTGATTTTGGGTGTTTTGTTAACGTCTCTAACGATATCGAACGAAACTCATTTTTTACAGAGACCTTAAACGATATATTTAGAACAAAATGAGCGACTCCAATCATTTTTGTGCGACCTGAATCGGAAGAAAATGGGATCTGTGCACAGCTGCTATGTACAAGCTGCTGTGCACATAGCTTTTCTGGGTTGAGAATGCCAAGAAGACAAATCGTGGCGTAACGCAAAGGAGAATGGCTTTAATGGTTGTCTGTCTAATTAATTGTCTTGTGCAGTGGGGGGCGTGCTCTGCTGACTGCCGCTTAAGCGTGCTCCTCTGTCCACTCTCTCTCTCTCTCTCTCTCTCTCCACGATCCCCAATCATTCCTACAAGGCTACACTCCCAAACGCTTCTATTTGCCCTCTCAATGAGAACTTCTTTACGGAGCTGGCGCTCAATTGGGCTCGTCCAGAAGTGTTTTAGATAATTCAAATATTTAAAAAATTATTTGTTGGAATAGTTTTTTTCTGACCATTGGAGTTTTCGGTAGTGAAAATTTTATAGATCTTTATTTATGGTTGAAAAGTTATTAGGTGTTTCCGGTAACAAATAAATTGTTGAGAAATAAAAAATTGTTTCCGGTAGTGAATAAGTTATTGATGGATTTATGAGTAGAGTTACTGTAGCAAAAAAAGATTTTGCTGACAAATTTTTTGTTAGTAAAAACGAGATTGTAAAATGCTGAAACTTTTTGTTAGTGAAAACGAAATGATAAAATGCGTTTCCTTAGTGTCTTTTGTTAGTGGAAACTGGAAACACCTCCTGATTTTCGAAATAGACGGTTGAGATTGTATGGAGTTGTGAATAAATTTCTCTCTTCAAACTGTCTCCAACCGGGAATTTTTTGTACTCATGTTTCAGTGTGTTCTTCGTATTTAAAACTTTTATTAAGGGATGTAAAAACTTTAAACTTTATCTAACGTTCGGAATGTATCGAAACAATGATACTCAGCAATTTGAGTGCAATTTTGTTCACCTTCCTTAAAAAAGGGTGAACATTACCTTCCTTTTATTACCCCTCGCCCACTCCAACATTGGCAATAATCTCATATCGGGTATCAACTGGATCCGTAGATACCATATCAATAGTAAAATGGTACGCACGGCTGGGTGGCTAGTATCGACCAAAGTATGTACCGAATTGTTCCGATCAAATGCCACACGTATGAGCCTATAACTAGTATTGTTCAAATCTGGTACCCTACACCTCTGCTTTTTGTTATGGCTCAAATATCAGTTAGTATCGGACTACTTTCAGAATACAGATTGGATTCATAATTTGGACAGTACGGGATTCATAACTTTATTGTGGATTTTGCTCTCCACGCTTCTATATCATTTTTACTCGTGACAAGAAAAAATGATATAGATTGATGATCAAAATTTCAAAAAAATTCACAGATTCCTTGGGGTTCTAACACCAGGATCCATTAAAGCGAGTGGATCAGACCACATTACAGTACTGGGCCGGCAGCCCAAAATGTAACATTTGTTAGAAGCAAAAGCCCACATCTCAAATGGCGACTGGCCTCTTCTCATCTCAAGGAAAGGCTAATTTGGTCTCTTCTAGCCCATACCCCGCCTTCAGCGACCCAACATAAACAGTTACAAATGCCCATATCTCAAATGGGCGACTGGCCTCTTCTCATCCCAGTTTATTACGGCCCACAAAAAAGCCCAAACCAACAAAAAAAAGTCTATAATAAAATGGGAAAATGATGGCCCAAGACGTGTTTTGATAATTAATACCCGCCAAGGATATGGTGAGAACATTTGTTAATGCTGAAAATGTCCTTGGCGGATATTAATTATCCAAACACGTTCTTGGCAGTCATTTTCCCTAATAAAATCCATACTTAAAATGCTAAAATCTAGATTTGATTTACTGAAGTAACGTGCATTTTTTTCCCCCTCTTGGAGTGGATCGTTTCTCCATTTGGAACGCTTACCATTTTACGTACTAACAAAGCCTGCCTCGAGCTCGACCCAGAGCCGCGGCGAACTCATCTAGTTGATTTTTCATTGTGCTTGAGATCGAGTTCAAACTCGCTAAAAACTTGATTAATGAACAAGCTGGAACACATCTTTTGACTCAGTTCGGATCGTTTGCAATCCTCTAAAAACTTGATTAGATGCTTTTGATTTTCTCTTCTGAAAGGCTAAGCATTAGGTAGAATTAGGGTCACCTAATGATGCTAAAAAATATGCAAGGACCGAAGGATGTCACAGAAGTACAAAATTGTGTATCTAAATAATACAACAAAAGTGCAACTGTGAGAGAAGTACTGTGACACTTGCAAATATTTCGTTACACTAACTGGAGAAGTTTTTGGGTGCCGGGCATGTACGACACACGTGGTACCGCCAAATCACGTTGAATATTACCACGTGGTACCCGCTCGGCACTCCAAAAATTTCTCCACAATCGATCTAACATGTGTACGGAGATATGTTTTTCAATTCTTCAAAAACAAAAAACATAACCACCATTGCATAAGTGGCGCAAGGAAACATGTGAGACTATCAAGTATCAATCATCAAAACCTCGAACCTTTTTGTTCCTTTTCATTAAAATCAAACCTCCAATCATGGTCCCTTTTGTTTCTCTTTTGAGAATTGGGACCTCTTAATCCCCAGTTATTTTAGCTAGATTAGAGACAAGAGATGGTCCATTGATGTCGGCTAATTTTTGGCCCTTTTTTGCGCCCGATTTACATTCTGTAGATCTCGTCGAGGATAACAATCGCGTCAATAATTGTATGGCTTAAATATCGTGTGATTTTTTTGGGGGTTAAAATGGAAGCATGCACTTGGTGTGATTTGTTTTCAAAACATATCGTTAGAAAATGGGTTTCGATCCAGTGTTTTGATGTTCGATCAAGATATATAAATGTGTTATAATAATAGGACAAACGAAATTCCATAAATATAACTTTTGGCATGACAAATGTTTTTGGCAAAATTTAAAAAATACAAAAAGAATAAACTCCGTGATTGAAATTGACTGGGGAAGGGCCCGAAAATGGGCTACACGTTGGTTAAGTTGTATGATTACTAATCATGAACAATTACAAAAAGTAATTGATTCTGACACATCCTTTTCTTTCTTTCTTTCTTTTTTTAGTTTTTAGACTTTTTTTTTTCTGTATTTCATGTAAAATTATAACGTCATTCTATTTATAAATAACAAAATAAGTGAAAGGATATCACTATGTTTTGGTAAGAAAGACAAAAGAAAAGAGGGGGAATATAAATCACGGCGTGTGCAAATCATAACCCCTACGAAATTACATCAATTAATAATGAAATTCATATCCTTTGGTTTATGCGTAGCTAGTCTAGGCTTTACACGATCGATAATTTCCTGGTACATATGAGATGAAAAGATGATTCGATATATACAATGAGATTAGTCAAGACAAAACTTTATACGTTTTAAGAAAAATGATAATGTCAACATTATTTTTTAAATTAATGCTATAATTTCAATGCATAAGAACATTGTATCCTACACATAGCACAAATTTTTTATGCAATATAAAATTTGATATTACCCAAAATAATTTCGACATTACCAGCACCTATTTTAATAAAAAAAAAAAAAAAAGGGTGCCTGAAATGAGAAGCATTAAAGTATTTATCGATATTATTTTAAGGTGTAGCGTACGTTGAAAGAAAAACAAGTTTCAACTTTCAACACATTGTTGATTTTAATTAAACTTCTATTGACAGCAATTCTAGGTAGACAAAAATAGAGAGGGAAAGATTGGCCCTATGATAGCTCCAAGCGATTCAGTAGAGGGGATATGAGAAAGTAGAGTGGATATGAGAAAGCAACCGAAGGGACTTGTTTTAAGGTGATTAGAGGTTTGTCCAGTCGTTAACTTCAGGGTGTCGGAAGGGAGAAAAGTGCACCGCCGCCCCCGGGAAACCCTAATCACGAGAAGCGAGTGAGTGAGTGGAAGAGAGAGAACAAAATCCTTAAAAGTCACTAGTCTTCCTTCTCTTTTTTCTACCGATCAAAAAAAAAAACTTAAGGGTCTCGGCCCTTATAAATTAGTCGAGGTGTGCAAACAAGGCCAGATATTAGTTTATGAAAAGAAAGAAAGATTGCGCCTATGATTAATCACGTGTCTGCATAGAGTGGTGCATTATTAGGCTATATAAGATGGTTAGGAGTTGTTAATGAAATTGTATTTTGCAGCGTTCAATGTATTTCATTAGCGTAATAATGGTTTAATTAAAGCATCGGATCCTGATTAGTAATGCGTGTTAACAACCCACCCTTGACCAATTAAACATTGTTTTTAACTTTGGTTTTCTTATCTTAGTCAGGAAATTCCTTGCTCTGGCTTGGAAACACTGTACCCCATGTTCATTCATGTTCCATGTTGGCTTGTTTTTAATTCACACACCATCTTGTTTTTAATTCTCTCTCTCTCTCTCTCTCCATGCCCGACAAGGGTCCCCAGCGGCCCAGCCATTGTGCGCTAATGCATTACGAGGCGTTTCAGTATGATTTTCTGAGATCTTATCAAACCTCTTTTAGTTCAAAGAGTTTACTGAGTAGATTTTTTATTAGGGCAAAGTACGGATTACCTCCTTGAGGTTTGTCCATTTGGCAGATAACCTCCCTGAGATTTATTAATGATCACATCGCCCCCCTGTGGTTTTGGAGTAAAGTGCAATACTTAACTCCGTTAACAGAAGAAGTAAAAAGACCAGGCTACCCTTTCCTAAAAAAAATGCAGAAAAGGGATAGTGGAGAGAGAGACACAGAGAGAGAGAGAGAGAGGAGGAGGAGTGGTTGCCACCACCACCGCCGATCCGATGAACCCAAATTAACTTTCTCCGAGGCCAGATTAATGCAAACACTTGGCAGACCCAATTCGAAATTCTCAGAAATCGGTAAAACCAAGGGAGAGTTGGGTGAGGAATCGATTCCTAGTCGGATTTCTTCTTCTTTTTGGAGGGGTTTTTTCAAGCTTTCACGATTCTTATAGAAGAGATCAACAAGGGACGTGGGAAAGCCGGTCTCAACCACTAGGGATGCCGCTCTTGTGGGGCGAGTGGATGTGGTCTGATAAGAGTTTGGAGATTCGGTTGCACTTGGCCGCCTTCTTCCCCAGAGGCATCTTGATCTATATCTTGTTTCTTGTTAATTTTATCCCTCCCACTCAACACAAAAAGCTAATTTAAATATCAAAAAGGCTTTCAATTGACCAAGGGTTGGTTTTTCTTTACAAATAGAGAAAGCCCAGAAAATCTAATCTAATATATATACGGAAACGAGGAAAAAGGGATTTCAAGGGTACATGAATTGATCTATCTTCTTGTTTCTTGTTCAGTACAAGGATTGTGCTTTTCTTTGCAAATGGAGTAAACCCAGAAAGCTACGAAAATAAGAACAAAGAGGGTTTTCAAGGGTACAAGAATTGCTCCGAAATCTCTTGATTGTCTTGAATTCTTTGCAAAGAGAACACCCACAGAAATTACTTTAAAGGAAGGAGTCGACGGGATGCAGAGGACCATGGTGGCAGTCTGGCAGAGAGGATTTTGTTGTTTGGGAGGACAGTGTTGGGGAAGATGATGGAGAAGGATATTGTGGTCATCTTGCACCAAAATATACCTTTATTTAATTTTTCTTTTCAATCTCACTCTCAGAATAAGCGTGTGTTTTACACCTTCCGTCAGTTTGGAAGGAAAATGTAACGGTAGCAGTTTAGTCCGAAACCATAGGGAGGCGAAATGATCATTAATAAAACACAGGGAGGTCATCTGTCAAAGGGCCAAACCACAAGGAGTTAAACCGTACTTTGCCCTTTTTATTATTATCTATCATATGTCACTAAGTAGATCATTTGCCGAAAAAAATTACTAACTTAAGTAGATATCATTGGTCCCTAATCGGTTGGCCAATATTTGTTACACAAAGATAGGTGGTCAGTGTAATTCAAAGAATAAATTAGTATAATTAAATGGTTACCAATATCCGATTGAACTTTATTTTTTGTACATTTGTAATTTTTCACCGAAACTCTAAAAAATGAACAGTTAAGGATAACATTAACTTCACTTTAAATATTACTGCTGGTGAAATTACACGGACATCCCCTCATCTATCTGGTTTGGACACGGACACCTCCTAACCTTTAAAAACGCCCATACACACCCCCTCATCTACTGAAAAGGAAAAAAAACCTCAACGTCGTTAACGGAATAAACGAAATGTCAAATATACCCTTTGTTATGAAATGGAGCAACAAGCATACGCCACACTTCACTCAATCAGAAATTTCTCTCCACCCTACTCGATCATGGCGCCTCTGTCTCTTTTCCTCTCCTCTTCAACTTGCATTGTAGATCATGGCTAACCCTAGATCGTGAAAAAAACCTAAGTTTCGAAGAACATCGGATCGTGTACACTGTAGAAAAGTATAGATCGTGGTCAACCCTAGATCGTGGCAAGCCTTGCTTTGGAAGGTATGTTTTATATTTAAAAAAATCCTAGATTTTCTTATTAATTAAACGGCTCAAATGTAGATTTATATGTTCATATTATATGATATATGAATACATTAGGTTTTTTGTTTGGGAATAGTAGGGTTTTTTGAAAGTTGTTGTACAGTGGTGACTTCGATAACCTTTAACAGTTGAGGCTTTTGTTGTTTTGCATTTACTTGTCATCCATTTTGTATTTGAAGTCTTCAATGGGGCTTTTTCTCCACAACGGCAGTAGGAATCAACCCAGTTTTGGGTTTGGTTGGAGTTGTAGCTCTAACTACAGCTATTAGATCTATTGTTGGTGTGGCTATGGTGGCTACTATAGCTATTGTTGCCACTTGCCACCTTCCATGACTGCCATAGGAGAGGGAGAGATCTGATACAGAGTGAGAGAGGGAATCTCTGATATAAAGTGAGAATGAGGAATGAGGTATGAAAGCCAACTGGGTATATGTTGCCGTTAAAGGACATTTTTGTCTAAAATTTGGCAAAAGTATTGACATGTGCCTTGCAACAAACGGTACTCAAACGGAAGGGTGCTCATTGGATAACAGTAGAAGATGAGGGGGTGTGTATGAGCGTTTTTAAAGATTATGGGGTGTTCGTGTCTAAACCGAATAGATGAGGGGGTGTTCGTGTAATTTCACCTTATTTGCTACACAACGGTTGTGTAATATACAACACGTAACCAATCCTAAGCCGTCCATTGATATAATAAATGGTCAGGATTCGCTCAAATTCTTCTCCGGAAAAGTTAAAATTTTCTCTGGAAGAGTTTTTTTAAAATTTAAACCGCCCAAATACATCTGGACGGTTAGAATTACTCGCACAATTTTTTATGAAACAAATGTCACACGTAGATAATTTAGTTAGCAGTTACTACAACAAAAAAACAAAATAATTATTATGTACGCGTTTCACTCGAAGGAAAGAATATCCAATAGTTAACGAGTGTAATTTTTTTGTTAAAAAATTATGTCTATTAGTTTGGCTGCTCCCGAACAAAGATGAATTCTAGCTCCGTCACTGCTCTCCAAAAGAATATAATCAATATATACACATATTTGTACAACTGATAACCTATAGTGGCCCCCAAAATTTTGTTGGCAATAAGAGTTGATCGAACATGCGAGTTTAGAGAGTAACGCACGGCTTGCTGTAATACTAATCCCCCACTGGACCATCCCCTTTGGCCCTTTGGATTACATTTTCGTAACTTTGTATAATCTATAGGTCCCAAAAAAATTTGTCGGCAGTAAGAGTCAAACATATACGAGTTTAGAGAGTAAGGCACGGCTTGTTGTTATACTAGTCCCCCACTACACGGTCCCCTTCAGATTACATTTTGGTAACTTCGTATGATTTATAGATTCCAAAAAAAAAATTCGATAATAAGAGTCGAACATACGAGTTTAGAGAGTATGACACGCCTTGTTGTTATAATAGTCTCACTGGACCATCCCCTTGGGATTACATTTTGGTAACTTTGTATAAATGTATAACTCTTTTATTCTGCACCCTTTATTTTGTAGCTTTATTCCAATTAAAAGATAAGGTGGAGAGATAGGGGTATCAAAGAATAAGAATTTCTAGAGTCTTTTTCGCAAAGCTCCACCTTGATGCGAAGGGAATAAATACTATTATTCCTTGTTTGGCTTTCCCTCTATTTGGGTTCTCTTTGGGTTTTGTCTATGTTTTTAGTGGGGCCCTTCTTCTTCTTCTTCTTCTTTTTTTTTTTTTCCTTTTTTTTTTTCTCTGATTTAGGTGTTGTTTCTTTTGAGACATTTGTCATCACGTAGAGCTCAGAGCCACCACCAGATTTTGTTTTATTTATTTAATTTTTTGTCTTTAGGTAAATATTTATATACTTTTTGTGTTATAGGGCCCTCCAAAAAGAAGGAACATAAACCATAAAATACCGAGCACTAGCTTTTCCACTTCTTCAAAAAGCAGGAAAAATTCTAAATATTGAGGTTTTTGTATAAGACTAATCAACCTTTTTGTTAATCCAAACATGATTAGTCCTACTTTTTCCATTCTTGTTCAATTTTGGTAATTTTTTTTTTGGATTGGGGTGATTATTTCTATAAAGTTTCATAATTTAGATCGGAAATGGCGCTCAAATATATTAATGAAAGTAATTGAATTAGTGGAAGACAGTTGTTCAATCACAATCTTTGCAACTTAGAAGTTGATTAAGATTTTGATTGGGATAATGGTTTTAGGGAAAAATAGTATAATTTTCTAGTATTTCAATAAATAAAAATTTCAGAAACGTCAATAGCCAGGGCAATTTTGTTCACTCATGTAAAAAGTGGGTGACCCTTACCCCCTCTCTAGAAGCCTATATTGGGAGTCACTTCGAGGATAAATATATTTTGTTTAATTTGTAGGTTTAATTTAGTTTTTAGCAACTCTTTGCAAAAAAAAAAAAATTAACTCAATTAAATATTGCTTGATTCAGTGCATTAAATTGTTGGTTTAAAATTCTGGACTACAATTATGAATCAAAACAAGCTAGCGTGATCCGATTAAATATTTGCCGACACGGGATTGAGTTGATTTTTTTAAGGATTGAATAAAAAACAACCTTTATAAATTGAACAATTTATATCATTAGAGTAGAATTCGGTGTATAGATGATCCGCAGAGAGTGGGTAATGGTCACCCACTTTGGGGTGATCAAAAATAAAAAAATGGTCACCCACTTTGGTGTCACAATTTTGGAATTAAGCTTTTGTGAAAAAAAGTTGAAGGTATTTAGGTTTAGTTCTGCCTAAATTACTATTCTGGTATTTTTTTTCAGTATATTACTAACTTCTCATAATTTTTCCTTCAGCTTTTCGTCATTATCTTTAAAATTATTCATTCATCTCGATCACAGAATTCAGAAGAATATGTTAAAAGGGTTCATATAGAGCGCACACTAAAGACAGAAAAAAAAAAAAAACAGTTGTTTGGTAGTATTTTTTTTTCTTTTTTTCTTTTTTCATGTCTAGTGATTTCTTTTTGCTTTTGATTGTATTTTGTACTATTTTTTAGACTTCTCTCGTAGACAAGAATGACGACAATGACGAGTCCATGAAAAAATTAACATGATCTGACAAAAATTCGAAAAGACAAAAAAACAACAACAATAATTTAGGGAGAAAAGGGCTTAAAATGGAACATATTCTATGAACTTTAACACAGGGAAGAAAGCTTTCTTCTAGAAAAGTGCGATACGAATAAGTTCCACAAAGATCATGCCCCTTCCGACTTTTGTGGCAGCACCTGTTGGTCTCGGGTCCCGTAGGGCACAATCCGATCCGCTAGTCTCAGCAATTGCTGATGCCGATGGTTCGGTTGGAATCGCGCAATACACCCATGCACAAGTGATCCATTGAAAACTCGACTCTAAACTCTGCATATCATATGCTCTATCAAATTTGAAGGTCTTTTTTCTTTTATTGCCAAATTAATTGTTTCCTCCGTTCTCAAGTCCAAAGTAAACCTTTAACAGAAAAAAAGAAAAGAAAAGAAAAAATCATTTGGTCATTTTCCTTGAATTTGTTCTTTATCTATTTTGGACTGATTTTAGTCCTACCTTCTGTATGTACACAATCCCAATTTAGGTGATAGATGTGGAAACAGATTATTTTTGTCAGGTCTCAGGAGTGGCTTGTAGGGCAGCAGCCCAACCCAATGAATGGAATTTAGAAATTTTGTAGTACAGCCTGCACTACAGGGGCTGTAGGGTGGTCGATTCAGCCGTTCATTTTGATACCGACATCTCGAATTTAATCCGAATTCCTATTGATCCGAGTCGTTTATTGCCGAATAGATGGCCAAATGGGCTGCTTGACAATCCTCTAGGGTAGCCCGCCTTACAGGACAGTTGGGCTTCGTTGGTCTTTAAACAATATAAGTGCAAATATTGCATAGAAAATTAATATTGGCACTCCAAAAATAAATGGAGGCACTCCGAAATCAGTGTGATTCCAAAGCCACTTTTTTAAAATGCTTTCATCAATTTTTGAATTTGTCAATATCATTTTCCTATGGCATATCCAAAGATAAATACAGAGTCCCAGGACTTAGGAATAATATAAGGGCCAATATTGACGTCTGAAACAGATCTGGTGGGTCAATTTATGTACCATAGATGGATTAATCAAAGTACATCAGTGGTACATATGGCCAGCCAGAGAACTCAGGATCATTTTTTTGAATAATTTAAAATATTCAAATAAGCTTATAGTCATTTCAATTAATTCGTAATAGATTGATTCATTCTATCGTAGTACGATTAAAATCGTACAAACTGACCCCACAAGAGTTAATAGATCTTGGACATTTCAAACCCGAGACTTTGAAAGGAACAAATCCCCAAATTTATGTTTTCTGGCTATGATAAGTTATCTTTTCTCAAAAAAAATCCCTGAATTTGACAACCCTTTGAGTTGTAGGACCATTTTCTTTTTCTGGTTCATCAGGATACCCTTGAGCTTCTTATCTTCAAAAAGGCAGATTTGGTCAACGGGATGGTTACAGTGCCCTTTTCATTTTAATTTGAATATGGGATGCCACTGCTTAATTTCAACGCAAATGTGTAAATATTTATTATGCAAATCTCAGTTAAAGAATTTGTTTTCTGTGAAATAGACACAAAAATATGCTTGTGTTACGGTTAGTTACTCGGTTTTCTTCTCTCAAAGTGTGGTTGATTGTAGTTTCCGATTTTTCAAACATGAATTTGCATTCTTCCCTGATCGTTTTAAGTGGCGAGCTGGTGGCCGTGGTCCTTTCAGGACCAGGGAGACTGCAGTTTGGGAATTGGCCGATCTTTGGTGTTAAAAACTCATTTGGATTGTACTGCCCCCAAAACTACTTAAAAACTCATTGACCTTCCTTTGTTAAAAAAAAAAGCTGTTGAGATTTTTTTATTTGACGTTTGTTACGTTCTATGCATTTTCAAATAGCTTGAAACAAAACCAAGAAGAAATTAAGAAAGATTTCGATCGTTTTGTAGGTAGACAACATCATCGCTGCATTAATCAAAAGTACAGAATACATACGATGATGATCGGACACCAAATTTAGAGCTCAAGAGAGAGAAAGAGAGAGGGCAAATCATGGAATTTTGACAGCTGCAAACACACCTATGTTCGAACATTTTTGTTCTAAAGCAATTTTCTTGGAGTAATACTATTATAAAAATAGATCACCAAACTTAAATAGATGACCTAATTCTAATACTCAC
The DNA here is from genome assembly GCA_019656295.1 of Rhododendron mucronatum var. ripense. Lineage (NCBI taxonomy): Eukaryota > Viridiplantae > Streptophyta > Magnoliopsida > Ericales > Ericaceae > Rhododendron > Rhododendron mucronatum. The sequence goes on along the minus strand of BPLT01000127.1, from coordinate 469,179 downwards.
AAATATATCATGGAAGCACGTTATTCGTTAACAGAAAGCAGACGACACGTACCAAACGTTGACTTATTTATAATAAAAAAAAACGAAATTATCAAACGTTGAGTTGTTTGTTTTAAAGTTATTTATTTTTATCTCCGGATATTTAATTTGGGTCGATTTCTTTCTTTCAAATCTTGTTTGGATCAGTTTTCTGTTTCCTCTTCTTTTTTTTAAATTTTTTTAAAAAAATTTTGAGCTCTTTTCTACGAGTCCTAGTTCTGCTTTTGACTTAATTAACAAAAGATTAAAAAACAGGTGAACGAGTGCAACTTTGTTCACCTACTCAGATGGATGACATTATGCATTATGTATAGACTCCACACCGAGCTTTGCTTCAATGATTAGATCCGTTTATGTTGTAGGGCTTGATTTTCTAGCTAATTTATCTCATATTCAACTCAATAGGATAGCGCTAAGAGTATTTGATCCAAACATTGAACTCTCAGTCTAAACTTCTTTCTAGAGCAAAATATGTGTCATTTGATTGCAAAGTTACTTAAAAAGTTATTATTAAGTTCTACAAAAACGAATGAATCCAATCATCAAATTAAGTATTGGAACTCGATGCAGACCCCACGCAACGTGAGTAATATTGACCAAGGACTAGCAATATACAGTCTATCCACAATTTCACACCAAAATGTATGGGACTAGCTGGTAGTTGTTGGGGAATTAATGTTTGCATTAAATAATTGTGGGAAGAATATATGGAAAAAAAAAAAAAAGGTTTTGCAATTATTCCTTCGAGTGGATGAAGGAATGACTAAGATAAAAAGGCTAGTAGCTACACCTACAAATGAAGGCAGCACGCCTTTCTAATTTAAGATGCACAATAAATCTCCATTAATTGGATATCAATGCAAAAAGCCTATACCTTACCACTCTATTTCACCGGTGCTCCCACCGCTTTCAATTTCATCGTTTAAAAGAGTTTTGGACAGTTTGAACTTTAAAAGACTCTTCCGGTTCTTTTAATATCCGGACTATTGATTACTAAGACGGATGATAAAATTAAGCGGAGCGGTGAAACAGAGCGTGGGGTACTCTTGCTGATATCAATAAGCTTCTAGGTTTAATATTTTAATTGTGACCAGACCCTTTGAATACTTCTAAAATCACACGGTCTTCCCCACTAGTCTAGTACACGAGCTGAGCCGAACTGAACTTTGTCGAACTCGGCTCATTTACTAAATGAGTCAAAAACTCGAACTCGGCTTGAGCCTTAACGACCTGAGTAGAGTAATTTACTAAATGAGCCTCTTTAATCGAACCGAGCCACCTTTAACGAGCCGAAAACTCTAACTCGAAGCCATAACGAGCCGAGCTCGCGAGCTGCTCGGTTCGTTAATAGCCTTTCCCACCACTCTCTAAAAGCACCCATTTATCTCCCTCCTAGAAAGTTATGCCTAAGTTTAGGTCCATCGATCCTTTGACAAAAATTTGAATGTCCAATCTGTGTTTGTTGGTTCTACTTCAATGCAGCCGTACACAACCCGGCCGCCTTGCCCTACACCTAGCTATAACATGCACCGCCTGTATCTCCTACCTATTATTGTCAACGTCTCAACCTTCGACAGTGTTTTTGCCACCAACATCGATCCATCTTTCGTTCCCTGGTTAAGCATTGTGCCTAAAAACTCCATTATCGCATCCATGAAGAGGTTTTGTTGAGGAGGTAGCTAGGGGCCTAAAGAAGTTGTCGAACGCGACCAATTCCCTGATACTACTATATTTGTTATTTTTCCTTCTCTCTTTGGTCCTTTTAGTCTTGCTTCAACACCCATCATACAACGTCCTTTTATTTATTTTATGGAAATATTGGACCAATTATGTATGGTGACAAATATTTGATCAATCCTTACGTAGTAGTAGTGTATGCTAATAAGGGGTATTAGTGATTTTTTAAGTGAAATGATTTTGCCACTCCCTTTTTTTGTTAACGTCATTCCCCTGCAAGTGTATTTTTGGTACAGAAATACACTTGTAGGGGAGTGGCATTAATAAAAAATGGAGTCACAAAATCAGCAGTCTTTTTTAATTTTAAAATATGAGATGCAACGCCTCATAAGTATACAGAGAATGAAAATGGAAGTTATTGGTCCTCTAAAAATACACTTGCAGGGGAGTGACATTAACAAAAAAAAGGAATGACAAAATCAGCAGCTTTTTTTTTAATTTTAAAATATGAGATGCAACGCTTCAGAAAGATATACAGAGAATGAAAATGGAAGTTATTGGTCCTTCCAGTCTTCCATTCAAAAATTTTACAAATATATCAGGAAAACTAGTGCTACTTTCCAAATCAAGAAATAAAACCCTTATATGTGCATAATTTCTGAAAATTTTCACGGAAGTAGTTATTTTGTACGTACATACGGGTTTAGCTTTGATTATGAATTGTCACCGACCTTGTTGTCATCATAACTAAAATAAAGTAGATGAATTATTGATTAGTATTTTCTAGGAACGGGGGGTTATGCTGTCCCCATTGCGGGGCAACACCTGATGTCCTTGCCAAGTGGGGCCCGCTCCGATGATCGGAAACGTTTAATTCGTAGATCGAGCTCGTCGAGTAAAACAATTTTGTAAAAAATCAACTCGGCTGGATATCATAATTACATCCCTGATCGAAACACATATAACTTGCCAATAATGTGTTTCAATGGATTTGATTCAGCGTTTTGGATCCATTCGTTTCAAGATAAAAATGCTTCGATTAGGAACTTAATGATATCCAATTGAGTTGATTTTTTGCAGAATTGTTCTACTCGACGAGCTCTACGAAGTGAATGTTTCCAATCGTCGAAACAAGACCGGAGTAGGCCCCGCTCAGCCAGGACAGCAGGTTCTATCCCCATTGGGGAACAGCAGAGGCCCCCAGTCCGTATTTCTAATGTTATGGCTCATGTACTTCTTGATTTCTTTGCAATTTACTTGCATAGAAGAAAGGCAAAACATAACTTGTTGAGCAAATAATAATATACTCATGAACTGAGAAAACATTCTCTGGCTTGTGAGTGATCTACTGGGAAATCATCACCTAAAAAGTGAAAAAGAAATATACAGAAAATTATAGTAAAGAAATCAGAATCCACAATTGTGTCACAACCAGATCTCCAGATTCTCCACAACAGGTCCTATTATGATCGCTATAGGGGGTCGTATCTAGGTTTCAAAATGGTAATCCAAATAATTCATTTTATTTATTTGGCTCATCCAGTTTGCTAGCTCCTTGCGTAAAAAACTACGTTGATCATAAATTTGTATCGGCACAAACGAAACGTTTGGCTTGAAGTTTTTTAAAATCATGTTAGCTGTTAAAAATAGACGTGTTTCGTTCATGCCGATACCGATGACCAATCAAGATGATTTTTCTAAGTATGTAACAAACTCGATGAGCCTAATAAAATCAACTACTAGTGTTTAGATTAACTTTTAGGCCCGGAATAAAGCCCACGTATTATTTTAAAACACAGAAAGTACCCTTCCGTCAAAGCTCAATCAAACTACGCATAAGACAAAATAATTTTTAGCTTAGCTCAATTGTTAGCTAATGCTTACATGTGAAAACACATCCTCCAGATGACAGGCTGGAAGGATCCAAACCCGACCCAACAATCATTATTATTGTTGTAATTGATAATTGGTTAATTAATCAACTAAGAAGAAACGATTTTCTTAACATAACTATGAATAACAATAGTCCTTTAACAAATACTCATTCCGTTTCGCAAAGTTGGTATACTAAGATAGGAAGTATATAAAATTTGGATAGAAAATAAAGTACTTTTGTTTATAATTCTTAACAAAAGTTGTACACCGATTAAAAGAAGGGCTTTAATTTGGTAAAAAAAAAAAAAAGGTTAAATAACTTTAACAGCAATTTATAAACTAATTAAAATTTTGAATTTGATGCAAAAAAAATTATAAAAATTACTTTTTTTAAATACACAAAAAAAAGATATTTCTTAATTTATTATTCATTTTTTCGTGGTAGACTTTGTGGGGTTCGAAAGGAGTAAACAAGGAGTAGTAGTAAATAGTGCACACAAAAACCACCCAGAGAAAAAGCTTGAAAAAGCAGGGAGGGAGGCTTGGATTCTTTCCTTTCCCACCCTTTCTTTTTCTTTTCTTGCTGCCTCTGCTAAGGCATCTCTTTTTTTTTGGTTTCCGTCACTTTTATGCTCTTTACTTTACTCAACTTCCCATTTCTTTACCTTCTCGGTTGAAAATCGTATCGGGGTTTCTTGTTGTTCTTCCTTCTTCTCTCCTATTTCTTTCCCTTCCTCTTCTGCTGAATTCCAACACTTGTTATGGGCTTTACCAATCTGGCATTGTTTGTTTGATCAGAAAGCTCAATTGCTTTCTTCAATTCCACTTTCATTTTTGTTTTGGTTGTTGGGTTCTTTAAATTTTCAGCCTTTGTAAGTTTTCTTTGAGTTTGTGCACTTTTCTGGTGAATTCTCTGCTAATCTTTCATGGGTTTTTCTTGATCAAGCTGAAATGCTCAAATCTTGTCCTTTTATGGGGTTTTCATTTCAAGATTTTGGATTTCTCATTCCTCTCCCTCCACTAGGTTTCAGCTAGATTTGAGGTGCATTTCTTGTTCAACATTTTCCCTCTGCTGATCTTTAAATTTCCTGACTTTTTACTTTTTCTCTCCCCCTTAATTCTAATTCTGTTCTTCTGATTCCATGGGACTTTGTCATGGAAAACCCATTGAGAAATCTGAAAACCCAATAGTTCTGAGGGAAAATGAGCCAGCTTTTAACTCCCGAACTGGGAAATCATCATCAAAATTTCCCTTTTACAGCCCAAGTCCCTTGCCCAGTTTATTCAAGAACTCACCTGCTAATTCCAGTGTGAGTTCTACCCCTCTGCGGATTTTTAAGCGCCCGTTCCCTCCCCCTTCGCCCGCGAAGCATATCCGGGCGTTGCTCGCCCGGAGGCATGGTTCAGTCAAGCCCAATGAGGCCTCCATACCAGAAGGAAGTGAGATTGAGTTGGGTTTGGACAAGAATTTTGGGTTTTCAAAGCAATTCTTGACCCATTATGAGATGGAGGAAGAGGTTGGGCGCGGGCATTTTGGTTATACTTGTTCTGCAAAGGCAAAGAAAGGGAGCCTTAAAGGACAGGATGTGGCTGTGAAGGTTATTCCGAAATCGAAGGTTTGATATTCTTTGATTTTTTCTAGTATGAGATCTCCAAAGATAAATTCCAATTTATGCAGTGAAATATATCCATAAGGACCCGGCTTCTCTGCAGTCCATCTCTGCAGTTGAATCTCGGCTATTCATCTCAATAATCAATGATTCAGATTTGTTAAAGTATCTTACCGGTAAGATACTATTGACAAATTAAGACTATTAATAACACTTTGGGACAGTTATGATCACATAGATGCAGTCCAAATGTGGACTGTAGACAAGACTGTCTATCCAAAATATGCAAAAGCAGTAGAATTGTACTGCTTTTCTAGTAGAACTTTTCAGTTATAGCAGGTTAGTGTCTTGTTGGTTTCAGTGCGTAGATATGCTGTTCATTGGAAAGTTCTGATGACTGAGCATTTGATCAGAATTTTGGGGTGCTTTTGTTTGTGTATTTTACGAGTCCTTGGGTTGGATCATGTTTCACATTGTTGTTTTGACCTTTTATTGTACTTGTTAAGTTTATTTCTTGCTTATTCTGGGGTATGCTCTTGCAACTGTTTACATCATCAGTTTTTTGGGCCTTACTTGGGGTTGTAATGGAGCTTGTTTATTTGTTTACGGCCAGAGAAGCATATGAAATGTTGCCCTTGCTGGGTAAACAGAATATAAGCTCGGTTTGTCATTGACTTTAACATTCTGATTTTTAAATACTATAAACGGTAGGTTAATTCGCCGTCATAGCGCTCGTTATTTCATGCCATTTTTCTTACAAGAGGAAGTTTAAGATTGTCTCCTGTCATCAGCATCTGAAGCATATGGAGTCAATTGGTTATATGAATGGTGTGGAAATAAAGCCTTTGTTCTATGCTAATCAAAAGGAAAATGTTTTTGCAGATGACTACAGCAATTGCCATTGAGGATGCGCGAAGAGAAGTGAAAATGTTACGGGCTCTGACAGGGCATAGAAACCTTGTGCAATTCTACGATGCCTACGAGGATGACAGCAATGTTTACATAGTGATGGAGTAAGTGTACACAGACTATAACTAATGACGGTCTTTTCTGAAACTATTTGCTTTGGAATTCTAGAAAGGTTCCTCCAAGTTAAATCAAGGCACATGCTTGTTATAGAAAGACATTTCTGCCTTTCTCTTTTGTTTTTATGTATGCCAGAATTAAACGTTATAGTTGCACATGTGGCAACTGTGTCCTTTAACCTAATTTGATTTGATTTGTTAGAATCATGACTGGTGGAATATTGACTCCAACTTTATTGCTTACTTGTAACATGGGGTGAATGGACTACTATCTGCTCATGTTTGGAGCTTGAGGAAAGGAAGAGACAAGAAGGGAAAATTAAGAAAGTGCATCTTCCCTTGTTGGTTTGAGAAGAAACAGAGGACAAAATAGCAAAATAAAGCGGTGCCTAGGTGCTAGGCAGACCCCCAATGCCTAGATTTTAGGCTGTAGGCAGTAATTAGGCAATTTTACATTAGTCAGGTGACTAATCGGCTTGGCGGCAATTAGTGGGCAGGGTTTATTCTTAATTTATAAGACGTTAAATGTGTAATAGCAAAAAGTATATGGTGTTAAGCGTTATTACAACTGGATATATGTGATATACACGTGATATATCAAAGCCCTAAATCGGCTAACAAACTATGTAGTAAGTATTACTTTTTAGTTGTTACCAGTCTTAATTCATTGCTTCCAAGTTTTATGCCATTTCTTGCTCAGACTTTGGGGGGGGGGGGGGGGGGGGGGGGGAGATTTTTTCTTAAAGATGTGGAAAAACATTTTACTCTAGGCACCAGTTGGCGTAGGTGCCCCTTCAGCGCGATTGGCAGATGGCGCCTAGCAATTTTTAGAACATTGAAACAAAGTATTACGCACAGTAATATTTTCCTTATACTTTCCTCATGATTTCCTTTTTAGACTGTTTTCCCTTCCCTTCCCTTCTTTCCCGTCGCTTCCCTTCCGCAACTTCCAAACTGGGTGTAAATTTTGAGGAACTAAAATGAGCGGGCATTACCAAAAAGCAGATGTGAAGGTCAAGCTGTTTTCTACTGAGTCAATGCTCTGAACCGAGCTGTTAATGGTCCCCAGACCTTCTCTCTCTCTCTCATGTGTTGGGTGTGTATGATGGCAGTGTCGGATAAGGGGGGAACAGAGGAACGGCTAATGAGTTGCATGTTCATTTTCTCTTGTTTATGTTTATTTCCCAACTTCTGAGTAAGGACAATTGTGTTTCTATATTGTCTAAGATGTGGTGATGTTACATTAACTTTTGAAGCTTACAACGTGTGATGTTTATGTTCTCCAGGTTATGCACAGGAGGTGAATTATTGGACAGAATCCTTTCTAGGTACCATATTCTTATCTTATTCCTATTAATGGCTCTCTGTGTCCCATTCTGCAGCCTTTTTCCTACTATACTAAATACTGTGTTTTGTTTCTTTAGAGGTGGAAAATACTCAGAAGATGATGCAAAGGAAGTCATGGTTCAGATATTGAGTGTGGTTTCCTACTGTCATCTCCAAGGGGTTGTTCACCGTGACCTCAAGCCTGAGGTAATGAACTCCAACATTTTCATTTAGGGCACAGTTTTTTAGCATATTTAAAAAAACTTTAAGCCCCGGAAAATATGACATCTCGTAAGCCGTTACTTGAACTTCAACCCCCGCCTGGTTTCAGATGCTTGAAGGGGATTTCCATCTTGTGTCAGTATTACATTTAACCTCTCCTTCTATGGTGCTGCTTTAGCTATTACATTGTAATATATGCTTTTGTTTAGTCAAGTACTTGCTTTGTCAAAAATTGCATCTCCACGTTAGTTGTTTCTAAGCTGCATGGATGGTATTGGTTATGCTCTCTTTATATCGTCAGCTTCTTTTAGTACAGAAACCTCAAAATTATGGAGGAGTTAATATTTTGCCTTGGGTACTTAAGTGAGATAGTGAAATATACTTTCAAATCAGTTATAGCATTTACACAAATAGCTGCAGCCCGTCGGATATACACCCCCTGGGTTATGATCCGCTCGTGTTATATTTTAAGTAGCATGAGATTTCACTTTCTTGCTATTGTAGACTGATTATTATGCCATGAATTGTCAATGTAATTAAACTGCTGCAACTTGGATGGAAAAGCTTCTGTGTGACAATTTTTTATATTTTAACAGCAGATTAGGCTCTTCGATTTGCATGTGTTTTCAACTTTTCATTTGTTGCTTAACCTTAATTGCTTTGTGTTAAATACGATCTTGTCGCTTCCATTAGTGAGGCTATTTTGATTGCATGATCTAGATTTTAGTCTGATTATTGTAATTCCAAGTATATGGTGTTAGTTACATTAAACTACAACTACCTGTGGTGAAGAGATCTATCAAAGCGATGATTCAATATTGGATCAGAAAGACGCAGTCACAAGATGGACAAAATAGTTCCTATTGGACCTGTGTGTTTTTTAAATCATGTCACTTTTAATTGTCTCGTTTCTTCTTTTTGTTGATCTTGAGCTTCTATATCCTGCTTCAGAATTTTCTCTTCACTTCCAAAGATGAGCATTCCCCACTAAAGGCCATCGATTTTGGACTCTCTGATTATGTAAAGCCAGGTCAAATCCTCTCCCCAAAACTTATCGTTTCCAACTATTAGAAAATTTGGCTTAGGATCTGATTATGTAAGATTTCTTTGCAGACGAACGGCTGAATGATATCGTGGGAAGTGCATATTATGTAGCTCCTGAAGTTCTGCATAGATCATATGGACCTGAAGCAGACATGTGGAGTATTGGCGTGATTGCATATATTCTTCTATGTGGAAGTCGACCCTTTTGGGCCCGCTCAGAATCTGGCATCTTTCGAGCTGTTCTTAAAGCAGAACCAAGTTTCGACGAAGCCCCTTGGCCCTCTTTGTCTTCTGAGGCAATAGACTTTGTAAAGAGGCTGTTGAACAAGGACTATCGGAAGAGGATGACAGCTTCCCAGGCTCTTAGTAAGTTACCCTGCTGCTCTCTTCTTATTTCTTTACAACCGTGTGGAAATGATTAGGTAAAGAGATGAAAAATGAATACCATGTGGTCCGTGGCTGATTGTATCAAATAATGCTAATACAGTTTGCAATTTTTTTCCCTTTGCAACTTACATTTCAAAACCTTGTACGTTCCAAAATGACGTATCTAGCCGATTGCAGATTCTTTCCAATTTTGTTTCTCGGAAGGATTCTTTGGATTGGAAATTTTAGATAATGTTAAATCAAAACTTAAGGAGGTAAAAGTCTTCGGAGTGCTAAATATAGAAAGAAATGGTTATATGTTTGAAGTTAGTAATAAGTAGAGATATTTTACTATGTGCGTAACTTTTGAAAGAAAAATCTAAATTGATGTATTGTATTGGATAATTGATGAAATAAAGTTTTTGACCTCAAATTATACATGTATAATGTCAACAAGTGTACGCTTGTACCGTTCCCTCCTTCTGCACGGTTCGTTTACAAAGTCAAACTTTCTTACTTTTTACTGTTTGACTAATTGCCAATTTGGTTAGAGTATGTTCTGCAGTTCTTCATATGGTTCGTGATCTATCTGATTTCATGTTTAGGTCATCCATGGTTGGCAAATTATCATGATGTCAAGATTCCTTTGGATATGATAATTTACAAGCTTGTTAAAGCTTACATATGTTCATCTTCACTGAGGAAAGCAGCTTTGGGGGTATGCTATTCAACTTTTGATAAACTCCTTGTTAATGAGAACTTTGCTAAAGAGCTATCTACAACTGATTTTGTGGTCATATAACCATAGTTTTGCTCTTTAAATTATCCAAAGCTGTAGTCAATATGATAGGTTCTTGAATTTGTTTTCCTTTTTTTTTTTCAAAATGTTTGTTGTCAATATTCTCACGTTTCCCCAAGTCTGACACATTTTACCTTCACCACAAACGGCGCATCCCAGATCCCGCCCAAAATAGAAGGAAAGATGACTGAGAAAGGGTGAAACGCCTTTCTTCTGCTGAATTAAGGCTGGCTGAGTAGAGTAATTCCCGAATTTCGTAATATCTCGAGGAAAAATATTTCTTCCGAGATTCATTTACTAATCATTGCTTGGTGCCTTAGAAGCATGGATACTTAAAAGGAAAAGCATTGCTTCAAGTCAAAGATGCAATGATGACTGATTGCTCAGTGGACACTTTTGGAGAGTTACTTTGCTTTCCTACAACACTCCTCAATGGTACCAAGACTTACATAGTGAGATATTGGTTCTCTAATAGAGAAAGAAAGTGTAACTGCATACAGAAAACGAATTAGAAGTCCCGATTTCCAGTAATATTGTCGGTTTTTACCAAGAATAAATTGAAGATTCATGAAAGCATCTGAAGTAGTGGCATGGGAGGACAAATGCTGTTTGTAAATGCAATGCAATGCAACTCAAAGAAAACAAACCTTTCTCCCAGTCAGTTGTGGTAAGTTATGGATAGACGTACAATGTACAAAACCGTGGATGTCAAGCTATCCAAACGTGCAGTTACCTTTACGTGCCAATGGCCAGTATGCAATCTTCGTATACAATTTGGATGCATTCATTCCTTGTCATGTTGCTAGGAATAATCAAGTAATATTGATGAAATTCCACCTTCACAATCACAGGCCCTTGCTAAATCACTGACCGTGCCTCAGCTAGCTTATCTTCGAGAACAGTTTACACTCTTAGGGCCAAACAAGAGCGGATATATCTCTCTTCAAAACTTCAAAACGGTTAGCTCTCCAAGCACTCCTTCCCCCTCTCCTCTTTTTGTATATGATTTTACTTTTCCGTGGTTATTCTAAGCAGTGTTAAATTTAGCAGGCTGTGGCAAAGAACTCCACGGAAGCCATGAAGGATTCACGGGTTTTAGATTATGCACACATGGTAATGGTCTCTCGAGCCAATTTCCTTAGTTCTTTAGAGTTCAAAGATGAGATTAATGGTATATTGTATATCTCGCAGATGAGCACTCTCCAATATAGAAAATTGGATTTCGAAGAGTTTTGTGCTGCAGCCATCAGTGTGCATCAGCTGGAAGGAATGGAAAGCTGGGAGCAACATGCACGTATTGCTTACGAGCTTTTTGAAAAGGATGGAAACAGACCTATTATGATAGAGGAATTAGCCTCGGTATGCTCTTTTTTCCCTCTCTTTTTGTGGTTTTCAATAAACAAATGGATATGTTTACTCATTCCACTCTCAAAGCACAGAATTTTTCCGTAAATTTTGTCCATTTGTCCGTATATGGTCATGCTTAAATAGATTTTCATAAGGGTGCAAGCACAAAATTGGTCATAGATACTGCAAGAAAATTGGTCACAGATGCTGCAAGAAAAGAGCCACTCTTGAATGCCGGTGTCCAACTGGAGAAGTCTTTTGTAGCATAATTATAAAATTTTGGTTCTTATCAAATTATCTGTGGCTGTTAAACTGAATACAAACCAATTGGCTTTAAACTGCGAGTTACAATTATGACCTTACATATATTAGCAGTATATTTAAGTCACTTTTGGCCTACGAAGAAGACAACAGCGAAGAAATTGTAGATTTTATCATACATTATCTAGATTTTGGGACACGAATGTGTGAAGATTCAAAATTCTGCGTCTTTTACTCCATATGGATCTAAACTCAGATATGCTTATGATTTTCCATTTCCTACCAGGAACTTGGACTTAGCCCGTCAGTACCGGTTCATGTAGTTCTCCAAGACTGGATAAGACAAGCAGATGGCAAACTTAGTTTCCTGGGGTTTGTCAGACTTCTTCATGGAGTTTCTTCTCGTTCGTTTCAGAAGGCTTGAAAGAAAACCAGCTCTACGAATTTTATCTTCAGCTCATTTTTCGTGTCCGCAAACAACGGAACTAAAATCTTGCGGTTGGGGGTCAAAATGCCTGCCCAACTCGAGATGCATCCCAAACAGGCAACGAGTTACCTCTTAACTGTGCAAAGGATCGCTGCACGTTGAAAATATATTTGAGGCTGCATGAGGAGCAACCCTAAATCATTTTGCAGCATAGTCTCATGTCAGTATGTTATGTTCAAATCCTTTTTTTGACCCCCTCTCCTCGTGTAATAATAGCTTTTTAAGTGCTTTGTGCCATTGAGATTTAGAGGATTGTACAGATGAGGGTAGATCACAAAAATGTTTTGTAGGGTTACAAAACATTTTAAGAATGGAAGTGAGTTTCGCGGTCTTGTGTGTATCCCTCGTGTTTCCAGATACACGTGATTTTTCCATAAATTTCTTATTGTGGTCTCAGTTTCCATTTTCTTGCATCAACTACTTAATTTCTTTATACTCAATTGTTTTTCCCCCTGATCTCAGTTTCCATTTTTCTTACATCAATTACATAAACAGGGGAAAGAGCCAAAACCTATACCACCAAGACCGAAACATCACCTATTGCAAAGCAGATCGAAAACAGTTGTCGGATATTCGGTACTTGTTGTTTACTCTTTTTGTTTCCCATAGCTGCTCAGAAAAGATTAGGGGGGGCGGGGGGACCAGTGGTCATTTTCCCCACAAAATATGGTACTCAAAAACAGAAGAAGTTCAACTACTCAATGCATGTGCAGGCGTTTAAAGAGTATATACTCGTTTTACTTCAGCATTTGCTACCAGCTAAGGTGGTCCATTACTGACCATCAAATTCTGGAAGTAACATAGGTAGGCGTGAATGCCTGATAAATGGACTGAGTAAGTAGAATTTGAACTTGTTTTTCGCTCGTTACAAGTTCGTTCGTGATTGTTTTGATACATAAATAACTTAAGCGCAAACAATCTTTTCAAACATGTCGAGCTTTTAAACTGAACTTAAACAAGTTGCTACTCGACTTGTTCAGCTTGAGGTGTTTAAAAAATTCAAGCGCACGGGATCAGTTGCCATTTTCCACGATATATGGTGGTCAAAACTCAAAAAAAGGAAGTTGTTCTACTTCTCAATGCATGTGCATGAGCTTCAAGATACATATGCATTACTTTATCATTGCTACCAGCTAAGGTGGTCCAGTGCCAGTGGTAACCATCAAGATTCTGAATGCACTACATTACTCCAATTGAATGAGTCAGTTTTTGTTCGCCCAAAAAAAAAAAAAAGAAAGAAAGAAAAAGAAAGAACATCCATGTGAAATAATTCTATGGAAAAGTGAGGGGGCAAAGTCCTCAGATAAAATTCACCTGGAAAAGAAGTCCTTGGATACAACCGAAGTAGAACAAATGTGAAACGTGTTTGGCGTCATTCCACGTTATGAAAAAAAATTTAAGGAAAAATGATACAGAAATTTCAAAAATTCTCGAACATTTTTGGGCATTTTTTAACATTGTGAAAAGTGAAAACGGATGTTTTTATTTAAAATTCTCCATATTTCCTTCCATAAAAACAAAACCCGATAACAATAAGTCCATATACTCAGAAATAATATGAAGTTATCTAAAAAAAATGGTATTCAGAGTGTAGATCCAGTTGTGTTGTGAATCTAGTCCGTAGCTTTAGTTTCCAAAATGCTTTCAATTGTCACGTTGTAGAACAACTCAAATAATGGATTGTAACTTCATCGTTGTCAATGAATTTCTTACTCTTCCGGAAAAGAAAAACTCAAACAGGAAAACCTAGGGCATATCAAGGTTCCAAGGTTTGACAGGTCCCATAATGCTAAAGGTGAACTCTATTATTTCTAATGGCACATGGAAATGGCCTAGGTCAAGGATTAAAATTACTGAAGTGAATACACCAGATCCTTTCTGGCCCAGAATTGAGATGGAAGATGAAGTACTTTGAATCCCCTCCTTCAGTGCGCGGACTGAGTTCCACCGCAGTCCCCTCCAATTTTGAGGGTTTGTGAGTCTGCCCCACATCAAAAGAAACTATTGGAATCGTTCATTGAGTAGAAGTCGTCCATTGCGACATTCATGCCAAAAATCAGGTTAATTGGACAATGTTTACTTTATGAACGTATTGGAAAACCGAATTTTATTCGAACTTCAACCATCCTTTATTTCCCGCACAAATGCAATCATTCAAACAGAGGATACAACACCAGATGATGCCCTGATCAAACTGTTTTTTGACATGAATGTTCTCCTTGACGAGTTCTAGAAATGAACAATTCTTATAAAAGAATTTGGGATTCCAAAAACTACCCACCAAAGCTCAAAATAGGAGGGGATTGGACCATGGAAAACTGGGGTTGAACTCAACAGTTCCCAATGGGCAATGGCCTGTATTAAACTGGGGTAGAACACAGTTCCCAATGGGCAATGGCCTAGAATGCCGCTTTCTCTGTTTGGTACCCACTGGATTGTGTCAAAATGGGCCTTCATATGTTGGTTTTGCTGTTTGGAAAAGTTGGCCACATAGGATGGCCTAAAAACCTGGAAATGAGGGTGGACATGGGATAGGTGATTAGAAAAAAGAATGTGGATATGGGATGTGACCTGTTTTGAGCATACGCCGAGGATGCTACGGCACAAGGATCTTAAATTTTACTAGTATCGAGTGTTGGGGACTTCAAACATTTTATACTCTTATATTATGACTATCCACATTCCACACCATTAGTATGAGAGTTTTTTTTTTTTTTTTTTAACGGATAGTATGAGAGTTTAATGACTACTTTTTTTCTTTAAAAATGCGAGAATAGTAGTGTTTTAGTAATACCTTTAAACTAAAGATATGATTATTGAGTTTTTTTGTACTTATCTTTTTTAGTAGAAGTAATGTTTTTCTTTAAGCTGCTTTCATTTTTTAAAAGTATTTTATTGTGATTATATTAAGGTTCGTGAAATTCTGAATTAAGATGGGCTATGGATTACTTCACGGGTGAATCCTTCAAGACTGATGTACGAGCATTTTTTAGTTGCAACAGAGTTCATCACAAATGCTTGAAAAGAGTGGAAACAACAAATTCTTCCACCTGAAAAGTGAGTGAACCCTACTTCGATGATTAGAGCTGTTAATTTTATGGAGTATAGTTCACTAGATAATAATAAAAAATAGCTCAATTTGATAACGGTAAGTTTTAAGTTGATCGAATAACACTTGTTTTAGTTCAAAATTTTAGTTTAAATTTTTTTAAGAATAAGTGAATATTTGATCAATCACTTACCGATATCCAAATTGAATTGGTTTTTGTCTAAGAAAAATCTAAGCTCTGCAAGTTGAATGGATCTGCTCATCCGATATATATACTCCTAATTTGGACCTAAAAAAGAAAGTCGGCAATGTTCACACACCTTTTATGTGTGAGTTAACAAAATCGCCAGAGGATCAAAAAACTAAATCGTACTTGTTGAAAAGAAATGCTAGAATATTTAAGAGGAATACAAGCGATTAAAGCTTTTCCCACTTTTATTTAGAAGATTTGTACCTTTTTTTGTTGTTGTTGCCAGACGATATACGTCAATAGGGTTAATAGGATGTTACTCCCTCCGTCCGGATTTAATTGTCCCTAGTTCTATTCTAACCTGCTAAAAAATGGGTTATATCTTAGAATCCGTAATGAATTTCATATCGAATATGAATCTTGTTTGATAGATTTCGATTAGCTCTATAACACAATATATTCGAAATCAAGTAAAATATTATAAATTGGAAGATATAATCGATTGAAAAATGACACAAACTCCAAAAAAGGACTATTAAATCCGGACGGAGGGAGTAGTATATTAGTTAACGGAGGCTGAGGCTATTCAAAACCCTGAAATATGCTTTTTGTAGGACTCGAACCTTGATCATCATTGGAGAAAGAGAAGAACAAATTACCTATGCTAACGTGGTGTTCAAAGATTTGTACCTTAGTATGCAACAATTTTTATTTTTGGAGAAGCCAATGTATAGTTATCACCGTTTTCAATATTATAATTCAGTCAAAAGATCGATTGTCACGGCACTCAGCAATTTGTTACAATTTCAAAAAATATGAAAAATGCCAATGTGATTCTGTCATCAACTTTTAAAAAATTATGATGTATAAGCTTTATACACGAAGTAGAACCTCAATGCGATTTTGTTTATGTACCTTTTGGTTGACATTGCGTAAACACAGAAGTAGAACCTCTCGGCTCTTGCCCAACAAGATCTGCAGACACGTCTCTCCTCCTCTCTCTCGACACTACAGTCAGCTTTTCACTCGATGGCGATCCAAAGACTCCCAAAGAGCAAGCAAAAACAACCCAGATCCCCAATCCTCCTACTCACATTGCTCATCGCGGCAATCGGCATATTGTTCCTTCTCTCTTCTCTCAGACCCATAAACTACGGAACTGGGTTCTCCTTATTTTCCTCTGCGAAGGACATGGTGGTGCCCAAGAACCGCCCCAGACCCTACAGAGCATCGGAGAAGTTCTTGTACTGGGGAGATAGAATAGACTGTCCCGGAAAACATTGTGATTCTTGCGAGGGTTTGGGCCATCAGGAGTCCAGCCTCAGGTGTGCCATTGAAGAAGCCATGTTTCTCAACAGGTATTGGCATTTTCTTGGACTTCATTTCCCTTTTCATGAATGTTTCTTTGTAAGGTTTGTCGGTGTTAGAGTTCATCTCACTTTCCTAAGCAACGCAAGCTTGGTTAGTATAATCTAGAGGTTACTCATTTTAGGTAGGTATCCTCCTAGAAATTTAACAAGAAATTTGTCTAGGTATAGTTGATGTGTGTAGGGGTGATAGATGAGTCGAACGAGCCGAGAAAGTGGTTGGTTGGTTAAGTTTGGATTGAAAACTGATCTAGTTTTAAGAATATGTTCAAACTTAGCTTGATCAAAGACGAGCCGATCTCAGATGAGCTTGAATCGAGCTGAGAACGAGTAGCTTGAGTTTCTTATACTTCATAAAACTGACGAGCCAATAGTAGCTTGTTCGAGCATGGTTTGAAATTTTAAGGAGCTTCAAGAAAATGCTGAAGCTTGGTTTGTTAAGCAAACCGATCTTGAATGAGCCTTTAACGAGCGAGCACGAGCTCAAACTCAAGTAGATTGGTTTATTTTGCAGCCTTATGTGAGTATGTGTGGTTCTTTTTTCCTTTCCAGGCGAATTGGGTTGCTAGCAAATTGAGTTTTCTATGGACTTCATTTCCTTTTTTATGTATGTTCCTATGTAAGGTTTGTGGGTGTTGGAATTTATCACATATTGCTCACCCAAGCCACCCAAGCTTGGTTAATATAATCGAGAGGTTACTGCACCTACCACCAATTGATTTTTGGTATGAATCCTCCAAGAAATTTTACGTGGTATCAGAGTTAGGTTTTCGGTGGCCTCACTTCCCGTGGTTGAGTCTCCGCCCGAGTCAATTGCCTCACCTCATTAGACAACAATCCCTACCTCTACGTGCATACGGACTAAACGTGAGGAGAAGTGTTAGACTATATACCTCACCGCTCACCTAAGCTACCCAAGCTTAGTTAATATAATCTAGAGGTTACTATATATACAGGCAATTGGTTTTAGTTTGGAACGCTCCAAGAAATCTCACAATGGGTGTGGGGGGTTTTTTTTCCTTTCCATGTGAACTGCGGTTGCTAGTTTTCTTTCCATTTTGTTTTTTGATTGTGGCAAAGGATGTTACAAGTTACAATGAAACAATTATTCCGAGTTTGGCTCATTAAAAGTTTCATTTGAGATCGTCTCCAATTGTAAACAAGCCAAGCTCGGTCACATTCTTAAATTCAATTTGAAAAGCCAGGCTAGGCTTGAATAACCCTTTGCTCAGCTTAGCTTGTTTGCCACCCCTATTTCTGGCTGGGAATAGAAGTGGGAATACTGTCTACAATTTGGAGGTTTTTAGGTGGCTATATCTGGCCATTTTAGTAAGATTTGCTTTCTTAGTATGGTAAAAGAAATTCGACTATAAGTGCAATAACCATGCTTTCTTTTGTCTGCACATTCGTGTTTTTTTTTCTTAGTTGCAATGTACAATGCCAGAATTTTATGATGATTAATGTAGGGAATTCGATATAAGATTATTTGGGCGTTTGTTTGATAGTGGATTCCTTACCTCCTTCGGGAGAAAAAAATATGGGCATTCTGTAATTCTGTAAAATTTGGCTGGGTTCTCGCAAAGTTGGAACTTTTGCTAATGAGTACGACAATATAATGTCTATATTATATGAAATCCAGGTTGATACTTCTCCTTTATAAGGTCCTGTTGGGGTGGGGGGAGGAATCTGAGGGCTCTTTCTATCCATTTTAAAAGCTTGTGTAAAGTTTGTAGTCTAATTTCATGGTTTGCCACTTTTAATCTCTGTAATTTTCGAATTCGGTGATTAATAAAAAATTTTGTTGATAAAAAAAAAAAATTTCATGGTTTGGCGATACAATAGGGGTGAATTGAAATGTTAGAACACTAGACGGTGGTGGCTTTGATTCTAGTCACTGAATGAACCTAGTGACAAAGATTCTGATTTCACGATGCTTTCTTTCTGCAGAACTTTTGTGATGCCTTCCAGGATGTGTATTAATCCAATCCATAATACAAAAGGGATTCTTCACCAGTCAGAGAATGCAACTTCAGAGGAAAGGTGAGTTTCATTCAACTGTCTGTTGGTTATGTTGCAACAAAAGGAAGAAGAAACGGGGAAAATGGACTTCTTCTTGTGCTTGCAGCTATTTAACATTATACAACCGTTGGACATGGTGCAATTGTACAAAGTACAAACTTGGCACTTGATTAGTGTTATGTGTATATCAGGTGTTTCCTAGTTTTATTTATCCTTAATTGAGAAGTGGAGCCAAGTTTATAGACCAATGGAGTCAAATACCTAGTGATGTTTCTTACAAGAGCACAATAGAAAGACGTATTTGGCAATGAATTGAAAAAGGACAAAGGAATTTCAATGACGGGCCTTGGGATTTGTTTTTTTTAATATCTGAAGGGGTGAATGTGCAAAATACAATTACAACTACTTATTCTTAACAAATCTCGCATGTTCACTGGAGTTGAGTAACCCTACTTGATCATAGTATAGTGGCCCACCAGTGATTAAAGTGGCCCGGGACATGAGTATGCGCTTGTCACATGACTTAAAGGTGGCACAATCCATAATTACTTACACACGATTTCCCTTGTTGCACTATCACCTTGTAATTTACTTTTAGGAGTAAATTTACTGCTGGCAGGTGAAATAATTAATCTCAGTGTTGCTATTTATGCTGACATTTGGTTGCTTTTTGAATGATTTATTAGGTGGGCGGCCAGCTCCTGTGGCATGGATTCTTTGTATGATCTGGACCTCATGTCCAACACCGTCCCTGTAATTTTAGACAATTCTGAAACATGGCATGAGGTTCTGTCATTCAGCATGAAGTTAGGGAGTAGGGGCATTGCCCACGTAGCAGGAGCTAGTCGGTCTGATCTCAAAGAGAAAAGTCGGTACTCAAATATGTTGGTCATTAATCGAACTGCTAGTCCTCTTTCATGGTAAACTCCTATTACCTTGTACCATTTACCTCTCTCTCTCTCTCCATGGAAAAATTAAAAGAAAATTAAGATTCCCAAGAACAGTAATCCTATCGCTCTTCCTTACAGTTGCATCCGAATCTTTGTAGAATGTGACCACATCGGAATCTTTGTAGAATGTGACCGCTAGTCTATTTTGTCTCCAACTTATCTTCCATTGGTGCTACTCCTCCCATTTCATGTTTTTATTTCTTTGTGTAGCTGTACCAGACATTTACTTAGCATACTCGTACCAACCACCTAATATAAACATTTATACTTCTTGTTTCTTAGTTGCCTAACATGAAATTTTCACCGTATAGTTGTTCAACTTTATTACAACTTAGATTGTGCTGAAAAGAAAGAAAAAGATATCTTAAACTGGTTCAGATCCCATAAGTTAGTGAATTTAAATTTTTGTTTGTAACTTAGGATGACACGTCGAGAAACTTATATTTACTTATTTTAGTTGGTTTCGAATCATGCTTGTTTTTAGGTTGATATTAATTGTCTAACTTTTCAGGTTTATGGAGTGTAAGGATCGAAACAACCGCAGTGCAATAATGCTGCCATATTCATTTCTTCCCTCAATGGCATCCAAGAAACTACGAGATTCTGCAGAAAAGGTTTTCTACTGTTAATGCTTGCTAATGCTTTGAAGTTTTTGGATCTCTACTCATACATGACACGATCAAAAGAAAGAGAGGGAGTTTTACCACGTTTTTGTTGTTTCAACTCTCTGCCTGGAAACAAAAAGTATTAACAGTAGAAAACCATTTAAACTTTTTTACCGCAGTTTACAGAAATTGAAAAAGTATAAACAGTTTTACCACATTTTTGTTGCGAATTTTGTTACATACTTACATGAACTCGACTGTGCATCATATGATTCATATCTAGGGATTTCCACATATAGTCCAAATTTTATGCTATGCAGACTCGGCAAAAGAAAATCCAAATGTTAGAAACGTTTTCAGGGTTACATCCTATATAATTGGGATGAATTTATATATGTGAAAGTAGAATTCATTCATAGATACCGAACTAAATAAATGGTTTTACATAGCTTTGAATACATTTACCATGAGAAAGACAGAGTTCATTAATTTTCCTTTGAATACTTTAAATACTCTAAAGTTATTTGTTGCCTCACAGAATTACAACAAGAAGGATTGGATTCGAATCACATACCTGTACCTGTGCCCATACCTATACCTGTGTCTTGTACTTCACCAAGCATAAAGGGCTTGTTTGATTGCAGGGACTAAAAAGGTGGGATTGGGATATGGGGTACATGGTCTTGGAACATGTTTCATGAGTTTAAAAGACATTAATGTACTTCGATGATATGGCCCTTATTATGCTATGTCTGCATAACTATGTAATTTGGTCCAATCATTTGAGTGAAAGTTCGGGGTTTTTCTTGAAACTTTCCCTGTTCTGCCCCAAAATGCTTATCAGGTTTCTTGTTTGTCATGTATATGTTGGTTAGGGAAAAGTTAAATAGCCGTCTAAAATCCGTCACCTGATCAAGAAATGTAGATTCTTGGATGTTTCTCTCTCTGGCTTTTTTGGTCAAATGTTAAATATGCTTAGCCTTGGCAGAATGCTGAATGTACGAGGATGAGAAGAGCTTAGAGAACAAATCCTGAAATAACAGTTTTGCACTGTTATTCTGTCACTCTGGCTCTTCTTGCTTTATAATTTGCACAGATGATTTGGAAGACAGAATTTATTACTTTGTTATTTACGTCTAATTCATGAACTAATATTGTCAGACCCACAGATTAAGGAGCTCCTTGGTGATTACGTTGCTATTCATGTTCGTCGAGGGGATAAATTGAAAACTAGGAAGGACAGATATGGGGTTGATAGGAGCTTGCATCCCCATCTTGACCGGGATACTCGCCCAGAGTTTATTCTTTGTCGAATTTCAACATGGGTCCCACCAGGACACACGCTTTTCATTGCTTCAAATGAGAGGAAGCCAGGTTTCTTCTCACCTCTTGCTGTCAGGTAAATCAGTGTCTTTCAATTTTTATTTTATCCTCTCAATTTTCTTGCTCTATTTATAGCAGGAATTTAATGTCACAACCCAATATGTGGACTAGAAATGTGAGGTTTCGAGGATTAAAGTTAAGGGCTTAGGGTTGAGTTGACTAACTTGAAGTATATGATGAGACTTTCCATCTTTTGCTTTTGTTGTGGTTTAATTTCAAAGAGTTATAGAGTAACTGATTGACCTGTTTCAAGAATTGAAATGGTAGACAAGCTTCCATAACAATGACATCAATAAAAGAATTAGCTCACGCCAGTCTCTTTCCTCCCCACTCAAACCCAATTGTGATTCACAAAAGAGAGGGTTTATATAAAACCCTTCAGGTACACGTATCTTACACTTTGCAAACAGCTCGTTCTATATTATCAGAAATATGGGTGTAACAGGTTGAAATCTTCACACCCATACTTCGGTATTTCTTGTGGTGTAATATAAATGATAGGCTGAGTATAAAAAGTAGGTAAATCCAAAGTTCTAAGCCGATCTTACTGACATGTTGAAGTGATTTCATCTGTGCATTGGATATATACAGCAATACACATGTATCAAATGTGCGGAATAAGCATGAATGCAATTGAAATTCACGTGGAGTGTAAATATCCTTTTAGGAGCTCTCACCCATGGACCTTTCCAAATACAAACCCATGGGTAGAACTCACCCTTGAAAACCAGCTTACAAGGAGGGTGTACCCAAGAGCTTATTTACACAAGGCCAAGCCCAGACTTAGTTGACGTGGGACATAAGGGTTGTAACACCACGGCGGCCCACTCTATCGACACTAACCTGATGGTATTGGTAGCCCTTTCTCTTTTTTGGCGGCTCCACTCACCTAGTAGTATTCAATACTTCCTAAGTATTTTAATCCCAGCCGATAGGTCGCCCCTTCCGCGTGTCGAATTGCAACGTGGTGGCTAGCTCTGATACCAAATGATACAAACTCATAAGTAGAACTCACCCTTGAAAAACGGCTTACAAGGAGAGGGTGCAAAAGAGCTTATACACACAAGGCCAAGCCCATACTTAGAAGATGTGGGACATTAGGATTGTGACAGCCCCTCATATTAGTTCCTAATTTTTGGCGGTCTCTTCGTTCTCTTACCCGGGGACCATCTGCCCCATCAGTGCCCCTGGTTGGTCTCCTCCTCTTGTCTTCTTTTTCTTTTTAACGTTTTCTTTTCAAACAACACATTCTATACACAGAACAACCTCCTCTCTAATTTGGTTATTCCTAATCTTCTTGTGTACGTATTTTAGGAAGTATACATTAACCTATCTATATTGTGAAATGCACGTACCATGTTACTAAATTTGTAAGAGAAAAGCACACTCATAAGAGGTCTCAACCTCCTCTTAATCCACCCTTGACTCATCTTGTTTTCATTAGTGTTGTCCGGTGAAGTAGATGGCATCACAAGACTAAGCTAAGCGTGCTTCATGGCTAGCCACAAATCACTTAATTAGCCTTAAGTAATCACAGTTAGGGCTTGTGGAAACAATGATCACAGTTAAGGCTAGTTAACCAAGTTTAATTTGCTGGCCACACTTGCCTCGGTTTATCCTGCTTCGTCTCAATTAACTATGCCTCCTTATTTAGTTTTTTTGATTGACTACTTCTCTTAATTACTCATACTTAGCTTTGAAGCATAGTTAGTCAGACCAAGGCGATTAAGCACCTTTTTTAAGCTACCTGAACATTGCTAGGCTGTAAGCTAGCCCTACTCAAATGTGCGTACTAGCGGCATGATTCCTCTACATTAGGCCCATTAGCATGACAAAGATAGCCCAAGGACATGCTGGACAGACACTTCAGCCATATGGAGAGGATCCCATTGACTTAAACATGCACGAGCTATTCCTTTATCAATCTTACTATTTCTCTGCTATTTACTTCTCTATGTACAACCTATGGATATAGTCAATATAGTAGCATGCAAGTGATCTGGTTACTGAATTCTCGAGATGTCAGAAATGCATGATGAAAGCTCCGACCTTTTACTCTTAGATTTGTCTAATCGACAACATTTCATGCATAAATCCAGAGGCTGCGCTGATCTTTTGCAGTGACACCACTTTGCAGGTATAAGTTGGCATATTCATCGAATTATAGCAGTATATTGGACACAGTGATTGAGAATAATTACCAGCTGTTCATGCTAGAAAGGCTTATCATGATGGGAGCCAAAACATTCATAAAAACATTCAAGGAAGGGGATACAGATCTTAGCCTCACAGACGATCCAAAGAAGAATACAAAGAATTGGCAAATCCCTGTTTATACCAAGGCTGGGAAAGGGTGCTGATAGTGTCTCGTTAACCAAAAACAAAGAAATATCCCGGTTTTTTCTTGGGTCTTTGTTGTCATGTTCCCGTTAATGACTGCCCGAGTTTATTGCCCCCTATACTTCCTCAACTAATTGAACACGGAAGAAACTGCTCCGATAAAGAACAGAAAAGAAACAGAATTGTTGTAGCCTTGCATGGAGATGGAGATCATGAGGTATATGTAGAGGAGATGACATGTATGCTGATATACTGAGAATTTGTGGTGTGAATACTCTGTGGATTATTACTGGACCGGATACATTTTGCAAACAGAAATTTTGAGGAGGCCAAGTTGATTCTTTCCCAATATTTGATTCTCTTGTCATTAGGATATCAATTTTCCGAACTTGAAGAAATCTTTAGTCTGCCGCGTTAAGTGATTTGATTTTGGACAATGCATAGGTGCGCAGAATTTCATGCACGTATGTGGATAGAGTCACACGAATGCATTCGGTACACACGCGTGGGTTAACTATTCTTCTGTGGGGTTCGTCTACATCGGATGTTTCCAAATTCTTCGGTGGGGCTCGTGTACATCGGATGTTTATGAAAACAGACGTGTTAGGATTTGTGCAATTTATTGTGAATCATTCATGTGAAGAAAATGATATTTTTCTTTGGTGGTTTGGATCAAAACAACGAATTCTTCCAATTCGTTGCTTTCTTACTCTATTACTGGGGGAGAGGCTGGGCAAGTCCTTTCTTACGGCCGCTTCGATCCTTATTGATTGATTGGACATCTGTATAAAATTAGAGTAGACGACATTTAGGAAAAAACAGTTGCCAAAGATAGAACAGAAAAATGAAAATGAAAAATCGAGTTCGTTTTAATTGAACTTTATTTTTAAGTATGGTATTTCCTTTAACATTTTAGGATCCTCTGACATGTTAAAAAACCATCTCAACCCGAAAAAAGAGTTCAACTTCGGTACGGATGTCAATTGAAAAAATCTGCTTTAAGCCTCCAGTTAAACAGGATTGGTCAAATATAATGAAATATCGTATCCTTGGTGTTTTTGATTTTATTAATTTTCAAAATTTTTGGTCACTTATTAATGATCTATACAAATTCTCTTGTGGCATGAAATAGCAAGACTTTCCATGAATATGGACAAGAGAAACTCCCAAAAGCCTTGATTAACAGGGTAGTAGTGTAGAACAAGATAAGACACAATTAATTGTAACCCGCAAGCGGACTATGAGATTGGTTTTTCGAGATTAACTGACATGCGCATAACCTGGTCCAGGCACTTGAGTTATAAATAAAAAAAACAAGATAAAGACGCAAGGGCACATGGCCACCAATTTAGTTCCAAAACTTTCATTTTCTGGTCTATTTTACGTGCCGTGCTTTTATTCAAAACAAAACAAAGATATCACATCCTTTATTTTGTGTTTGCTCAACCTATAGCTTTCCCTCAATGGGAATCTTCCTACATTTGAACGTCCCGGTCCTAAACGGAAAAAGATCTGTGACCCAAAGAAAAAGCGTACACGATGGTTCATTTGTGAATCAAGATCCTCTTATAGGATGATCTTTTTATGTGAGTTTTAAGAGGATACAATCTGGTCAAGTCGGTATTTTGCATGGATAATAAACATGAACGCCAATGAACTATGGTGAGCCTTATTTTGCGTCACGGGAGGATCCACTGGATCCATCACCCATCAATATTTTTTACTCTCTTAGATGGCGTTTGGAATGTTTAAGTCTTTTATAGAATCTTGTTTGTCTTTCATACTGTAACATTTTTGTTCTTTTTTGGTCAAAACTCAACCATTTTAATTTGGTGTGACATGTTTAATTTCTACTTAGGATGGACAAGCGCTTGCCTCAACAAGAGACCAAGACAGGACGATGGTCAGCAACCCAATAACTTAAATAGATCTTTAAAGGTTGAGGGCCTACTTTCTGTTCAACTACTCAAATAGAAGATATTATTCTCTTTTTGTTTCCATGTCCTTCTCGGTGGTGAACAGGCAAAAAGAGCGCCCTCACCGCCGGGGGCAAGAAAATTAATTCACAACAAGTTCAAAAGGGTAAAAACAATATTCCGGGTTAGAGAAGTTGAGTAGAGTATACTCAGAATATATTATGCTGCGTTACAGAGATGGTTGACACCGTTGCCAAATTAGAAGTTTTACAAAATTGAACTGAAAAAAAAGTACAAGTACGAGAGGTAATTTGTGTCACGAATCAAACTATAGGATTATCTGTGTAATTTTCGCAAGATATCTCCCCATTTCTATAGAGGTATCAGAATCAATACCAGACCGGAGCAAATATTCCCTCGTACATATACGTATTTCGTAAGTTCTTGATTATACTTGCCAATCATCATCAGCCCCAGCTCAAAATCTTGAATCCAACAGGTGCCCATCTCTCTCTCTCTCTCTCTCTCGTGTGTGTGTACGAAGGTTCTATCCTTTCTTTTTTTTTTTTTTAAAGAAAACAGGTTCTTGGTTAATCGTCAATCTTTCTCTGTTTCATGTTTTCTTTGATGGGTAATTTATTAGATGGTTAAACATAATATGTTTATGGTTCTAGTGAATAATCACACCTTCGTGAGTGACAAGATGTCCGATCCACACACATCAATTCAACTTAGATGCAGGAGTGCTACACATTTATGTGGGAAGGACTTTTCTTTCTGGGCTTCTGCCCAGGGCTGGCCCTGAAAGAACAATCGCCTCAATCCTTAGATTCCACTGAATTGTTTTTGCATGCGAGGATTCTTTCTTAATGATGTCAAGATTGTCCCTGGTGTCATACAAAATTACGAGGAAATGAATTATGTTATGATCTAACATAGAAAAAAGAAAGTTCATGCGGTAACATGTGAATTTTGTGTAGAAAAGACCCCCCTTTTTTATTTTTTGGGAAATGAGGTATGATACTCAGTTGGAATGCTACTAAATAGTAGACACCGGCTGGAGTTGATTTTCTTTCGCTTTGTCCATTTTAAGCTCACTTGGGGCGAAAAACCGTGGATGATTGTCTCATTTGGGATGCTGGGAGTAGGTTTTCTTTTCTTGCATGTGAAAATTTTGGTTGGTTAGATTCTGGAACCCAAGGCAAATCTTTGACAACGATATTACTAGTTTTATAATGCAGAAATTTGGTGCAATTAATACTTGTATAATGGTATAATCTTCTTTTCTTTGCTTTTCTGATCAAGTTAAGGCAATGTTTGGTACAGAATTAATTGGATTTGGTTGTTTGGGAATTTCCGGGAACTCTTTGCTTATTTATCATTTGTTTTGATGTAGAATCTCAACTAAATTTTCGCTACAAGGTAAGAAAGATATCTGCCTGAGGTCTGACAGGCAAAGAGAATCTAGGGGCTCTTGTTGGACTATACTAACGGTGTGATATGCCGTATCTTGTACGTGAGAACTTGTTTATCAGCAACATCGGCGACGCAGCGGAGGTTCTTCAGAATGGAAGTGAGGAAATAACTCATCTACTGTCAGTCCTTAGTTCAGCATCAATATCATTTTTTACCGAATGGCGTAGTTCTATATCAATCCCTACCAAAGAGATTCGAAAAGTGTATGCTGGGAGCTTAAGGCGTGAGGATGGTTCAGGTGATAATTCAAAGAGTGCTTTGTCGCCAGAGAAGCTTCTGTATTCGTTGGAGTATGCGGGCAAGGATTTGAAATTTGTGAGGATGGCGGTGGCAATTAAAGATACAGAGAGCGAAAATTTGTTGGATTATTTGGATGTGTGTTTAGATTTTATTGATCAGAGTCGAAAAGAAGGGGGTGTATTGGTGCATTGCTTTGCTGGCGTGTCAAGAAGGTATATTCATGTTTTCAAACGTGTGTAGTTTTGCTTGTTTGTTGTTGAGATTTATCTGTTATTTTTATTTTTATGGTTTTTGCAAATCTAAAAGTTTTGTCTCTTTGTCGATAAGGGTTTGGCATGCTTTATTTTCAGTGTTGTGTGCTTCTTTCATTGCGTTCTTTATATTTGTGTATTCCTATTACTTGCTCAATTGAGGATGATCTAAATGGGGTTCAATTCAGAGCTTACATTTAATCTTTATGAAGTTTGTTATGGGAACCTGTTGCACATATTCATATAACCTGTTTGAGATCATACCATGTACAATAATGCATTAGTCTGCTTTTCATTTCAAATACACTTACATAGCACCCCATTTAATCTTGATGGACAACATTTTGGAGGAGGCGCGAAGGAGGAAAGAGAGTCGGTAAACAAAACTTTAATTCACTGTTATGGACCGGATAATCCGAGGATGCTTAGCCCAAAATGAAAAATACATAAACTTTGGTCATTAAGTGCAAAACATTGATTAGGAAACAATTCAAATAAGGAAACAAATAAAATTAAAAGGATAAACAAGTAAAGGCTACAATGAAAACAAGGATTTCAGCTTCCTCCTATGCCTGAAGTATGTACAAAGCTGTCATAGAGTGCATCATTTTAGTCTATTCATACCAACATCATGGAAATGGGGAAAGAAGTTTTTAGTTAATTTGTTCATATGTTGTCTTCCTTTGGCAACATCGCCAGCCATCTGTTCTTCCTTCGATTGTGATGAATGCTTTATTGTCGGAAAAGACTCCACTCCTGTCTTTTTCCTGACCAAAATTTAGTTGAACTCTTGCAAAGAACCAACCGAAATTTAGTTGAACTCTAGCAAAGAACCAAATCCTTTAACTTATACAAAATTTAAAAAAAAAAAAAAAAACCAAATCCCCGTATGTTACTTTGATTTGATGTCCTTGCAACCATGATAATTTTATAACAAAAAAACTTCTATGGAAACAGCCTTAAGCCGGTGAAATCCTTTGCAAAAAACCAATGCCTAAAGTTGAAGCTCTACCGAGATATAAATATCTAGTAGAAGTTTCACAAAAGGACATTTAAAGGAGCAAGGATCCTTTCGGAGCACACAAAGGAAACTCAAATTTCTCGAAAGACATCCTATTGTGCTCCCTCCGAAGCGTCCACCAAAAACCGCGATGTTGCGGTTCACCACAAGTATCTGACTCTTCGATTTCTGGGGAATTTAATTCTGATCATTCATGGTAATGTGTGCATAAATTGATTTGGGTCTTTGGGCATTTGGCTTTGATTTGGAGGCATGGTTCCGCAGCAAAATAAGTATAAGGGGGCCACTGTTTCAGTGGTATTCTGTGAGCAGCCACTTTGTGCATATTGCCAAACGTTAGGTCTATCTCCAATCCTCCCTCGCCAAAACCCCCAATGATTGGGGCTAAATGGGTTCTGTTGTTGTTGTTGATCAATCATTAGCCAAAAAAACGATAAAGCTCCAAAAATATTAGCCATAGAGCTATGTAAGAAAAGGTGGTTTACATTCACCCTATTGCTTGCACATGCAACAGCAGTCATAACCGTACGCTTCTTCCTATGGTTTTTGACAGTCAAACTAGCTCCTTCAGTTTCAGTTCAAGCAAAGAAAACAAATTAGTAGTGGACAATCTTTTTGGAACGGAGGGAGTATTTTCTTTTGTGGATTAAGCGTGTATTGAAAATTTGAAACCACCTTCTTCTCATGTTGGTCATCTGATAAATGTCAAGATCACTTCAATATAAGGCACTATAGTTTTCTGCTTTATCAAGTTCTGTAGGTTTACACCCTCTTTTTGCATGTGGTCATTGCAGTGCAGCTATCATTACAGCATACCTGATGAAAACAGAACAACTATCTCAAGAAGGTTCGAGCAAATCCTTTGTTTGAAAATCTGAATGTTGATGTAGGGACCAATAATCATTATGCTTATCTTTTTTTTTTATCTGGTTTGAATTTTTTTCCATTCAGATGCGCTTGAAGCTTTACGGGAAAGCTGTGAATCTGTTTGCCCCAATGATGGGTTTCTAGAACAGGTGATGCAAGACATTGTTGTGTGCAATCATGTCCTGTACGCAGTGTTCTAAAGTGGTTTTGATGTACTTTTCTATGTGTTTGATCCTGGATGCTTTCTTCTCTACCTTGCAGTTAAAAATGTTCGAAGAAATGGGTTTCAAGGTTGATCACTCTAGCCCTATATACAAGCGCTTCCGTTTGAAACTTTTAGGTCTGATTCTTATGGGCTTTGCTATTACCATCTCTGTTTGTTTTTTACTTTTTGTTTACGATCGTTGTTGGAAGCATTAGGACTGGTTCGTATTTACTTTCTATTACTATCTTTTTGTGCATATTTACTTTGGGGTTTTGATTATAGTTTTCAGAGGTGTACTTGCTTTGCTTGAGGGATTGTGCATTGGGTTTTCAATTTATACATTCACATTATGTTCTTACCATGTATAGGCTGAAACAGAGTTACGATCTAGCTAATAGCATAAAGATATGTGTTTACATTACTATTGAATGATATATTACTCTTTCTTCATAGATCTTGTTGTAACTATTATCTTTCAAGATACTTATTCTATATGAGTTTATTGTACTGGGCGCTTATCAGGAAGACTTGCCATCATGGCTTGTTACTCGAGGCCTTCTATTGAAAATTGCAAAAATCTCATGGTTCGAGCCTTTTAACACTAGTCTATTGATTCATGTGAAGAACATTTTAATATGTGAAATGACACATGGCAAGGCATAAAACAGAATCTGCCCACCCTGTGCGCTATGGATCACGAATCGTCGATTAAAAAGTAGGGATTTTGCACGCAAGCTCCTATGATGATGTTTGGAAAATAAAGTGCTATCTGACCACAATTCTAGCGAGGAGTAATGAACCATTCCCCTTGACTAGTAGCTTTCTCTCATTTATGTTGGCCATAAGTTAGAATCTTACGACAAGTGATTCAATTCCTGAATTGATCGAAGATCCATTGATAAATTGAGACAAATTTGTAGCTAACTATTCCAGAATATGGTCAATAACGAATCCTGTGATTCACGATCATTTGAAAATTTTAAGATTCAAGTGATTCTTGATCTGTTGGATCCAAGTTCATCCAACTGTTCTGAACAGCTTTTCACATCTTTTTTCTTGAAAATTTTGGCTTTTCACCTCTTTTTTCTCAGAAAAATTGGAATCCAACTTCTTTGAGTGTTTAATGTGCACCCTGCCTATACTTATGCGTAATTCACTAATTTGTTAAGGTGATTATCTGATTAAATAGGATGCAATGTATTTAACCGTTATTTTTCTTCTCTTTCTTCTTAGAAAAAGATATACCCTAAAGATATCATGCCTGTCAACTTAAATCTGCTGATCTCATGCCTGTCCTTGAATCAGTTTTTGCTTTTGATGATCTCATTTGACTGACCTTTAGCCGCTAGAACATGATTAGTGAAGCTGGGAAGTAAGTCATTTGAAGATATAGTATACTATTAATAAAGCCACACTACAAAACTTACGATGTAAGTGAGTACTTTATGTTGATATCAGACAACGGTTCTCTGGCTCAATTTATGCTTTGCTCGGTTTGCATTTTGAAAAAAATTTCCCAACTCAAAAAACACTAATTACTCCTACTTTCAATAATTACTCTCATTTTTCTCTCCACTTATTACCCCTATCTCCAATCATTATTATCATTTCTCTATCTCTATCTCTCTCCATTCATTACTCCTATCTCTAATCATTACCCTAATTTCTCTCTTCACTTGTTACCCCAAAAGCCAAACTCAAAAATTTTCAAAAACCCATCCAACCACAGCATTAAGCTTCAGAACCCCCAAAATCTGCCCAAGCTTGAGCATGCAGACAACTGGCAGGACTCTGTTCGTTTGGTGCCCTAATTATGGCATCGACTGTGAGCTGCCATGGTTGTGATGTAGGGTAATATAACCAAATCAGAAATAGGCAGTATAGTCAAAACAAAACAAGATTCATCTGGGAAATGGGGATCATCACCTCCATCTTATGTGATGAGTAACCATTCTTACTCTCCAACTATGAGCTGCTTTTCACTTTATTGTCATTACTTGGAGGAGCTGTGTGCTTCTTTTAAGTTTCATGTTGGGCAAATGTTCTATTTTTTACGCTTCGTAGTGTATTGAAATGAGCATTTTAGTTGCAATTGAAGTCCATGCCTCAATGTACGAGTTGCAAGCTGCACGTTGAATATTAGTTTTAATCAGAATGTCGAAGTTTTGCTTATTACTGACTGCATTGTTTGTGAAGCATATTATTCCCCTCAAACAATATAAGGTCAACCACACCAAAGAGGGAAAGAAAAGAGAAAAAAGTCCCCTTATATATGTTGACCAGTCTCCTATATACGTCCACGATAAGAAATGAGGTGTATTTTATTTTGGGGGCTTTCCATTTTTTCATATTGTTTTGTGCCTCAAAAATGACAGGTGATTCCTACAGTAGCGGAAATAAAATAGATAATTCCAAATTTGGGGCCGATCCTGGCTTGCCAACAGAAGAAGTCTCTTCTGAGGTTGGAACAGCTGTGGATGCAGTAAAAGTTTCTTCTCCTGCCTATCGCTGCAAGAAATGCCGGAGAGTTGTTGCAGTGCAAGATAATGTTGTGGATCATGTTCCGGGGGAGGGCGAGACATCCTTTCAATGGCATAAGAGGAGAAGTGGTAACCCTTTTAACAAGTGTGATGAGATGGAGTGCTCGTCTATATTTGTTGAGCCTCTACGTTGGATGACAGCAGGTACAACACATTGATCACTGTCATTTATTTCATCGGGATATTTGGATGTCGAGGCATATTCCTAAACAAAGATGTAGGAAAATTAATTTGTTTGGTTGTTTCAAGATCAGTTTTCCACAATATGTTTTCTGAAACTAGGGGCCGATTCCGAAACTTGTTTTTGAGGAATTTTTTTTCCTGGGACATAACTTTCTGAACAAAGAATAATTCTTTCCAAATTCCTCGAAGTAATAAAAAAAAAAGGGGTGCTAAAATGGAGAGTATTTGTGTTTTTCAAAACAGTTTTCTGAAAAACTCTCTTTTTTAACTGAAGAAAGAGAGAGTTTTCCAGAGAATTGTTTCGAAAAATTGTTTCTAAAAATTGCAAACGAAGAGGGACATTGATACATCAAAACAATATACGAGTCTATGACTAGTGGGCATCAATTTGGCGTCTCTGGGCATACATTGAATAAGAACATTCCAGAAAGATGTTACTGTGGTGTATTTGGTTAATAACATTAATTCATTGTTAACTTGTTACTAGTAAAAGATCATTCTTTAAATCGTCCTTGCATTTCGCCAACCTTTGTTTGATTTCCTTTGTGAGCAGTCGAAGAAGGTGCATCAGAGGGGAAGCTTATGTGTGCTCATTGCGAAGGGCGCTTGGGTTACTTCAACTGGTCAGGCATCCAATGCAGTTGTGGTAGCTGGATCACCCCTGCCTTTCAGCTCCATAAAAGCCGAGTTGACATCAGCACCCTCTGATGATTTTCAAGGCAGAAGAGATCGATTCATTTGCGTAATACATTCGAGAATAGAGAATACCGTAAAAGGAAGGGTTATGTGTACCTGATATGGCTACTTTCTTTTTGTTTTGAACTAGATATGGCTACCTGTGAAATAATAAGACCTGAAATATGATACTCGTGAGTCGTGATATGGAAGTGCAAAATTTTTGAGTTGAGGTTGACAAAGACACAAAAAAAGATTAGATGTTTGAGAAATCGGCTGTGTTTAGTCGGTCTTTTGCTTTGCCATCGGCACCCAGCTGGGGAGTGAAGCTTAGAACTGCACATCTTCTGTTCCCGGAATACTGTTCGATTTGGTCGTTTCCATTTCCGAATGCTTCAATGCTTCTTTTTTTGATTCTGCAATGCAATTTCTTTGTATTATGAGATGCATATGTATTATTTCCTCTTTACTTCTTCTTGGTTTTTCCTCTTTTGATTGTCTCGGACGGTTCAATTTTTTTCTCATATGTGGTTGTGCCCTTTGACTTTTAGGCTCCGTTCATTTGTTGAGAATGTTGAGTGGGAAATGGATTTTTAGGAAAAATGAAATAAGGTGGATTAAAAAAAAAATGAAATTTATTTTTCTGTGTGTGATCTTGATAAAAAAATCTTGCAAGAAAACTATTTTTTTTTTCATTTTGGTAAGATTTATTTTGCAAGAAAAGTGTTTCTAAGTGGAAAAATTAAAGTTGTGGGTTACACAATTTTCTTGGTAATGGAACACACGGAAAATTATAGGAAAGTTGATTTTTCCATTATTGTCCTTTCCATGGAATTGAACGGGGCTGGCCTTAAGAGGGACGTTTAGGGTTCAAGTCTATAAAGAGACATCGAACCCCTTGGTTATTAACTCAATAATTTTTCTTTAATTCTCACTAATGTATATAGTAATAAATACTGGAAAAAAAAGAAAATCAATTTTGAAATGTTCAGGGTTAAACTCCTCGACGAACTCTATTAGATGAACAAACAAATTGTAATTATTTCATATGTATATTGAAGAACATATCTTAGTACGTAACGGTCATTGAAATTAATTGGGAAAGTGTAATTTTTTTTCACTTGATAAAGGGATGCAGGTAAGCGCCATACGGGTGCACACCAAACACTCACGCTCCTGACGAGAATCAAACCTCACCTTCCATGACTATGAGGAAGAGGTGAGAAAATGCCATTGGACTACAAGCCTGTTGGAGGTAAGGTGTTCAGAAAAGTCAAAACTGGACGGTTCAAATTTTTCTCTCTCCGTTCCGTTTTTGTTTTTTCCAAAACAAAGCTCTTGAGCCGCATGTTCAAAGCTTATTCACTTTATATCAGCTAGAAAATCCGTATGCAGTCGGGCTCAAAAGAAAAAAAAAACCTTAGACAAAATGAGATTCATCCTTTATAACCCCTAAAAAACAGAAAAAGAAAGCAAGATTCACGACTAGCTGTTCACCAAGGGAAGTTAGCAAAGATCTCAATTGGGTAAGGAATACATTCGGTTATTTATAAAAAAAAAAAAAACGGAACAGAGATTGCAAACTGAGTGGCAAATAAACAAGCTCCATTCGCATTTGAACCGTTTAAGAAAAACGTACTCTTTTTGCACACCCTAAGTTCAAATGACAAATAAATAATGCAACGCCATCTCTCATGTTCTGGAATTTGAGATAGAAGTAGTACATAACAGGACCCCTTGCAAACCAAGAAGTCAATAATCACGAAAGATGAGATTCTCGCAAGGAAGTACGACAAAATGAAGCTAAATGGGATTATACAAGTGCAAAAACATCCTATATAGATACTCAGAGACCAAGTCCAACAGTTCGGCCATCTCTGCGACGGAGCCCAGCAGTGTATTGCTTCTCCAGTTCCAGCTGCAGTTGTTCCATCTGCTTCTCCGCTTGTAGGCCACTGGTTTCTTGATTGTCGGGTTTGTGTTCCGCTGCTTTCACTTCGCCCTTCACACCCTACAATTCGCCATAGGTACCAACGCAACCTCAGACTCTAAAAGCGTGTTAGTATGTGGGAACAGATTGTAAACAAGTGAGCAAGGCATCAACAAACAAGCACATGGAAGGGGCATACCATCATTTCAGATTTTCAAGTTTTTTTTTTTGGTAAAAGGGAATAAGATAGCAAGTGGGAATTACCATGAGTTTGTTGAATTTTTCTTGTCGTTCTCGATCAGGAAACAGAGTTGCATCCCAGCGATGACCAGACTGCAAAATACATGGAACGAGGATTGAACGAATCATAACAAACTGAAGAGCAGTAAAGAGTGGGAGTTACAGTAGAACTAATAGTTGGCTCTTTTGTTAGAACGAAACATTGACTTACCTATGCAAGGACCAAGGGTTTACCTTACGGTTAGTTTTGATCTTGTATCTGTCGATGGATTTATTGGATGAAAATGAAGAGAGATTGAGATGTCAAGGCCGAATTTAAATCTTTGATTCCCTATTCAGTTCCCTGTCCCTCCATATATCCCTCCCCAATTCCTGAAGTTTATTAACCTCAAATTGCATGCATGCGCATCTCCGACGGAACCCTCACCTTGTCAATGTTCGCTGGTGGATCTAGCTGTTTTCTCATCACTGGTGTTTTCGATGGAGGCGAGTGTCGGTGATTTCTGATCTTCTATTTCGTATGCAATAGGTTAGAATTCATGATTTTTTGCTGTAATAGATGCACATGGTGGGTGTGTCTATTGCAATGTCATTATTAGGGCGGAATCGTTGTCATTCTCTCTAAACAAAAACAATATTCCAGTTAAAGTTGGTTTTCTGATTTATAAACCTTTTCAGAATATGATTAAAAAAAAAAAAAACCCCCCCTTTCCAGAAGCATAGCAGAATTGATGCCTTAAGCAAAAAAAATCATAGTTTTTCCCTCCTGTTTGGATCAGTTATGTCCATGTTTATTCCTCCACAAATATGTTTCAAAAACAAGAACTAAATAAGAAAAAAGCAACTACAAAATGACATGGAAGAATAATTCATAATTACCTCCTCAGCAGCAGTGTTCTTCTTATTCCCCCACAGCAGCTTCTTCTTTTGGTCAGCGGACATGTAACCCGTTCCAATGAGGTTCTTATTAACTGTTTTGTTTTTTCACAGGGAACAAACAACAAATCAGCATACATCATTGATGTCAAGAGGTGCTCAACATTTGGCATTGACCTTCACATTAAGGAATATTTTTTTTGCAAACCATAAAATTCTCAACGGAGTGGACCCACATAGGCAACTGCAGCAACTAAGTCATGATAATAATCCCAATCTGGTAGGACGGACTCCAGGGATCAAGCATACATACGGTTCAGTCTCAGCTCATGGGTCGATTGGCTTAGGATTTCAACTGAACTTACTTTATGGCCAAGCAAAGTAGCATGAGTAAGCCAGTCAGAAGGTGTTTAAGAGACAGGAGTTTCGGGACGAAAGAGCTGAGTGCTCTATGGCTGGAGAAGTCAACTCGATTACCATCTTCCTCTAGGGCTATCTGTGTTAAAGGCATTGGAAAGTGCTTTATCATCTCAACAGGGCTGATTCCCAATGGATGTTTGTACCACAAAATTGTTGTATTAGTTCCATCTATTCATGTTTGAAATAATATTAACCATGCTACGGCAACAGACTTGTTCCAAGGAAACGTGTGAAAGGACGTGCCCGGATTTGAGATGCTGTGTCTGGTAGGTATCCCACACCCATCCCAAATGGACGATCCTCAAAATGGAGGATCCATGTAGCACAGGTCTTCCCCCCAACCTTAAAAACTAAAAAAATTAATGCAGCAAACTCCATTGCCATTCACTTTTAGAAACCCCTGGTTACAAAAGTTGCAAATTCCAAGCTTCGTAGTGTCAAGATTAAGAAACTTACAGTGCCTACAAAAAGTTATGTCTAGGAGACCAAGAAACAAGATGAAGATAAAGCAATACCTAATTCCGCAGCTTTCATTGCAGCAATTTTTGCAGCATCAAAGTCATTAGCAACCTCAAAGCCCTTGGCAGGAGCCTCCTCTGAAGTCACCTTACCAACAAGCTCCTGGACTTGCTTTGAACTTGAAGGCAGCTTTTCATCAGCGACAGTGGAAAACTTTGATACTAATTGATAAATAAGAACAATTATGAGAAATAATACTCGATTGAAAACAAATAAATAAAGAAAATAAACACTTTAGGGGGGAGAAACAACAGAAGACAGTCCTTCGATTTCTACCTTTTCCATGATCAGTGCTCGAGCTCTCCAACTTTGGCTTTTTGGCAGAATATTCGTGATTTTCACTGGTAAAAGCAGATTTATCTTCAAACTGCTCCCCTGGTGCTCTATCAGACCAGTCCTTGGGTCTGCTAGTTTCCTGATCATCAAATTTCTTCTTTTCCTCTTTGGTATATTTATGACCATCAAATTCTCTAGGGTCACTATTAGATGCTTCTTTTGAGCGACGTTTGGCCACATCCCTTCGTGAAGTTGAGTCATTCCGATTCCCCAAATATTCTCCATAAACAGGTGAAAGATCACCTTTGTAATCCCCCAAACTCCTCCGATGTTCCCTCTTTTCATCTCGACCGCCTCCATCCCCCTTGTCTTTATCCCTGCTTCTATTCCCTGAACCATCGGATCTATATCTAGAGTACTTATCATCACCACGTGAAGGATCTCTAGATCTGTAATGCTCACTTTCTCTCCTTGTGTCATCTCTAAGCTTTTCATGTCTGCTATAGTCATCCCGCCTATGGTAATTATGAGAACTCCTAGAGGACTGCCGATCTGAATTCCTATATGAATCACCACTTCGGTCACGGTAGCTCCTACCAGAGTCCTTCTCTAGGTCCCTCCTGTTACCATTCCTTCGCCATGATTCAGAATCTCTTGTAGGATTATCCCTTGAATAGATTGGACTAGAGCTATGCTCACGCGTTGGACTCCCTGAATAGATCAAAGTTTAGAGAGAATATTCAAGGCCACAGTGGGCGGCCAGTTCCTTTTTGAACTACTTGAGACAACGGAAGAAGAGAATGACTATATGTATTTCAAAGCATCTCTCACTTACTTGTTTCTTCCTACAAGGTTATATTACGTAATGAATGAGAGCTAAGGTAATTCACCAATATTTCAAAACATGTAATCCTACCATTGGATAGTGGGCTACGAAGCACCGATACTCCAAAATTAGTCGCATCTGGGTATTTGTATTGGATGCCGATTCGGGCCTGATATGTTTCGGATACGGAAAATAGTATCCAATATTTAAATTAAACGTTTGAAATTTCAGATATGAGTGGGAGATTTATACGATACTTTTGGGAAAAGCGTGGCTAAGCTGGCTTTTTTTGGAATTAAGTAATAAGGAGGCAAACGGTAAATTAAGTGTATCCGTAGAGATTAGAGCATTTCCTATTCGATGGCAAGAATTCAACAGCTGAAGGCTGCAAAGGGACAAAAATGGGACCCATTTATCAAGTGCTAAGTACCTTTTATTGGAGTGAGTGGGTGAACATTTCAATGGTCTAGATAGAACTTATTATCTTATGGAACAAATAATTTCAGGACTAAGACCACTTGCACGGTCGCGATTCTTTTTCTGCAACATCTTTCAATAAAAATTACCTACAGCCATAAAAAACAGTTACCATTGGGTACTTAATTTCAGCACCAGCTACGTTGTACTTCCAAGTTTCCGGAAATAGTCAAGGAAATATGTTTCCCCATTCAAAATTAATCTATGACTGAAATCTCGGACTCTCAAACCAATCATCTTGAAAAGAAAACAAATTACAAAAAATGCAAAGAAAAACTTTCAGATCAAACAAACAAACCACTTCCAACCCATGGGAATCAGAGATATTATAGATTTCCCTAGAAATTTCCGCATATATATTATCCACAGAATACATCTTAAAGATACAAAA
The DNA here is from genome assembly GCA_019656295.1 of Rhododendron mucronatum var. ripense. Taxonomy (NCBI): domain Eukaryota; kingdom Viridiplantae; phylum Streptophyta; class Magnoliopsida; order Ericales; family Ericaceae; genus Rhododendron; species Rhododendron mucronatum. The sequence continues at coordinate 429,869 of BPLT01000127.1, read as the reverse complement.
ACTGTTGAAAAACTAACCATCAGATGACGACGATCCACTAACTGGAGACCGGCGCCTGTACTTCCTGTTAGCTGCATCGTTTGAAGGCTTACGAAATGCTGCCTTTGCATCGGCATTATCTGGGGACGGAGACAATGTTTTTGACTCCATATTTGCCAATTGCTAATACCTGACAGAAAAAATACAAGAAAATGAGTCCCAATTCTTTAGTAGCACACATCGAAACGATAGTCATCAGTGTAAAATGCTGATAATTTTGTGGAAATATCAGGAATATTTGGTTTACTCTTAAGTCAGCATATTTGAATTGATATTTTTCTTACATATTATGGTTGCTTGCATATTTCTTCTTACTTGGTAGCTCTTTTGTTTCTTTCGGGATTGACATGCTTTAGAGATTTTTTCCTAGTTGGAAACACGATCTTTCTTGATCGGACCAACTACCAAGGTTCTCATGACATTCTGACTTGAGAGCACAAGAGCAAGATTTCTGAGGCAGTTTCGTCACCCGGATTGGAGGATCCTGCAACTAAGCATGTGCTTAAGGGGCTCTTGCTGTGTGTTGTAACAACACCACAGCTTATTGTTTTGACTTTTGGTCAGAGGAGTGAGCAAGTGGCTCTTGACGCAACTCAACCATAAATTGCAATGATAAGCACTACTAAAGGACACCTAAAATTTCTTTCACATCCAATAGCATCACAAGTTGATAACCACAATGAAACCGAATGACAGTTGCAAAATCAAACTTATTTGTGCAATTCAACAAGTTATGTGGTCAAGTAGAATCCGAATGCGTACCAACAAGAAGTGATTGAACTATAATACCTTGATAAGCATCTTTTAACATCAACAATAACAGTACCCATCTAATCCCAATCGATAGGGTATGGGCGAGGGTCGCAACATATGCACAAAGTAGCTACTCGCAGAAAGTTTTACTGCTGAAACTTGGGAATCATAAAGACTATTATACTGTGGAACCATGCCCCCAAATCAAAGCCGAAAAGCATCAAAGAAGGCAGGCCACAGGCCTAGAGCCCCGATAAACATCTGTCAGGCAATTTGAATGAATTTTTGCTCTCTCGATGTGTGCTAATGAAAAAGAATAAAATACTGAAAATCTTTACTTATCTTTTTACTATTAAATATAGTCCACAACTGAAGATAGCGAAAAAAGGAGGGGAATGATTTGTGCACTCCCCAAAGTAAACAATTTGGGGAGTGTGAAACCCCAGAAAGAATATTACTATCATGATAAGCTCCTTCTGAACAACCAAATACAGCTTAGAACACAAGAATCATTATCAGAAATGCTTCTGTACCGTTTCGAAAGAGGTCATGAGATATTCAGAAACACAATCAGACCTTATTTAAATGTAAAACTAGCTGATAATCGGTAAATTGACCAAAATCAGATGTACACCACCGCTTCAGGTCCCCCCAAAAATGCTTTCAAAAAAGTGCCCTAAAAGTTTAATGCTTTTATCGGCTTCAACCCATAATTTGTGTTTATGCTTCTAAGTCACACGTAAAAAGCATCAAACAGAAAGACAACCAGAGAGAGAGAGAGAGAGAGAGAGAGAGAGAGAGAGAGAGAGAGAGAGAGATACCTGTTGTTATCGTCGCCGGACCAGGAGCGAGGTTTGTTCGAAGGTTTAAGATTTTGGGGTGGTTCTGAAGAATTCTGATCGATCAATTATTCTAGGGCTTCGAATATATAGAGGTGTTCTTGGTTTTGCAAATTTTACCACATAATTTCTGAATGTCACAAATTCACCCCTGAAAGTGAATAAAAAATTTCCATTCGTGGATTCCGTCCAAAATAGGTTAGTAGGGGTAGTATTTATCACGCAAAAATGAAAACTTAAAAGCCCTCGTTCAGGTTTGAGATAAAAAGATTTTATAAGTTTATATATTTTTTCGTCTTTACCTAATTTTTTTAACATTTTAATAAAAAATTTGATTTTTGAATAAAAATCCGCTATATACATCCAAAAAGTAGAAAATAAGTAAAGAATTTGATAAAAAAATCACTATAAACGAAAAAACATGAATAACAAAACAATCAAAAATTTTGGAGAGAATATTTCTAAGATGGGAATAAAACAATTAATTCCGACAAGTTTAAATAAAAGGAGGGCTTCAAGTAGTGGGTGGATTCTTCTGGTCTCACTTTTTATTTTTATTTTTATTTTTATTTTATCATATGATATACATCAGTATAATTAGATGCTAGTAAGTTAATCCGAATCTCATTCACTCTTTTTTGGCCTGGTCCAGCATAATAGTCACACCAAACATTACGATCCAATATCGATTGTCGGTGTTGGATGTTAATTGGTCCAAATCGAGGCTCACAACTTTTAATAGCAGCAAAAATCTCAAAACTACCAGATTCTCTTCAGAGGATGGAGTCCAAATCAAAAAATGTCTGTAACTACCACTATATTGGAAGAATGATTTAAAAAAAAAAAAATCATATTTGAAGAGAGAGAAAGAGTCACCAATTTTGATGTGTGGGTTGGAGTAGTTAGTTATCAACATTCCTCTTCAAAATTTATGGCCCCATAAATTTTTAAAAAAAAATTTACCCAAAACAAAAATATTTCCTCTTCAAACTCTAAACCAAAGCACATTCCTAATCCCTTTCTATATCGAGTGATTTATTCAATGCTCTTGGAGTACCATCACGTAATGTTTCAAGAGCTTTCTTCACCACACATTGGTGTAGAGGCCACATACTTGATGGTAGAATTAACCTACACATAGGTATGATAAAAAAGGACCATAAAACATCACATGACGATGCTCCAAGAGCCAATAATAATTTATCTATCTTTTAAAACCACGTCCTGATGGAATATGGAATCCCCCTAACACTCATTATGCTTATCTCTTCTACTATCTACCTAATAAAACAAAAGGTAAGAGCTAAGATTTATTTGATCCAAGGGATTATGTGTGTTTTTCAACTCTCTTAAGAAAACACGCACACTCTTATAAATATATTATAAAAATGCCGTCGGTTCTTTTTACCCACTGCTCAGCTTCTAACTTTGGCATAAAAAAAACAGAAATATATTAGAAAAATGCCCGTGCCTACGGCACTACTAAGGTGCATAGTGCCGTAGGTACGGGCACGTCCTAATGGAATATGGAGTCCCCCTAACACTCATTATGCTTATCTCTTCTACTATAAGTATAAACTATCCATGTTGGAAGAGATATATAGAGACACATACATGTGTGTTTTCTTGATCTTCATCACCAACAAATCATCATGAGTTTCTTCTCATCCTTTGTCGTCGGATTAATTCAGCAATGAATATTGCCAAGATGATATTCGTATTCGGTCTGCTGCTGCTTTCAATTCCCCAGGATCCCAGCGTAATCCGATTCCCGATCCCTTCCTGACTTCGATTCGTTTACTGTGACTCCCACGTGCAATTAGTTGTGAAGCAATTGAATTTTAATTAAACCACTGTATAAGTTCCGGGGCGCACCATTATTAACACCACTCAAACTTAATATTTGTAGGAAATGTCAAAATTACTTTAGTTAACCAAGTCAGAGCTTTGACCACCTTATCAGAAGAAGACACGCGGCATCTACAGATGAGTGACACGCAGCAGACAGGCTGGGGCCTGTTGGAGATGCAGACAACTTTCAACAACTGGAAGGCTTGCACCAAGCAGGCTCGCGACCAGGCAAACTTCGGCAGAAAGAGCCGCGACAGGCCCGCGAATACAGAAGGATAAAGAACGCGCGCGAAGTGAGGTCATGCGCGCGCTAGTGCCCGCGAGGTGATGTGCGTGCGAGATGAGGTGCGCGCGAGGAGTGAGGTCGTGCGCGCGCTAGTGCCCGCGAGGTGATGTGCGTGCGAGATGAGGTGCGCGCGAGGAGTGAGGTCATGCGCGCGCTAGTGCGCGCGAGGTGATGTGCGCGCGAGATGAGGTGCGCCCGAGGAGTGCGGTCATGTGCGCGCTAGTGCGCGCGAGATGAGGTGCGCGCGAGGAGTGCGGTCATGTGCGCGCTAGTGCGCGCGAGGTGATGTGCGCGCGCGAGATGATGTGCGCGCAAGGTGATGGCATTCTCGCGACCTTGAGGAATGACAAAGACACGTGTCAAGATATAATCGGGCCGTCCTCAGACCCAGGTGTCTATAAATACCCGACATCCCCTCTCATTTAAAAAGACTAGACTGGACTAGATTGGACTTTTCCTAGAGAGAGAAAATGGTGGGTACTGATCAAGAGAGAGAACATCCTCCTCACCCAGTCCAACTTGGAAAACCTGCCTGCATCTTACATAAGAAGGATAAAGGCGCTGCCTTTGTCTCCGCCGCAGCCAGATAGAGCTGCAACAGGGCCGCGCGCAGGCAGGGCCGCAGCCAGACAGAGCTACAATAGGGCCGCGCGCAGGCAGGGCCGCACACAGACAGAGCTGCAACAGGGCCACCAGCAGGCAGGGCCGCAGACAGACAGAGCTGCAACAGGGCTGCGCGCAGGCAGGGCCGCAGCCAGACAGAGCTGCAACAGGGCCGCGTGCAGGCAGGGCCGCAGCCAGACAGAGCCGCAACAGGGCCGCGCGCAGGCAGGGCCGCAGACAGACAGAGCTGCAACAGGGCCCCGCGCAGGCAGGGCCGTAGACAGACAGAGCTGCAACAGGGTCATGCACAGACAGGGCCGCATACAGACAGGGCTGCGTGCAGACAGAGATACACACATGTGGAGAGCCAGAGCCAGAGAGATAAGAGAGAGAGAGAGAGAGAGAGAGAGAGAGAGAGAGAAGACAGATTTACAGAGAGAGGGAGAGACCATCTCATCCGAGAAAATATGGTACTACGTTTGACCTGATTCCCTGCATACCGGGATACATAAACAGCCTTGGTGAGGGCTCGGTCGCGATTTATGCTTCCACCTCAACCCCTCCAAATCAATCATCCATTTCCCGAACGCGGGGCCTCTGCTGCCCGGAGGGGGCAGTAGCGCCTACCAAGGCCCCAGAAACGGCGCCGTTTCATTTAAAAACAAAATTCAACCAACCAATTTGCAATCCTATGGAGCAGAAACGTGATTATGAGAGCCCTAAAGACAAAATTTGATTATGTCTCTTTAGAATAATACGATCAAAATAATAAGATCTTCACACCCATTCAAACGGATTAAAAATTGGAGCACTTAATTTTTTTAGACCATTTTTTATTAAAAAATATAGTTAAAAAATTAAGTGCTCCAATTTTTAATCCGTTTGAACGGGTGTGAAGATCTTATTATTTTGATCATATTATTCTAAAGAGACATAATCAAATTTTGTCTTTAGGGCTCTCATAATCACGTTTCTGCTCCATAGGATTGCAAATTGGTTGGTTGAATTTTGTTTTTAAATGAAACAGCGCCGTTTCTGGGGCCTTGGTAGGCGCTACTGCCCCCTCCGGGCAGCAGAGGCCCCGCGTCCCCATTTCCCCATTCTAAACACTAACCATTCTTTACCTATACAGCACATTTTATTCTCGTGAATATTTTGGGCTCTATTTTGAACCCCAAGGAGACCAGTCATGATTTTGACCGATCCTACAATATCCATATTATCATTCTATAAAAAGTTCTACGCTTCTTCAAGAACCAGAAGGGTACTAGAGTTTCTGTTGTATTTATTTACATACTAGGGGTGGCAACGTTAATGGTCCCTCCTTCTCGGGCCAATCATTCTGTTGTTTGTCGTCTCTGGCCTTCTCACAGTCAGCGAATTGAACAAGTCTACAACTTCTTCTTTGGCAAATCTGCCGTCAATGAAAATCTTGTTTTCCCTACCTCTCATACATCAAACAACACCCCTATCACCATTCTATAATCCAACATACTTTTAAACTATTACTGGTAATAAATATATTTTAGCGGTAATAATTTATTTTTAATTTGGATCGTCCAAAATACTTTTGAACGTGCGAAATTGAGCTCTGTAAATCTTATTTACGGAGGCTTTGTTAAAAAGTTTTTCTCCTATCGAACAATGGTAAATAGGTGATAGGTGCACACTTGATGCGTGCATGTGCTAGCTTCTACCTAGCTAGAATATATTTGTATTTTTTTTAGCCGTAAGAATTAGAAAACTATGAGTGGGTGGTTACATGAATTATGTGTTTATGTTATATGTTGAGGGAGGTTGGCTCACATGTTTTGCATGCAAGGGAAGGGACCAAAAAAAGCTTATTCATTGAAGGAAAAAATATTTTTAGTACTTTTAACCAATTTGGATAACTACCCGAGTTCTTTCATGTGAAGCTTTCAAAGTACATTTTTCATTCCCATTCTCTCCCTCCTTCTTAGTTCCAGTTCCTGCATCCACCCATAGCCAACCATCCACCACTTAAAAGGTACTAATTCTAGTTTTATGTTCCCCAACTTTTTTCATTTTTTTTGGACAAAAGTGGATAAATTTGGGTCTTGCCTAATTTTTTTATGAGCCAAAAGTTAATAAGCAGTCCGGGTGCAAATTATGGGGAGCCAAATATCGGATAGAACTTAAAAGTGAGTTAAGACTCGCTTATCTCCCACGGCCCTTAGCTGTTTCCATTTATGCCTCCAAATTTGGGTCTTTCCTAGATTGCATTTGACTGACCAGTACTAGCAGGTAGTATATGATCACAAGTCGATATATACGAGTCAAGAGGGGTTTTTTTTCTGGAATCATCCTATGATTTCTTATTTTGATCCTGGCTTTGTTCTATCATTGTAGGTCCTAATAAATGTGCTTCAGTTGCGATATTTTGTGCCTAAACTTCTCACACCGTCTCTTGTCAACAAATATATAAGAAAGCAGTATATTATTTTGTGTGTCAGTTTTTTCAAAAGTTCTTCAACATATCTACCGGATTGTCCTTTTGGGGGAGCTATGTCAATTTTTCGTACAAAAAATAACTTTTTCTTGTAAAGAATTTTTCTAGTTTTTTCAAAAAAAAAAATTGAAAGTTCTATTTCAAATTTCAAATCTTTTGAAATGTTGCAATACATTAAAAAAAATTACTTATGCTAAAATTGTTTTTTTATCCAAATGTTGTCCAAGCTCTCTCAAATGCCATACATTTGAATATGGATGGAGAACAAATTTAATGTTATTATTATTTATAAACACAAAAATGAAAATTTTATTGAGTATCGTTATCTCAAAACCAATAAAATGAGTGCATAGAGAAAAACCAAATTTACAATACTATTGTTCTTGCATTATTTTTACAAATGGGACAAAACAATGACTTAATTTCCATTTCTCGTACCCTAACAACATAGATAGCCACCTAGTGAGCAATCGTAGCCTAGCCAGTGCAGTAAGCAAAACATGGGACAAGGTATGTTAGACTTCTGTCAGGCCAAAGCCATAAACAAGTCCTAAGAATTAAACAGAGGGCATTACATTTAGAGGAACAAAATAGTCATTTAAGGGAGGCCCACCATATAAGTTGTGAAGCAGCTGGATTTTAGTTATAAAACAACCGTCATACATAAAGTTTAAGGGTGCACTATTATTACCATCACTCAAACTTAATCCATATTATCATTCTATACAAAGTTTTGCGTTTCTTCAAGAACCAGAAGGGTTCTGGAGTTTTTGTTTTATTTCATTTACATATTATTATGGGTGGCAACGTTAATGATCCCTCCTTCCCGGGCCAATCATGCATTCTGTTGGTTTGTCTAGAGGCTTACCCTAGGATTACGTCTCTGGCCTTCTCATAGTCAAAGAACAAGTCTACAACTTCTTCTTTGGCAAATTTGCTGTCAGTGAAAATCACATTTTTCCTACCTCTCATACATCAAACATCACCTCTATCACTGTTCTATAATCCTGTAGACACCCCATTCTGGACTGTCCAGTTTAGTCCTTTTACTTCCTTTGTTAACCCAATGATGATAGACGGTCGAGAACAATTCAGAGTCGATGGAAGGATTTGAGCTTTGGGCGTTGAACTCTCTCCCACCTTCAAAACCCACTTCAAACCCTTCAAACCTCAAACCAAGTGAGCCTCAGCAAAGCCATACCTTGCTTACGCCACCCTCTCCTTGGCGTGCGCCAGGTACTTGCCACGTGTCGATCATCAACTGTTGACTGCGTTTGACCTGGCGCACGGTAGGTCAGAGGTGGCGTACGGAGGATCCTGACCGGTCAAATCATCGCTTTTACAGCACGCGACCGAAACTTCTGCGGCTCCAAAGTACAGGGAACAGTGCCCCTGATGATTGCTTTCGTCTGGCCCGTCCCTCTTTCACTCCTACCACCTAGTCCCATGCATTTAATGCATGGGAGGCTACTCACTCAACCCAACCAGCCCTAACCAGCCCTCAACCCAGCTGATCACCCCTGGTTTCCAGCTCCTCTCTCCTCTATAAATACTCCCCTTGCATTCATTTGCAAGGGGTTAAGCACATTAACTCTCTAAGCCTTTATCCCTCTCTTCTCTCTTGCTCTTGCTCTCCCATTGTAAGAGTGAGATATAGAGCAGTTTCACACCCCCTCCCTTCACTGATCAGTTGATGCCACAGCCTCCATCTTCAACCAAAGCTCATCTCCACCCTTTCTCTCTTGCACCAAAGGTATACCACCTTTGTGTTGCATTCTGTTTTCAAGTTCTGAGGGGAACCAGAAGGGTTCTGGCTAGTAACTGATACTAGTCCAGGCCCCTTTCTGGTAAAATAAACCAGTCGTAGAAATCCATACATGGCGCACGCCAACTCCTAGAAGCTGTACGCCACCTTTGGCTGTACGTGCACAGTTGGCGTGGGGATCATGTAGGGCTCATTTGTTGCTTATTTCTTTATGTCATCACCTCATAGCATGCTAAAAACCAGTCTATTGCTTTCTGTATTTTAGAACTGTTCAAACGTAGCTTTCAATACTTGTATTTTCAGGCCTCTGGGGTAAGTCTGGTCATGCTCCAGAACCCAGATGATGTAAAGCCAAACACTGGTACCACATGCATACCTGGCGTACGACTCCCACAGGGTGGCGTACGGCACGTTTGCTGAAGATCAGTGCCTGGCCCTTATATCACGGCTCAATCTTGGCCTCTTGTTCATCCCCACTCTGTTTATGGGGTCTGTCTTGCTATTTTCCTGGCTACTGGCCATTCCTTATGTCTGTACATATGTATAATTCATGTTATAAACTGCGTGGTTTGCCCTGGGTGTGCACTGGTCCATTCCAGAGCCCAGAGGATTGAGAGTAGGAGCTGTAAGAGATCGGTGTGGTAGTGTACGCCAGCCTTAAGATGGCGTGCGCAGGGTATGCTGGCGTGCCGTGGCTTGGCCATGGCGTGCCAGCATGTCGCCTGCTCACGCACCCGATGGGCAGCGTACATCATCCCGATGAATTTCTGGCAGCGCTTGTTCTCAATCTATGTTCTTACATTTAATTCAATTCAAGCAAGCAAATCATCATCCATAAACATTTTTGTCATATAAACTGCAACGTGTTACAGTTTTAATCCCTATTAACTGTTTCCCCGCCCTAATTGGCTAAAAATGATCAAATGAGAGAAAAATGCAAATGTTTTAATAAAATGCCCGAGTAGAGACCGATCTTCGGATTGGGCGAGAGGGGTGCCATAAAACCCTTCCCCTCTCGTAACCTGGCTCCCGAACCTCAGATATCGAAGGTGTTGACGGACCAGTCTACGCCTTTCCAAATCAAATCAAACCTTTTTCAAATCAAAGCAAAACATAGCAAACGCTTTCGAGTTCGGTTCCTTGGGTGCTCTTCCGCTAAAACCCGAGTGGCGACTCTGAATCGAAGCGTTTCGCCGCGCTATTTTCCAAATGGGCCGCCTCCCGAACAATATCCGTTCCAAACCAAAATCGGGCGATTTTCGGGGCGTGTGCCCACAGTGGCGACTCTGCTGGGGATCATTGCATTGACTAATATTTAGACATTAAAACATAAATGAACAATCTTCAAAAGCCTGGCAAAACAGTACGCTCCGCGCTGCTGAAGAACGGAATGGTAACGTAACAGGATCTCAGCATCCGACCAATCTGAACTGGGGCTTTTACTATTGTTCACCTGTGTAGTTTTGTCTAAGTATTGGTCAATAAAAGTGAGCCAAGCTTCAAAAGGCATTTTCAAAATTTTGCATTTCTCTCTCATTTAGTCAAACTTTGGCGTTCTTCATTTGCATCGATGTTGGATAAGCCCCGTTGAGGTGTTTTGGGTAACCGGCACAGTTTACTGGAGCCCGGGGTCCTCGAATGCCCAACAACCTTGGACGATGATGAGTCGTAATACCGTTCGACCATTGCTTTGCTGCACGCATTGCAGTGGGAGGTATACCGCGGCTCTAGTCAGAGGAACCCCTTTCAGCCAAAACCAGCCTCGTCATACGTACAAAGCACTAGAACCTTTCAACCTAAGACAGGAACCTACAGGGTAGGATTACTTGCATCTAACCCCCATAAACTGTCTATGTGTTACTGCTTTCCTTATCGCATGCCTGTACATACATACATTCCGTTTTGCGTAGGAGCATGCTAGGGCGGCTTTTTAGGTCTGTCTCGAGTTCGTCTCTTGGCTGTTAGGACCCTGCCATGGACCGATGAAGAGTCGCGCATCTCGATGTTGCGCGTTATCAATTTCCAAAATCCTTGGGTCAGCGAGACTTTGGGAAATCAGGACTATTTAAGTCCATTGTCTAAACCTGGTCGAAGTTTCAAACAGAAAATCAGGAACAGCGAAAAGGATATCGTGATGCCCACACCATCCAGGTTAAAGTGCTAATCACTTACACCATCAAGGCTCCGGCACTGTGCTGCTTACGCCACCTCGGTTATGGTATCACGCCATCTACATCAAGTTGTTCCGACCTCCAAAGTTGAAACTTCGATAAAGGAATGGTCAAAAGACTTAGATTGTCTTGACATCCCTTAGTGTCCATCGATGCAAACAAGGATACACCGTCGAAAAAGAAATCTGAGGATTCTATGGCAGCGTCCTAACAGCATGAGTTGGACTCCCTCTAGTGTTAGAGTCTAGGAGGACACCGACGACGTTGGCATGATCATTTTCTTTCATTTCTTTTTTAAAATAAGCTGTTGCAGGCTGTCATTGAGCCCATCTATTTTGCTGTTTAGCTGAATCATGGGGAGCTTCGAAATCAAGAGCCAAACCTACTTGGGACCGTCTGCGGGGATTGTTTGAGGAATTGCTCTGGGGTTTGCTTTTGGGTCAGTTACAACGGAAGCACAGCTCTGCACTCTGTCCAAGGAGGATTCGCCACCGACCACGCCGCACGAATCTCCTTCGTCCTCTCCATCTCCACCCGTAACTCCGAAACTGGTCAAGACAGAAGCTCTAGACATGGCAGATATTCCTCCACCGAATCTCACAACCATCCTAGCCGATATTCAGCACAACCTTGCCATCATGCAGCAAAGGGCTGACCAGGCCGATACCGCCATGGCCAACCTACAAGCTCTTATCAATGAGAGGGTCCCAGTCGCAAGGATAGAAGGCGGCCGGGAAGAACGTGAGAACCCAGCTGGGGAGGACATCCCGGCCGAACAGCCTGCCGCAAATCCCGAAATGGCAGCCTTGATCGCCAAGATGGCTAAACTAGAAGAGTCGGTCGCCAAGTCCGAAAGAATCAGCGCCGGGGGGTTGGACATGGACCGTCTCTGCCCCTTTCCGAATGCACGGCTCCCGGAAAGGTTCAAAATGCCCGACTTTACGAAGTTCGACGGGACGGGTGATCCAAAGACACACCTGCTCGCTTACCACGGCGCGATGAAACTGCATGGGGTTGAGGAGGAGGCAATGGCCCAGTTATTTCCTCAAACTCTGGCTGGCCCAGCTTTCCAGTGGTTCTTATCTCTTGACGTGTCCAAGCGCAAAACATGGGAAGACATCGGTGCGGCCTTCTTCGCCCAGTACAGCTACAACTCCCAACTCAAAATGACTACCCGGGAGTTGGAGTCCACCAAGATGAACCCAAAAGAGTCCTTTGCGGATTTTATCAAGCGTTGGAGGACTAAGGCTGCAGTCATGACCGACCGGCCGAGTGAGAAGGATCAGATCCGAATCATCTCCCGTAATCTGCTGCCCGACTTTGCTAAGAATCTGGTGCTCGTCCAAGGGGCCGATTGGGATACTTTCTTTGAATCCGGCCTTGCCATCGAAGAAGCACTCCAAACTGGGGTTCTGCCGCGCAGCGACCCTCCTTCCTCCTCCTCGGGATCCAAAGCTAAAACTCGCGCTTACTCAGGGAGCAGCGCTGCGTTGTTCGGCAGCAATAGTTATGCCAACGCCACCTCTGCCGGTAACAGTAACACTCAGGACTCCAACCACATTGCTGATGTCAACCAGGTCCAAGCCCCTCCAAAACACCGAAACCGTAACCAGCCCCGGAACTTCACCAAATTTGAGGCTCCGCTCTCTCAAGTGCTAGAAAGGTTGGCCAAATCCGGTCACCTCAAACCAATGGATCCAACTCCACTGCCCCAAAATCTATCCCCCAGCCACAATCCGAATGTTTTCTGCGCCTATCACCAAATGCCCGGCCATCACACCGATTCTTGCTACCGCCTCCGCCATGCAATCCAAGACTTGGTGGACAACGGCACTCTCCCGACCCCTCCTAAGCCTAACGTCATCACCAACTCCATGCCGCAGCACAACGGCCACCCTCAAATCAACCAAATCAGCCTTACCTCCACTATAATCCAACCTAGCTCCACTATATTCAACCCCACTGACCATATAGCCCCAGCACATCACCCGAGACCTGTTGTGGCCATCCCGGCGGAATTTAGTATCAACATGTTGGCAGTTGGCTGGGATATGGAGGACAACGCAAGGGAATGGGCAGAGCTTGCTAATGACTGGAACGAGCAGCACTTCTTGGGATTCCCTCAAGTACCGGATGACAATCAAGCTCCGTTAGACCAATGGGAGGAAGATTGGATCGCGACAAGGGCGGATCCACTCGATGGCCTGTCGCTATTCATGCTTTTCTACCAATCAGAGCCCGCCTTGCCCGCAGAGGAAGACGCGGAATACATATGGAGTGTGGAACCCGAAGTTGTACAGCCCGTCGAACTTCAGAATCTCAGCATGGGAGAGGGTGAGGCCAGCAATGACATAGATGAGCAAGACTTTCGCGCCGAAGATGAGCCCCGCTGGCTGGGAGCTTTTCTGCCTCTGGTTGATACACTCTCGGATGCCGTGCACGAGTACGACCTTGTGGTGGGGCCAACCTTCAACATCGTCCCTTTGGATCAACCACGCCCCTTGACATCTCCAAGGGAGGATTGCTCAATCATGGTCCTCGATGCGCCTCCCGCTGACCTGTGGGATGTTGATGAGATTGTTGACCTCAACACAAGCCCGCTGCCGGCTGATTTTTGGGACGACGACAAAGTGGTCGATATTCAGGTCGGGAATGAAATCTGGACCGTCGATACTGCTTTAGTGGACGGGGGCCTTTGGGATGTACCATTCGTCACCAACCCGGGGACGCCTTTTGAGGAAGCTGCCGCACAGGATCCGGCCCCTTGGGAAGGACAAGTCATGAGTGATCTGGAATGGGTTACAGCTTCGGACCAGGTTGCATCGATCGACAAGGGGAAGCGCAAGCTAGAAGAAGTGCCTGCTGATTTCTGGGATTTCGTGGACACATCACCTTGGTGGGAGATCGCTAACGTCACTAGGAGCGGCCGAGTCTTCCAACCACCCAATCTTTCGGCTGGAAGTTCGTCCAATCCCGGTGGTGATCAAAGACCCACTATTCCCTCTACACAAAAGAACACTCCGGCCATTCCTAGCGGGGTACCTGAAGAGGATGCTATCCTGAAACAGCTGGAGAGGATCCCTGCCGCCGTCTCCGTCTGGGGTCTGATATCGTCGTCAAAGGAGCATCGAGAAAGGCTGTCTGCAGCACTCGCTCGCCTTACTGTACCAGCGGACATCACCGCGGAAGCCATGGTTGCCCTAGTCTTGCCTTTGCTTTCCAAGCATTCTGTCACTTTCACCGAGAAAGATCTGCCTGTCGATGGGACTGCTCACAACCGCCCGTTGCACATTACTCTCAAGTGCAGGGGACATTGGGTCCCAACCGTGTTGATCGATAACGGATCTGCAATCAATGTCTGTCCAATGAGGGTTGCTTACCGTCTGGGGCTCACTAAGGCTGACCTCACGCCTTCCAATCTGGCCGTCAAGGCCTATGACAACACACGCCGCGTGGTCGAAGGAACTCTCATGCTGAAGCTTGATGCCGAGGGTTTTGAAATGGACGTAGAGTTCCATGTGGTCGACATCCCCGCCACCTTCAACCTGCTGTTGGGAAGGCCGTGGCTGCATAGGGCGGACATCATGGCTGTACCGTCGACTCTCCACCAGAAGGTCATGATGGGGCTACCTACCGGGACTCTAACTATCTGCGGCGACTCTGGGATCCGCCCGCTCCAGGAGGATGGGACGCCTGTTTTGGGGATCATGCACGGGGAAGAAGATTCCGACTTTGGAGGATTTGCTTTCGACACTTCCGGCTCAGTCCTGTCCATCGTCATGGATGATGACTTCATAATCAGCTCTATTGCCCTCGAAATCATGAGGAAGATGTCATTCATGCCTGGCTTAGGACTCGGGATCAACCAGCAAGGGATCGCTGAGTTCCCTGTCTTTCCCTTTACCGAAGGCCGCTTTGGCCTGGGATACACTCCCCCCACCAAAAAGGCCAAAATAGGGAAAGGCACGGGAAAACCTCGAACCCTTTATGGTAACCCTGACAGCTATTTCGTCCGTGAAGGAGGAGGCACTGCTTATCTGGGGCAGGCTGAACCGTTTTGGAATCAAGTGACTAAGACTTGGCTTCCGGGCTTTGAGATCTTCGCCGCCGACACCTGGTCTGATGACGAAGAGGAAATTGCAAAGGAAGAACTGGCTGCAAAGGAGTTCAAGAAGCAGTTGGTCGCAATCAAGGAAAAGGCTGACTGGCTGGTCGCTTTTGATCAAGGGGGTTTAGAGGAGCTGTTCTCCCAAGTGGGTTTGGTTGGCAAGGAAGATGAGGCTGAAGTACTGATGCTTGGGCCCGACTCTCCAGATCTTCTCAACGATCCAACCTCCCTCATCGTCGAAGCAAAGGGTAGTGTTAATAACTGCATTTTTACTCCCCGTTTAACATGCATTGACGATGTATCTGAATCTGACACAGAGTCTGTCGAGTCTAAGTCTAGCTCAGAGTCGGAGTTTGTGCCTCTCGGCCCTCCACGTCATAGCTTTTACTTTGAGTTCGAGTCGACTGTACTTGGCAACCCCTCTGGGTTTTATGAAATGAATGATCCTGCTTCCGATTACTTTGCTGACTTTTACATAAACTGTGTCGACCCCGACGATGAAGGAATCGACTTTGACGGGAACATCCCGGCCGAGTTGCGTTCCCTCATCGAAAGGGAAGACGAAAGGCATGCTCAGCCTCTAAAAGAAGAAGTAATTTCAATAAATCTGAAAGATGAGGATGACCCCCGTATCATGCAAATCGGTTCAAACTTGTCCCCGGAAAATCATACTGGTACCATTGAGGCACTCAAAGAATACTTCGAGGTTTTTGCCTGGTCTCACGCCGACATGCCTGGTATCGATCCCGAGATAGTACAGCACCGGATTCCGTTAACGCCAGGGGCAGTTCCTGTCAAGCAAAAGCTCCGAAGAATGAGGCCGGACTGGGTTCAGAAGATCAAGGAAGAGGTCACCAAACAGATCGACGCAGGATTCCTGAGGGTTGCCGAATACCCCCAATGGGTCGCCAACATCGTACCTGTACCCAAGAAGGATGGAAGGATCCGGGTTTGTGTCGATTTCAGGGACTTGAACAAGGCAAGCCCCAAAGACAGTTTTCCCTTGCCTCACATTGATGTGCTTGTGGACAACACGGCGGGGCATGCCTTGCTCTCTTTTGTCGACGGGTTCGCAGGTTACAATCAGATTTTCATGGCCCCGGAGGATCAGGAGAAAACGACGTTCGTCACAGAATGGGGAACCTACTGTTACGTGAAAATGCCATTTGGGCTCAAGAATGCCGGGTGCACTTTCCAAAGGGCCCAAACAACTCTGTTCCATGACTTCATTCACAAGACGGTCGAGGTGTATGTGGACGACATGATCGTAAAGGCAAAAGAGGAAAAGGACTATCTCCCTTCGCTCAGGCAGTTTCTCGAAAGGCTTCGAAAGTACAACGTGCGTCTCAACCCGCAGAAGTGCACATTTGGGGTTACGGCAGGTAAAATGTTGGGGTTTCTGATCACCAAGAGAGGAATCGAGGTCGACCCGTCTAAGATCAAAGCAATTCTCGAAATGGAGCCCCCGCAATCCGAGAAGGGAGTGCGGAGTTTTCTGGGAAAGGTTCAGTTTATCAGCCGATTCATCGCCAAATTGACTCCGACTTGTGAACCGTTGTTCCGTTTACTCAAGAAAAATGTCCCATTCGAGTGGACAGACAAGTGCCAAGCCGCTTTCGAGTCAATCAAAACCTACTTACAGAATCCGCCAGTGCTGATGCCGCCTACGCCAGGACAACCGCTGATTCTGTACTTATCTGTGACACCAACGGCAATGGGGTGTCTGCTAGCGCAGGAAGGGGAAAACAGAGTCGAGAAGGCCATCTACTATTTGAGCAAGAAAATGGTAGGAAGCGAAGAGCGATATACCCCTTTGGAAAAGACATGCTGGGCACTAGTTTGGGCTACCAAAAAGCTTAGACACTACATGCTAGCCTATTCGGTGAAGCTGATTTCTCGGATGGACCCCATCAAATATCTATTCGAGAAGCCAGCGCTCACCCATAAGCTAGCACGTTGGTTGCTTCTGCTGGCTGAGTTCGATCTCCAGCATGTCACGAGGAAGTCAGTAAAAGGCCGCGCCGTGGCAGAATTCTTGGCAGATCACCCAGTTGAGGGGCCAGAGGATGTGAATTTCAATTTCCCAGACGAAGATGTACTAACCGTGACTGAAGAAATATGGACGCTGTATTTCGACGGGGCTGCTAATCAGAAAGGGTTCGGAATCGGGGTGCTGCTAATCACGCCCGCCGGCGCTCATATTCCGCTCGCGTTCAAACTAAATTTCGATGTTACCAACAATCAAGCCGAGTATGAGGCCTGCATCGTCGGAATGGATGCGGCAATTGCACTGGGAGTTGAGAAACTCGAGGTTATCGGAGATTCGAACTTGGTGGTGTCCCAGGCCAATGGAGATTGGAAGGTTCGCGAGGAAAAGCTGAAGCCTTATCACCAAGACTTGGAGGAACTGATTCCTCGCTTCAATAAGGTGACTTTCACCCATGTCCCTCGCTTGAGGAATCAGTTCGCCGATGCCTTGGCGACATTGGCTTCAATGATCGAACTCCCGACAGGGGTCAAAATGCGGCCGATTGTGATCGAACAAAGGGACCTGCCCGCTTATGAATACATCAACGCCATCGATGATGTCGATGATGGCCTACCCTGGTACCATGACATCTGGAACTTTGTGGAGCGCGGGGAGTTTCCCACTGGGGCTACAAGGAAGGATCGGATCGCTTTGCAGCGTTTGGCTGCTCAGTACATTATCTGCGGGGGAAAGTTGTATCGAAGGTCTCACTGCGGGATGCACAAGCTGTGTGTGAATGGCGCTGAGGCAACACGGATAATGGAGGAGATTCACGAAGGAGTCTGCGGTCCTCACATGAACGGCGTCATGCTCGCAAGAAAAATCCTCAGGCAGGGTTATTATTGGTCTACCATGGAATCTCAATGTATTGATTATGTGCGACGTTGCTATAAATGCCAAATCCATGCTAATCTGCAGCATGTTCCTCCAACTGAACTTTTTGGTATGACCTCGCCTTGGCCTTTCTCAGTGTGGGGAATCGACGTCATCGGGATGATCAACCCTTCTGCTTCGAACGGCCACAAGTTCATATTAGTAGCCATCGACTACTTCACTAAGTGGGTTGAAGCTGAATCCTATAAGACTCTGACAACTGTTCAAGTCGCGCAGTTCATTCGAAAGAACATCATCTACCGGTATGGGGTACCTCAGGCATTCGTTTCAGACAATGGAAGCCACTTCAAGGGTAGGGTTTTGGAGCTGTTCGAGGAATTTGGAATCAAGGTCCATCATTCAACAGCCTACCGGCCGCAGACGAACGGGGCTGTCGAGGCTGCCAACAAAAATGTCGAGATGATCATCAAAAAGACTGCTGAGTCTGCAAGGGATTGGCACGAACTGCTACCGCTGGCCCTCTGGGGGTACCGCACTTCGATTCGCACTTCCACAGGCGCAACCCCGTTCTCTTTAGTCTATGGAATGGAAGCTGTGCTCCCCATTGAGCTTGAAATTCCGTCCCTGAGAGTCATGACTGAAAGTGGGCTTGAGGAAGCTGAATGTTTGAGTGGAAGGTTCGTCGAGCTTATGATGTTTGATGAAAGAAGGCTCCGTGCTCTGTATCATGTTCAAGGGTATCAGCGTCGAATTGCCCGGGCGTTCAACAAGAAAGTGAAGTCGAGAGGTCTGGTCGAAGGGGATATGGTTACAAAGGAGATCCGGGCCCCAGTGTTCGATCCTCGTGGGAAGTTCCGGCCAAAGCGTTCTGGGCCGTACATCATCAAAACCATCTTGTCTGGGGGTGCTACCAAGCTCATCGACCTCGACGGCAATGAATTCAGTACCTTGGTCAACCTGGATCAGCTCAAGCGCTACTATCCTTGAGAGATGCTCGTTGGATCGAAAACCACAAGGGTGGGCGATTCCAAGCAAAAGTTAGAGCAGCCTGCTAGACCGAAAACCTAAGGAGGCGGTCTAGGCAAAAATAAATAGGCAAAATCAAAAAGCTCGCTAGACCGAAAACCTGTTAAGGCGGTTCTAGGCAAAAGTTAGAGCGTAAAAGGGGAGGTAAATACACGAGCGAACCCTTGCCTGAACTACGTTCTGACCTGATTCCCTGCAAAGGGATACGTAGGCAGTCTCACAATGAGACCCGGTCATATTCTATCAAGCTGATCCACGGTCTGACGTTTTGGGTTTGTACCAAGGCCGAGATGGTTCAAAGATTCAAAAGGCGGACTGGAGTCATGTAAGAGAATTCAAAAGGGGGAAACCCTTCATCTTTCAGCTTTATTTCGCAAAATTACTATTTCTAATACACAAGCTGAGCATAAAAGCCTTAAAAAAAAAATGAAGCATGAAAAACAGAACAAAATGCTTGAGAAGCCTAAACGGCTCACAGCTTATTCTAAGTACAGCAAAGTGGTTTGGAGTCAGCCCACATTTGTTCTTGCATGCACATCTGCTCTCAGCCACTGTCTGTAGCGACTCTTTAGCCGAGTGTTAAAATCTGGCATCTCCGCCTGGAGAACCCTCAGGCCCCAGCGCCTCTGATAACCGCCCAGCGTCTGAGCATTGAAGTTGGGAAGACGGAAGCCCCCGGTACTGATTCGGGTGTTATCCTGTGAAGCGCCTAGTTGGCGAAGGATCCGCCCAGGGATGTAGAATGTGAAGCTGGTCAGCCCCGCGATGACCACCCTGTCAAAACCATCAGAATGGAGAGTCATGTCTGCAAGGTCTAGCCACGGACACCTCCAAGCAATTTCATCGGGCTGCATTTCCCGCATGAACTCGTACCAGCCCTCCACATCCAAGTCGGGATACCGCATTTCCCTCTGATGAACCCGTTTTGGAAACAGGTTCCAGCCCGCTGCCGGTGGATGCAAAAGGTTCAACTTGTCCGACAACCACAACTGCATGAGTGATAAAACAAGTAAGCAGCCAGATAAAGCCTGAGCGAAAAGACAAGTAAGGAACTAGGAAGCAGCCTAAGCCGAGTGTCGAGGTAAAACGAGAATGTGCGAAAAACCAGAAAAAGGTGAGCTGAGTGAGTTTACCTGAAGCAAGAGCGGGCTCCCGCTGAAAACGGCCGATTGGCCTGTACTCACTAAATCCAAACCCAGGAGTGTCTCTGCCAGGACCATGGGGATCACGTTCTTGCGATCCCCCATTTGAGCAGCCACGCTCACCAGGGAAGGGCTGACCCGCCCGTCAGCAGGAACGAACAAATAAGCCGCAAGCAGGCAGATAACCAGGGCGAAGCGCCGACGTGCTTGAACTTCGTCGCTATTTGGGCTATTCAGATCAACATCCGGGCTGTACATTTCAATCAGCCGGATGACGTTCACCTGGCCACCATCCAGGATTGTGTTCGCCAACCCTCGAGGAATTCCAAGCGAGCTAGCCAGCAGCTTTGGCATGCTCACTTGGTATGGAGGGACAACGAGCGTCGAGGACGCGTAAGTACGGAGGTACGCCTGAAATTCCTCCACCGTCGGGCACATTTCATCATCGCCGAAACGGAAGACATGGACGTCCGGGTCCCAAAACCTCAAAGCAGCCCACAGCAGCGCCGGGCGGATCGGCACATGTCGAAGAAAGCGGAAAGAAGAAAGCCCGTGGTATTGAAAGTTGAGCCAATCAACACCCAAAAAGGACACTAGCCAAGGCCTGAGCAGTGTTGGGAGGGGATTATTCATGGACAAGGCAAATGCTAGAAAAGAAAAGGGGAGTAGTTGGTGCTGAGAATGCCCTGAAGGAGGCATCCCATCTTTATAGGCTTCAAATGGCCGTTGTAAAATACTTGGAGCATGGGAACAAATAGCTAGCCTCCAAGAGAGCCTTATGCTAAGTACACTGCCCCCTGAACTCTCAGAAGCCGTGGGGAAACCGTGTGGGGATGGAAACAAAACGCCCCCTGAAAAAGGACAGTTGGTCAGTCAAGTGGACCTGACCCACAGGCACTTGGCGTACGCCATCCCAAAGTTGGCGTACACATGGTTTTTACTATCATGGCGTACGGGCTCATAAACCTGGCGTACGGTACGTATGTGCACCAGAAAACCAGTTTTCACCAGCAGCTGCCCTCGCGTGGTCGTTTTCAAATCCAAGGCTTGTTTTGGCTATTTCTTGATGCCTACAAGTTTCAAACATCATTTGGGACTGCAGCAAAGCATTGGATCCTAAAAGCCGCGTCTGTCGAAGATTTTGGGCCCCTGACGGCCCGTGTCGGACCAAAATCGAGGATACGGAGGGTCAAAATGCGTTTTGTGGGGTTTTGCCAAGTTTTGTTACACCGTACATGTCACATAGGACTTGTGTAACTATACGGGGGTGTCGGTTTCAGTCCGGGACCATATCGAGTCGTCTTTTGCGTCTTATGTCCATTTTTGCGACATTTTTAGCCTTTTTATGGCATTTTTCCCTGAATCGGGACATTTCTGCCGGTTCCAATGGTTTGTACAGGTCATTGTACATCTATGTAGTCTATTCAAAGTGTCAGTTTCTTCTGTTTTGGAGGAATATAGAATTTGGTCTATCAATACCAATTTTCCCGCGTGTCTGGGGTATATCTCGTATCCTGAGGCTTTTTCTGTACCTTTCTCTTCGAGCTAGACCCATTTTTTTTTTTCACATATACAAGTGTCTGTGTCGTTTCAGAACTATCATCAATACATGTTAAATGTTAGGGGATGGTTTGCTCGTTCTTTGAAACACAAAACTCAACAACTAAAGGAACCGACAAACAGAAAATGCAGATATTATTTCTACCATATGTAATATGCCAGAGCCCCAAAAAGCAAAAAGTGGAATGCATCAAGCGGCACAACGGCCCGAGCAAACTCAGAATGTACTAAGGCACACTCGCCTACAAGTCAAAAGGCACGCAGGCCCAAATGTCAACGAATCAGTGTACCAAAAGTCAAACAGCAAAATAGACTAAGGCTCAGTGATAGTCCTCAGTCGTCGAACAAGTCCTCGTCGTCCTCCTCCTCCTCGCTCTCTACCAGCTCGCGCGGGTCTATCCGGAATCGGGGATCCTCCGCGGAGTCAGAGCCGCTGCTGAGGGACGTGCTCTCCTCCTCTTCTTCTGCTTCCTCTTCTTCTCTCCTCTTCTTCTGCAGAGGCCCCTCAGCAGGCCTCTTCTCTGCAGACCTCTTCCTCAGCTCCCGGCGGAATGGGAGATCCTCGCTAGCAGTCGCAATGTGTACTCCTCTCTGAGTGCTCGCTGCTGGTCGAGATGAGCTCGGTGCTATCTGCTTCTGAGGCGGTGGCCTCACGCTCTTCCTCCTAGGAGCCGCCCTAGCCTGCCCCTGCATTGCATTTAGCTTATCAACATTTGTGTACATACTGCATATATATTGAAATGTGAAAGCAGGACATTATTCTATCAAAGTTTCAAAGTCATACCTGAGGCCGCACAGTAGGAGCTGGAACTGGAGGTGGATACTGCAGCCGCAACTGGGCACCGCCGGCAATTCGGTGGAACTCCTTCTCCATGGCTTTCATCAGGCGCACCGCCTCTCTCACCCACTCCATCGGGGCCTGTATTACAATAAATGGTCAAGTCAGTTTGCAAGACAGGTATACATATGCAAATCAGAGTGAACAAGGGAAATGCAAGGGATGCTATAGTATCGTACCGGTCCTGTGATCTCCTCGGGCTCTCTCCTCGCAGGCTCAAACTGAACGGTCGCCTCCTCTCCCTGAGCATCCCGCACAGCCAGTGTCCAAGAAAGCCGAGGAAGGCCCGTCGCCCTAGCAGGCTCACTCCTCTCCCTCGAGCGGGCAGTCCTGCCCTGCCCGCGCCTCTCCTCTCCCGCTGCTCTAGCCTCAGCCTCCACAGCTCCGTGCTCGACAATCCCAAGTGGCCCCGCCAAGTACTGCCTCTGGTAGACAGCATAGTCACGCTCGGGCCTCAAGAAAGCACTAAGGCCTGCCGGGACGGTGAAGCGCTGCAGCTCAGCCAGCGTGTACTGGTCCGTGTGGGAAGCGCGAGGCGGAAGTGGACCCGGCACCACGAACTCTGAAGCCTCAAGTGACTGCCGTGTCACTCGGTCCCCTAAGTACCACTGCCACCCGAAGATCGACTCCAGCAGCACGCGGCTCGCAGCCACCACCCTGCTCCGGGAAAGGTACTCCGGCTCAGCCTCTGTGGTCCTCCAAGGGTCCCACTCCACCTGCAAGCATTCAACAATCAAGCAACAAACAGTCGATCAGCGACAGCATTGAAGCAATTCAAAGGCAAGAGTAGTCGATAAAAAGGTTGAGTTCTACCTGGGTGCTCGACAGCTCGTCAAGGTACGCCCGGAAGGCCTGGAGGCTACCTCTTGCCGCCTTCTTCCCTTGGTACTGTGGCCCCCATATCAGAGCACGTGGGAGCGTCTTCAAGTTCGGGCAGGAGTTCTCCGGAGGGTACATCTTCAGCACCTCGTATGCCCATAGCTGCAAGTTTAAACAATCAATGCATCAGTACAACAGTCAGAATCCAAAAGAGGGGAAAGTGCTCAGAAAAGTAAAGGTTACGAGTTTGTTTTTCTTACCTCCCACACCCTCCAAAGGCCGGCTATCGCCTTCTTCCGCCGAGAGAACTCTCCCATGAAGCCATAGCATGTCCCCAGAGCAGCACCTCCCCAGTCGTACCTGCCCGCCGAGCGTAGGTCAAACAAGGCCGGTAAGTAGGCCAAGTGCACCGTGGACCTCTTGTTGGGATACAGCGACGCCCCGAACAAGTACAGCAAGTAGGCCCTCGCCATCTGTTCCTCCTCCTGCTCCGAATGTGGGACCCTGTCCTTCAAGCGCCAGTGGAACTGATCATGGGTGAATGTCTCCGAGATACCCACCGGCACAAAGCCCAAGAACCACTGCAACGCCTCCGGGTCTCTGTGGATCCCCGTGTCAAAGGGGATAGGCTCCCCTCCTACCCTCAAGCCCGTCAGAGCAGCAAAGTCCGCCGGAGTCACAGTCATCTCCCCAATCGGAAGGTGGAAGGTGTTGGAGGCATCCCACCACCTCTCAGCCAGCGCCGTGAGCAGGGCGTGGTCGCTGAGCGTGGCCGTCTGTGTCAGGATGAATGGCCTGAACCCTGCAGCATCGACCAGGGACCTGACCCGCTCGGGTAGCCCTCTATACAGCTCAAGGGAACTAGCAGGACCACCGTGCCCCCGTGTACCGCCTCTCGCCCTCTGCACACCATAAAAGCAACAGAACAAGAGCTTCTGTTAGCAGACATGTTACAACAAGCAGTCGAATCTAGGTTCATATTAAAAGGGCATTCAACGTTCTATGTTCAAATTCAAGGTCCGTGTTTACCATTGAAGTCGAAGCAAATTATTTCAAAAGCATGTTGTTCTATGTACGCAAGGTATCCTACTCCGTCGGATCAAAGGCATTGGCATTCTGTCAGTCGAATTCAAGTTCCGAAATATCAACAAGTCGAGGCAACCTACAGTCGATTCAAATATGTTATCATGTGATTCTTATCAAGGTGCTGGCAAGCCTACGGTCAAATTCGAGCATGTTCTACCCCAAGTTCTATTTACCACGTCAAGCTATCAGGCATGCACATGTCACTATGCTATCAGAAATCATGCACAAGTAAAACTGAGTACAAGCATAGTAGTAAGTCAAGTTCAAAGGAATACCTGCGCCCAGTCCACTGACAAGTGCCACTCCGGGTCCCGCAGCACAAGCTCTGCATCGTAATCGTCGCGTCGGGGGATGTAGCTCTCAAACCCGGACGGTATGAACAAATGTGGCTCCGGGAGAACATAGGCCCCTGCCTCAAAAGCCGGGCGGCCTGCAGCCCGCATCGCCTCAGCCCGTGCCACTGCTCGCTCACGAGCTAAGCCACCCTCCTCCTGGGCCTGCTCGACTACCTCAGTCTCCTGCACTAAGGCATCCTCCACAGCCTTGGCCCTCTCGGCCTCAACCCGCAGGCGCTCCTCCTCCCGAGCCTGCGCGACCTGTCTCAGCCTCTCCTCTCGGGCTGACATCACCGCTTCCACCACCGCCGGATTCTCTCTCAGCAGCCGGTCAAGCACCTCCTCCGTCACAAACTCCGCGAAGTCCCCGCGCGTAATGGGAACATGCGCTGAGGACCCCACCGCTGGTCTGAACTCTGCTGGTCCTGTGGGTCCCCCAATGGGAGCATCCTCCTCCGCCACAATATCCTTGCCCCGTGCCGGATCTCTCCTCGGCGTCTCCGACCGACCACCGCCCTCACCAACATCACCACCGCCTCTGCCGGCCCCGACTGGGCCCAGGCCAGTCACGATCAAGCCTTCTACACCACTCTCGAAGTCCAAGCGTCGCACGTGTGGGCCCCCTGTCTCAACGACGGGTGGCGTACGGTCGGTCGACCCTGGCGTACGCCGCCCGTCGCCGTCACCTGTCTCCTCTGCATGGCCACCATCGCCGCCGTCGCCGCCTGAAACCTCTGCACCGTCGGTCGACGACGAGCCCAGGTTCGCTTGATCGTCGATTTGTGGCCGTTGAGCCTCGATTTCGACCCTTGTTTGTCTTTCCTCTTCTCCACCGCCACCATTGCCGCCGCTTCCACTGGGTTCGGCCATCGATGCACTGATTCGAGCAAATGACAGTAGGGGAGGAAGATTGGAATAGGGAGATGAAGAGTTTGGGAGAGTTTGAGTGCCTTTGGAGTTCAAAACCGTCGCTTAGAGCGGTTTCGGACATTCTGCAGAAGTTATACGACGTAAGGACCGTGCTGGGCCGGGTCTGGGCTTGGGTCTGGACCAGGCAATAAAAGGTTCCTGGCGTACGCCAGGTCTGGTATACCGTACGCCACTTTTTGATGGGCCGTGGGCCCAAACGCCATGGATCAAGCTTTCTCTCCTCAAATGGGGACTCAAATAGTCCAAATGCTCATTTGTACCTCTGGTGGGCTTACCCCCAAGCAGAGTCCCGTCCGATTTCAAATTCAACGACGGTCCACCCGTCCAATTTCAATTCAACGACGGTCCACCCGTCCCATTTCAAATTCAACGACGGTCCACCCGTCCAATTTCAATTCAACGACGGTCCACCCGTCCCATTTCAAATTCAACGACGGTCCACCCGTCCCATTTCAAATTCAACGACGGTCCACCCGTCCCATTTCAATTCAACGACGGTCCACCCGTCCGATTTCAATTCAACGACGGTCCACCCGTCCAATTTCAAATTCAACGACGGTCCACCCGTCCCATTTCAAATTCAACGACGGTCCACCCGTCCCATTTCAAATTCAACGACGGTCCACCCGTCCAATTTCAATTCAACGACGGTCCACCCGTCCCATTTCAATTCAACGACGGTCCACCCGTCCGATTTCTGCCTTCCGCAGGCAGCAATAATCTTTCTCAAATAATCTGTCTGGCTGTACTCACCGATCAGGTTCTTTAAAATTCGTGTCTTCTTTATCTTGCTCAGGATAGTCAAGAGTAGGGTGTCTAGATAACCTTTGACGTTACTTGTCTCCACTCAAACAAATGGTGCTCCAAGTGCCGTCAAAGGGGGGCTTCTGTAGACACCCCATTCTGGACTGTCCAGTTTAGTCCTTTTACTTCCTTTGTTAACCCAATGATGATAGACGGTCGAGAACAATTCAGAGTCGATGGAAGGATTTGAGCTTTGGGCGTTGAACTCTCTCCCACCTTCAAAACCCACTTCAAACCCTTCAAACCTCAAACCAAGTGAGCCTCAGCAAAGCCATACCTTGCTTACGCCACCCTCTCCTTGGCGTGCGCCAGGTACTTGCCACGTGTCGATCATCAACCGTTGACTGCGTTTGACCTGGCGCACGGTAGGTCAGAGGTGGCGTACGGAGGATCCTGACCGGTCAAATCATCGCTTTTACAGCACGCGACCGAAACTTCTGCGGCTCCAAAGTACAGGGAACAGTGCCCCTGATGATTGCTTTCGTCTGGCCCGTCCCTCTTTCACTCCTACCACCTAGTCCCATGCATTTAATGCATGGGAGGCTACTCACTCAACCCAACCAGCCCTAACCAGCCCTCAACCCAGCTGATCACCCCTGGTTTCCAGCTCCTCTCTCCTCTATAAATACCCCCCTTGCATTCATTTGCAAGGGGTTAAGCACATTAACTCTCTAAGCCTTTATCCCTCTCTTCTCTCTTGCTCTTGCTCTCCCATTGTAAGAGTGAGATATAGAGCAGTTTCACACCCCCTCCCTTCACTGATCAGTTGATGCCACAGCCTCCATCTTCAACCAAAGCTCATCTCCACCCTTTCTCTCTTGCACCAAAGGTATACCACCTTTGTGTTGCATTCTGTTTTCAAGTTCTGAGGGGAACCAGAAGGGTTCTGGCTAGTAACTGATACTAGTCCAGGCCCCTTTCTGGTAAAATAAACCAGTCGTAGAAATCCATACATGGCGCACGCCAACTCCTAGAAGCTGTACGCCACCTTTGGCTGTACGTGCACAGTTGGCGTGGGGATCATGTAGGGCTCATTTGTTGCTTATTTCTTTATGTCATCACCTCACAGCATGCTAAAAACCAGTCTATTGCTTTCTGTATTTTAGAACTGTTCAAACGTAGCTTTCAATACTTGTATTTTCAGGCCTCTGGGGTAAGTCTGGTCATGCTCCAGAACCCAGATGATGTAAAGCCAAACACTGGTACCACATGCATACCTGGCGTACGACTCCCACAGGGTGGCGTACGGCACGTTTGCTGAAGATCAGTGCCTGGCCCTTATATCACGGCTCAATCTTGGCCTCTTGTTCATCCCCACTCTGTTTATGGGGTCTGTCTTGCTATTTTCCTGGCTACTGGCCATTCCTTATGTCTGTACATATGTATAATTCATGTTATAAACTGCGTGGTTTGCCCTGGGTGTGCACTGGTCCATTCCAGAGCCCAGAGGATTGAGAGTAGGAGCTGTAAGAGATCGGTGTGGTAGTGTACGCCAGCCTTAAGATGGCGTGCGCAGGGTATGCTGGCGTGCCGTGGCTTGGCCATGGCGTGCCAGCATGTCGCCTGCTCACGCACCCGATGGGCAGCGTACATCATCCCGATGAATTTCTGGCAGCGCTTGTTCTCAATCTATGTTCTTACATTTAATTCAATTCAAGCAAGCAAATCATCATCCATAAACATTTTTGTCATATAAACTGCAACGTGTTACAGTTTTAATCCCTATTAACTGTTTCCCCGCCCTAATTGGCTAAAAATGATCAAATGAGAGAAAAATGCAAATGTTTTAATAAAATGCCCGAGTAGAGACCGATCTTCGGATTGGGCGAGAGGGGTGCCATAAAACCCTTCCCCTCTCGTAACCTGGCTCCCGAACCTCAGATATCGAAGGTGTTGACGGACCAGTCTACGCCTTTCCAAATCAAATCAAACCTTTTTCAAATCAAAGCAAAACATAGCAAACGCTTTCGAGTTCGGTTCCTTGGGTGCTCTTCCGCTAAAACCCGAGTGGCGACTCTGAATCGAAGCGTTTCGCCGCGCTATTTTCCAAATGGGCCGCCTCCCGAACAATATCCGTTCCAAACCAAAATCGGGCGATTTTCGGGGCGTGTGCCCACAAATCCCAATGTAACCGAGGTTGAAATATTCTGAGATAACGTGTGAAAAAGTAGGAAACGAGCGCAGTACCTATACCTTAGACCAGCGCCGGGAATATCATGCTTCCAAATCCCAATAACTCATGATTTTGTCGTCATATACCCAATTGGGAATCCAGCAATCAAAATCTACCGCGTTCTGGACACGGGTAGTGAATTAGTATGGTTACAATTTGAACTATGTGAATCTTGCTTTGACCAAGCCCCGGACAATTTCAACTTGTGAGAATCCTCGACATACAAGGTGTTTGAATGCGATTCTAATAAGTGTTCAAGTTTCGTAAATAAGCTGTGTTATGATGAAGATAGCAATTATGAGTACAATGTGCGGTATGTGGACGGATCTTATAGTTGCGACAACGTTGTTGAAGATATAATAAACGTGTCCAATCCTCATTCTACACGTTGTATTGCACTACCATTTGGCTGTGGATTTAACAACAGCGAGATGTCGGGAGAAAAATATCCAAGTGTGGTTGGATTACAAAACTCCAACCACTCCCCCATTGGACAACTATGATCGATCTACAACTTTTTCATATTGTCACGACAACAAGAATAATGGCTTACTTCAAGTAGGAAAGTATATTGCATGAGTCTGGGATCTTCAAGTCTGGGATCTTCAATGCCAGTTTTCCCAAACTATGACGGTATATATCTTGTCAGACTTGAAGACATCATGGTTAACAACAAGGGCTTGAACATGCCCTACTACGTATTTGATCATGTTATCGGTAATTGGTGTGATGAGACGAGCAAGGTAGTGATCGACTCGGGATCAACAATTAATCATCTACACCCCACGTCATTTGATGTGTTGCTCCCTAAAATCAATGCACATATGAAGATGAAGGACAATATATCGCATGTCCACGAGATCGGGTTTCTATTGTTGAGATAATCCTGGGGGAGTTCGTGATCCTTCTTCGCCAACCATGCTATATTCAAGTCTGACGAGATGTATATCTTCATAGTTTGGGACAAGTGGCGTTGAAGATCCCTAGAGTCGTGCAATACACTTTCCTACCTGAAGTGGGCCATTATTCTTGTTGTCGCGATAGTATGAAAAAGCTGTAGATCGATCATAGTTGTCCAATGGGGGAGCGTTTGGAGTTTTGTAATGCAACCACACTTGGATAGTTTTCTCCCGACGTCTCGTTGTTGTTAAATCCACAGCCAAATGGTAGTGCAATACGACATGTAGAATGAGGACTGGACACATTTATTATCTCTTCAACAACGTTGTTGCGACTATAAGATCCGTCCACATACCGCACATTGTACTCATAATTGCTATCTTCATCACAACTCAGCTTATTTACGAAACTTGGACACTTATTAGAATCGCATTCAAACACCTCGTATCTCGAGGATTCTCACGAGTTGAAAATGTCCGGGGTTTGGTCAGAGCAAGATTCACACAATTCAAATTGTAACCATACTAATTCACTACCCGTGTCCAGAATGCCGTAGGTTTTGACTGCTGGATTCCCAATTGGGTATATGACGACAAAATCATGAGTTATTGGGATTTGGAAGCTTGATATTCTCGGCGCTCGTCTAAGGTACAGGTATTGCGCTCGTTCCCTACTTTTTCGCACGTTATCTCAGAATATTTCAACCTCAGTTACATTGAGATTATAGAACAATAACAGGGGTGATGTATGATGTATGAGAGGTAGGAAAAATGTGATTTTCACTGACAGCAGGTTTGCCAAAGAAGAAGTTGTAGACTTGTTCGCCGACGATGGGAAGCCAGAGACGTAATCCTAGGGTAAGCCTCTGGACAAACTAACAGAATGCATGATTGGCCGCCCGAGAAGGAGGGATCATTAACGTTGCCACCCCTAATAATATTGAAATGAAATAAAACAGAAACGTAGAACTTTGTATCGAATGATAATATGGATTAAGTTTGAGTGGTGGAAATAATAGTCCACCCTTAAACTTTTATATATGACGGTTGTTTTATAACTAAAACCCAGCTGCTTAATTCACAACTTATATGGTGGGCCTCCCTTAAATGACTATTTTGTTCCTTCAAATGCAATGCCCTTTGTTTGATTCTTAGGACTTGTTTATGGCTTTGGCTTGATAGAAGTCTAACATATCTTGTCCCATGTTTTGCTCACTGCCCACTGGCTAGGCTACGCATGCTTACTAGGTGGCTAGCTATGTGGTTAGGGTAGTAGAAATGAAAATTAAGTCATTGTTTTGTCCCATTTGTAAAAATAATGCTAGAACAATAGTATTGTAAATTTGGTTTTTCTCTACGCACTCATTTTATTGGTTTTGAGATAGCGAAACTCAATAAAATTTTTATTTTTGTGTTTATGTATAGCAATAACATTAAATTTGTTCTCCATCCATATTCAAATGTCTGGCATTTGAGAGAGCTTGGACAGCATTTGGATAAAATTTTTTTTAGCATAAGTAAATTTTTAATGTTTTGCAACATTTCAAAAGATTTGAATTAGAACTATCAACTTTTTTTTTTGAAAAAACTAGAAAAATTCTTTACAAGAAAAAGTTATTTTTTGCACGAAAAATTGACATAGCTCCCCCAAAAGGACAATCCGGTAGATATGTTGAAGAACTTTTGAAACAACTGACACACAAAATAATATACTGCTTTCTTATATATTTGTTGACAAGAGACGGTGTGAGAAGTTTAGGCACAAAATATCACAACTGAAGCACATTTATTAGGACCTACAATGATAGAACAAAGTCAGGATCAAAATAAGAAATCATAGGATAATCCCAGAAAAAACCCCTCTTGACTCGTTCATATACTACCTGCTAGTACTGGTTAGTCAAATGCAATCTAGGAAAGACCCAAATTTGGGGGCGTAAATGGAAACGGATAAGGGCTGTGGGAGATAAGCGAGTCTTAACTCACTTTTAAGTTCTATCCGATATTTGGCTCCTCATAATTTGCACCCGGACTGCTTATTAACTTTTGGCTCATAAAAAAATTAGGCAAGACCCAAATTTATCCACTTTTGTCCAAAAAAACACAAAAAGTTGGAGAAGATAAAACTGGAATTAGTACCTTTTAAGTGGTGGATGGTTGGCTATGGGTGGATACAGGAACTGGAACTAAGAAGGAGGGAGAGAATGGGGACGGAAAATGTACTTTGAAAGCTTCACATGAAAGAACTCAGGGGTAGTTTTCCAAATTGGTTAAAAGTACTAAAATGTTTTTTCCGTCAATGAATAAGCTTTTTTCGGTCCCTTCCCTTGCATGCAAAACATGTGAGCCAACCTCCCTCAGCATACAACGTAAACACACAATTCACGTAACCACCCACTCCAGGATAGTTTTCTAATTCTTAGGGCTAAAAAAATTACAGTTTCTGGGCAGAAGCAAGCATATGCATATATTAGGTATATTGGGGATATTGGGGTTTGAGTCTGAGTCCTGGTTTGCTTTCTATGTTTACCAAATAATGCCGCTTACGAGTTATATTAACACTTGTCCACATGTGAGCCAACGGTCATTTTGGCTTCACACTATAGATGTGAGCCAACCTTCATTTTGGGAGCAGGGTTTTAGCACCTCCTCCTTCCCTTGCCATGGAGAGAGAGAGAGAGAGAGAGAGAGAGAGAGAGAGAGAGAGAGAGAGAGAGAGAGAGAGTGAAAAACATGTGAGCCAACTGTCATTTTGGCTTCGCACTAAAGATGTGAGCCAAACTTCATTTTGGGGCTCCTTCCCTTGCACGCAGAGAGAGAGAGATGGGAATGAAAAATATGTGAGTCAACCTTCATTTAGCATATGCCCTGAACATATAACGTAAACACATAATTCATGTAACCACCCACCCCATGATAGTTTTCTAATTCTTAGGGCTAAAAAAATTACAGTTTTTAGGCAGAAGCAAGCACATGCACGCATTAGGTATATTGGGGATATTGGGGTTTGAGTCTGAGTCCTGGTCTGGTTTCTGTGTTTACCAAATAATGCTGCATGCTTACGGGTTATATTAACACTTATCTACATTTGGTGGTACATAAAATTATGGATGCTTACTGATGCTGCTACTTGTTCTGGCTTATCCTTGACTGGTTTTGATTTGGTTTTTGCCAAGCTTAGGCTGGATCTTTTATTTTTGATGCATATATATATATTCGTTGCTGCTACTTAGGATGATATTTTGATGTTTCTGCAGATTGGCGGTGCTGCTATTTGGTTGTCGGTGATGCTTTGATTGAGTGCTGCTCATTTCTGATGTGCCATGGTCTGGCTGTCTTTGGTTAATTCGACCATGGCATACATGCATTGGGAGTTTCTACTGTTGTTTGACACTTGAGGACGATACTATGCTACAATTAACAATTACTCTAACTTTCTTATTTTCATGCAAAACTTTCATTCTAATCAAGCGGATGTGTGAATTTTTTTTTTCTTTTTCTTCTCTTTTATTTCATTTTCACTTTCTATCATAATTTTCTCGCTAATCAAACGGACCATAACTCTAACCCGCACATCTATTTTTTTTTCCCACAAAATATAACTTTTGTTCACAGTTATGTGGCATTTTGAGGAGTAGTTTTCATAGTTTTTTAAAATTGTGACTTCAACATAATCTTTAAATTTTATTAATTTATTAGTTAAACGATAAAAAATAAATTATTAACTACAAATAATAGAGGAAGAGGAACACACTATTTGAAGAGTTGTGTTCAATCACTATATTTGAAGAATGATAGCAAAAAAAAAATCTATACTTGATAAAAATAATAGCTCACCAATTTTGATATGCGGCAGGAGTATCTTTTTTAAATTGATATGCGGTAGGAGTATCTTTTTCTAACTGTGCTCTCCAAAAAAATTGAAAAATAGTATCAGACTGAGGGTGTGGGGGATTACAAATTAACTCTAAATAAAAATATCACCAAACACATTCTTAAACTAACCCTTTCTATAACGAGTGATTATTCAATGCTCTTGGAGTACCACCAGGTAATGCTCTAGGAATTTTCTTACCGTACATTGGTGTGGGCGCCATACAATTGGTGGTGGATGGGACTCATACAATGAGTGATGGAGAAGACTCCTTGTGGCGGTGCTCCAAAGGGCAAATAATAACTTATCTTTTATAACAAGGTCGTAATGGAATATGGAATCCCCTACCACGCATTATGCATATATATACACGTATAGACTACCCATATTGTTAGACATACATCATACATATTTGTACAAAAAAAAAAAAAAAACACATCATACATACAAGTGTGTTTTCATTGATCATCATCACCCATAAATCTGTTGGAACTTAGAACTGGTAGGGAAAATAACACTTTTGTGTAAAAGAAAAATCCAAAAACAGATTAGAGATACTAAATGATGTAAAGCACTTGAATGTAATTCATGGAAATAAACAAATCGGAAATGATTTCCTTAACAATTATATAAAGCAATGTGGAGATCAGATTCGGACAGACAGTACTAAAGAAAGGAAATTACTACTCACAAACTGTCAACTCCAGAGAATAAGAAAGAGATCGAGTTCAGCGATGAGTCACTATGTCCTTAAAGTAAATTTCGCTCTTGCCAAGGTGCTCACGATTATGGACGTCCGCTCCCCAGGATGGAACGCTCTTTACGCACGCAAACGTAGCACTTCGAATGCGTGCCCCACAATAGAAACCATGCAGAACTCTCTCAGACTGTATATGCGAAGTGTATGTGTGCTCTCTTATTTTTGGGACGCCTCAAATGGCTGGAATGGATATGTATTTTTAGGTAACCAAGAACCTGTCCGATGGGGTACAAAATCAAGTTGTGTCGGTTCGGAAACGAAGTGATGCAATGTTCCTAAACTTGCACTGGTTCAAACATGCATCATGCATGCACTGGTTCGGTTAAAACCGAACAGTCACGCCACGATTAGTTCTATGAGAGATGCTACATACACTACACCAAAAAGTAGTGATTTAGTGTAGTGTACCTAGACTTATTGTAGTTCTAATATGTACAGCCACGTACCTATTTGATTTTGGAGAAATAAATTTAGCCCAACAAGAATAGGACTCTAGGAACCAAGTCCAATTGATTTTAATCATGGCCCGAGCCCAAGCCAGGCTGGACGGGCGCTTTCTTCCATACCCAATGACCAACTTCGAGATCCAATTACTTTTGCATCTAAAAATGGTTTTGTCCAAGGAGAGAAACTTATTCTCGGTGGAGCCGTTGACAAGTTTTTTGGGGCACCGTGTAATTGCAGCCGTCCGCTCCTGCAATCAATGGTTGAGATTGCTTTTCATTTTTGAACGGTAACAATTAATTCTTACTGGTCAAAATTG
Organism: Rhododendron mucronatum var. ripense; assembly: GCA_019656295.1. Lineage (NCBI taxonomy): Eukaryota > Viridiplantae > Streptophyta > Magnoliopsida > Ericales > Ericaceae > Rhododendron > Rhododendron mucronatum. The sequence continues at coordinate 395,112 of BPLT01000127.1, read as the reverse complement.
GTTTTCAATCTAGACCGTCCAAAAATACTTTGGACGCCCACGATTGAGCGCCGTAAATAACTATTCATGGTTCCGCCGTTAAAAAAGATTTTCTGTTTGTCCAAATAACTATTCAATTGTTATCTCCTAACATCAATGAATATTTTCCAACGCAGACTCGTCCACAACAAAGAGTGGGATCCAAAGATGTTATGACTCGTTGAAGTACTTTACCAGTTGAGAATTTCTGCTGTTTTGCCCCAAAGGAAAAGAATGACAAGTAGGAGCATCAGAACACTGTAGACAAGTGATGGACGTGCATAGCCAGATTTCTCAAACTCCAAACTAACAGAAAGATGTTAAAAGAAAGAAAAAAAAAACCAAGCAGAATCCCCACTATAAGATTGTTTTCCCTACTGAAAAATTCCAGTGGAAGGACAATCCACTACTCAATGAACCCTCATTCAATTAAAAGCAAAAGATAATTAACTTGTATATAAGTTAAATAAATAATTGAGCGCAGTAATCGGGCTCTAACCCAGATAGGGTCACTACTGAAGCTGGACTGGAAGTGGTGCAAGAAATTTTTAGTTAAAAATCCCATAAAATCATCTTCATCCACCGAGTAAATTGAGGGAAAGTAGTTGAAGGAATTATTATGCAGCGAATGAGGGAACTAGAATGATGAACAAGTTGAAATGAGGAAAATGCTTTGGATCATTGAGGAATTATGGTGTTCTGCTGCTGCCTGATCAGATGATCGAGAATTTCTACGTAAGTTTCGTTGAAAGCCCTGTGTATTCGTGTGAGAAGAAAAAGTGTGAATCACGAACCCGTTTACTAGTATTATAGAGTGTGGCTTGTGGCCACATTATTCGGAAAGCGTGAAACGGAACCACGCTTCTGTTTTACTCTTGCCTGGACTCTTTTACTCGGACGCGGAATTTGACTCTTGGCCCCTTAATTTTGCAACACCGTTTGAATTAATGAGAACTTGCATTTTGGGAATACGAGTTCTATGAGAGCATGGGTGGCAGTTAGTTCACCTCCTAAATCCCTAGTCAACTTCCTCTACTGTGAAAAGAATGCATCTTTCTCCCTCACATTCTCTGTAATCGACTTATATGGGTCTTTATGTGAGTAGCGATGACGCCGTGTTGGAACAACTAGGAACCAAACTCACATCTTTGGAATGCGATTTACGGTCGACCTCAAGCTACTTTAGTGGATCCCTCTCCTCTCCAACTCACCATCTGTCAAGTTTTCCATACTTTTCCTTCTTTTTTTTTTTTTTGAAATGAATTTTAACTATTAGGGGTTGATATGAAGTAGGCTATGTTTGGAATGTTCGTAATCTTGGGTGAATTAGGATTTGATTACAGTTACGAATGACATACCTTCGGTATGAATTAGTTCGATCATGAATATATCCATAAAGCTTTAGAAAGTTTTTAAAGTTAACATGCCTTTTTTAGCGGGTTTATTTTCGTGCTACCAAACCTATAAGACAAGAAACTGTTAAAGGTTACTGACAAATAGAACTCGACCGATGGATGGTGTCAACAAAGGAAATTTGGTCAACTTAGACTTATGCTAAGAAGCACACACAAATGCGGATACGAAAATTATAAATAATAGGGATATGGATATGGTGGGAGGCACAACCAAAAATATGTATGTATATTAGGATAGATAGTTAATTATTATTAATTAACATGAACATTCAGGCCATCGGATACAAACAAAACTAGTTTGTCCTTACTCCTACTACTTTCTCCTTCTACTTTTGGAATATCATAACCCCAAAAGGAGCTTGCAATACTATGGATATGTCCTTAACTGTGTTTTCATCCATTTTCAAATTTGAGAAACAAATTCTTAAAGTGTCCCCGCTTAAAAGTAGTAATTAAATTTATTGGACGTGTCGCATGGTGTGTTCCATATGTGTTCCGTGTGTCCTCTGGATGTCGTTGCGTGTCTTCGGAGTGTCTCAACACGGATACGACAAGAAGGTTGGAATTGCGCTTAACTAAAACAGAGGCCGGTTGATCTTGCAATGGCCAATTATGCATGTACTCATCATTTTTTTTTTCCTATTCGTCAATGCCATTTAGTCGTTTTGGCATAGTCTCTAAGACTACTAAACAGCTGACATTTGTTATAATGTCTTTGTCCTAGTTATCATTAATTAATTTAATTCGATTGGGTCATTGAAGGGGACCAATATGCAGCTGACACAACTGAAGTGCTCTTGTGGGGCGAGGACATGGATGAATGGGCACCGTCAAGGTGAAAGTATCCTTCGAGCTTTGTTGTGGAAAGGAACTGTCTAAATACTTCAAGGGCAAAAGAATGCTGGATTTATGTTTCAACCCTAGAACCGAGTGGTTCATGAACTGTTCAAAACTCGATTCGGTGAAGACCCGTTTGATTTTGACTTAAACTCAGACAAGCTCGGCTCAAACTTAGCTCGTCAAACAGCTCGAGTTCACTTAAAAACTTAACGAACGAACCTAAACATCCTAAAGCTCAACTCGATCAGTTTATCTCATTTGCAACCCTAAGTCGACACTTTTAACTCTCGTTTTCTGACCTTTCACATGTTACGGCCCAAGACTCTATCTCACTAGACGGTCATATTCCACATTAATTGATTCGATGTTAATCAAGATCCTGATGGATTCATATGCCTAGCTAAGAAAATAAACTATTAAAACTTCTGCTCATGTTATGGTAGCGTGCTACAAGAGTGTTTAAAGTTGGTGTGGATCTCATGCTTGATGTTCAAACTTTTTTGTTTCTCATGCTTGGATTTGAAATAAAAACAAGAATAAGCCAGTCAAACCGAACCAAATCGAATCAAACCAAAACCTAACCAATAATATTTGGTTTAGTTTGGTTTATAAAATGTCCGAACAGAAATGTCTGATTTGGTATGGAAAAATAACTAAATTGGACCAAACTGGACTATTTACACCCCTACTCACGGGCCAGTCTTCATATGGACATGCATGCTGCACCTTACGGTCTGCTTGGCGAGCGGAGATGGGAGGGGATTAGGGCTGTGAGAGATAAACTAGTCTTAACTGATCACTCTTATCCGGTATTTGGCTCCACATAATGTGCACTCAGATTGCTTATTCAGAGGATAAATGAAGACCTCTGCAGGGGCTTAACGAAACCTACCCCGGCCACCTCATATGATTAGCTTATATTCATATTCGTGTCAAAAAAAGTTGTCGACCCCAACCCTCTAACTCGGTGTCATGTAAAAGGGTCGTGTCGGGAATTATCACGCCAATAAAAAGCATTTAGATGGCTGATGAGGAGGATGAACCGGGAGTGCGTATGATAGACAGTTGAGTCCGTGGAGTGAAGGGGTAAGTTGTAAGAAAATAGAAACACGACGAGGTTTACCCCAACCTTTGAAAGAGGCCAAATTATTCAAGCCAATTTTAAACTCTAAAATCCAACCAATCTCAATCCAAATCCAAATCCAACTCAACCTTAGAGTTCAAATCCATTAAGAACTCAAAGCCTAAAAAACCCAAACAATGCCAATTTTAAACTCTAAAATCCAACCAATCTCAATCCAAATCCAAATCTAACTCAACCTTAGAGTTCAAATCCATTAAGAACTCAAAGGCTAAAGAACCCAAACAACAACAGTAATAGGCCAACAAGAGCAATTAATAATTTATCTTTAAATTACCCAAAAAAAATAATTTATCTTTAAATTACCCAAAAAAAATAATTTATCTATTTAAAACCAGGTCCTGATGGAATATGGAATCCCCTGGCACGCGTTACTCAAATATATATATACTACCCATGCTGTTGGGAGAGAGATACATAATTGTGCGTGTTTTCTTTGATCATCATCATCAATATACCCCACAAATATTCATCATGAGTCGTTTCTTCTCATCCTTTGTGGGGATTAATTCAGTAATGAATATTGTCAAGATAATACTCCTACTCGGTCTGCTGCCACTTTCATTCACCTCTCCACCACCAGATGATGCAAGAGATGAAGCCATAGGCCGCCTCCTCTGCCATCCCGATCCCACAAAAACCGATGAATTCCCCGGCATAATACGGTTCCCAATTCCTCACGATTCCGATTCGATCCCTCTAGAGTTTCGTGCTCTGGTGGGGACCGAATTTGCCAATCCAGACGATCACCTATACCCCACTGTTCGCTTTTGCCGGGTCTCCATCCTCGTTATCAATCGAACATCACCGTTCTGGACTTTTCGAGACCACCCAGTTGACAATGAAGTTCATCAGTTTCTAGGGTATCCGTATATTTCAGCAGAACAACTCTTTGATAACTCTTTTCCAGTGATTCAGGTACGTGTCCGGCCTAGAGTCAGATCTCCTGATTTCCCAAAGGTGGTTCCTATATATAACGTCGTCTTGGAAGACTTTTGGAGGGGAAAATTCTGCATAACATCATCTTGGAAGATTTGATATGGGAAAAAACACTTTTCTTAATTGATTCTATTAGGATTGTTAATATTAGTAATGGTATTTTGATTATGATTCATAGTACGTAGTAGTAGTCGTTTTTTGTATCCAAATTATATTGGTTGGTTCTTTCTTAATTAGTGTTTAGTTTGGGTAAATTCACATACTGCATAATATCTCCCTGGGTGACTGACTATATATAGATGTACCTTACTGCGAGCTTTATTGTATTATAGGGATGCTAACGATGTCTCTGTTTCCTGCGCAGTCTGTTCAACTCGAATCCATAGACTATCACCAAGTTGGTGGATTGAAAGGCTGGACCATGAACTTGAACCCTGTGGAGTGGGCCGCTAACCAACAGTTTATGGTTGGAGACGCTCTAAGTACGTAATTCATTAACTTTACCTTCTTAGTTATATATCAGTTATCCTTTATGCAAAAAAAAAACATCTAGTTATGTTCTCATTCTAACCCAATGCCCCTATGCTCTTAACTTTCTGTGACTTTTGTAGTGTTTGTTTACGACAAAAATCATTACAACGTGCTGGAGGTAGATCGGAGTGGTTACGATTCTTGCGATGACAAAAATTTACTTATGAACGTGACAAAAGACGCAGACAGTATTTTTAAACTAACCGAGGCTAAATCTTACTACTTTATAAGTAGTAGAGATCGTTGCCTACAAGGTCTTAAGATGGCAATCAATGTGAATACGCCGCCGCCTCCTCCTCCTCCAATGCCACAGACTGAGTACTCATCTGCAAACACTTGCACCCTAAACATGATCTTGACTTCACTTTTGATTCTGTGGGCTGGGGTCTTCAACTGATCAGTGCTGCTTGGTGCATTAGGTTTGGTCGATCAATCCATCTTTTCAGTGGAAGAAGTTTTATCTTTTCTTTTTCTTTCTTATGCTCCCAGTTATGTTGTAGGGGAGCCACATCCATAATTTCTTGGTTTTTTATTTTATGCAAGTACTTTATCCACCGGAACAGAAAAACAATTTAGGTTAATTTGGTTTGTAATATCTATGCATGCCAACTCTGGTTCATCTATAAGCTTGTGTTATTATTTTCTTTTTGTTCATTCCTATGCTTGTATTATGTGTTTAATATATTTTGCTCATCTTAATTCCCTTTTTTATCGCCAAAGAAACTTTTTATTACCATAAATGATAAAAGGATGGAATTCGAATGCATGAGAAGGGAATCACACATGACAGAGCAATATCTTTTAAAACCAGGTCCTGATGGAACGCCCCTAACACTATGCATATATGTCCGGTTTGTCGGTTTTTACTTTCCCCCTAGTGGCAATAGTAATTTTTGAAGTGACAATAGTATTTTTTGGTGTGACAATAGTAAATCTTGGTGTGACACTAGTAATTTTGGTGTGGCAAAGAAATGGAATGACAATTCATTTATTTTTTTAGTGAAATGACAATTCATTTATTTATTTTACTAAGGTGAATAATATTAATTTCATTTGGAATGATCATTTCATCATTTAATTGTGAAGTACTCCATTTCATTTCAATTTTGATTCCATCGAACCAAACATACCCTTAGATTGTTCTCGTTCTGTGCTACTTTTAGATGGATGTTCATTGTGTGTTTCTATAACAAGAATAATTCATGTGCAATAAGGCTTTAAGTGAAATCAAGATACGTTTCTTGCCACTGCCCTTAAATGGAGTCAAATAGTGGCTGAACAAGAATTAAGAGGACAAATACTGGCTGGGTGGAGTACTGGTCAATAACCGAGTAGGATCACCTGGTTATGGTTGCAAATACGAATTATTCTCTGGCCTGCTTAAGTGTCTAATTTGATCCTCCAATTATATATTTTGGCAAAAAAAATTACCCGTTAGCTAGCTAGGTGCTTATCATAGATGGAGCATGCAATTCATGTCAGGTGCGTAAAAGATCAATATCAAATGATATATACACACTACATTGGGCAAAATATGTTACACACCATTGAGGACACATATATGCCTAGGGAACACACTCAGACTGGACCTCAAGCCAGAGTTTCATATTCTTCAAATCGAAGCCGACGTTGACGTTCCTTAGTTGGTAACGGCCGATAATGGTAAAATGCCGCGGAAATCGAGCAATCATCAAACAAGTATATCGTCCTTCTTGACGCCAGGCATTGCGACCGAGTCTAAGCTTAATATCAAGAAATATAAACGATATGGTTGGCAAAGAAGGATCGCGAACTCCCCCAGGATTATCCCAACAATACAAACCCCATCTGTAGGACATGCTCCTGCCCTTCTTCTCCATATGTGCACTGATTTTAGCGAGCAGCGCATCGAATGCCGTGGGGTGTAGATGAGTAACTCCTGCTCCTGAGTCGATCACTACCCCGCTCGTCTCGTCGCCCGAATTGCCGATAACATGTTCAAATACGTAGTAAGGCATGTTCAAGCCCTCATCGTTAACCATGATGTCCTCAAGTCTGACGAGATACATACCTTCATAGTTTGGGACAAGTGGCGTTGACTTTCCCCATAGTCGTGCAGTAAACCTTCCTACTTGAAATGAGCCATCATTGTTGTTGTCGTGACAAAATGAAAAGGCTGGAGATCGTATTTGTCCAATGAGCGAACGTTCGGAGTTCTGTAATCCAACCACACTTGGATATTTTTTCCCTGATGTCATCATGTTACTAAATCCACAGCCGATTAGTAGAGCAATACGAGGTGTAGAATGCTGACTGGCCACCGTTATTATCTCTTCGGCAATGTTGCCGTGACTATAAGATCCGTCAACATAACGCACCCCGTATGTGCAATAGCCGTCGTCATCACAAGTCATCTTATTTTTGAAACCCGAACATAGACTAGAATCGCATTCAACTACCTCGTATGTCGAGGATTTTCGCGAGTCGAAACGTGTTAGGGTTTGGTCATAGCAAGTTTGACATGGTTCGCATTGTAACCATACCAAGTCACTACCTGTGTCAGGAACACCGTAGGTTGCAACCGGAGGAGTCCCAATGGAGTATAGGATGACAAAATCACGAGTTACCGGGATTTGGAAGAGTGATGTTCCCGGCGCTCGTCTGAGGTACATGTACTGCGCTCGTTGCCTACTTATTCGCCAGTTCTCTCGGAATATTTCTCGCTCACTAACATTGGGATGATAGAACGGTGACAGAGGTGATGTTTGATGTATGATAGGTAGGGATAAAGAGATCTCCACCGACGGCAGATCTACCAAAGAAATTATAGACTCGTTTGCCGATGGGGGTGAGAAGACTAGAGACGTAATACTAGGTAAGTCTCTAGACAAACTAGCAGAATGATTCGCCTGAGAAGGAGGGACCAACAACGTTGCCACCCCTAATATGTAGATGAAATTAAAGAGGAACTTTGTAGCCATTCTGGTTGTTGGAGAAGTGTGGAACTTAGAAGAGGATTATAGGATGGATTAAGCTCGAGCGGTGATGATGATGGTGCGCCCTCGAAACTTATATAGTGGTGGTTTTGCAACTAAAACTCAGCTACTTCACAACTACTGTAATTGCTCATGAGAGTTTCACGATTTCACCTCAACAAATAACTAGAACAAAAATGTAGTTTGATTTTTCGTTCATAAAATTCTACTTCAGCTAGCTATTCAATAATGGAGGTACACAATAATGTTATTTTACTCACTTTTGAATTGCAATGGCAAAGTGCGTTGTACCAGAAATCAATTGTTTCATCAGTGTTGTACAGAGGAGGTTCCTAAATAAACTGGTGAACCAAAGGTAACTTGACGCTTAACTAATCCACAACACCAATCTTCAAGCTTTGGATAATTTTCAGCCTCAAAGAATTGGCTTGATGCAGGAGGTGGAGTTTGTGTTGGTTGAATCCAAAGGTGGGTGGTTCTGTTTTCTCTTCCAATTAGCTGCCAACATTCTAAGGATGTTTCAAAGTAAACACATGAGGACACGACACGGCCTTAGGTGCGGCACTTAAAGTAATTCACACAACTGCTATAGGGGGAACATGCAGCCAAGCATTCCTGATTCAATTGGTTGAAGATAACAGTTCAAACTTTAATTTATCACAGAAGTTGAGTCAGTCTTCCCCATTATGGGTTGAATATTAGTCGTCAACCAGTTCTTCACCTATAAGTTTCCCATACTTAAAAACACAAGCACAGAGTGTATTGTGCTTGTATCTCAACCAGTTCTTCACCTATAAGTTTCCATACTTAAAACACAAGCACAAAGTTTATTTCGACCAGTTCTTCACCTATAAGTTTCCCATACTTAAAACACAAGCAAAGAGTGAATCTTTACCAGTTCTTCACCTATAAGTTTCCCATACAAAGAGTGAATCTCGACCTGTTCTTCTTCACCTATAAGTTTCCCATACTTAAAACACAAGTACAAAGTGTATGTCAACCAGTTCTTCACCTGTAAGTTTCCCATAGTTAAAACACAAGCATAGAGTGTTTCTCGACCAGTTCTTCACCTGTAAGTTTCCCATACTTAAAACACAAGCACAGAGTGTATCTCGACCAGTTCTTCGCCTATAAGTTACCCATACCTAAAACACAAGCATAGAGTGTATCTCGACCAGTTCTTCGCGTATAAGTTTCCCATACCTAAAACACAAGCACAGAGAGTATCTCGACCAGTTCTTCACCTATAAGTTTCCCATACTTAAAAACACAAACACAGAGTGTATGTCCCTGAAAAAGTGGCAAAACACAGAAACATTCCACTCATGTATTACTTTAGTGTATCTCCTAAAGTAACATAGTTAACTACTAATCAAGCATAGAAGAGGAAAAATTCAGGACATTCCATCAAAATAGGATATTGCAAACTTGAACAATCCTCCAGACCTCATATTTCGAAATCCACACTGCATTTTAGTTCATGATGTTGAATTGATTTTAGTTGATGTAGAATTTTTTCAGCAGTGGGACACTTCGAGAATTCCTCAATTTCAACTTTACGAGAGAGAGAGAGAGAGAGAGAGAGAGAGAGAGAGAGAGAGAGAGAGAGAGAGACCTGATCAATTTAAGGTTTAGGGCTGGTTCTGATGCTGATGGTTCTCATCGAATACGATACACAGACAGAGGAACCCTAGTAGAGAAGACGAGTGACGGATTCTTGTCCCAATTGAATCTTCATTGTCTGAGCTTGTTCAAGTCATGTGGTGGGTTTGAGTCACAGGCCAACGGGAGAGAGGAGGTGGAATTTCTTTCAACTAGAACATTTATTACAACATCTTAAAACACAACATATTACACCCCGTTACAGGACTGTTACACTCCGTTACACTTGCTAGTCCTTGAAAAAAATTCAAGAGTGCGGTATCCGATTTTCGTTACACATTGACCGATATTCCTGATATCTATTATTCGCAACTGCAACCGTTACACCAACCAATACCAAGATTTAAAACCATGCATAGAAGTCTTCCATACTCCCTTTTTCTTGCTGCTCGGTCGATTGCTGCTGTCGGCTACCTATGCCTGCGCGCTGATTGCTCGACCATCTGCCAATAATCATACTACTGCTTTTGACCCAATTAAAAATTATACAGTATTTAGATTTAGATGGGTTTGGACTGATTATAAATTTATGAGCTTGGGCAGATCCACAAAATTGGGTTCAAATTGCTACATCTAGTTTTGAGATAACAAAACTTAACAAAATTTCCATTTTTTTAATGTAAAACAAAACTTATACAGCCTTATTCAAATGTAAGCCATTTGAGAGAGTGTTTACACCCATTTTTGGCCAAAATTCAAAAAATCAATTTATTGGTTAAAAGAAGGCCTTGAATGATGGTTTCAGGCCTTGAGAAGTCTTATAAATTGGTCACCTGCAGAATTAGGCCTTTGGAAGAATTTAAAGTGGCCACAATTAGGCCAAATTAAGTTTGGAAAGGAAGAAGAGAGTTTGAAAATTGATTAGGCCACATTAATATTTGGAGCATGGCCTAATTAGTCAAGGCCCAAATTGATTTTTAGATCTAGGCCCATTTTCAAGCCTCGGCCCAACTAATCAAAGCCCGGACTAGTTTTTCAGGCCAATCTTGCCCAATAAGGCCAAGATCCGTTTTTCAGGTCTAGGCCCAATTTTTCGGATTTATTTAGGCCTAAAACTGACCAAGTCAAGAAGGCCATAAGCTGCTTAGTCATGCTTGGTAACCAAGCTGCTCACAAGCAGCTCAAAGGCCTAGAAGCTTCTCCGTAGTAAGCTGCTCAAGCAGCTCAAAGGCCAAGCTGCTCACAAGCAGCTCAACCAGGCCTGCGTTTTTGGCCTTGGTGGGCCTAAATATACCTTTTTTTTACAAGCATCCATGCATGCAAGCAGCTCAACTAGACCAAGGACACATGGCAGCCATGCATGAAGACGTCCCAAGCAGCTCACAAGCAGCTTAGGCCAGCACAAGCAGCTCAAAGGCCTAGAAAGTTCTTGCTGGGCAGACCTGGGTAAGCTGCTTACAAGCAGCTCAAGGTCTGAGTGAACCCCATCCTTCAGCATAAAGCAAGGCCAAGGACGGGTGGCGTACATGCAGCCCCTTGGAGCTGTTGGTTAGTGATTCATCCAGACCTAAGCAAGCTGCTCACAAGCAGCTCAAAGGCCTGGATGCAGAAGTTCCTTTTACTCTTTTACAAAGTTTTATGTAGAAAAGAAGGGCTTTTCAGGCCTTTACTATTTCCTTGGAGTAAAAGGCACGTTTTGCTCAGAGAACACCCCTCATTGGACCATTTCGAAGCTGCTCAAAGCTTGGACCTTTGCTAGAAGGCCACATGGCGACCATGCATTGGAGCATTTTGAAGCAGCTCAAGGCTTGTGACTCCTATAAATCCCAGTTTTGGAGGCCTTGGCCAGGGTCCACGACCATCAAAGCCTACGGCTTATGCAAATTTATTCTTTATCTTTACTTTCCCGCAAAGTATTTTATCTTTTAGTCTAATCTAGCCCAGCCTAGATTTTATTTCCGTGTACCTAAACTTTGTTAAACCATTAATGTAGTTTATTTATCTTATTGTTTAGTCCTGTTTTCTGTTCTTTCCATTTTTCAACGATTAGGAAATTTTTAAGTCCTTAGCCCGCAAAGGCAAACCACGAACCTCCACATACGGCCTCACCCCTTAGGTCATACGCAATGGTCTGTTAGAAGTCAGATTTGAGGCATCCAGGCCTTGATACGAATTTGGGCAGCAATCCTGCCCTGGCACGCCCGCATCAGGCCTAGAACTGCAGTACTCGCTGTTCTTAGGCCAAGTTTTCACTTTTCGGAAGAAACAGAGAGTCGGGTCAACATTCGGATAAAAACAATTTTAGCGTAAGTATATTTTAAAATTTACTATGGAATATTCAAAAGATCTCAAATGAAACTTTCAATTTTTGTTAAAAAAAATTAACACAGCTCCTCCAAAAGGACAAACGTGTATATATGTTGAAAAACTTCCGGAAAAGGATACATAAAATAATAAATTGCTTTATTATATTTGTTGACAAAAAAAATCACAACTGAAAGCCTTGTGATCATAGTGCCTCCAACCTAGGAAAGACCTGCAGCCCAACAAAGGCAAAACCCACTACAACCAAAGCAAGGCCAAGGCCCATCTATTCAACCAGTGCTTAGGCCTTAGCACTATCTCAGGCCCCATGCCGATACGACTACTCACGGGTCTTCACCCGGAAAGGCTGCATCTTACAGCCCGTTTGGCGGGTGGAAAAATGGTAGGGGATGAGGGCATAGTTGTAGTAAAAACCTATGACACATGATACTTATTCTACGATTATATCGTCTCTCATTTGGAGAATGATACGTATCGTATCTTGTATCATTTTTATATAGAAATCCTACAATACGATCACGTATCTTAATTCGGTACGTATCTTATAATTACTTATTGGAAAAAGTCAAATCTTATTTCAGAAAGTGAAACTCCGGTCAAATGCATTTATTTAAATTGTTTGACCTAATTATGGCATCTTTCAAACTATTTGATAGAAATTCAATCTTAATGAAAGACTTGTAGAGAAGAAAAAATCATATTTCGATTATGTTTTACTTGACTTTTTTTTTCCTAACAAGTGAACAGAAAGTCTTAATGTAATAAGGCCCAGTTAAGAGACTTAAAATTTTGAATCTTAAAAACCTTTTTAAAAAAACATAAGCATAGTTTGTTGTAGGGGTGTGCACGGGTCGGGTAACAATTTTTTTGGGTCGCAAACCAAATCAAACAGGAGGTAAGAACCGTCCGTGAGCCCGATTTTTTACGTCGGGTTCGACCAAAACTGACCTAATCTTAATGAATTAGTAGGGTTTCGTCTCGTTGGGTCGGGTAACAAACACACCGCCCTGAACCGAAATCTAATTTTTAACAGAAATTGAACCCGTACCCGTCCAAACCACATGTTCGGCCCCGCCCGAGACCATTCGGGTCGGGTCGGATCCGCGGGTGGACGGGTTTTTTGCACAGGCCTAGTTTGTTGGTATTCTTAGGTGTATCTACATTGTAAGTGGAAACGGGGCCTAGGAGATGCGGACAATTTAATATGAACAATTTCACAATGCAAAATTTTAAGTGGAAACGGGGGCTAAGAGATGCAGACAGTCTAATTTCTTGTTGCAGGGAGCTGTTGTGTTTTTTTGATGTGAGTGCAGGTACCTTAACTTAAACCCTTGACATGTCAAATGGCACCACAAGAGTGCCACCATTAGGGAAATCAAGCGTTGGTAGCTGTTGTAGTGTTGTCTTCCTTCTTGATGTGTTTCTATAAAGAAATTACTTGAAAAAACACAAAAAATACCATGCTAACTGATTTATGTTACGAGTTTATCATCATGATAAATAATGTCGTGTCTGGTTGTGTTATTCATACCATTTACCGCATACAATAAAATTATACTCTTAATAAACAAAGAAAGATAAACGAAGAGGATAAATTTATCATATACTCTGTAACAATAAATTTTCAATATAGACAAATGTAAATGTCTATAATGACATGTAGTTAATTTTAAGGTAGGATTAATGGTAATTAGAGCACTACGCGCGGAAGTTGAATGCATGGACTGATTAGTAGTACTAAACGTGATAAACGAGGAAACGGGTTGTGGTTGAGTTTTGAATTATTAATTAAGAGGTAATTAATGGTTGAGTTGTGGATTAATAAGGGATAATATAAATATATATATATATATATATATATATATATATATATATATATATAGGATGATGCTATGGTGTCCCCGGTCATTTTGGGGACACCGTAATTTTTGGCATAACATAACCCTTACAAGCATAACAAAAATCATTACAAGTATAATAGAACCATAACATGGCATAACCAAGGCATAACCAAAAACCAATCAAGGCATAACCAAAAATCAACTAAGGCATAACCAACCAAGTTATGCCTTGTTATGGTTTTGGTTATGCTTATAATGGTTTTGGTTATACTTGTAATGAATTTGGTTATACTTATAATGGTTTTGTTATGCCAAAAGTTACGGTGTCCCCAAAATGACCGGGGACACCGAAGTCATTCCCATATATATATATATATATATATAAGGGATAATATAAGGGATGCTATGGTGTCCCCTGTTATTTTGGGGACACCGTAAGTTTTGGCATAACAAAACCCTTACAAGTATAACAAAAATCATTAGAAGTATAATAGAACCATAACATGGCATAACTAAGGCATAACCAAAAACCAATCAAGACATAACCAAAAACCAACCAAGGCATAACCAACTAAGTTATGCCTTTTTATGGTTTTGGTTATGCTTATAATGGTTTTGGTTATGCTTGTAATGAATTTGGTTATACTTATAATGGTTTTGTTATGCCAAAAGTTACGGTGTCCCCAAAATGACCGGGGACACCGAAGTCATTCCCATATATATATATATATAAGGGATAATATAAGGGATGCTATGGTGTCCCCTGTCATTTTGGGGACACCGTAAGTTTTGGCATAACAAAACCCTTACAAGTATAACAAAAATCATTAGAAGTATAATAGAACCATAACATGGCATAACTAAGGCATAACCAAAAACCAATCAAGACATAACCAAAAACCAACCAAGGCATAACCAACTAAGTTATGCCTTTTTATGGTTTTGGTTATGCTTATAATGGTTTTGGTTATGCTTGTAATGAATTTGGTTATGCTTATAATGGTTTTGTTATGCCAAAAGTTACGGTGTCCTCAAAATGACCGGGGACACCGAATTCATTCCCTATATGTATATAGGTTCTTCAATCAATTATAGGATGAAAGCATGAGTAGGGGTACGTAGTTTTAGGACCATGGTTTATTTTTGCTTCATTAAAGAAATATGCTTATATAGGTAGTATTTATGTAGAACATATTAACAAAATTCTGTGTAAAAACTTGAAATATAGTCCTATAGTAGTACAGCAGCACATGCAGTATCAGTAGTCCAGATTGAAACGAGAGAGAGAGAGAGAGAGAGAGAGAGAGAGAGAGAGAGAGAGAGAGAGAGAGAGAGAGAGAGAGAGATATGCGAGGCATGAGTGTATCCGTTTATGATACTCCGTAGGATTTTGGTCCTGCTTGAAATCCGCAGAGTATAAAAACAGATTTACATGGTCCTAAGAGAGAGAGAGAGAGAGAGAGAGAGAGAAGTACAGTATTGTACATCTGATACTTGTTTGATTTAGTACGAATAGTTCTGAGTCCTGATAGAAGTACAGTATATATCAATACATACACATGTGGTCCAAGTCCCACACCAGAGAGAGAGGGAGAGAGATCAGAGAGAAATGGGAGATGTGAGGAATGAGCTACAGTATGATACTCCGTATGATATGGTGGTTCTTGTCAAGGTTTTGAATACCGTATCAGTTAGATGACCTATTTTTCTACTGGTATATTATGTACTGGTACCGGTGACATACCGAATATCGTTTTGAATTTGTAGTTCCTAGTATTGTTTCCTATATATAAGAATTTATTACTAGTATAATATACACATTTATTAAAAATAAAAATAAAAAGTAGTCTAGTACAGATATATATGTACCAGCCGATATAGGATTCTTAGCCTCGGTCCTGATAGAAGTCTGCGATATCAGAATATGTGTATGCATTATACTACATTAATGTATGTGCATGGGTCATGCATGAGAGAGAGAGAGAGAGAAGGGGATCATTATTAGTAATCAATTTTGACCAAAATCTGGCCACTTGGTTTAAAATTAAGGCCCCGGCTCACAGAGGAAGTGCATAACAGAAAATTGAGAAAAATACTACTGATCAGAGTAGAAGGGAGAAATTGAAAAATACTACTGAGAGTAGAATTGAAGGAGAGAAAGTTATACTGATGGCGACGAAGAGTTTCGCAGCACCTTGTTTGACGGCTGTCCTCACTATCGGGATGTTAACCGTTTGCGCCACACAATCAATCGAAGCCACCAATTATCACACTGTTGGTGGTTTAAAAGGTTGGACCATCAACGTCAACTACGCGGGATGGGTCAAGAACGAACAGTTTATGGTTGGAGACACCCTACGTAATTGATTGACTTTACCTTGTTACATATCAGTTATCCTTTATGTCAAAATTAACATCTAGTATTTTCTCATTCTAACACAATGTTCTCTCTCATGCTTTTAAATTTTTGTGATTTTTGTAGTGTTTGTGTATGATGCCATCCACTATGATGTGCTTGAGGTCAGTCAAAGCAGCTATCATGACTGCGATGACAAAAATTTTCTAACGAACGTGACCGATGGAGAAGATAGTGTTTTTATACTAACCGAGGCAAAATCTTACTACTTTATAAGTAGTAGAGATCATTGCCTTCAAGGTGATCTTAGGCTGGCCATCAATGTCCAGGGAACATCCATGAACCCACCTCCTCCTCCTCCACCTCCTCCTCCTTCATTGCCACAGACTGAGTACTCATCATCTGCAAACACATGCACCCCAAACATGATCTTCATGACTTCACTTCTTCTGTGGTGGGCCTAAGTCTTCCACTAATTATAATAAGGCAAGTAACTTTCATGTTATTTCTCTCACTTAAAGTACACAAGAAGATATACACCAATGGTATTTTGTGAATTTCGCCAGCTGGAACCGTATAAGCTAGCAAATGGTGTTAGAAATTAAGTTTCAAATATTTTAGGTTACTTTAATTGAATAGTCATGTCCCTTCATTTTATAGAGAAATAATTTGAACCCCCATACGCGACTGATTGTGCAATGTTATGACACTCTATAAGATTATTGGGTTGTATCTTAGAGTATTATTTAACCGACGGAACCTACACGACACGAAAGAAGGAAAATGCGACTTACAGACAACGATATGCATGTCGTGCGTTTCATGGTTCTCCCCGGCTTTTTTTTTTGATTAAGTGCATTTGAGATTTCAATGTTTCATGCTGTATCTTAATTATTTAGAATTTTGTGATAAATGTGTAACAAATCCTCAAGAAATGGATCATTTCATAATTAGTATTAATACCCATATGAGTGTATGACTTTTCTTTTTTTGAGAGCAATACACTAATCCGTAAAGTAATTAGTGTAAAGTAATGAAGGACTAAAATTTTTAGTAGAAACATGGCTGATAATTGTTAGTGGAAACATGACCCAAAGTTACCATAAGCTATTGGTTTTCATGAGAATAGATCATATCTTAAATGAACCCGACCCTCAGACATTCTTCTTCATCATATGCATACGTTTGCTAGTAGCTACATAATCGTTTTGTCAAAACTATTATTGTGTTAGAACCTTCAAGTATCTATGGAGATTCCTTTTCGGTGAGATAAAAAAAAATGAAGCTGGCTCACAATATTTTTTATTTCCCTAATTGCACATAGATCGAAATGACAAAAAATTTACATTCTTTTTAGCATATGCCCTCAATAACTGTAAGGATAAAAATGTAAACATGCACATAATTCATGTAACCACCCACTCCATTACAGTTTTCTAGGTAGAAGCTAGCACACACATTACGCGTGCACCCATCGCCTGTTCCTTTTTTTTTTGCTAAGAATTTTTTTATTAGTCTTTATAAAAAAATTACAAAGATTAAATACTTTTGTCTTTGCAGGTGGTTGTGGTGTGGTGGCCTCATGTTGGTTGTGAGTGCTGCTTGGTGGTGCATGTACGTGGTTTGGTCGATCAAATCCTTGTTTCAGTGGAAGAAGGTTTATCTTTTCTTTTTCTTTCTTATGCTCCCAGTTATGTTGTAGGGAAGCAACATCCATAATTTGTAGGTTTCTAATTTTATGCAAGTAATTTATCCACCGGAAAACAATATTGGTTAACTTGGTTTGTAATATCTATGCATCCTCGAATCTGGTTCATCCTATGCTTGTATTAGTATGTGTTTAATATACTTGACCCATCTGCCCTTTCTATCGGCAAAGAAAATTTTCATTACCATAAATGGTGAAAGGATGAAAATCGTTAAATCAAATATATACATAAGACGAGAACCACGTGATAGAGCTAAGAAAAATAAACATGAAGAGAGTTCTACCATCACTTGTGAGAAACTACGTACAAATGGATGTACACTCGGCTATGTTCATAGCATTTTTGTTTATAGGATGGCACGTACACTACATATAAAAATAAGGCTATTATAGATGGGGAAAGATTGACTATGCCTAAGTGTAATAATTGCTACTTTTGCCGCTAAAGTGCATGCAATTAAGAAGAGTGATAGGTACGTATTTTACGTTCTCCTATCAATCACTACCTTCGATCGATAATTTAATCTACCTACGTACCTTGATATATGTATTTTTCGTTTTTATATTGATTTACTGTTTATGTTTGTATGGTATATGTAAGGACCCGAAATGTCAAAAATGGCCCTACACAGACACGAATGTATTCTAAAACTTAATTATCCGCTGGTTGATAAATAATACTCCTACAGTTTATTTATAGTAGGGAAAAAAAGTTTCAGTCAGATGAATCACATTTCCTAATCAACGTCTCGCATCTTGCTAAAAATTTACTTCATTTAAGTAACAGACAGTCCACAAAATTTTAATCGTGCCTGATATTCTTAAATTTCTAATAATACGTTTTCAGTTTTAAGACCCTTAGTCTTATTTAATCCATTAACTGAAGATAATGAACGGCAACGGAAAGATGCGGATGGCTCGGATCGCGGACAGGTACCTTGCAATATATTTGGGCTGTTCAAAACATGTTTGGATGGCTGAAATTATGGACAGATACCCCCATGTGCATGGTACCCTCTCGCCACCCAAAAATTTCTCTCAAACTTCTCAATCAACGTCTTTATCTTCTACAAGTTTACAAGTAACTTTTATACACCACTAATGTAATTATTCCATAAAATTTTATTATTTCTAACAATGGAAATCCCGAGCATTTCTTTTTTAACGGCGTTCTTGACGTTTGAGCACCGCGATCATCTATTCAATAATGAAAAACCTTGAGCGTTTTCCATTCCTACGGCGTTTACAAGGTTTGAGTACCGCGCTCGTTTTTCTCTCTCCATCACTTTGAGAAGATGGTAAAGTCCTCTTCGTTGAGGAAAAAAAAACCCGGTAGTGGATTTCATGTACCACAAATATATTGCATGTTCAAAAGTCAGAATCAGGCTCTTTAGCCTAATTCAGTATGTTTGGATCACGTCATGGTCCCGGCATGCCTGTGCATCTCAATCACACAGGCAAGGCGTGTTGGATATTGTAAAGGACAGAGTATGGAACCATTTACTACACAATCTGTTAATCGAAGTAATTTAATCTAAGCAACACGGTTTTAAAGGACAAGAAACTAACGGAATGAAAACCCCCGAAACTGTCTTCTTCTTTTCCGTTAGTTTGGATAAATAAGTGAAGTGAATTGAAACTTCACTTTATCAAAACTTAAGGTCTGGTTTGGATTAAAAAAAAACTCAAGATCTAGTTTATATAAATAAGTGAATTGGCTATTATTTTTCTTTATTTTTTTCTGCATTTGTTAGTTTCATGTCAAATGTCTGTGAATTATTGGATCGTCCCAACGAAGAATAAAAAATGTAAAGAATCATGATGGAAATTCAATTTTTTGCAATAAAGAAAGCCCAAAAAATCTATTCTTTTGATTTTTAATTGTCCTCATTCACTAAAATTTGTGTTTCGAAGATAACTTTTTACTTGTTTGATTCTTCTGTGTTATGTGATCGAAATACTTTTCATTCAAATTTCAAAATCTTATAATCTGAATTAAAAGTTAGAATGAAAAGTTAGATGATTGAATTGAGCATGAGCTATGAGATTGAACTAATTTTTTGCAAGAGCCCTTGAAAAATATTTTATATTGGATGAGGATTATTTTTGAGAAAATCAAAATGGACCCCACACCATGATCTGTTACTCAAGTTGACAAAAAAGAAGGGAAAAGAGGGCTTGGGAATGTGGGGCCCAAGTTGTCGAAAGGGGGCACTTATTTATACGAACAAACGGGAAAGAACAAGACACGGGGAATCACAATCGGCCGTTTGGGGGGTTTTTAGTCCGTTAGTTTTTTGTCCCCTAAAACAACGTAGTTTTGTTAAAAAAAACAAAGAGAACTGTTGTGGACCATTAGATCTCCCCTGTTGATATATTGTCAACTCCACAATAAAAGCCTCACAAGATACTCGTAGGGAGAATTCTCACAGAAGATCCGGATCTGTCCTATCAGTCCATTGAAGATATAAAATAGTTCTTTAAATTCACGCCAAGAAGAATTTTAAAAAATATACTAGAAAATACTTTAACTTACTAGTATCTGAGAAATTGCACGTAGTTGTTTGGTTGACTAAAATTTTGTACTTTCTCTGTCCCAAATTGTTCGACCCTTTCGAGGAAACTTATTAATTACAATACAACAATACAATTGCTCACTAATTTTAATGCCATTTTCCAATATGTGAGTTGAAGTATCTTTTTCAAAATTTGCTCTTCAAAAAGTTTGAAAAAAAAATATTTGATTAGTGGCTTGGAGATTACAAGCTCTAAACAAAAAATATCACCAAACATATTCCCAGTCCGCCCCTTCCCAGTCACGTGGTACTATAGGAATCTCTTTCACTGCACATTGGTGTGGAAGCCACACACTTGATAGTTATTTAGTGTGTTAAGAGCACCGTCACGTAGTGCTATAAGAATCTCTTTCACTATATATTGAGGTGGGGGCTACACACTTAATAGTAAAAACTCATACAAGCGTGTGGTTGAGAATGCCATTGGAACACCAAGCAGCAAATAACAACTTACGTATCACTTATGCATGTCCAGGTCCTAATGGGATGTGGAATGCCCCTTAACACGCATTATGTACTCTATATATACGTATAGACTACCAATGTTGGAAGAGAGAGAGAGAGAGAGAGAGGGAGAGGGAGAGAGATACATAGATCTGTGTTTTCTTTGATCATCACCCATCATCATGAGTTTCAGTTTCTTCATTGCAAAGATAATCCTGCTAGTCGGCCTGCTGCTGCTTTCAATCACCTCTCCAACAGATCAAGCCACAAGCCTTTGTCATCTTGATCCCACAAAATCAGAAGAATTCCCCGGCGTAATACGATTCCCGATCCCTCAAGACTTTGATTCGATCCCTCAAGAGTTTCGTGCTCTGGTGGGGACCGAATTTGCCCGTCCAAAAAGTCACCTATACCCCACTGTTCGGATTTGCGCAGGCTCCATCTTCGTTATCAATCGAACGTCGCCGCTCTCACCTTTTCGAAGCAACCCACATCCCGATGAACTCCACCCTGCCAACGAAGTCCACCAATTCCTAGAGTATTCGTTTTTCTCGGCGGAACAACGCTTTCGTGCGGAGTTGAATCGTCTTCCACGAATTCCGGTACGTACACCGCCTAAAGTTAGAACCTACGATTTCCCAAAGGTGGTTCCTACTCACAACGTCTTTGAAGACTTCCAGAGCCAAAAATTTACATAACATCATCTTTGAAGATTGGAAAAAACTTTCTTTATTAATTCCATTCTGATTATGATTGTTATTATTGGTAATGTTATTTCCCTTACGATTCGTTGTAAAAGTAGCTGCTTCTTTTTTCCAAATTATGTTGGTTAGTTCTTCGTTAATTATTGTTCAGGGAAAATTCACTTAATGTGTATTATCTTTCCTATCGTGGTCTCTTTCCTTCGCTTTTGTGGACTTAATCAGTCTGTTCGGTGATTGTATCAATGCTTCTATGATTTTCGTTCGAACATTCTTGGGTTATTTCATGTGCTTCTTTTAGATGGATGTTTACCTTGTTATTCATGTGCAACAAGGCTTTAAGCGAAACCAAGATACACGAGAATAACCACATCAAAGAAGAATCTAGTTGTACATTTCTCTCGAAAATTGACTGTTAATAGCTTCTATTATTTGGAATATATCTGGAGAAGCTAGAGGACCGGCCGCGTTGGTTTTTCTTTTTTTTGGCTACGTGCAAAAAGAAAACGATTTATTTGTGATCTGGGTTTCTCGGAAAGGGGAGGCTGGCTATTGTCAAGCAATTCAATTTGCGTTGTGTGTTCTTTGTGCATTTTTATTTTCATAACGCTTTCGTTGCGGGTAGGATCGGATTCATCCCAGCAGCCCGGTGCTCCTCTTTCGATTTTTGCTTTGGAATTCATTGGTTAAGTCTTAATGGTTCTGGTTGTTGAAGCAGGGTAAAGACCTTGACAGAAATTCGTGATTTCTGTGAGCTTGTTTCCTTTATCAAATCACCTCCATTAGTTATAGCCATAAGCTTGAGTGAACCATCAGGGAAAATAAATCTAAGTGAAATTAATTAAGATGAAATGTTGCAGTTCAAAAATACAAAACTTTTTTTTTGACATCAAAGAAGAACTTCATAAATAAATAAAGAGTCAATACAGGAACTTAACAACTTTTCTAGAGAGAGAAAGATATCCTCATTTTATTTCTTGAAAGTAAACCAATTACAGAATACAAAAGCACTACTAGCTATATATACACAGGTGTAACAAACTAACACTAACAGGTGTAACAAACTAGTGGCCAGCTGTAGAATCACGTGTGCACATGTGCACTTCCACTTCTTGACCTTGGGTTTGATCTGCTATGTTTAATGGGCTTGACACACCCCCGCAAACTGAGGCAGGAAGACTTGACAGCCTCAGTTTGGACTTCGATCAGAAAGTGAAAACGAGTGATGGTAAGTGGCTTAGTAAGAACATCAGCAGTTTGAAGAGCAGAAGGAACAAACTGAATCTGCAGGTGCTTATTGAGCACTTTCTCACGAACGAAATGAAAATCCACCTCTACATGCTTGGTGCGAGCATGAAATACGGGATTAGAGGCCAATGCTATAGCAGAGGCATTGTCACACCAAATAATAGGAATACAAGAAAGGGAAATATGTAGATCTTTAAGAAGTTGATGAAGCCAAACAACTTCAGCAGCGGTATTAGCTAATGCCTTGTACTCTGCCTCAGTAGAGGAACGAGCGACAGTAGCTTGCTTCTTGGATGACCATGAGATGAGATTGGGACCCAAGTAGATACAATACCCCCCTGTGGACCTCCTGTCAATAGAATTACCTGCCCAATCGGCATCTGTAAAAGCAGAAAGGGACAGCGAGCCTTTGGTAAACAGGATACCTTGATTTATAGTACCCTTGATGTATCTTAAGATACGCTTAACTGCAGTAAAATGGCTCATTAGGGGCTTGTGCATGTGCTGACAAACAGCATTAACAGAGAAGGAAATTTCTGGTCGTGTTAAGGTAAGATATTGCAATGACCCTACGATAGTTCGATAAAATTCAGGATTATCAAAGACAGAATCAACAGCATTCTGGATGGGCTTGAGACTAGAGGGAGAATCACAAGGTCGACAATCAAGCATACCAGCTTTGGTGAGAAGATCTAAGGCATATTTAGCTTGAGTTAAAACCAAACCAGCAGGAACGGAAACAACTTCAATCCCCAAAAAATACTTCAATGGACCAAGATCCTTGAGAGCAAAATCTGCACCTAAACCCGTGATAATCTTGTTCACAAGAGTAGAATTGTTTCCTGTGATTAAGAGATCATCCACATACACCAGAACATACACTAAATCAGATCCTGTTGATAAAATGAACAAGGAGGAGTCTGCCAAACTATTATGAAAGCCTTGCTTGAGAAGACTCTTGGAGAGCAGATCATACCAGGCTCTTGGAGCCTGTTTTAGACCATACAAGGCCTTATGGAGCTTGCAAACATGATTGGGAAACTGAGGATTAATATAACCTTGAGGTTGTTTAAGGTAAACATGTTCTTGAATTGTACCATGGAGAAATGCGTTTGAGACATCCAACTGTCTGATAGACCAGCCAAAATGTAGAGCTAAAGAGAGAACCAATCTGATGGTTGGTTGCTTAACAACAGGGCTAAAGGTCTCAGTGTAATCAATGCCTTCAGTTTGTTGATATCCCTGAGCTACCAACCGAGCCTTATAGCGAGCTATGCTGCCATCAGAATGCCTTTTAATACGGAAGATCCATTTACAGCCTATAACAGGTGTAGCAGGTGGTAGAGGAACCAGTGACCAAGTACCTTGTTGCAATAGAGCAGTGTATTCTTCGAACATTGCATGTTGCCACTCAGGGAATTGCATTGCTTCCTTAAAAGATGAAGGTTCAGGAAGAGGAGAAGAATGAACTAGCAGAGTGAATGGATGTTTGGGAACTGATATGCCATTTTTGGCCCGAGTGACCATAGGATGGTTAGGGAGAACGGCAGGAGAAGTAGATGAAGTAGAGACAGGTTCCCTAGGAAGAGGGGAGGGAACAAGAGAAGATGTATGAACTGGAGGAGAAACAACAGGAGAAGGAGATAAAGTAGAAAGATTGGGCTCTGCCATTTGAGACACAAACAGAGGAACATGACGAGAAGGAATCTTAAAAGCAGGAATAGAAGAAATAGAAGAAGTAGGAACAGAAGATGAGGAAGAAGAAATAAGTGTTGAATAAGGAAAATCATGCTCTAAGAATTTAACATGCCTAGAGATGTATACTTTGTGAGTAGTAGGATCAAGACATCTATATCCTTTTGTAGCTGCACAATAGCCAAGAAAAATGCAAGGAGTAGACCGAGGGACAAGCTTGTTTTCAGCATAGGGTCGTAACCATGGGAAACAACAACAACCAAAAGGTTTGAGAATAGAATAATCTGCAGCTTGTTTGTAAAGAACATGATAAGGTACTTGAAATTGAATGGATGAATTAGGTAGCCTATTTATGAGGTAAAGAGCTGTAGTAAGGGCTTCTAACCAGAAAGTGATAGGTAGATTGGCTTGTTGGAGAAGAGTAATAGCTGTCTCAATAAGATAGCCATGTTTACGTTCAACCACCCCATTTTGTTCTGGGGTGTAAGGGCAGGTAGTTTCATGTATAATACCAAAAGAAGCAAAGAAGAGAGCCATGAGTTTATTTAGAAATTCTCCACCTTTATCAGTTCTAAAAGCTTTGATAGGCAGTGAAAACTGAGTAGAAACAAAAGTTTGGAATGCTTGCACATGAGAAGCAACTTCAGACTTAGCATGCAAAGGGAACAACCAACTATACTTTGTGAAGTCATCAACTACAAGAAGATAGTACTTATAACCAGAAAATGAAAGTACAGGGGATGGACCCCAAACATCCATATGAAGAAGTTCAAAAGGTGCTGTAGTGTGAGTGATGGAAACAGGAAAAGGAATTTTATGACTTTTAGCCTTGTTACATGAGTAACAATCCAAAGATGTAGTAGAGCCAATAGGAAGCTGATATTTTTTAGACAAAATATGAAGTAAACCAACATGTGGATGTCCCAACCTGCTATGCCAGAGAGAAGCTGTGGAGGGCATGCTAATCAGAGCTTTGACAGATTTAGAAGAAGGAAGAAGGGGGTAAAGCCCCTTGTGACAAGGGCCTTGGTGAAGGATTTGATGAGTAGCTTTGTCCTGGATGACATAGCCACAAGAATCAAAGGTGATTTTGCAGTTATTATCTAGAGCAAACTGATGAACTGATAAAAGATTGTGAGAAATCAAAGGAAGATGAAGAATATTGGATAAACCAAACTTATAAGAAGGAGTTGGAAGAATGCCTTTACCTGAGTGAGTGACTGGTATGGTTTGCCCATTGCCAACTGTTACACTGGCACTACTGGTGTCCTCATAAGGAAGAGAGATGTGTGAAGCATCAGGAGTAACATGAGAGGTGGCTCCGGAATCAAAATACCATGGCTGAGATGAGGTACCTCCAAATTGAGCGGAACCAAAACTTGATGCAGAATTATCTCCAAACGGAGAGAAAGATGGTGGTGCATATGGAGCTGTGGGATATGAACCACCATTATAAGGAGAACTTGTGGGGAGAGCAAACTCAGATTGACCAACAGCAGATGGTCCCCCATACCAGTTTATAGGTCCAGAGCCTACATAGAATGCTTGAGAATTCTGAGATTGAAATCCCGGAGGATTCTGAGATGGAAATAGACCTGTCTGTTGTCCAAAGTGATTTCCAAAATGATTCCCAAACTGTCCAAATGGCCTTGCAAAAGGTCTATAACCCAGATTTTGTCTGTGATGGCAAGTAGAGGCCTGATGATTAGTTTTACCACAAATTTGACAGCTACCGGGAGAAAACATCTGAGGAGTAGAACTGCCTTGATAGTTAGGAAAGAAAGGCTTAGAAAACTGATTTCCTCTGAATCTATTGTTGTATCTATTAAACCTTTGACCATTGAAGGTTGGTTGAGGAAAGGTGGGTAAGAAAGCCTGAGATGATGCTACAGGAAAGGGAAATTGGAATGATGTGGAACCAGAAGGGCTTTGAACTGCTGTGTTTGGAAAAGGCATAAGCCCAGAAGAAGAAGAACTAGGGTTTGGTGTCATAGGAGCTTGTAGAATAGGAGTAGGGTTAGGGTTTTGATGTGGAGCAACCAGAATCGTAGAAGAGGAATCAACCTGATCTTGAGAGATATGTAACTCTTCAGCCATAAGCATAGAAGATACACCACTAAAGGTCAGAGGCTCAGTAGTATTACGAACCATTTGTTTAAGAGACTTGTAACCTTTCTTGAGACCATTCAAGGTGTGAAAAATCAGTTCTTCATCGTCAATCTGTGTCCCTGAAGCAGCTAATTTCTGAACAATTTCTTTGATTGAGTCAAGATAGGTCTCCATAGTACCAGTTTTGTGGAGACTATATAACTTGCGTTTTAGGTCATGAATGTGAGATCGAGAGAGCACACTAAACTTCTCTTCACGTTTAAGCCATAATTGAAAAGTATGATCAGATCCAACCACATGTGGTAAAATTGGAGGTGTAAGGGTAGCAATTAGGCAGGACAACAGCATACGATCAACTGTATTCCAACGACTGAACTCGGGGTTTGGAACCGTATTTCCAGAAGTATCAACAATATGAGAAGTAGGTATCACAACAGATCCATCAATATACTCAGACAAACAGGTAGCTCTCAAGGCATTTTCGACCTGAGTTTTCCAGGCAAAGTAATTCGATGTCTCTAGCTTAAGCGTAATGAAGGATTGAAAATTAGCAATTAAGAACGACAGAGAAGCAGGCAAATACGAAGAAGATGAAGATTCGGTACTTGTGGACGAAGAAGACGAGCCTGACGCCATGGATGAAACCTTGAAATTTGAAGGAAACCAGACTGAATTAAAGCGGAAGATGCGAGATCGAGAACAGCGACTTTCGTCAGATGTGCTCTGATACCATAACAACTTTTCTAGAGAGAGAAAGATATCCTCATTTTATTTCTTGAAAGTAAACCAATTACAGAATACAAAAGCACTACTAGCTATATATACACAGGTGTAACAAACTAACACTAACAGGTGTAACAAACTAGTGGCCAGCTGTAGAATCACGTGTGCACATGTGCACTTCCACTTCTTGACCTTGGGTTTGATCTGCTATGTTTAATGGGCTTGACAGAACTAACATATTACTGCTCCAAATACCAAATACAAAGTCAACAAGAACTAAGAGGTTGCAAGTTAAATAAAGGAATACAACAAGCATAACAAGATAGGCAACTTAAAAAGATCCACCTGAGAATATTATCCGTATGGGATAGGTTATATCTGTCTCTAAGTGAATCATGTACGATGCAGCAAATCTTGCTAAAAAATATGCTTGATGAACTCTGGTACGGTAACATAAAGTTATGCTGCAAATGTGGACTAATTGAGCGAAAAAAGCAAAAATTAAAAAATGAGGGGCCTTCAATTGTTGGAAACTCCTTAATACTTCTCAACTATTGGAGAAGAGAAGAATCATTAGTATAAATGTTTGTATGCAACATATATTTTTGGGAGCTAATAATGCCAAAACCTTTTTTGTTCCTACCAAAACTTTTTTTATTCCTTCCAAAATTAAAGGTTTACTTTTTATTTCATGACTTAATTACACACCAATTGTTTTACACGATGAAATCCCATGACTTAATTCAAATAACTGCACCTCGACAGTGGTTTGAAATCCCATCAATTGGTTTTACTCTTGTCAACCCACTCAAGGTTTACACGATGAAATCCCATTGGATTGTTTTATCGTTCTTTTTAATTCTACTACTTAAACCCATCAGAGCTTGGCTTGGGTTTCTCTTGGCATTCCCCTCTAACACATCTATTGAAAACGTGATTGTTAGATGGGTTGCTTTGCTTTGCACTTACAAGGGTTGTTTTCATTTGGGATCATAATTAATTTTTCTTGTTACGATCATAATTTTGCTTGAAGACATGATGTAGTGGAGTGCAAGCTGCTCATGATCATAAATTTTTTCAACAAACCCACCTCACCATTGTCACTGTTTTCACAATCATAATATATATATATATATATATATGTATATATATTTTCCCCCAATTTTGCACTTATGAGATTTGAACAAGCATTTTTGTAAAGCAAGTGATGTAGTAGAGGACAATTAGGTCATATAATGAAAGGGAAAGCTTAAGTTTTGACAGGAACAAAAAAGATTTTGACATTATTAATTTCCTTATTTTTTAATGGCCTTTAATGGCCCAACTCACTGCCTCAATCAAAGGGATGATAGAAGTGCAATCCCTTTGAGAATTGGAGATTCAGGAAAAAGAGCCCACATGCCTAGAGTTAATCACAAAGATTACTCCCACACCCAATTTCTTGAGCTGCAAATTATAAGCATCGGCACAAAAGATATCCAAATGAGGGGACAACTGAGAAGAGCTTGATGTCCCATGAGATGTTCCTAGATTTGATCCTTCCCAAGGTCGCTAGAATGCGAATTCATAGCGGATAATCTGGCTGGATTGAGAGATGCAAAGGCTTTTTGTATTATGGAGTGACTCAATTGGTTAGTCATGATGGGGGGGGGGGGGGGGGGGTGTGGGGGTTGTGGGGGGACAGGATATAGGCCTCATAATTCACAATGGAGAAAAAGTGAACCAGACTTTCAGAGCATTGTTTGCAAAAATGGCAAATGGATAAAGGGAGGACTTTTGCTTGAGAGGATATGTTTGGAATAGGAATAGTGTCGCTGAAAGTGGAGAAAGGGAGGACCATTGTTGTGAACTCGAGTGGCCATATCACTATACAGGGAACTTGGTAGCTGCTGTCTCTGAATTCAAGCAAAGAAATTGTGAAGCCAAAGAACTCTAGACTTCAACATGGAGGTATACAGATTTGTCAGTCTCTTTTATTCCCTAGATAATTTAAGCTTGTACTAAACATAAACCAAGACATGATGGGGTCCGATCTGGCAAAATGTAGAAGGGATGGCTTGGCTTTGCTATTCCGGTGAATAAGTTGCCAGATCCGGCGCGGTTGCTTCGGGGACATCTTTTAGTTTTTTTTACTTGGCAAAGAAAGTTTCATTATCACAAAGATGCAAATGGAATCATTTCTAAAGGAAAACAAATGCTTTGAGAGAGTTTCAAAGACCAAAACCGTTCTAGTGCTGCTACTCGAAAAACTTGACCCTATCCTTGAACACCTCTCATTTTTTTTTTTAAACTAAACAAACAAAAAACAACAAGACACAACATTGCTGACAAATTTTGAAAGGGAAATGATGATGCCAAAACCGTTTTTGTTATTGCCAAAACCATTTTTGTTAGTGCCAAAACTCTAGTGCATATGCAAAAAGTTTGTATCATTTGCAATATACAAGATTTTTATGCACTGAAGTTCTAACACCAACAAAAATAGTTTTGGCATTATCATTTCCCATTTTCAAATTTCAACAACAATAAAGAGAGAACATAAATGCTGCTCCTTTGTTCCCAGGACCTCCTAAATGAAATGGTGAATTTTTTTGAAATATCCAAAAAACAAGAAACAAAAGTCAGCCCATTGGGATTTTCTTGGACATTTCTCTTCAGTAAATACTTGCTTAACGGTTATAATTTATTACTTTTCTGATTTCTCTTATCGAGACGAATTCATAATACATAAAAATTTGGCGCAAAGTAACAAATGCGAAAAAAATTTAAATAAGAACCAAAATCAAAAAGTAGTGGTCTACAACTTTTAATTTTCATTAGTGAAAGTGCCCCCTCAGTGTGCTGCCCAAGACCGGCTGCTACCTCCCTTGCTACTTGTAATGGCCCTAATTTTTATAACCTAGAATAAAAGTACTTTTACATTTAAACCAGGAAATATTTGTTTTAAACTAATATACTTATACTCCAATGTAACTAAAATAAAATTATTAATTTGTACCTAATCATTTGAATATGTGATTATATTTTGGCCATTTTTGGGGCCATTCTATGGCAATAGCAAGAAATTTTACTATTTCCTTGGCTCGGTGCAGGTGTTCTTAAGGGTCCATTTGATTAGAAAGAAATTTATCCTAAAAAGTGAAAATAAGAGAAAGCAAAGTAAAAGAAAAGAAAAATTATTTTCTTAGATGTGTTTGGCTAAAATAAAAAGTTTTGTAAGAATCTTGCAGGGGAAAAATATATATACTGGCTTACCCTTTTACATATACTATGGATCATGATAGAAAAGGAAAGTAGTTATGGACATAATGAGAAGTGTTTTAAAATGTGGCAACTTTCACAAAAAATAAAATTTTCTTATATTTTTAGCACGAAAACGAAAGCTATATACTCATGTTTTAATGAGTTGTACAAAAAATATTTACTTTCTTGTATTTTCATGCTAATTAAACACCAAAAAAGTGTTCACTCACTACAAGAAAATGCGGATTTGGCAACACAACGAAGTACATCGGCAAAAGTGTATATGGGTCGGCAAAGGTTTTCGCCGACGAAAAAATTTGTGTCGGCAAGCTGTCGGTGTTGATATATCGGGAAAGAGTTTCGCCGATGTGAATTTTTATTCGTTGGCGAAAGTATAGTTTCAGCGATGCGAGTTTGCATCGGCAATACTTGTCGGCAAATGGTAATGCGTCGCCAAATGGGTTTCTAAAATTGGAGAATGTAACATCTTTTGGCGATGTGCTTTTGGGTCGGCAAAAGTTAATTTTAAAAAATCCTAAAACTGCTATTGCCAATTGTTCCGTGCATCCTACACATTCCGTGTTTCGAACCCAAGAGCTCATGTATCTACACTATGCGTCTCCCCACCAAGCCAACTCAATCTTCGTGGATGATATTTCATTATTTAATATATAATCTATAACTGATCCCAAAAAAAATTATACATAACCAATATATACAGTATATAATATTTGCGTTATACATTTGTACAACGTATATACTACATGCATATATAACATGTATATATATACACACAGTCTGGTTCCTATACACACCCCTTACAGTCTGCACCTTTCATTTTTCAATCAAATTTTGATAATCCGAACCGTTTAATGTTTTGTTTAAAACTTGATTTTAATAGTACTCGCGAGAAATCAGTTCAAAAAATATCGAGAAGGGCTTTGATCTGTGCAGTTTTTCATAAAATAGTTTTGTCAGCATTTTTGAAAAACTGCTTAGATCGAGTTATTACCGGTCATTTTTTTTTTGTTGATTTCTCCAGGGTACCTTAAAAATCACATTTTAAACATATTGAACAGTTCGAATCATCAAAATTTAATCGAAAAATAAGAGGTACGGACCGTAAGATGGTGTGGACTTGCACCGGACTATATATATACAATATATATATTGCAAATACCATTCCACAAAATTTTACTGCCCTGCAAACTTAGAACTTAAAAGAATATGCATTTTTTTTAAAAAATTCAAACTTTCTTTTTCGCAAATTACGCTATGTATATCGAATTACCTATGCCTACAGACAAATTTTGTGGCACATGAGAGTATATAACATATACAATATATGTATGTACACTATCTATATAGATACACTCTATGTAATACATACAAAAAATACACATAAAACATTATCTCAACTATTAAAATGAGTGACTAATGGTGCATGTATTTACATGTGTCCATTGAAACTCCTATATGTACACATAACATAAAATGTACATACAATTATACAGAACATCTATACCGTATACATACATATATGTTATATATGTGAATACGAATTATTGCCGACACAAAGATTTCGTCACTGAAAGATTTGACTTTTGCTGATGCACATTGTGTCGCCAAAGGTTGCCCGCAAGACTATTGCCGATGCAAAAAAGTCGTCGCCAAAATATTCAACTTTTGCCGATGCACAATTCATCGCTAAAAAAAAGTTTCGTTGGCAAATATTTCCCGGGAAAATATTTCCCGCCAAACTTACTTATGCCGACAACATTTGCCAACACATTTATTTTTGTCGCCAAAAAGTTTACATTCACCGACACATACTACTTTTTCATCGGCAAAAGCTTACTTTTGCCGACAAAAAATACATTGTGTCGGCAATTTGGTTGCGCTTGGTGCATTTTCTTGTAGTGACCGATGGCAGTGATCGAGAAAGCTAGAGACATAATACTAGGAATGTCTCTAGAGAAACCTGTGAAATGATTGGCCGGAGAAGGAGGGACCATTAATGTTGCCACCCCTAATATGTAGATGAAATTTAAAATGTTTATAAAACATTTAACTTTCCTTCATAATCCAAGCCTAGTTTATGAAGAAAAGTTAGATGTTTCATATATGTCTTTTTCTGATTTTGAATAGGGTTGATTTTTTATAGGAGCCCTAAACAACTCATTTTGAACAAAATGAATGACTTAGATCAAATTTTTGGAACCCGAGATGGGTAAAAAACATGTATGCATGCGATGTATGTACTTATGTGTATGTACCTCAAGCAAAGCTCCTCCGCATAAGATGGAGTAACACATAGAGCTCATAAAAAGTGAGACTTCAATTGGCTGCCGATACAAGAGTGCAAACATTTGAGTAAGCGAAACGAAGATTTCATTCCCTCCTATTTGCATAGAAGGTACCCCAGCAACCACATGGGACGTACTAACACAGAATACAAGCAAGGGGTTCAACCATTCCACATAGTACTGCAAGTCTGCAACAGATAACAACCACCAAAACATACTAACTAATAATGACTTATTTGTCCTAATGTATCTTATTCAGCGCAGGAAAGATATCAATGGTCCAACAAGGAAGAGGAAGGCCAGAACTGCACCGCGCAGGGTACACAAATGGAATTGCACTTCTCATCGAACGCTTGAACGAGGATGGGCTTATTCAAAGTGTTACAGCAGCTAGAAACCTGCATATGTTTTATCCAGAGAACATCATAGTTTCATTATTTGGCCTACTGAAAGTGCTTAGGAAAGACAGAGAGGCACATACAAATATCTTGACATATTCGTAACTTAGAGAATGTGCAGAAAACTAGAAGCAACCCATAAAGGAGATTCCATCGAGAATAACGTCTGAATGAAACATTAAATGGCTACAACGGGCTTCGCTGGGTGAGCATCCAACAGCGTGAATATGACGGTACAGGGATTTGAGTTACTCTCTACTCATTGAACCACCAAACAAGAATTTGACGCAATCAACTAAAAGAACATATACTAATTCAATTCTGTTAGGATCGTCACACACGCACACGATTTACAAGTATAAACAGTAAAGAATCAACACAGAGATATACGTAGTTTTTTAAAACCAGGTACGTTCACGGGAGCGAGAGCGGCCATTGTTCTTTATTATCACAGTACGACAACATAGAGTATTTATATTGATTCTATTTTAACCCTAATCTGTTATTTGGTCTGTATTCCAAAAATACCCCTGTACGTACCGAACCGTACCGCGGGGTCTGACCTTCTTTCTAGAACTCTATGAGCCACAGTTCTAACAAGTTCAAAAGAATAAAAACTTATCTAATTTTAACAAGGGAACAGACACAGCAAACAGACACAAAATCACATACAATAGCTCATAAACAAAATGCACAAATCGGAAACCATAAACACAAGAAGGTGCAGCAGTGACACAAGAAGTCACTGCGCTAAGCATCGCACAGAAGGAAGCTGGAAGCCTGTGATACAAACATAAATTCGAACCTCATACCAAAGGGTTGCCAAAACAAATAATGAATTATGGTAAAAACTGCACCTTGGTTAATATAGACGTTACTTACAGAGCACAGCATCAAGTTGGGTTGTTCCCTTTGGCCTTCTTGTTCTTACAATTTCTCTCTTTAGCAAAACTTGAACCAACACCAAGAGACTGTTGAATGGAGGTACAAATACAAGACGATGGTTCAAATTTAGGTTTTTTGAATTGGAATGTTGCTGGAGCATTTCTAAGTTGGCCAGAGCATGTCTTCGGAATATACATGGTTGGTATGCTGTTGGTACACCCAGTACCTTCCAGTTCCTTACCCTTGCTGCGAGGAAGGCTTGAACTAGCTCCGGGGTTCACAGCCGCAGGCATAAATTCATTGTGGGCATTGTTTGAGTCTGTAACTTCACTTGAATCAGAATTACCTGCACAATAGCGTCAACCATGGTTTTAAATCCCGGCATTGGTCGGCGTAACAGTCGCGGTCGCGAGTAACGGATATCAGGAGTATCGGTCAATGTGTAACGGAAATCGGATACCGCCCTCATAAAATTTTTGCAAGGACTAGCAAGTGTAACGGGGTGAAACGGTCCTGTAATAGGGTTAACGGCCTTTACGCAATATGTAATAGCCATAACGGCCGATATGCACGTGAATTTGCGTAATGCCGTTATTTTCATCCGTAAAGGTATCGGGCAATGTGTAATCGAAATCGGATACCGCACTCGTAAATTTTTTTCAAGGACTAGCAAGTGTAACGGGGTGTAACAATCCTGTAATAGGGTGCAACGGTCCTGTAACGGGGTGAAACAGTCCTGTAACGGGGTTAACGACCTTTACGCAATATGTAATAGCCATAACGGCCGATATGCACGTGAATTTGCGTAATGCCGTTATTTTCATCCATAACGATATCGGGCCTTCAAAAATCCGTTACGTAATGGCCATTACAATACGTAACGGCTGTTTTTTTAAAACCCTGGCATCAACAGCTCAGTCACACAACAGTTTTATACACACAAACATGTGTGTATGCGTGTGCTTTTTATATGGTAAAGACTTCAGAGAATCTGTTGGGCTAACTCTAGGGAAATAAACGCAGGCCTCCAGCCCATTGGTTGTAGATTTTTTTGCTGCTTATGAAATCCACTTTTTCAGGACTGAAATCTGATTTTCAGCTTTTACTACACACGAATCTTAACATATTCAGCTCTTTTAGACTGCCAAAATTAGCACCTAAGGTAACTGTTCTTTTTACTTCATTGATTGAGTAGGTGACGGGAGACAGTTACAGGAGGATGAGAGTCATGGGACACTCAAAGACAAAAAGTTGAGAAGTGGTGATTCCGTAACCATAAAGGATCATGGAGACCATATCATAACGAGAATAAACTATCACATAGACCATATCATAATAGGAATACCGCTCTTAGGATCATACATTGGCTTTTCGTATACAAAATTGGACTCCTAGAAATCTTTAAAAAAAATTTAAATAGATCAATTAGCTGATTTCTAAACAAGTGAATGTGGGGAAAAAAAACTCAAACTCAACTGGCTCTTGAGATCAAAACACTTTAGACTGTTTCATCAAAGCAATACACTAGTCAACAAATCCAAATGTTTAGCTGGTCAATTAGGTGCTGCAATTTAATTGCTACACACTCGATCCGCATAAGCACACCTTATAGCCTAGCGAAGCCAACACACAGAAAGATAATCCATATACCTAATAGATTGAACAATAATTTGTCAAAAACGATGTAGAAAGGATACCCATAATAGATTGGATAACAGCCCGTGCCGCCAACTGCTCAGCCTCTCTCTTGCTTTTGGCTAACCCACCATTGTAAGTAGCACCGTTGAATAACAAGTTAGATTCAAAAACTGGAAGCACGTACGCCCCCTAGCTGAATCGTAGTATAAGTGGGCATCTCTAGATTCATCTTGACTGCATATTCGTTGAGAATAGATTTACAAAGTCCTGTATCCTAGATGAGAGAGAGAGAGAGAGAGAGAGAGAGAGAGAGAGAGAGAGAGAAGCAAAATAAGACGAAAAAACTCAGACAACGAAACAAAAAAAAAAGTACAAAAATTACTATTGTCGCATAAATGAAAATCTTAAAATCCAAATTCAACATACTTGGCCACCATTAGTACAATGAGATATATACAAATAAAACAATAACTATTGTCATCATCAGTCGAGTGCAAATAACTTGCTTTAATTATAGAACGTTTCTACAGGAAATTAAGGATCACAGCATTAATTATATGAAGCAAATTAACCCCTTCAATAGAACAAGAAAACATCCACCACACATTTAAATCAAGTGCAACGTTGCACTCTTGATTTCAAAGCGAAAACACCAAGGAAAAAAGCCAATTAAAAACATAAAAAGAAGAATAGTGTGCACCTCACACCTTACAAAGAAATCCTTCATCTTTCATTTTTGGTGCTAGTCCATCCAATGCCACCCTGGAAGAGTCTTGGTTCTGCAGCCTTTCGATGTAGAAATGTGCCAGTACTGGTATAGGATGATCCATCTACTATTACAGTGGACCTAAACCTCGGGGCATGCTGAGATCCTTCATTAGTTGTTTGATACATGGGGAAGGGTAAGCCTAACCTTTGGGTGAACTCTTGCAAATGGTACTTCTTGTATAGTTGGCGTTCTCCGAGATCTAACATCATGAACGAAAGTAGAATATCAGAATAATGTGTTGGGAAAAATATCGGCAGTAACAAATAATCCAGAGAACAATTTCATTGATAATGCAACAATTACATAATTGAAACAAATACCATTACAAATCAGAATTACAAGAATGAGATCGATATGAACAGAATACTTAGAATCGAACCGAGTCCCGTGTGGTACCACGGCCTCCTTAAGAAATATTCGTCGCCTACCGTGGGTGTTGTAGGTTGTGTCGGCGCCTTTCTCCCAGGGTTGGCTCGGCTAAACCGCAAGCCGCCGGAACACCGCCGTCGACCGCCTTGGCGAACTAACTACCGCCTGCCTCTCTCTCTCTCAAGAACGTATTTTCAGAATGTTTGGAGTGCTCTGATTTTGCTGGTGCCTTCTCCAAAACGGGGAGCCTCCTTTATATAGCGTGGAGGAGGCTAGGAAGATGAATGCAGAGCCATGAATTCTCCAATGAATTCTGCCAATCAATTTTGCCATTCAATAGGGAGGTTACAGAATTCATTCTCCATCATGAGGAAGGTTACGGATTTCCACAATCAATACGTCCATTGATTGTGGTGCATCCAGATTCAACGAACCCGGGACCGGTTGCCTCGGGAGACCCTTCAAAATCCCGGTTTCATTCACCCGAAATTCCGTAAATTTCCAACAATCCCCCCCCCCCCCCATGAATGGAATTGGCAGGCATACTGGCGCAGAGAACAAAGTTGATCCGAGAGAGAGACAATGAATAATACCCTTTAAAGGAAGGTCACCTATGTTAGTATGAAGTGGGGCCGCTTCTTTGAGAATTGTGGCAAAATTCTCGAGAAAATACTCGCAGAATCAGGAAAGGGGTGTCATGGCCAAAATGAACCCAACAGTGAGAACTGAACTACGTCAGGAGAAGTCCTGTGTGACGTCTATTGTCTCGGTTTACATTGGCGGCGGAACAGTTCAAAGCTGAATGAAACCGGGATTTTGGAGGGTCTCCCGAGGCAACCGGTCCCGGGTTCGTTGAATCTGGATGCACCACAATCAATAGACGTATTGATTGTGGAAATCCGTAACCTTCCTCATGATGGAGAATGAATTCTGTAACCTCCCTATTGAATGGCAGAATTGATTGGCAGAATTCATTGGAGAATTCATGGCTCTGCATTCATCTTCCTAGCCTCCTCCACGCTAAATAAAGGAGGCTCCCCGTTTTGGAGAAGGCACCAGCAAAATCAAAGCACTCCAAACATTCTGAAAATACGTTCTTGAGAGAGAGAGGCAGGCGTTAGTTAGTTCGCCAAGGCGGTCGACGGCGGTGTTCCGGCGGCGTTCCGGCGGCTTGCGGTTTAGCCGAGCCAACCCTGGGAGAAAGGCGCTGACACAACCTACAACACCCACGGTAGGCGGCGAATATTTCTTAAGGAGACCGTGGTACCACACGGGACTCGGTTCGATTCTAAGTATTCTTTTCATATCTCATTCTTGTAATTCTGATTTGTAATGGTATTTGTTTCAATTATGTAATTGTTGCATTATCAATGAAATTGTTCTCTGGATTATTTGTTACTGCCGATATTTTTCCCAACAAACTTAAGAAATATTCGCCGCCTACCGTGGGTGTTGTAGGTTGTGTCAGCGCCTTTCTCCCAGGGTTGGCTCGGCTAAACCGCAAGCCGCCGGAACACCGCCGTCGACCGCCTTGGCGAACTAACTACCGCCTGCCTCTCTCTCTCAAGAACGTATTTTCAGAATGTTTGGAGTGCTCTGATTTTGCTGGTGCTTTCTCCAAAACGGGGAGCCTCCTTTATATAGCGTGGAGGAGGCTAGGAAGATGAATGCAGAGCCATGAATTCTCCAATGAATTCTGCCATTCAATAGGGAGGTTACAGAATTCATTCTCCATCATGAGGAAGGTTACGGATTTCCACAATCAATACGTCTATTGATTGTGGTGCGTCCAGATTCAACGAACCCGGAACCGGTTGCCTCGGGAGACCCTTCAAAATCCCGGTTTCATTCACCCGAAATTCCGTAAATTTCCAACATAATGTACCTCAAGCACTTTTAATGAAGCACACGCAATTTTATCATCTCATGCCACGTGGCCATGCCAATACCCAAACTACATCCACGTTATAAAACTCTAAAGTGTCTTCAGATAAGTGCAGGACTTGAATTAGAATTCTTGACTCTTGAGCACAACGACTAGATCGAGATTATGCGCATAGAAGCTCTAGGGAAAATTGTCATGGTAGCTTCATAGTCAAACAAATTTTCAGGAAACCACAGTGAAAAGAACTCCTAGAGATATAGCAAAGATTTTTTTTTTTTGATCCTCATATAGTAAAGATTGGAAATGCAAATTCTAGCTGATTGATTTCAATAAGCTACATAAATTTTTAGAAAAACTGCACAGACCAAATAGAAACCTCTCAAAAACCCACATCAACAAGAAAGCCATGAAATTAAAGTAACAGCCCACGGATCGACGCTTTTCGGACGCACGGGGGGCTGCCCATGAAGAACAGCAGCAAATTGCTGTGCTTAAACTACACCGTTTCATGTCTACAATTTGCCCAGTTGGAACCCACACTTAAGCCCCTGTTTGCCATTCCACAAAAATCCTGTGTTCAATATTTAATTTTGATTTTTGGGGGGCCTTTTACGGGTCTTACAATAATGATTCAAACAGCAAATTATTCTTAAAATATTTTTTTGTGGGTTCTTGAAAAAAATTAGCACAATCCGATATCTGTAAGTTTGTTTCAGAATTGGAGGGTGCCGTACAAATTCTAAAACAACCATTACCGTTATCGGATCATTGAGCAATTTTTTTTAGATACTCATAAAAAATATTTTAAAAATAATTTGCGATTTGAATCATGTAATAGGCCCCACAACTAGAACACTTGTTATTTATTTTTTATTTTTGTGGGGCCCAATACGAGTCCTACAAAGAGAATTCAAGCTGCAAGTTATTCTTAAAATGGGTTCTATAAAAAAAATTAGCTCAATTTGATATCAGTAAGGGCTGTTTCAAAATTCATAAAAACTGAAAGTTATTCTTAAAATGTTTATTTATGGCTTTCTAAAAAAAGTTAGTTCAATTTGATATCAATAATGGCTGTTTTAAAATTCATAGAACGCCCTATTGAAGCACCCTACAATTCTGAAACATACCCTATTGATATCGGATTATGCTAATTTTTTTATAGAACCCACAAAAAAATATTTTTAAGAATAATTTGTGACTTGAATAATTTTTGTAAGATCCGTAATAGGCCCCAAAAAATAAAAAAATAAATACTGAACAGAGGATTTTTGTGGAATGGCTAAACAGATGCTCAAGGATGAGTTCCAAGTGGGCAAATTCTATATATGAAACGGTGTAGTTCAAGCACAGCAGTTTGCTGCTGTCCTTCATGGGCGGCAGCCCCCCCCCCGCTCCCATGCTTTTCCAGTCTAGAATGCAGTAACAATCATAAGCCAAGTTGATAAGCAGTTGACAAGAACTACAAAAACCAAGATTTTACAAGAAAAAGTGGAAAGTCAAATGATGAGCAAAAATCGAGTGGGTTACGAAAAACCCAAAAGGAAGAGCACAAAATTGCATTATTTCCTAAGAAATTCAGGTCATCGGTAAAACAAATCAAGGGCTATCAGCATTTTCTCAGCAACCAAACAAAATCAAGCAAGTGGGGGCGGGGGGAAGTGTGGACCCAACATGAAACTCAGTAAATAACCAAAAAACCCAACCCACAAGGAAGAGCTCAAGTTTTCCTATCAGAATTAGGTCACATATCAAGAAATTTCCTGGGTAACCGGCATTAACAGGGCTTACTGTTGGGCTGATTAGGAACTGGCTTGTTCAAATTTTCAGCAACTGCGGGTTGGGGAGAGATGATCCGAGAGTGGTGAACCATGGTTGAGTTTTCACAGAGCACAGTTGATAGGATTGGCAATTCTAGTACAGAAATGCAAAGAAATGGAATAGCACAGTTGTTCTGTTTACAACTGCTTAAAACAGAGTAGCAATACCGTGGGCAGAAATGCCAAAGGCACATCGGTGTGGCACACTTGTGCCAACACCCTTCTTACATACCGATGGGTCTCAGTGAAACGGGTCCTACCTGTATGTGAGAGGGATGTGGAACAAGTGCGCCATACCGATGTGCCTGTAGCAGCCTCTGTCAGTGGGAAATGGGGGCAACGTGGGGTGTGTGGACTGTGGAGATTGGTTGGTCATGTTAGATGTGATGTGATGAAGAAAATTTTGTGTCCAAATAAAGTACAGTCGACATGGTACCCCGCACCCGATCTGAGCCGTTCATTCAAGCTCTGGACGGCCAATATCTAAGTAGAGGGAAAGATGAGAGAGTGGTCGGCTGAGTAGGAGAGAGAGTACTCGGATCTGGACTGTCCAAAACATGGAAGAACAGCTCGGATGGGTGCTGAGTACCGCCACGTGATATCCAATTTGCACCCAAAATTTTCTTGATGTGGTGAGGGAGGGTGGAGTTAATAGTCTAATCACACATTTTCATAATTTTTTACAATTAGGTTAATCGATCCCACGCGCAAAATTATTCATCTAATTTTAGGTTATAGAGTACAATTTTATTTAAATTGTACTTAGGGTGTGTTCTGGTAGGGATTCTTAAAACATAAGTACTTTTTTCTAATTTTCAAGGTTAAAAATTATAGATTTACTGGAATATTTTTTGTGCAATATAGATATTGTTTGATAGATCCCGATGAGATCTTTTGAACGGTGCAAAAAAAATTTAAAATGTCGTTAATACATTATTTTTTAGAGTAGTGATAATGTCAAAACTGTTTTTGTTGGTACCAAAACTCCAGTGCATAAAAGTCTTATACACTGCACATGATACAAGCCTTTTGTGCACTAGAGTTTTGACGTTATCATTTCCCAATTTTTATGCTTGAGAATTGCAAATAAGTATTTATTTTTTAAGAAGCCTTAGTAGAACAGGGCCTTATTTTATTTGTGAGAAAATTAGGAGTGTTACATTACAATATGATTAGTGAAGTGTCACTAAGGCCCCATTCTAAAACACCTTCTTAAAATGGGACGACCGTGATCTGTCAACTATTTTTAAAGTTAAACTATTCATGGTCGCCCATTTTTTCCTATAAAAACTCAACTTTTAACATACTTATCGATGTCCGTACAAGCTAATTTTTTACATAGATACATTATTTTGCAGGACCTATAAGATGCACGGTTCTGATTTTTTTAAAAATGCGTGAAGGGGGCCCACACGGGGCTGTCCTGACAGCCCCTATTCGGATAAACTAGACAGAACTTATTCTCTTAGGTCTCGTTTGATAACAGTGACAGATGAATGAGATTAGAATTGAGATTGGTAATGAGAGGGATTGCTAATGAGAAGTGATTGATAATAAGTATGTTTGTTTGGAATGAGATTAGATGATGGAATTATTAATATCATATTTGTTTGAGATGAGATTAGATAATGAGATTGGATTTATAGAAAAAATTGGTAATGAGAAGAGATTAGTATTAGACTACGAATACCAAGTCCCAATGGATATTGTTAATACTCCCAATGGGCAGGATTATTTATCTCATGGGACTACCAATCTGGACCAATTTTAAAAATAAAATAAAATATTATTAATACCATCACCCTAGTAATCCAATCCCAACCTCCAATTCGGTTATCAAAAGTGCCTTGCATCATAGTTATCTTCATCTCTTCATCACCTTATTATTTTATTATTTTTTTACCTTCAAATAGAAGAGAGAAGCTGTCGTCCATTTTTGATTCGATTTTTTCAACTGTGCCCCTCGATTGACAGCCCTTTGCCTTTGCCACGAGGGGCAATTCCGTCTATTTGACTTCACACCCTTCTTGTGTTGTGGACAACTTTTATGGCCACGTCGTTGCAAAAATCTGTTCACGTCTCTCTCTCTCTGCCTCAAACACACTCGTGCGTTTATCAAAAAAAAAACACACTCGTGCGTACAGACACAGGAAATGGGAGATTAGAGAGAGGGAGAGGGAGAGGAAGAGATGCGAGACCTGAGGCAGATTCGACGGGCCATTGAACGAGATGTATACGTACGTATGAAGGAGCCTTCGACATCAATACAATTTCTTCAAAAACTTCTCCTGAGGTCAATCTCTCCCTCTCTCACGCTTTCCCGCTCCGGTTCTGATTTGCCGTTCCAAGCCGACGTGTTGTGGTGACCTATCCATCTTTCTGTGGTTAGGTTATAAAAATTTTCAGCTTAGGGTTTCCTAATTCCTTGCGTTTATGTGACCGTTAGTTACATTTTTGTTTGCTATGTTTATGCTAATTTTCAGTGTTACGCTAAATTTTTAGGGCTATTTCTTCGTTCGTTTTGAGATTGGAAGAGAGTATATCGTCTCTTTCGGGGGTAAGAACTCCAGCCTTGAATCAATTTTGGGCAAAAACCCATTTTTGGTCTGGCTCACTCTAATGGCAAAATGATTCTTTACCCAAATATATATATATATATATATATATATATATATATATATTATGCTTTCAAGACTATTTTCCTTCATTTTTGTTTCCCACAACGATTTCAGCCAAAAAGATTGCACACATATCTTCCAACACGCTGTTCTTATTCAGCAACTAGCTTTAGGATTCTTTCAGAGAGAATAGGGAGAGATCATCGAGATTTTAGCATTTAGATATCCAAGGAGAGAGAGAGGTATCCAAGTTTGGGAAAGCCAATGCCATGCTCTCAGAATGGCACAGAATGAGCCGTCGGGAAGAGGAAAGAGCCGTTGGAATATTAGGGAAAAAATTGGAGAAAAACTTTGGGTTGTCTCAAATTTGTAGAAAGAAATAAGTAAAATCCAAAATGGAAAAGGGTTTAGGTTAAAGATTGGGGAGGATTTTTTTATGAATTTTGCTCAAATTTTAAATTTGGATCTTAAAATGGGTTAAGGTTGCAGTTGCTCTAAGAACTACTATATATCATACCTTATTATACTTTTTAAAATTAAAAAAATGTTGTGGAGAAATTATTTGATCGCTTGCCAAATTTGGTCCCATTTTTTTCGATTTTTCCCTTTAATTGGAGTGGGTCGTTTGTGGGTTGATGGGCAATTGGGTCTTTTTAGGTTGGGCCTTTTTAGGTTACGGTTGCTGATGGCGCCACGTTGTTGGGGCGCACTTTTCCCTATGCAACCATGTCAATCGTTTATTTCGCCTTAGCACAGAAGCAAATGCTATTTGCAGTAGAAGTACTTTGTACGGGATCTAGCTACTCCGATCTGAGATTTGTGCGCTGCTCATCGGGTGAGTTCGTCCGTTCGTCCACCGATTTTATCAACGTTTTTTTCTTCGGTTCATGGTTTTGTCTGATTTTTGAGCTTTTTAAAATTTATGTTCTCCGCTGATGTTTCGCTCATGTTGGCATGGATTGATGCGCTTGCGGAATTGTGCTTCCCGTGGTTTGGTGATGAACAATCAAAATTTGGTGGAACGATATGTGTTTTTGGCGGTTGATATTCGTACATGTGTGCTTTTGTCTGGTCTGATTTAGTGGGTTGTGTGTTTGTTACTCGGTTTTTTGGGTCTTGGGATTGAGGTTGTTCTCCACATGTTGGGCGAAAGAATATTCCCCCGTAATTTTTTTTGAACAAGATATTTATTAACCAACCAAAGCTAGACAGGGTTTATACATAGACTGTTTGAAAGAGGCCCCTTGGCAGTGTGAGCCTCCCCAGGTGAGTTCAGAAGACA
Organism: Rhododendron mucronatum var. ripense; assembly: GCA_019656295.1. NCBI lineage: Eukaryota > Viridiplantae > Streptophyta > Magnoliopsida > Ericales > Ericaceae > Rhododendron > Rhododendron mucronatum. The sequence continues at coordinate 350,715 of BPLT01000127.1, read as the reverse complement.
AGGAAGAGAAAAAATCTGAGCATAACCACACCGAGATTTAACCTCTTTCCACACCAGTAAAGCAAACGAGCAATCAAAGAACAAATGGTTATGAGATTCAAACCCCCTATCACAAAGCACACATCCACTATCGAGAGTAACACCCCAAATCCTGAGTCTATCCCTGGTAGCAAGTCTAGCATGCCAGGGAACATCCGGAACCTTGGTCCTAATTGCGGACCAAGCAGATTTGGAAGTGAAAATTCCAGAAGATGAAAGGGTCCAAATCACTCTGCCCTCATTAGCTTTGGCATGAATAAGAGAAGCAGCAGTGTTATTAATAATTTCAGCAATCACAACATTCCTTCTTCTAGGCCAATGCCACTCCCCGTTACGGATAATGGAGCTGACCTTGGCATTCAAAAGTCTACCCATATTGAAGGCCACCCTATCCCCATACTTAAGATAAAGAGACCCAAGAGTGTGCCAATCATCCAGCCATAGAAAACTGAACTTACCATTGCCAATGATTGACTGAATGAAGGATTGACCCATTTGCCTAGGACCTATGAAGCACAGATGTTCTATTTTGGCCTTCGTATCACGTACCGTATGCGTATTGGATACGGATACGTATCGGATACGTTTTCTAGAGTATCCAGATTTTGGAATTAATTTTTGTTATCCCGATACGTTTCGGATATGCTCGGATACGTTTTGGAAACGCTTGGATACGTTTTGGATACGCGTGGGGTAAATTTGTTATTTTTAAAACATATGGGTTAAATTGCAATTAGGGCTATATATGTTTCTTCTCCCCTTGCGACCAGAAATTCAGAAAGGAAGAAAATGCGGGAAGAAAGAAGGCGATCTCCTCTCTCTCATCTCTCTTAGTACCGCTCTCTCATCTCTCTTAGTACCTCTCTCTCTCTCTCCCGTCTCTCTCTTCTCTCCCACCTCTCATCTCTCTCTCTCGCTGTTTTACTGTACATATATATATATGTATATATCTCGTCTCTCCCTCTCTCTCATTATCTCTCTCTCGTCTGTCATCTCTTTAATCATTAATGGAATTTTAGGAATGAAAATTTTATATATATATATATATATGTATTAGTTTTATATTCAACGTATCCCCAATGTATCGTATCCTATCTTTTGGAAAAATCACGCATTCGTATTGTATCTGTATCGGTATCCGTGCTTCTTAGCCTAAGACCAAAAGCTTCCTCATAGTCCAAGAATAGTTAGAGGGAAGGCGCACGTACCAAATGCATTGGTTTTTAATAGCATAGGAATGGATCCATTTCACCCACAGAATATCCTCCTTATTTCAAAGCGCCCATAAGTGCCTAAGCATAGAAGCCCTGTTCCATTCCTTGAAGCTTTTGAAACCAAGCCCACCCTCTTTTTTTGGTGCACAAATAGAGCTCCAAAAGACTTTCACTCCAGTATAGTGCAACACAACACCATTCCACAAGAATGCACTAAGCATGCTCTCAATCTGTCATAATCTTGCTAGGCAAAATAAAGATTGAGACCCAATAAACTTGGATACTATATAAAACAAGGGGAAATTACAATAAGCCCCCTTCAACTATACCTCGGTAACGAGTTGCCCCCTTCATCGTTTAACTCGGACACTTAACCCCCTTCATTTATTATGGCGTGACACTTAACCCCCTGCCGTTAGTGAGCTGTTAACGGAATTGCTGAAATTACCAATTTACCCTCTTTGGGCTATTTTTGTTTCGCTTATAACTTTTCGGAGAAAACTCTGTTTCAGCCCGTTCTTTTTTCAAAACTCTTGTTTTTTCCTCTATTTTATGGGTCTATAATAATTTTAGTATGGTTACTTTATGCTTTCTAAGGTTAGAGTTGCGTCCTAGATATTCATTGACTCTAACCTTAGAAAGCGTAAAGTAACCATACTAAAATTATTATAGACCCATAAAATAGAGGAAAAAACAAGAGTTTTGAAAAAAGAACGGGCTGAAACAGAGTTTTCTACGAAAAGTTATAAGCGAAACAAAAATAGCCCAAAGAGGGTAAATTGGTAATTTCAGCAATTCCGTTAACGGCTCACTAACGGCAGGGGGTTAAGTGTCACGCCATAATAGATGAAGGGGGTTAAGTGTCCGAGTTAAACGATGAAGGGGGCAACTCGTTACAGAGGTATAGTTGAAGGGGGCTTACTGTAATTTCCCCATATAACAAAGCTTATCAGTTGAGCTCTACCCCCAAAAGATAACAACTTATTAGACTAGGATTGAATCCTTCTAAGCATTCTATCCTTGAGAACAAGACAATCAGTATATGTCAACTTAGTAGAAATCAAGGCCACCCCCAAGTACCGAACATGAAGCTCAACTTCAGGTATATCCAGAATCTGCCTCAGAGCTATCCTTCTATCAGAACTCACAGCTGCAAAGAAGCATGCATTCTTCCCCAAATTAGGTTGAAGACCAGAGAAATGGAAACAATCTTTCAAAACTTCTTTAATAAGCTCAAATGAATGCACCTCAGCGCCACAGAGGACAAACATATCATCAGCAAAAGAAAAGAAAGGTCGGATAAACCAATGGAAGCACATTTAGGGTGATAATAGAAGCCACCTTGACTAATTCTAAGCCTTAAGAAACCTGAAAAAGCCTCCATGATCAACATGAATAAGTAGGGGGAGATAGGATCTCCCTGCCTTAAACCTCTTTTCCCAGGGGAAAACCCTTTTAATTCCCCATTAATAACAATAGAGAAGAAAGCGGAAGTAATGCAAAGCTTAATCCAGTGAATATATTGATCAGGAAAGTCAATATAGCTCATAACATCCAGCATAAAACCCCAATTCACACTGTCATAAGCCTTCATAATGTCCAATTTAATGGCACATCTAGGAGATTCTTGATCCAAATGATATCCCCTAACCAATTAGAAGGACATTATCAACGATGGACCTCCCTTTGATAAAAGCTGATTGAGAAGAGCTTATGAGACAAAGAAGACTAGCTTGCAATCTTTTAGCAAGAATTTTGGTGATACATTTATAGATGGTGTTGCAGCAAGCAATAGGTCTGTAGTCCTTAATAGAGATAGGAGCATCTTTTTTAGGAACCAAAGTGATTGCAGTGGCATTCCAACCCTTTGGAAGAAAACTATATTCAAAAAAATAATGAACACCTGCCAAGAAATCATTCTTCACCACATCCCAATTATCTAGAAAGAAAGCAGAGTTATAACCATCATATCTCTCTTAATAGATTTCAGAACCTTCCAAATTTCATAATCAGTCACTTGGCAAATAAGCCCTTCCCTCATATGCTGAGGCACCTTCTTTGTAATAGCACCATCTCTCTTCTCAACAAAATTAGTCCTAAGAAGTCTTTGATAATAGCCCAAACTTTCAGCCTCAATAGCCACAGAATCCTCCAATCTCTCACCGTGATTAGGCATTCATCTTCTGGTGAAAAATCCGGTATTCTTATCCCCTAAAGCCAACCAACTGATTCTAGATTTCTGTTTCTTATAAGCTTCCTCCGCAGAGGTTAACTCATAAAACTGAAAGACCAGGTCTTTCTCAAGATCACTCAAGTATTGATCTTGGGGAAATCTAAAACATAGCTCTTGAATTTTTGATAGATTGAGCCACTCGTCCACTCAATTACTGAAATTCTCTCTATGAAAATCCTTCAGAGAAGATTTCAATCTTCTAAGCTTAGCTTTCAGCACTTGCAGAGAATTACCATGAGCTTCCAAGGACCAAGATTCCAGGAGAAGACCCTTAAACTTGCTATCCTTCATCCAGAAATTGTAGAATTTGAAAGGGCAAGCTCGGAACTTGTTAGCTAACATAGTGAGCACCAAGATATGCCTGGAGAGTGACACACTACCTCAGAGTCCTTGAACAAATCAAGCCAAGCATCATTAATAAGAGCTCTATCCAACCTACTCTTGTTACTACCATCACCACCCCTCTTGTTGGACCAAGTGTACCACAACCCTTTAGAAGGCATCGCTTGCATATTGATGTCTCCAAGGCAGCAATTAAAGTCAGAAGAAAGCTCTAATATCAAACCCTTGGAGTTGCTCATCAGGTCTTCTAACCACATTAAAATCCCCTAATTGCACCCAAGAAGAGGAGCCAAGATAGGAAAACAAAAAATGCATATCCCTCCACAAACTAACCCTTTGACTAGCCTGGTTTAACCCATAAACCACAAATAGAGAAGCACTTATGTTTTGCCAAAGTTTCAATAGGAACAACAATCCTGAGGATCCCACCCCACAATAATCGTAGCTGTAGGCATGTCACCAAGATTGTGAACAGATTGCCAATGCGTAGGAAAACACCGAGAAGTAGCACTAGAAAGATTTTCCAGCCTAAATTTAGTCTCAATAATACCAAAAAGGGACAACTTATGCACCTTAATAAAAGAACATACCTCCTTTTATTTCAATTAATCATTGTGGCCCCTAATAATCCTAGTCATTTGGCACCTCTGGGTTTGACTCCACCACCACCATTACACTTCTTCCTACCCCTACCCTTCCCAGGGGCAGGGGAAGAGGGAAGCACAGGATCATCCTCAAAAGAATCCAACTCCATCTCATGCACAAGAAGAGGAGCAACAACACCACCCAAAAGCCCATTAGGAGAGGGGCCAGGGTCTGTAACTGTAACAGGATCATCTTCAGCAAGAGCCAGTGGAGAAAACTGGTTCTTCAATAACCCATTAGGCACAGCAGCAGGACTGGAGATAAATCCAATGTCACCCAAATCCTCCCCAGCGGGCAACGGACACTCCTCCAAAGATGGCTTCACTCTTTGAACCGCACCATCCTGACTCACCACCAAATCAATACCAGCCCCATCACAAATTTTAAGTGTGGACAAGGCAGGAACATGCCTTCTAGGACTTGTAATCTTCCCCCCCCCAGAACTAGGACACCCACCTGGCACAGAACCCACAGGAGAAGAATCCACCCGTGACTGAGAGGGCATTGGACCCTTATTACCTCATTTAGTTTTACCAGAGCTTTGCCCTTGCAAATTAGCAGCCACAGGAACCACAGAAGGAACTACTCTTGTTGGAACAGTGGTGAGAGCAGGACTATGAGTAGGTTGAGGCTCAGGAGCAACCACCGCCTCCCTAACCCTTTTAGGGCATGCATCATCTGAAAGATCAAAAAGGCAAAAACTTTGCATAAGGAGCAGTTATATGGCTTCCATGGATATTTGATAGTTTATCAAAACTCTCCCCTCTAGAATTAACCACCTCCACTGTAGTCAATAGCTCAGATGAAACATCCACTTCCACACAGATTTTGGCAAAACTCAATTGTTTGCACTTTTCCGTCAACTCATTAGCATAAAGGGGTTTGCCAATTGCACTTGCAATATGACTCAAACCCTCTTCATTCCAAAATTCAAGTGGAACACCAGAAAATTGAACCCAAATAGGTAAGGTAGTCAATTGTGCTTTCTCTAATCTCATATGAGCCCTCCATTGTTGAAGAATCAGGAGTTTACCAGCAATATGCCAAGGCCCATACTCAATAACCTTCCCCTTTAGCATTCTCCTGAGAGAACTTAAAGAAGTAAAAATCATTGTCATTAGAGAGTGCCTCATATATGCCAAACTTCCTCCAAATCTGAAGTCACTATGTTCTTCACCACCAGGTAGGGCACCTTCTTATCCAATAAATACCCAACCACCCAGTCAGCCCATTGCTCACATCCTCTAGCTTCCATAGAAGGGGGAAGGAAGGTACATAACTGTTTTTTCCTCGCTAACCATTGGCGGAAAGTAGGACATCTTCATGCGTGAACCACCAGAATTTTGAGACACAATCGAACTCCATTTAGATTGCTCCACCACCTTAACATCAGGTTTAGGCGCACCAATTTCAGCATGTGGAGACGATTCAACAGTAATGCGTTCCAAATGATCAATCAGATTGACCTTATTAGAAGGACTAGCAGTATCCGATCGCGAATTAGGGTTTCGCAAGTTAGGGTTTACAGAATTATTTGCAGAATTGAGTGCAGGAAAATCAGTAACGAGATCCATCAGGGAAAACTTGTGTTAACAGAATCAAAATGCAAGACAGAAGAGAGGATTGGAGAAGAAATGACAAAAAAAAAAAAAACCGTGTTTTTTTTGTCAAGGGTGTGTTTCTGTGTTTTGTTGGTTCAAGTTTTGTTTGTATTTTTTCTGCGTGTGTTGTTGCGTGTGAGTTACGTCCTGTAGTTGCATGCTGTTTGGGTGTATTTGGATGAATTTTGGTTTGTTGCTCTGTTCCTGTGACGTGGGCAGTATTTTTGGTGAATTTTTGTGCTTTATTAGAATGATCCAGGTTTTCGATTTGAATGATTTGTGACTAGGTTTTTGGCTTTTGTGTTTTGCTTGTGTATGTACTTTAGTTTGAAGCATATACCAGCATTGCATGTTTCTTATTGTGATTACTGCCATATCGTGAAGATACTTCTCCCTTGCATCTTCATTCTCTAGGAGTTGAGCATTTGCTGTTTGCTTGACGTTGATTTTTTTATTTTTTATTTTTGCTTTTAGGCCGATTTCTGTCACGTGGCTCATGCCTATCAACTCCTGAAGAAAGGTGGGCTTAAAGATGTAAACATTGTTGTTTTCATGTACGATGACGTTGCTTTCAATGAAGAGAACCCCAGGCAGAAAATCAAAATTAATGGCCCACATGGCGAAGATGTAAACGATGGAGGGCCAAAGGTTCGTTTCCTGCTATTTTGCTAACCCAGTATTAAAATCATGAAATTTTGTTTCCTTCTTGTTCGTTTGTTGGGTTTGTACGTGAACAGTATTATTCCGAGGGCGATGTCACTATAAACAACTTCTTTGCTACTATTCTTGGAAACAAAACTGCCAAAATTAACAGCCCACATGGCGAAGATGTAAACAATGGAGTGCCAAAGGTTCGTTTCCTGCTATTTTGCTAACCCTGTATTAAAATCATGAAAATTTGTTTCCCTCTTGTTCATTTGTTGGGTTTGTACGTGAATAGTATTGTTCCGAGGGCGATGTCACTATAAACAACTTCTTTGCTACTATTCTTGGAAAAACAAAACTGCCCTTGCAGGAGGCAGTGGAAAGGTTGTGGACAGTGGTCCAAACGGCCCTATTTTTTTTTATTTTTATATATTACACTGATCATGGGGTCCTGGTGTACTCGGTAAAACTCTCTCTCTCTCTCTCTACTAAGCTCGGCTAGCGGTAGCACCTTGCACCCTAGCCAACCGGTAGAAACAAAGGCACGAGGCAGGCATGTCTTGACAAGGTGACCCAACGGTGTCGGTTGGTGTCGGCATTGGTCCATTTGTCTAGTGGCTGCTGGGATGCACGTGAAGGCCCGATGATTAGTGGGCATGGATGCTATACGGGAAGCTAGCTTGTGGGACAATGCAATCACAAAACGGCCAAGTATTTGGAGCTGGGTTGGATCATGAAATTGGCCAGGCAGCCTTGATTGGGATAGGCAAAACGGTCATTGACGGTTACTGCACTCTGCACATGTTGTTGGCAGGCAGGGACATGTGTTCCAAGCAGAATTGGGCAGTTATTGGCAGTTATCTCAGCACAATTTCATTTTCCTGCGTGCTGACAGCTTGTGGTTGTACCAGCACAACCCTAGGGCAGTTAGGAGTGTCAACTGCAAATCATGGGGCCATCCCATGATCCCGTTTACTTAATGGCCACATTTTATTGATTGTAACCTTATATAGGCACTGGATTTTCGAGTCTAAGGCAGAGGGATGTTATGATCTAGTACTCTTAAGTGTTTATTCTTTGTTTGTTGGCTGCTTGGAGTCACTATCTATAATCTATAATTGACAAAGTAAGGTATTGTGTAGAAGTAATTTGCGCATCTTTTCTGTGGAAGACATGATCCGTTGTTTCGAGATTGGCTTGTCTTCAATTTTAAAAAAAGGCACAGTGCAATCTGAATGATGTGAGAATTTTATGTTGTGGAAACTGTCTATTTTTATCAGCTATGATTCCTTTTTCTCATTTTGGTTCAAGGGAACTTGCATAAATAGATTAATGGTACAAATACGGGGATAAGTTACACCCCTATCATCATCTGATAGTTGAGTCTTGATAAAAAGTGGAGCGAAATTGAAACTGGAAAATGTGTCTTGCATTGTTAGTCCATGACGAGCGAGGAGATTGGCACATCTATTGCTCTCTTTGCATGATCTGCTTCATTGGAGGAAGCCGTGAAGGAGGAACCTGCAATCTAGGATTAGCATCTAAGATGTGGGCATGTGGGAATTTGGTGATTTGGAGTTGTTTATGGGTAGGTCCTAAGTCTTTGATTGTGCTCTATTTTGATGGTGAACCCCATAAAAGAAAATGGGGTAAAGTTGTTATCCGCTTTGCATTCATGGAATGCGCAAAAGGGGGCACACTTACCTAAACATTCTGGAGTAGACGGAACGTTGGGAAACACCATTGTTTTATAAGCAACAACTGTTTATACTAGAACTAATCTCAACTCTGATGTTCAGTTATTATTTGCAACCATGTCTATTTTTCTCACATTATTATGCCTGGAGTTTGAAAGCACTTTTGGTTTGTGGGGTTTGCTTCCAAACTTTTGAATTGAGTAGCTTATGTGGTTTGCTAAACTCCAAATCAATGTAAATAATAACTAGCTGTAAATTTACATAGTGTGCTATAGATTGCTTCTCTCTAAATTCATTTAACGAAAAAAAGGGGGCAGGAAAATCCTTGTGCTAGCACATCGGTGTCCACCTTGTTGAATACCTAAGGCCGACAGTCAGGTTTTTGGATATCAATCCAGAGTTTCATATTCTCCAAATCAAAGCCAAGGTTGATGTTCCTTAGTTGGTAACGGCCGATTATGGTTAAAGGGTGCGGAAATCGAGCAATCATCAAACAAGAATCTTGTTCTTGCTGATGCCACGCATTACTACCAAGTCTAAGCGAAAGATCAACAAACACAAATAATATTTCTGGCAAAGAAGGATCGAGAACTCCCCCAGGATTATCCCAACAATATAAATCATTCCATCTCGACATGCGCTTGCCCTTGTTATTCATATGTGCAATGATTTTAGTGAGCAGCGCTTCAAATGCCATAGAGTGTAGTTGAGTAATTGCTGTTCCTGAGTCGATCATTACCCCGGTCGTCTCGGGATAATTGTCTTCATGACCAAATACGTACGAAGGCATGTCCAAGGTCCTCTTGTTAACCATGATGTCTTTGAAGTCGACGAGATATAAACCTTCAGAGTTTGGGAGAAGTGCCGTTTTCCTTCCCCAGAGTCGTGCATTATACCTTCCTATCTGAATTGCGCCATTATTCTTGTCGTCGTGGCAGTAGGAAAAAGCTTTAGCTCCTATTTGTCCAAGGAGGGAGCGTTTGGTATTTTGTAATCCCACCATACTTGGATAGTTTCTTCCCGATGTCTCGCTGTTGTTAAATCCACAGCCGAATAGTACAGCAATACGAGATGTAGAATGCGTACTGGCCACTGTCATTATCTCTTCTGCAATGTTGCCACGACTATAAGATCCATCCTCATAATTCACCTCGTACTCGCAATAGTCATCGTCGTCACAAGTCATCTGATTTACGAAACCAGTACACTTACTAGAAGTGCATTCAACCAACTCGTACGACGAGGATTCGCGCCAGTCAAAACGGATTGGGATTTGGTCATAGCAAGATTGGCATGGTTCACATTGTAACCATACCAAGTCACTACCCGTGTCTGGAACACCGAAGGTTTCAACCGGTGGAGTCCCAATGGAGTATAGGACAACAAAATCACGAGTTAACGGGATTTGGAGGCGTGATGTTCCTGTTCCTTGCGCTCGAATGAGGTAAAGGTACTGCGCTCGTTCCCCACTTATTTGCACATTCTCCAGGAATATTTCTCCCTCAGTTTTTTTGGGATCATAGAACGGTGATAGGGGTGATGTTTGGTGTATGAGAGGTAGGGAGAACGAGATCTCCACCGACGGCGGATCTGCCAAAGAAGAAGTTGCAGATTTGTTCGCCGACGGTGGTGAGAAAGCTAGAGACGTAATACTAGAAAAGTCTCGAGAGAAACCTGTGGAATGATTGGCATGAGAAGGAGGGACCATTAATGTTGCCACCCCTAATATGTAGATGAAATTAATGAGAAATTTGATAGCCATTCTGGTTCTAGTAGTGTGGAACTTTGTAGAGAATGATAATATGGATTAAGTTTGAGTGGTGATAATGATGGTGCACCCTTGAAACTTATATAGTGGTTGTTTTGTAACTAAAACTCAGCTACTTCACAACTAATTGCATCATGAGAGTTTCACCTCAACAACAAATAACTAGAACTAAAAAGTAGTTGCATTTTTGGTTCATAAATTTCTACTTTGGCTAGTCATTTAATAAAGGAGGTCCACAATAATATTATTTAATTCACTTTTGAATTGCAATGGCAAAGTGCAGAAGTAAGTTTTGTACCCAAAAAAACCGGTAAATTGTTTCATGATCAGTGCTGTATAGAGGAGGTTCCTAAATAAATTGATGAACCAAACTAACCTGACACTTAACTAATCCAAGAGGAGGTTCCCCAACAAACTGGTGAACCAAAGGTAACCTGACACTTGACTAATCCAAGAGACAAAGACCAATCTGCAAGCTTTGGATAACTTTCAGCCTCAAAGAATTTGGATGCAGAGGTGGAGTTCTTGTTGGCTGAATCCGAAGGTGGGTGGTTCTGTTTTCTCTTCCAATTAGCTGCCAACATTCTATGTATGTTTCAAAGTAAACAGGCATGAGGACACGACACGGACACGACGACACGACACGTCCTTAAGTGCGGCACTTAAAGTAATTCACACAACTGGTATAGGGGGAACATGCAGCCTAGCATTCCTGCTTCAATTGGTTGAAGATAACAGTTTAAACTTTAAATTGTATCACAGAAGTTGAGTATTGCATTCAGTCTTACGGGGTAAATGACACCTATAGGAGTATAATAGACATGGGACTAGTTCGTGCAGGATGAAAAATGGGTTATGCTCAAACAAGGCAGTATAGGCATTTCAGAATTTGGGGAAAAAATAAAGATAAAATACCAAATCCACGAAAGGAAAACTTCATCTTGATCAACGTCATGTCCTTAATGTGATATCCTCATTCTCTCTCCTTAATCTAATGTTCAACTGCTAGAGCCTTTTCAAGGAAAAAATAAGGGTGGAAAAAGCTGCTAGAAATCGACTGTGTCAATACATGAGCATGGAAATGAAAGCGCAAATTGATTAGAAGGTTATATCATGACCTGTCACACTATGAAGTATTTTGCTGCAACCACGTCGTATATTGGAAGTCATTAAAAAAGTCTGAAAGAAACTCCACCCATCCTTCTATAGCATTCTAAACCTAAGGAATCCACCATTGTGGTCTTGGAGATTGGTAAATACCATAAAAAGGGTGCAGGTATATCCACTTCTTATTTACAGTTAATGAAATCCAAATAACTTCATCGAAGTTCGCACTCTTCACAAAAGTAAATTTGTAGGTGCATTTATGGCTACATTTTATCGGTTCTATCTCTCGTTCTTCTCAAACAATTGCAGTCCTGTTTTGGCAGTAATAGTTTTAAGGCGATTGATTCATTTATTTTCCATAGCTAATTTCCTTTCATTAAAATTAAAAGAGATGGATGCATTTGTTGATTGTTGTCACGGACCTTCGTTGACTGTTTCTTATTGTTTCTTTCGGTGGTGAATTCCCCGTTCGATAGGATTTAATTGGAAGAGTAGAGTATGTCAAACCAAAAGCTACATGCAATATTACTGGGGATGATCTATTTTTGTGAGCTGTGTTTTTTTTTTTTTTTTTTAATTACATTTTGGAGCCGCTAAAGCATTGTATTATGTATTTTCCAATTGACGCATTGCCATTCTCATGCGGGGTGTCCCGTTCTTTGAAATATGTACTTATTTCAAAGGGTACTTAGTTCAAGACCAATTGGCCAATTGGTCTAATGCTTCTCCATTGGAATGGATTATAAGTCAATAGTTTTAGATGGCTTGTAAGTTACACCTCGATCGTAAGATATATCTATGTTTAAAACTCTATTTTTTGGGTGTGATCGTTAAACTTTTTGGGGTTTGGAAAATAATGATAGACCCAAACATGGATAGCTAGCCGCTTTATGCTATTTTCCAATGGCTATATTAAATCCGGGGCATTGGTAAACCTGATAATTTGAAAACCTTGTTCAGATTCCAACGTTATGAGTTGAAAAATAAATTAAATAACTCTGAGGTTGTTCTTCGTATAGGGTTAATGTGGCCTGCAGTACGATGCGGTGGGAAGTGTTACTGTGACCTTCGACTTTCATTTTTAAGTTGGGGGTAGGTTTCCATCGAGATATGATGATGCTCATTGAAGTTGCAGTTGGTGTCAAGTTTCTACTTTTGGCTAACAATGTTTTCTCCTCCCTCACAATGGTTTCAATCGAGATATAATTCACTTCCAAACAGAGTGGATGGTTGTATAAGATGATTATTAGCACTCTAGAACATGAGCTAAACAAAATTTGTAGTCAGTACACTTTATTTCACCAATTTAAAACCGCTATGGATGGCAGTCTCTTGCTGCAAGGTTTTTTTTAAACAAAAAAAAAATTGCATTTAGCATTATCCACTTATGGTTGCTTTTTTCTGTCTTTGCTTGATCCAGATCTGTAAGGTCAATAGCTACATCGATCCTTTTTTGGGGGCAAGCCACATAGGTGGGATTGGTTGACATCTTCAAAAGGTGAATAAAAATTTTCACATTGGCCTTTGTTATATACCTGGATTACAAGGTATGCTATAGTTAATATGCTTACTTTTGTGTGGAAACCAACTTGCTTCTATGCCTCAAAGCATTTTCCATTTTTATCTGGTTGTCTGGTTTCGGGTGAATGCCTGAAGGCTTTACAGCAAAGAGAGAAATTTATATCTAAGAGAGCTGCTCTTTGGGAGAGACTTCACGAGCGTAATGCTAAGCGTGCCCTCAGTGTGATGATAGAGTTGGAAGGTTTAGGGGTGAAACTTGGGCAGTACTTGTCTACATGTGCAAATGTAATAGGTTCCTTGTGAAGAATGGATCAAGAAAGGTGATCCAAAGGAAGTAATCTCAGTTTCTATCATTTTGTGAGGTTGATGAGGCAATTAAGGTTGATGAGGCTCCTCAGGACCCAACTAATGACTAATTGTACTTGACGTGCTTCGATACCTTTAGTTCTTTCAATAGAACTGAAACTTTTGCTTGTAAATAAATTACATATGAACTTCTTCCTTTCTTGTTCTTCCATGTCTCTCTGTCGCTTTGAGCATAGGAAACTCAGTTTCCATCATCTTGTGCACAAGGTTTGGAGGTACATTAGGAGTTTGTTTTCACGCTGAGGAAAGGAAAAATATAGTTGATTAGTCCTTATTTCTAACCAGCCAATGTATTGAAATTTGACCTGGCCCTGTATAGATGTTAGTTTTGCTTTGGAAATGAAATCTGGTTCAACTATTTGTCAAGTTATGCCAGTTTCTTGCATTGTCTGAATGTGGAGTATTGTTATTTGCTTATCCTTATGTTTTTTGAAGTCCCATTTTCTTGTGCTTATACAGACACATGCTTATCTAATGCTCAAGCATTCAGCCGATACACAAAACCCACATCATATTTCCTCCAACTGGAGTGTGAGATCAGGTGAGATATAGATTCAGTCTGGGTTAAGCTGTGTTTAGATGTTAGATTTGTGCAGGATTAATTATGTGAGAGCAAACTGATATATAGATTCACATGGCTTTGCTTGTTGATGTGGTTAAAGGTATATTATATTTGTTTTCACGTGAGAGGTAGTGGTTGGAATAGTGTAGGCATGTGGTTTTTGCCAAAGAATAGAAATAAAAGCCACACGGACTCACGGAGAGAGAGTGAGCGGAGATTATGGTAGTTTCCTTCCCTTGCTTTGGCCTCGTTTTGGTTTGTTGAGAATTCCAACCAAAAGAAAGAAATCTCCACCTGTTTCTGAGTCTGGTATTCTTATAGAGAAAGAGAGAGTGGAGATTATGGAGATTATGGTAGTTTCCTTCCCTTGCTTTGGCCTCGTTTTGGTTTGTTGAGAATTCCAAGCAAAAGAAATCACCACCTGTTTCTGAGCCTGGTATTCTTATTTGTCTGAGACTCTCAAGTAAAGATCCTTTTGGTCCAAGTTGATTATCTCTTCAGCAGCCAGATGGAGTATTATTTTTGTGCTAAAATTTGTTCCCATCTTGCTTATATCCCGCAGTTTCAGCACCTAGAACTTATATGAATTTGTCAAGCTGGCAAGGTCCCCCTTCCCTAGCCCAAAAGCAAAATAGACTGAATTAGTCCTGCAGTTTGAGGTTAAAGCTGCTAACACTAGTGTACAATGCCTTCATTTCATCTTTTCGTCATACTGTGTGTTTAAAGCTGCTCGTCTTTTTGTTTTTGCCTTTATTTCATGGTGCATTCTAATCTCTAGAAATGGTGTATGACAGTGCCCTTTATAGACACTGTCCTGACAAAAATTATTGGCATGTCCATTGTTGGTTTGCATCATGGTAAAGTGCTTAGTTACAGGAAACTCCTAAAATGGAGCCGCTCCCTCCTTGGGAGCCCGCTTTTGAGCTCCCAACTAAGGAGCTTAATGGGAACCCGCTCCCATTGAGATAGGAGCCCGCTCCTTACAAAGATGGGAGCTTTTGTATGATCTTTGCATAGGAAAATAAGGATTTGTCACTTGGCTTTTTTCATTGATCTTCAATGAACACATGATATCTAGCCCACGCCATGATATCTGGAAAAGAAAATTATATATTGTAACACTAGCCCATTTCTTACATTTATGGCGGACTTGGCCCGTATTTTTACTTCTTAAAATGATTGTACTTTCAAAATGAATACTCTATGCTACATTATTTTTATAATATATGTACACTCTACTCTCACGCTCCCAACCTTTGGAGCTTCTGTATTCCCTCGCTCCCCCGCTCCCGTACCCACTTCCGCTCTCGCCCCTGCTCCCACTTCGTGCAACTAAGGTAAAGTGTGTAATGTGTTACTTAATTTTGCAGGATCATAGACCTTTGAAAGATCCATCAAGGCTTTTTGAGAGCTTCGTTGTTGTTGGACTTCATCCTAATTGTGACATTTTTGATCTACAATCTACAATTCAGTGGTTTCTATTCTTGGATCTTATTCGATTATCCTCCTGAAAAAAATCTTTCGCCAGGATCTTCTTTCACTTTTCTTTCCTGGTGGCTCGGCGCTAGCTAGGTTGCTTCGTTATGAGATTGGTGATTCTTATCTTTATTCTGGGATGAGTTTCAATGTCTATCACATGTATCCGCATTGTTATTAAGGCATTGTGACCATCTAATGCACCTTTTTCTGATGGAGCACTTAAAGAAGAGTCAAATGGTTGAACAATTTAGTTCTGAACTGGATTGTTTGTTGGTGGGTCTTAATTTTATTTTTTTATTTTTTGTGTGTAGAAATAGATGTGACCTATTCCATCTTATGTTGTCTTTGTGTTCAGTAATTTCGTAATGGAAGCAACTTTTTGAGGGTTTTTAAATCTTGCTACTTGTGAATTCAGGTACATGCTATTGAAAAAAAAAAAAAAAAAACAGCCGATGAGTGAGTTGAACGTAATTCTTCTTGGGCAGGTACTTTAAAGCTTCCATATCATACTAGCAGATGATGTTGCTGTTTTAACATCCCCATCCTCATCTTCACCGCCATGCATGATTCCATATGCTTGCATTTCATTGTCCCGAAGAATTGCATGTTTTGTTTAGTGCTCTTATAGGAGTAGCTTTGATCAGCTTGATTTCATTGATCTTTCTTGGTTGGTGGCTGGTCTATGTTTTCTTTTAATGGCTAAGGGGATTAAGCTGAAGAAGGGCTTCTTAGTGGTATTGGTTCATGGTCCGCGTCGCCTATCAAAGGAGCAAAAAGGGTATGGGTATTGCTTGTCCCCATGATATGGGTCCTCGGTGATTCTCTTAGTCTAAGGATATGTAACGGGGTCTTTTCATGGCCTTGTGTTTAGATGATTTTGACTGTGATTGGGGTTTGGCTTCGTGGCCTGCTAAGGCCAGGATAGCTGCCAAAGCAAGGTTACAGGACATCTTTGATCTGAATTATGAGCCGTTGGAAGAAGCGTATGATGCTTAATTTGGATCATTCAAATTTGGAGCATGAGGAGGCTTATAAATCGTTCCACTTCTTGGAGTGCTACTGATTTTCGTAGGTTTTAGGTTGGGGAATCTTCGCGGTCTAGCACTAAAATGGAGGTATGTGAGAATATGGTGGTAGGTAAGGGTGTGGGCCGAACCCGACTAGTCGGGTATCAATTTTTTTTGACCCCGAACCCGAACCGAAGGAGTGGGAATAACCGTTCGCGCGTCCGATTTTTTTGGTCGGGTCGGGTTAGGTCCGACCAAAACCGAAGCAATCTATATGAATTGCTCGTCTTTTGATCGGGTTTGGTTCGGGTCTAGTAAGAAAAACAGCACCCCGAGGCCTGAACCGAAAACTGATTTTTTTGGTACAATGTACCCGTACACGACCGAACCACATGTTCAGCCCCGCCCGAAACCCGTCGGGTCGGGTCCGTCGGGCCACGAGTTTTTTGCACACCCCTAGTGGTAGGTACTGTGGGAGATGGGTTGAAGGGTTATTAATTGCATGGTGGATTCTTCTAGTTGCGTTGTTTTGGGAGGTTCTGAATCCATTGTTGAGTCTGCGAAGTTTGTGCACTTTGGTAAGGTGCCGATCAACCTGTTAGCGGGAAATGGCCTCGTCCTACAACAAATCACCAACGCAAGAAGGTCATTGTGGGTAGAGATTTTCTCCTTGTAAACCGCAACTATTTTCGGGAATCAAGTATGGGGAGGAAGTTCCGGTTCTTCCATATGCCGAGTCTCTCGGTTGTTGAAGTTAAGGTGAAGGAGCACTCTCCTGTGGTTAATTCTCTTGGCACTCCCGAAACCCAAATGCAAGATGATCCACTTCCGATTGTTGATGTCTTCCAATGGTTGATTTGTCATACCCTCCTATGCCTTCCCAGATGGAGGATGATCAACTTTTCCTGTCTAGCTCCAGATGCAGGATGATCAACTTTCCCTGTCTATTTGTGTGTCTGCTTCTCCAATACCTGAACGTCATCATCTTAGCTTTGAGGATTACTCTTTTGATCAGGTTGGGGAAGTTCTTCAGGACACTGCCCCGATGGACCTTAGAATTTGAGGTCTAGGAGGATTATGGCTTTGTGGCAATATCGACCGGAGGGTTATGGCCCTCCAACTATTAAGCATCCTGGCAATCGAAAAAGGAAAAAGATAGACAGTGGCAAAACCGGTGGCCATAGTGACAAGGCTGCAGAAAACCCCACTCGGAGGAAGCATAAATGAGACAGGGTTATTGAAGACATTTGTGGTGACCCGCATACTTATCGGATCCCTCAAGACCATGTTTTATGTTGATTCATCTTTGCCTGGTGTTCCTAATCCTTGTTTTACAGGTTTAGTTGATTGTGTCTTCGGCGTTAAAGGGGATATGATACAGAATGAAAAGATTATATTATTATTTAAAAAAAGAACATAAGTTCCTTATTTTTGTTTTAGTTATTTTGTTAGGAATCTTGCAATTATAGAAATAAGTGTCTACATTATTTAGTTTTTCAATTTAGTTTATTTAGTTTCCTTTTAAGAATTATTTGATGTAGAAGACTCTATTCCAATTTTGGTAGTTTCCTTTTTCTTTATTTCCTAGTGTGTAGGGTTTCTCTTACTATAAATTGAGTTGTAAGCCTTAGGTCTATTCAGTTTTTTGATGATTAAAGAAATTATAAAGAGTATTCTCTTTTATGCCAACTTTTGGGTAGTCTATGTGAATCAACCAATTGTATTTGCCTTTATTCCTGGGTATTCTTAGATTAAACAAGTTTAAGGAAGAGTTGTCGCAATCTTGTCGCCTGATCTCCTTTTTCAAACACGCTTTCTTGCATCAGTTGGTATTAGAACTTGCGCTCGATTCCAGATCATGGCGCGACAAGGAGTTCATGATTGTCGTTATGCTGTTGCCAAAGATGTGAATGAATGTGATGAGGCTGCACGGTGTGCACAACTAGAGGTATGGTTTCAACGGATTAAGGATATGCATGAAGCGTTGGTCAAGAGGGCCGCCTTGATCATTGATAATCAACCTCACTACTATCCACTGAATTCGTGCTCCTTCATGGAGGAGGCTACAGTTCGCTGCCTTTCACATCCAAAGTTATTCCAAATCCAATTGTGGATTGGAGTAAACCGCCAATTTATGATGAAGAACCATTCGTTGATGAAAGGTATGAGATAATTCCTAAGAAAAAAGAGGATCCAAGTTCCTCGTTGTAAAATATAAATTTGATGCCATTATTAGAAGTACTTGGCAGTTTTATAAAATCTGTCTTCAGAATAAATTGTGTTGAAGATGCTCAAAATTTTTAGTATGTGGATCCATTTTGTGAGCCTATTGAAGATCTTGTAAGTAAGATTCATTGGATTCCACACCTTGTGCATATTTGGAAGGAAATTGCTCCCCTCATTTTTTAAGATTATTTGAAATTTAGATTCGAGAAGATCAACTTGAAGTATAAGATTGATGCGGACAAGTTTCGACGAGCAAGATTATTTGAAGCAATCAAAACTCTTGGACAAGTTTTCTCAAGCCCGGGAGAATGATACAGAAATAAGAGTCTACAATACTTAGTTTTTCAATTTAGTTTATTTAGTTTCCTTTTAAGAATTATTTGATCAAGAAGACTTGATTCCAATTTTGGTAGTTTCCTTTTTCTTTATTTCCTAGTGTGTAGGGTTTCTCCTACTATAAAGTGAGTTGAAAGCCTTAGGGCTATTCAGTTTTTTGATGATTAAAGAAATTATAAAGAACGTTCTCTTTTATGCCAATTTTTGAGTATTCTGTGTGAATCAACGAATTGTTGTTGCCTTTGTTCTTGGGTATTCTTAGACTAAACAGGTTTAAGGAAGAGTTGTCGCAATCTTGTCGCCTGATCTCCTTTTTCAAACACGCTTCCCTGCATCAGGATGCTTATGTTTCTTTTGGCTTTTGTTTAATTTGGTTGGGTCGGCGTTGAGGGGATGCTTATGTTTCATTGTTGGGTTGTGTTAGCTAGGGTTTTATGAGTATGATCTTGTATAGACAAGTATGGATGTTCTTTCTTGTTTGATATAATGGGATGTTTGCCAGAAAAAAAATATGATGGAAGAAACATGTACAAGAGCTATCCTTTGTTTTTAGGAGACGAATAATATATGGTGTATTACATATGAGAGTCTATGGACTGTAAAGGAAAGTGCAACGAGGGCTGGCCCCTGATATACTCACATGCCAATTCTCTCCCAACTTTTAAACTCTCTCTTTTTTTTTTATGGTAGTTTTTTGCGTAGTGCCATTAACTATTCAAATATCATTATTAAGCAAGTATTCCAACAAAAGTTAGGTGTAATTATGGTCTTATCTAAGCCTTATGTGAGCCTTTTTAACTGTTAATAGATCTTCTGGGTTCATTGAACAATTTATTTCCTTTCTCCATTCTTTGGTTTCATAACTACTTTGCTAATTGTGGGGTTAGGCCTAAGCTATCTTGCGATAACTTTTTCCCAAAATGGACAGAGTCTTTGAAGTTATGAAGCTAAAAGTGGCATACCGGAAAACCGTCGTTGTATCTGTACTGCGGCATGTCATACAATGATTATAAATTTAACTGAATCTTTTCTTTCAATCTTGGAATGCCATTTAATGCGAAGATGACAATTTCAGCTTTTTAATTGTGATTCTTTATCAGTTAAATTTAAGACTCGCAACAGCCAAATTTAATTTGCCGGAGTGAGTTGGAATTTTGCGAGATTCCAACGCTAACATGGAGTATTTTGGATGGTTGTTTGGAATAAGAGTAATGAAGCAGGCCGATAATAAAAACTAGAAAGATATTCACCTTACTTCCAACATAGTTTTTCGTCTTTTGTATTCGAAATACACAGCATTTTCTATGAGGTGGCGCATGGCCGTATATGATAGGTGTGTTCTGCTGTCCATAGATTGAGTGGCTCTGTTTGCAGGTTTATATTGCCATCATCCTCAAAGGTACCACAGAAAAATTCCAGGCACCTCTTAACTGTTGACATTGCGCGATTGAATATGGCTTTACATGACATAACACTCCTTGAGATGTTTTTCCCATTGTCTGCAAGTTAAGAATAGCTTCGATCAAAATGGTTAAATTGTCCGAGTATAATTAATATTTTTGAGCTTTATGAAAATTAAAGCATCTTCGCTGTCAGGCTTTGGGACATTTCTCTGAGTCTTTTACAAAGTAGCGGAATTCAATTCTGGGATTACTGCCAAGGTTGTTAACGAATTGCACTACTTCTGCAATCTTGTATCTCAGAGAAGTGGATCCTAAGGCAATGTTTCTGTCTTATCCAGCCATTCCTCTAAGAGCTCAGAACAAAGCAAACGGGCATCAACATAAAATCAAAATGTAATTAAAATTATTAAAAAAAAACAGATCATGAAATTCGCCTTAGGATCGCCAAATCTAAATTATGTCATTTGGTTTCTCTAACTCACCGGAACAAATGAGCTCCCACCAATGGTTATCCAACACATACTCCAACCAATGAGCACGACACTAAGCAATGAGCACAAGACGACATGCTACGCACGTTACAATTAACACTAGTTTACAGTTAATGAAATCCAAATAACTTCACCGAAGTTTACACTCTTCGAAAAAGTGTCTACAAAATGTCTTTGTCAAAGACAGGACTCCATGGTATGATAGAACAACTACGAAATAAGCATGGCAATAAAGGAAAGGAAGGGCAAAGTTCTCCTTCAAATGGAAATATAGAATTGTTACTCAACAGAAGTAGAACACAACTTCAAAAATGTGGCAAACATTCCATGAGCTATGCTCCAAAGAAGATAAAGTCTCAAAAAACTATGAACTATCTTTGATGGATGAAGATACTAAACATATTCAGTCCTGATACTTCCACATAGGAAGGAACTGAGGCTGTCTATGAAGTGTACCCTGCCAAAGTTCCAATAGTAAAGATGCTATGTGATGCCCATAAAGCAGTATTCAGAACAGTATCCAAAGAAGTGCCATTCCTATTTATTGACGCAATTTTAGGAGTGCAATTTTGTCCACCCTCCCTAAAAGGGGGTGTACAAAACCCCCTCCCCTACTAGCTAAGAGGGGAGGGAGGGACCACTCTTAACCCAACTTAAGTTTGTATGCTTAATTTCAAAAACACCCTGAACAAGTTAGTTTTTACTGCCACTCCCTCTCCTGAACAACACTTTACCCTCTCATTCATAGTTTTTACATGTTTTTTCAAAAGCGATTGTGGAACGTCCCTCTCCATGTTTACTTTTCGAAGTTCTGTCACACGATTCCCTTCTTATGCATTCGAATTCCATCCTTTTATGGTAATGAAAAGTTTCTTTGGGGATAAAAAAGGGAATTAAGATGAGCCAAATGTATTAAACACATAATACAAGCATAGGAATGAACAAAAAGAAAATAATAATACAAGCTTATATAGGATGAACCAGAGTCGGCATGCGTAGATATTACAAACAAAATTAACCTAAATTGTGTACTTGAATAAAATTAAAAACCAAGAAATTATGGATGTGGCTCCCCAACAACATAACTGGGAGCATAAGAAAGAAAAAGAAAAGATAAACATTCTTCCACTGAAAAGAAGGACTGATCGACCAAACCTAATGCACCAAGCAGCACTGATCAGTTGAAGACCCCGGCCCACAGAATCAGAAGTGAAGTCAAGATCATGTTTAGCATGCAAGTGTTTGCAGATGAGTACTCAGTCTGTGGCATTGGAGGAGGAGGAGGAAGAGGAAGCGTATTCACATTGATCGCCATCTTAAGACCTTGGAGGCAATGATCTCTACTACTTATAAAGTAGTAAGATTTAGCCTCGATTAGTTTAAAAATACCGTCCACGTCTTCTGTCACGTTCATAAGCAAATTTTTGTCATTGCAAGAATCGTAACCGCTTCGATCTACCTCTAGCACATCGTAACGATTTATGCTGTAAACAAACCCTACAAAAGTCACAGAAAGTTAAGAGCATAGGAGCATTGTGTTAGAATCATAAATAGATGTTTATTTATTTTTTTATTTTTTTGCATAAAGGATAACTGATATATAACTACAAAGGTAAAGTTAATGAATTACTTAGAGCGTCTCCAACCATAAACTGTTTGTTAGCGGCCCACTCTGTAGAGTTCAAGTTCATGTTCCAGCCTTTCAATCCACCAACAAAGTGATAGTCTATGGATTCGAGTTGGACAGACTGCGCAGGAAACAGAGACATCGTTAGCATCCCTATAATACAATAAAGCTCGCAGTAAGGTACATCTATATATACTCAGGGATATATTACGCAGTACATAAATTTACCCTAAACACTAACTAAGAAAGAACCAACCAATATAATTTGGATACAAAAAACGACTACTACTACGTACTATATGAATCATAATCAAAATACCATTACTAATATTAACAATCCTAATAGAATCAATTAAGAAAAGTTTTTTTTCCCATATCAAATCTTCAAAGATGATGTTATGCAGAATTTTCCCCTCCGAAAGTCTTCCAAGACGTTGTTATATATAGGAACCACCTTTGGGAAATCAGGAGGTCGGACTTTTGGCCGGACACGTACCTGAATTACTGGAAAAGAGTTATCTAAGAGTTGTTCTGCTGAATAATACGGATACCCTAGAAACTGATGAACTTCTTTGTCAACTGGGTGGTTTCGAAAAGGTGCGAATGGTGATGTGCGATTGATAATGAGGATGGAGACCCGGCAAAAGCGAACGGTTGGGTATAGGTGATCCTTTGGACGGGTGAATTCGGTCCCTACCAGAGCACGAAACTCTGGAGGAATCGAATTGGAATCATGAGGCATTGGGAACCGTATTATGCCGGGGAATTCATCGGTTTTTGCGGGATCAGGATGGCAGAGGAGGCGGCCTATGGCTTCATCTCTTGCGTCATCTGGTGGAGAGGTGAATGAAAGTGGCAGCAGACAGAGTAGGAGTATTATCTTGACAATATTCATTGCTGAGAAGAAACGACTCATGATGATTTATGGGTATATTGATCAAAGAAAACACGCAAATGTAGTATATATAGACGTATAGGGATTCCATATTCCATCAGGACCTGGTTTTAAAAAGATGGAGTAAATTATTAATTGCTCTTACTGGCTGTTGTTGTTTGGGTTCTTTCGGCTTTGAGTTCGTAAGGGATTTGAACTCTTAGTTGAGTTGGATTTGGATTGAGATTGGTTGGATTTTAGAGTTTAAAATTGTTTTCTTACAAGTCCTTCACTCCACGGACTCCACCGTCTATCATACGCATTCTTGGTCCATTTTAATGCTTTTTTTTTTTTGCTCGGCCATTTTAATGATTATTGGCGTGGTAATTCTGGACACAACCCGTTAATATGACACGGAATTGGAGGGTTGGGGTCGGCAATTTTCTTGCCACGAATATGAATATAACACGGCCCAACTGCACGATGATTAAACGGGACGAACACGGGTTACACTCACATAACTCGAAAAGAACACGGATAACTATTTAACTTTCATATCAACTTGTTAACTCAATTCTGGACACAACTTGTTAACATGACACGGAATTGAAGGGTTGGGGTCAGCAATTTTTTTGACACGAATATGAATATAACACGGCCCAACTGCACGAGAATTAAACGGGACGAACACGGATTACACTCACATAACTCAAAAAGAACATGGATAACTGTTTAACTTTCATATCGACTTGTTAACCCAAATCAACATGAACACGATATGACGATGCCAACCCATAGCCCGTACTTTTGTTCCTTAAAGATTAATTTTGATTGATCCTTTGACGCATATGTTAGCCCCAAGGTTCTTGATTTTGATGATAACAAACGTACATTCATTAATCTTTAGGGCTTAATTGGAATAATATGCTTCTATTGAACTCATTATGCTATTACTCCTTATTATAGGGACTTATGAGCAATTCCCTCATATATATAAGATTCCCAAGCTGTGCTTTGTACAGGAGATTATTTTCCTAACCTAGGTTCTGCGTTTATGAGAAAGGAAGAGGCGATGGACGGAATGGAAAATCTAGTTGTCGTTGAAAAATCAAAGAGGATTTTCATGGGTGAATTGAAGATACAAATGGAAGGATTCCTCATCAGATTGCTATCTCCAATAGACAAGAGTATTGAAGGAGAGAGATTAAAGAAAATCTCTTCCTATTTTTCCAATGGCTGGAAAGGGTTTGCAAAGGAAAGAGGAAATTTTGCTGCTGGAATATTGAAGATGGAAAGATCAAAGAAGGAAAGATTGTGGCTGATTCTTTGCAACGGCTAGAAGAAAATTCCCAACGTTCAATTGGGTTTCAAGAATAAAAAGAAGAGAAGAACAAGTGCAGAGAAAGACACGACTTTGGAAGAAATCTGTTGTGAGCTATCTCTTGAAATTTCCCAGTCTACTTTGTTCTTCATCTTGAATATCCTTACACTAGTTTGAGTGGAACTTTGAACCGATATTGTAAAAGGAATTCACACCCTTGTCTGAGATTGAACTGTTTTTTTTTGTGAGTGATTTTTTGGTAGAAAAAAATCATTTGGGTTTAGGTGTGACTAGCGCCGGAGTCTTAGCTAGTTGGGAGTGGATTCGGAGTGGTCGCTCGTTGTAAGGTTCTCTAGCACCCGCGAAGCTAGAGGTTTGTAACGACTATTGGAGATAGTGCAGCAATTCCCGAGTAGGACACTTGGGGAGTGGAGTAGGCCGTGAAGTTGCGGACCGAACCACTATAAAATCCTCGTGTTTGATTTCTCTTTCCCTTACTCTTTTACTTTCAGTTTTGCATATCTTTATCGCATAAGAAAATTGGTAAAAATCTAAAATCACACTTGGAGTAGAAAAGCTTGCAAAATTAGTTGATTTCGTACTTATATTGCAGTCATATAATCTGGTTACTTGTTCTATGCATCTGCTGTGTTTATGATCTTTCAGCTAGCTCAATTTGTTAAGCTTGCTGGTGTACTTACCAATTGAGTAGACTCAATTGTGCTGCTGCGTTGTCTTTGGTTCTGTCTTGCAATTAGTTTTTTAATTTGCGAATAGTTAGTAAGAAACCCAATTCACCCCCCTCTTGGGTTGCTTTTGGACCAACAGCATACGTGGAGGGTGGAACTACTGGAGCTAGTGCTACTCCCAGATGATGCTCAAATGGTTAAAGCAACTGATATGGAGGATCGATGGCTTTGGCATCACACTAATTGGGGTGCTTATATGGGATTTTGTTATATGGGGGAGGCAAATTCAACGTTTTGCGCGGAAGCTTGGGCATGGAGAGCAGCTTTGGACTTCTCAATAATGTTGTCGGAGATCAATTGTGGTGGAGGGGGATTCTCATCAACTGGTTAGGATTTTAGCCAGAGAAACTGTATGTCCGGGAGGGGTGGATGTGATTGCATGTAGAACATATTCGAAGGGCAGTGCCTACTTTTATGCGTTGTGAATTCTGGTTTGTTCATAGAACGGCTAATTCAGTTGCTCACGTTTTAGTTAGTTCGGGTTTGCGAGATCCTCATATTAGGACTTGGGAATTAGCTAGGTCTCCTCTTTGGTTATTCGGTTCTCTCGAGCACGATAATCACTTACTTTGATGTATTATTGCTGATTATTTAATAAATGCCGTTTTGAAAAAATATAATTAATTTTGAAACTTTTGAATTTTCTAATTAGTAGAAGATTTGAATTTCAAAATCATGCTTCATCGATCAACATGTATAGTAAAAAATTAAGGTACTTATAGAAAATAAATCGTGCACCCGTCCTAAGGCTGAAGCACGCCATTTTGCTGTTTTCATACTACCCCTTTAGTTCACCAACTCTACCGTTTAAGATAGTGTACGTATTGGAATACAATTCGTTTTTAAACTGAAAACATATTAGAGACTCAATTACACTACACAAGATTAAAAGTCAGATTTTCACATACATCAATTTCCATAATGGATCAACCGTGGTCCTGGTGTTAGATTTCTTGGAGGGTTCCAACCTAAAATTAATTGACAATAGGTTGATCAGTAGCCTCTAAAATTTATTAACCAAGCTTGGGTGGCTTAGATGAGTGATATGGGACAAGTCTAACGCTCCCCCTCACATGCAGCTCGGATGCACGTGGAGATGACTGACCTGGAGCTGACTGACTGACTCGGGCAACAGAGATGACAAAGACTTTCCCACGAGGGGTGAGGCCACCTAAGACCTAGCTTTGATACCATGTTAGATTTCTTGGAGGGTTCCAACATAAAATCAATTGGTAATAGGTTGAGTAGCCTCTAAAATTTATTAACCAAGCTTGGGTAGTTTAAATGAGCGATATGGGATAAGTCTAACACCTGGCATGCCCGCACATTTTCTCGATCACACGCCAACTATCGTTGAGTTCACTTTCTCTTACTTCTTGGAGAAAAGTGCATCAACAGAAGTGCATGTGTGTTGTGAGTCCGAGCGTGAGTTAAAAGAAAAAGGGTGAATGTTAGAATAATGAAAATATTTTGATTGATTATAGTTGATAGCATCGATTGTAATTGATTAGGATCAAGAATTTGATTATCTTTCCATAGTATAGGATTTGATTTTGTTTCCTTATTTTACGATTCCACTCTTGTATAAATACAAGATCCTATGTCAATGTTATATCAAATTTAATATGTCTTCTCTCATAATTAACAGTGAGAGTGCAGTCCCCTTGGGAGTTGCTAAGTACACTTGTTGTGAGGTGAGAGGAGAATAGACGTGAGGGAAAAAAATAGAGATGGAGGGTGAGTGAAAAATGTTGTGAAGAGCCATGGTGTTAGGAGCACGGAAAGGATTTTTTCATCTCACTTGGTTGGTCCTGAGCTGACTCCTGTCAAAATTAACCAGCAAACAAGTACGTACTATGTACCTTTTTGTTTTTTGTAAAGAGAATAAATTATTTTCTTGGATTTTCGGTGGACAAACGGAAGGCTCGTGGATTCAAGGCAGCAATGGTCAAACACTGGATGTGGTGAACGTGAATTCGGCAAGTATGTCTTAGACTCGATTTTGAGGATTCAAATCGTATGGTAAGATTATTTGTAACTACATAATGTTTATAGTGCTTGATTTCTTCCCGTGGTTTTTTCCCGTTTAGTTAGGGTTTTCTACGTATATCTTGCGTTCATCTTTTTATTTTTTTTGCTCGGCAAAAGAAACTTTTATAAATCTCGAAAGGTTACATCGAGGGGGAACATCGAAAGCACATGATGCTTACGAGATCAGACAAAGAAGAAAAAGAAAGAAACACTAAAACTAACCTTCCAACAGAGAGTTGAACGGATCACCTGACACCATTCAAACACATATTACAATTTCACCTTTCTAATTCCATTAAGGAAACCTTTAAAATCCTCCACAGTATATACCTTGATATCGAACTTCACCTTAATCCACATCGCAACTCTGGTTTTGATCACCTCACCCACTTGCCCTACTCCTGTCGAAGCATTATTGAACACGTAGTCATTCCTCGCCAACCACAATGACCAAATTGTAGCAAAGAATGTTGTTTCCCACAAATGATTCTCCAAATTTTTAAAGCTATTGTCAAACCACCAAGTAAAGAGAGCATCCAAAGATTGAGGACACACCCATCTCACATGCCACCAATCCAGGATCAAAGACCAAACATCCCATGAGAATTTACAATGTAAAAAAAGGTGTTGAGGTGTCTCCAAATACATAGAACACAACGGGCAAAGTGCTGAATTGCCTTCAAGGATCATGTTTCTACTTTGAAGCACAGATCTAGTAGCCACTCTATCTTGAAGGGCCATCCACGCAAAAATCTCCACCTTAGGAGGGCTGAGATTTTTCCAGATTGTTTCCAATACCGGATTTCTTACATTTCCGGACTGTTCCCATTTGTTGTACACCGATTTCACCGAGAAACAACCATCAGAGGTCCACCTCCATTTCAACAAATCGCTTTTAGAATGATCCAAAGTCACTGCATGAAGTCTTTGTTGTAAATCCTCCAGTTGTTGAATTTCCCAATCATACCGAATTCTTCGGAATAGCAAATTCCAATTCCCCACTCCACTACCACCTTTCACGACACTGATCATCTCATGTTTTTGCAATGACTTGAGGTAAAGACGTGGGAACTCCTCCTTAAGAGTAGTGTCCCCCATCCACGTGTGGTGCCAAAAGGAAATTTCCTGTCCGGAATGAACCTGCCGTCTAAAACCTTCTTGGATAATAGTCCCAATACGTGAGGATGCCTCCCCTACCGAACAAATGTCCCTCCAGATATTCGAAACCACGCCAGACACAGGCAAACTGGGTAACCAACATCCTTGCTCCAGATTGTATTTACGTTTAATAACCTTCACCCAAAGGGAATCATTGTCCTTATAGAACCTCCACCACCATTTGGCCAAAAGAGCAAGATTTTGAGTAATCAAATTTTTCACTCCTAACCCACCATATTCCTTCTTTTTAGAAATCATCTCCCATTTAACCAAATGAAGCCTTTTCTTGTCCATCGTATCGCCCCAAAAAAACTGTCTTTGGATTTTCTCTAACCTCTTTGCTACCGAAATTGGCATCTTTTTATTGCTTCTTGTTCATGTGATTGGCTTAGTTACTAATGGTGAATCGCTGACTGAGATTAAAATATAACAAATCTTTAAACCTAGGCGAGCTAGGATTTTTCAATAATCATGCACTTCTATTATTCTATATTGAAATAACTTTAGTTTATGGCCTTCATCAGCTTGTTGGAACAATTGTCGCGGGGATAGTCAGCTTCGCGACTTATGGATTGAAGTAAACAAGCACCCAATTTGATTGCCCATTAGTGACAACATATACCAATACGACCATGTGGGGACTTTTCAGCTTCAAATAGATTAAGGCCCCGTTCCAGAACACCTTCTTAAAAAATAAGTACTTATTTCACATTTTCAAACTCAAAAATAATGTAAACGAAAAATAATTTTTCAATTTTTTTTGCATCGTATTAAAGATCTATCAAATAAGATCCATATTGATAGAAAAATTATTTGCGTAAGCACATAATTTTTGAGCTTGAAATTGCCTTCTTAAAAAATAAGTAGTTATATACTGTTCTGGAATGGAGCCTAATCCCAGATTGATGGGCAAAATCTTACAGTACGTATGTGTTGGGATTATCTGTTTTGGTCATGACAATATTATTTCAAGATTTCAAGATTCGATTTTTTCGGGAGATGGCCCTTTTTTTTTTGTGACAAAGACATACTCCGGTCATATTGTGCATGACGTCTTCCACCAACTAATCCATCGTACATCAATTTGTTGTTGGTGATTGGGATTTTGGCCCCAAAGATTATATGCGCTGGTGCCGTAATGATGTTAGCCCGTCACATCAATTCCTCGTTGGTGCTCCAATTAATAGATGTAGGCACTACCTGGTGTTCGGAAGCCCCTTCAAGCTTTGGTTTAAGATGCCCAAATGGCGGGGACCATTGTCCATGGGGGCAAAGAAAGTGGGGATCATGGGAAAACTGGCTCACTATTAAACGGTTCCAAGCAAAAATTGAAGAGATTTGGAGGGAAAACTCACATTCAAAGGCATAGTGACTTCGAAGACCGTTTAGGCAGGAGATTGGAATTAGCAGTTAAGAAGATCCAAGAGATTGTCTAAACCCCTACACAAATTATTAAAAAACAGCTATGCTATGCAATGCTTGGTTTGTTCTTAAGCAGTTATTTAGAACTTAGACTTAGTTTAAAGTAGTTAGGAGTAGATTATATGGAATAGTCACTTTGTAATATATTATTGTTCTTTCAAAATTGGAGAATCATTTGAAAAGCAAGTTGTTTTGATTTTATCATGGTACCTTATTTCTTTTGGTTGTCGAATCTCTTGTGAATTGTTATGCTGTTTCAATACTTCAAAAGGAAAATCCTCTTCGTTGAGGTAATTGAACCGCGCGATATCACAATTGCCTGATTAAGTTTGGCTTTTAGAAGTTAAATTTGAAAAAGATAATTACATGTCTTTTCTGACACACTCGCATACAATTATATTCCAAAGTAGCTAAAAATTCCAGCCAAACAACCAAGCCTCAAAAGAAGCACATGAAAGAAGAATCTTTGGAACGTCTTGATTCCGACTGGACCCAAGACATGTACGAACGAAAATCATACAGACGAACGAAAATCATACAGGCATTGACTCTATAATGAGCAAAAACGATTTGGTCTAGAAAAGCAAAGGAAAGAAACCACCTCCCCAATAGAAATAGAACTACTTCTTATAATGTATATCTATGCTCAGTCACCTAGGGAGATATTACATAGTAAGTGAATTTACGTACCCTAAACAAGAATTAAGAAAAGACTGACCACTACAATTTGGAAACAAAAAACGTCTATACTGCCTCGGATCATAATGTAATATTCCAAAAAAAATTATAATTAAATATTTTGTGATATTGTTTTAATCGCATGTTAATTAGTGTGACTAACCTAATTTCGTGTATTATACATATGTATATAGGGGCGGGGCTATGTTTGGGCTCGGGGGCCCTGGCCCACCGAGCATCTAAGTTTTTAAAATTTTATTTTGTATATACTTAATTTTAAATATTATTGGTAATTAAGCCCCCGGAGTTAAAATCTTGTCTACCCACCCTTTCCACACCAGCCCCTCCCCCTGCCTTTCCATTCCTAAAATAAAATTCCCATCCCCACCTCATGATCCATCCACCCTCACCTAGAATAATTACTCCCATGCACATTCATCTCCCTATCTCTTATGTATACACACATGACACACCATATACACGGGGTTGGCCCTGATATTTGGGTTGCCCAAATCCGATCCCAAGTTTTGTTGCCTACATGCAAGTCAAAAAAAAAAAAAAAAAACAATGTCATTTTGCTTTTGACTAGCTTGATTTACATTAAAAAATCAAAATGAAAATATAACCCTGGTTGTATTGCTTTATGAATATAGACCCACGAAATTCACACATACACATCCGGACTATTAAATAATTTCACGCCACTGGTACTAGGGAGGAGAGAGAACGCATGAGATCAGGTTAGGAGAAACAAAAGAATGCATGAGAGGGTTAGGAGGAAGAGGAAGAACGCATGAGGCTCAAGGGTTAGGAGGAAGAGGAAGAATGCATGAATGCGTTTTTCCTCATCCTACTAATTTTTAACCAAAATCTCACCACTTGGCCGGTTTAAAAGCCCCGGCTCACAGAGGAAGTGCATAACAGAAAATTGAGAAAAATATTACTGAGCAAAGTAGAAGGAGAGAAAGTTATACTGATGGCGATGAAGATTTTCACTGCACCAGCTTGTTTGACGGCCGTCCTCACTATAGGGATGCTAACCGTGTTTGCTACGCAATCAAGCGGTGACACAAATTATCACACCGTTGGTGGACTGAAAGGTTGGACCATCAACATCAACTACGCGGAGTGGGCCTCGAGGGAACAGTTTATGGTTGGAGACACCCTACGTAATTGATTAACTTTTCCGTCTTAATTGTCACATATCAGTTATCTATTAAGTTAAACATCTAGTATGTTCTCATTCTAACACAATGCTCCATGCTTTTAACTTTCTGTGACTTTGCAGTGTTTGTGTACGACGCCAATCATTATGACGTGCTAGAGGTTGGTCAAACTGGTTACGATTCATGTAATGAGGAAAATCTGTTGATGAACGTGACCGATGGAGAGGACGGCGTTTTCAGACTATTCGAGGCTAAATCATATTATTTTATAAGTAGTAGCGCTCTTTGCCTCCAAGGTGATCTTAGGCTGGCCATCCATGTCCAAGGAACATCCATGAACACACCTCCACCACCTCCTCCTCCTCCTCCTCCTTCACCACCACAGACTGAAGAGTACTCATTTGCAAACACGTGCACCCGGCAAACCATGATCTTGACTTCACTTCTTAAGCTAATCATTCTGTGGGCCGGGGTCTTCAACTGATTATAATAAGGCAGGTAATTAACTTTCACGTTATTTATGTCACTTAAAGCACACAAGAAGAGGAGTATGTACTAAGGGTATTTTGTGCATTTCGCGAGCTGTAACCGTATAAGCTCATAGTAAATATATAGGGTTGGAATTTAAGTTTGGAATACTTTAGGTTATTTCAATTGAACAGTCATGCCCTTCATTTTAAAGAGTACTTCAAATAAAATTAGCTTTCAAGAGACGTGTTTGTTCATAAATTAGCTTTCAAGAGACGTGTCTGGGCAAATATTAGAGAAAGACTAATTGGCACCCCATCTGCGAGCGAATTGTGCAACGTTCTAACACTTTATAAGATTTTCGGGTAGTATCTTAGAGTATCATTCAATGCTCGAAACCTACACGACATGAAAGAAGGAAAATGAGTCTTTAAGACAATGACATGTGCGTCTTGCCTTTCATGGTTCTCACGGGCTATTTTTTTAATTAATTGCGTTAATGATTTTAGTGTTTCATGCCGTATCTTAATTACTCCATTTAGAATCTTGTGATAATTGTGCATATATGTATTTGTGTTTGCAGGTGGTTGAGGTGTGGTGGCGTCTCATGTTGGTTGGGTGTGCTGCTTGGTGATGCATGTTCGTGGTTGGGTCGATCATTCATCCTTTCCTTCTTTTTAGCGGACAATATTTGATCCTGGATGTTGTACTTTATCCACCGGAAAAACAATTTAGGTTAATTTGGTCTGTAATATTATCTATGCATGTCGACTCTGGTTCATCCTATGCTTGTATTATATATTATTATTATTATTTTCTTTTTGTGCATTCCTATATATGCTTGTGTTATGTGCTTAATATATTGGCTCATCTGCCCTTTTTGATCGCCAAAGAAAATTTTCATTATAAATGACAAAAGGATGAAATTTTAATACATAAAGAAGAGGACCGAAAATGTGACAGTGCTTCGAAAAGTAAACATGGAGAAGGTTCCACAATCGCTCGTGAGAAAAGATGTACAATTGAATATGTTCATAACATTTTTATTTATAGGGTGGTACACTACATATAAAAATAACCCTATTATAGACAGGAAAAAATTGATTATGCTAGCATAGCCTATATAAAGGCATCTCTGGATTATATTTTAGATACAATCAATAATACACATCAATGAAAGCAATTAAGGTTCTTGTCCATTCACTTTTCTAACAGTTGTTATTAGAAATATTGCTCTCAAAGCAATGAGGAGATAGCCCAAACAAATTTAATTAATTTTGAACTTCTTTAGCATAGAAAGTAGAAAAAAGATGATTCAGAAATTTAATAGTACTAGTATTCAGTTGTCTTTGATCTTGGGAAAAAAAAAATCTATAGTAGGTTGTACAATAATATGGGATTGTCACACTAACTAGGTTTTAAGTTACTGAGATCTTGAGTTCTGCTCTCTCTTCTCCGTCATTTTAGTTTTCTATTTTAGAGAAAGACTAATTGGCACCCCATCTGCTTGATTGTGCAACGTTGTGACACTCTATAAAATTTTCGGGTTGTATCTTAGAGTATCATTCAACGATCGAAACCTACACGAAAGAAGAAATTAAAATGCGACTTTAATTAGGGCAATGAGATGGGCTTCGTCTATTTCATGGTCCTCATGGCGCAGTGGCGGACCACAGCCATGCCACTATATTGGTCACATGACCACCGGAAAAAAAAATAAATTTCGTTAGAATATATGTAGAAATTTTGGGTAGCCTATATCTCCGAGTCCCTATAGTGTCCCAATAAAACGGTGGCATTTTGGGCCAAGTTGGGTACTGTATAAAACAACCCCACCCCTCTCCCCTCTGTCAACAGTGTTGACTCAACACTGTTTTTCTTTCTCTCTCTGCAATATCGAGAGTCGAGACACTCACTCTCTCTCTCTCTCTCGTCCTTTAATTCTCCTCTTTGATTTCTCTTGCAATTTTTCTTTCTACACTTCACCTTTCTAAAAGGTACATGAGCAGTTATAGTGATAATATCCGAAGAACAAGAACAATTTTGAGCAAAAGCTTTGATGAAATTTGATCGTTGATTGGGTTTTTCCCATCAGTTCTAGCAGAAAGTCTACACACACAGCAGATTTGTGCACAGATTTCATTGTAGGGCCCACTACGGATTCCACACAAATCATCCGAGTCGTTCATTAAATATAAAACATTTTTCCAATGATCCCCGTAAAAAATAAGCTCAATCCGATACCTATATGTGCTCGATCCAATCATATAACTTTTCATTATCCGAAAATCTAATGAAAAGTTAGATGGTTGGATGAAGCACCTAGGGGTGATACCGGTCCGATTTCGACCGGTTTGGGTGTATTTTTCGGTCGAAACCGGTAATCCAGTTTAAGAATTTTACAAACCGGAACCGGTTGAGATAAACGTGTCCGGTTTCAACCGGCTCAACCGGTTTTAGTCCGGTTTATCCGGTTTTCATTTATGAGCCATATTTTGGGCCCAACACATAAAAAAAATCACAATTTAACCTACAAAATATCAACAAAAAATCCATAATTCAATCCTTTTTTTTAGGCCCAACAAAAAAGGATCAATTTTGAGCCCAATTCATAAAAAAAAACCCATAAAAACATAATTAAACCCATAAAAACAGTTTATATATATATATGTGTGTGTGTGTGTGTATGTGTGTGTGACTGATTTTATATACGGAGTAATAAATATATGTATTAGACCAATATACACCACAGAATATCAACCAAAAACCCATAATTCAACCCCTCCCCTTTGTTTATATATATATATATATATATATATATATATATATATATATAACCGGTTTTTAAAACACATAAACCGGATTGAAATTATTTTTTCGGTTTATAAAATTTTATAAACCGGATCTTGATCGAAATTATTCAACCGATTTAAAAAATTCGGATCCGGTCCGATTTTTTCAGTTTTGATCGATATTCCGGTTTCGGCTAACAACCCTAGAAGCACCTATAGGTATCAGATTGAACTTATTTTTTAAGAGGACCATTGAAAAAATATTTTACATTTAATGAACGGCTCAGATGATTTGTGTGGGACCCGTGGTGGGCCCCACAACGAAATCTGTGCGCAAATCTGCTATGTGTGTGTACAGGACTCCAGTTCTAGTGATTTACTCTAGTTTGCTAGAATTTTTTCCCTGAACCTTTTTTTTTTTATCAGTCCCTGAACCTCATTTTAAATAAAATACGGAAGTCCCATTTTCTCCCATTTTCTGATGAAATTTCAATCATCCAAGCTGCTCAATGTGTTTAGAACGTGTTTTAAAGGGTACCTTAGAAAAATCAGCAAAAAAATGACCGAAAAAGGCTTGATTTGAGCAATTTTTATTTGAACCGTTTGATTAAAAATAAACAAAAACTGTTTGAATCAAGCCCTTCTCTATTTTTTTTTTTTTGCTAATTTCTTGTGGGTACCCTTAAAATCACGTTCTAAACATATTGAGCGGCTCGGATCATCGCAAATCTGTCGGAAAAGGGACATCCTTAATTTAATAAGTTAAAACCGCTCTTATAAGAAGTTTTGTGAAGGGTTGGATATTACTTAGTTATCTCTATTCTTCTAGAATTACTAGATTTTATGAATTGTTTCCTTCTCAAATTAGTTCTTAGTTAGGAGCATTTTTTCTATAACTGATTTAGAATTGAAGTCACCTGAGTAAAAAAAAAGAGAGATTAAATTATTTACATTGTCGATGTAAATATTTGTTTCCTCCAAATCAATTATGTTGTGTCACGTCGCCATATTTTATTGATTGAGACCGCTATTTTGCAACATGGCGCAATGTAATTGATTTGAAGAAAATAAATGTTAACACCGAGTGTAAAGAATTTATTCTAAAAAAAATTGCTTAATAACCAAAAGTGATCAGAAATTATAGATTTCTAGTTTGGAGTACTCCATCACAATACAGCTTTTGGAGAAGAAAACAAAGAAGAGGACAAATGGGAGAGAGAGAGAGAGAGAGAGAGAGAGTGTATTTGCGTGTCTGAGTCGTCTGACAAAGAGGTAAAGAAAGGGCTTTCGTGTGTGTAAATCCAATAATATCCCATCATGGCCCAAAACGAACCCGTTTTGATGGGGCTGCATGTGACAGTCCTTTTAAGGCGCTACAGGGACTCCGGGCTGATCCCCGCCGGCCAATCGGGCTACCCGTGAGGGCCTGACATACTGCTAAGGCCTAAGCATTGGTGGTTGAATAGATTGGCCTTGGCCTTGCTTGGCTTGTAGTGGGCTTCGCCTTTGTTGGGCTGCAGGTCTTTCCTAGTAAGCAGTAGGCCTTGTTCGTTTTGGAATCTCAAAGCTACTGGTACGATTAATTTTTAATAAATTTTCTCATTTTTTTACAAGATAACGGACATTCTCATTAAAAGCTAATCAACCACTTACATCTTTTTCCAACAAGATTCCTACCTTAGGCGGGATACAACCTGACTGAGAAACAAGATTTTTTCTAAGATATATATTAACAAAACAGTGAGCAACTTTGTTTTGTTCTCTATCTATCTCTATCAATTTATTACTTTTAAAAATGTCCCTCAAAACCTAACTTGAACCAGGTGTATATGTCTATATGATCACAAGTGGATATGAGTCGAGAGTTTTGTTTGGGATAATTAATCTATGATTTGTTATTTTGATCCTGGCTGTATTATATGATCACAAGTGGATATGTGCAAGTGGCATATGATTGCCCTCGGTTTAGGTGTCAACATAGTTGAGATATAGGCAGGGACGGACTGAGTAAGGAGCATGTGCCCCCATCCCATCCTATCATCACACAACCACCGAACCCGCCCCCGCCCCCGCCCCCCGCGGCCCCTTTTTTTTTTTAAATTTATAGTTTATTTTTTATGCAAAATGAGTTTTTTTTGGGGGCAAAAATAAGTGGGAGAACAAAAAACCCACACAAAAAATTAGCTCAACGGAGAGAACTCGCTCGACGCTTTATTTACTTTGTCTTTGCCAGTCGCTCATCTCTGTGTTCGTCGCCCGCCATCTCAACATTTTCCTCATCAATCATCAATTAAATTTGGGGCTACACGACAAAAGTAACATTTTATTGAAATGACTTTTAATTTGCGGCAACATAATTTAGGACTTTTTATTATTTTCTTTTGAGATTCGTAATATATATCTTGATTGTTTAGAAAAATTAGGCCTTCATTTCTTTACTTGGCTTTTACCCAATGAATGAAATTTACAATTCAATTTTTCACAATTTTTTTTTAAAACGCCAAAAATATTATTTGAGAAAAACTTGATAAATAATACATTGAAAAAAGAGAGGGAAATAAAGAGAAGGGGGAAAGAATGGGGGAAACTTCCAACAAGAAGTTGGGAAGAAAAAACAGAAAAAGAAGACTGAAAGCCAGTCTTGAAAAACAGTGACAGAAAGCCACCGAAGAGAACAATCAAACTGCTATAGAAACCGTCACTTCCAAAATCTTGATAAAGCTTTCACACCTCAACAGCCACTTGCCCTTCGGTCCGTTAAATGTGAAATAATTCCATTGAGAGTTGACAAAGAGTAAACCGAAATAACTCTTACCTCTCCACACATTGAGAGTTGAGAAGAGTTTACCGAAATAATCCCATACACGCTTTAATTTTTCATAGTTTGAACATTTAATTTCAATTTTTGCTCAAGGTTAGTAGTATAATGTGCCCTACGTGAGATAAATCCTGGGTTTGCCACTGAATGTAGGCCGTTAGTTGTAATTTTTTTTTCCCGTTTCTTGTTAATCTTTGTAACTTCGGTTATTTAATAATAAAATTTCTTTACTGAGGAAAAAAAAGTGGATATGTGCAGAAATTTTGATAGTTTGTGCCTAAACTTCTCACGCCGTGTCTTATCAACAAATATATAAGAAAGCGATTTATTATTTTATGTGTCTTTCTCCAGAAGTTCTTCAACATATCTACACGTTTGTCCTTTCAGGGGAGTTGTGTCAATGATTCAATTTTTAGCACAAAAAATAGGCTGTTGATTTTGCCACTCTTTTTTTTGTTAACGCCACTCCCTGCAAGTGTATTTTTTGTGAAAAATACACTTGCACGGGAGTAGTGTTAACAAAAAAGGGAGTGGCAAAATCCTAAAAAATAACTTATTCTTGTAAAGAATTTTTTCCACAAAAATTGAAAGCTCTATTTGAGATCTTTTGAATGTTGAAAATTTAAAATTTATTACTTAAGCTAAAATTGTTTTTATCCGAATGTTGACCAAGCTCTCTCAAATGGGTTACATTTGAATATGGATGGAGTATAAAATGTAAGGCTATATAAGTATTGTTGTATACATAAAACAAAATTAAAACATTATTTCAAAAACAATAAAAATGGGTGCGTATAGAGAGAGAACAAATTTACCATACAACACAAATGTTCTAGAAAACAGAAACACTCATCCAACCAACAATTGGATGGAAAAAAAATACCTCGAAGCTACATTACACTTTCACCTTTCGAATACCATCCAAATAACCATTAAAATCCTCCACTGCATAGATCTTAATATCAAACTTCGCTTTCATCCACATCGCCACTCTGGTTTTGATTAGATCCCCCACTTCCCATGTCTGAATTGATTCATTGTTGAAGATGTAGTCATTCCTCGCCAACCAAATGGACGTAGTCATTCCAGGTACTATTTCTCCAATCTGGGCATACTTCAAATCCGGGCGAAATATCTTTGAGGTCGTGGGGGGGGGGGGGGGGGGGGGGGGGGGGGGGGGCGTGGGGGGTTGGCGTGGGAGGTTGGGGGGTGTGGGTGTTTTGGCAGTTGGACTAACAAGGTTTTACAATTTTGTCTGGAAAGCTATAATGAGACCCATACGGAGAAATTAAAAAGTGGGGGTAAAAGTGAAAACCACTTTTGTGATACAGCTTAATTCAAAAAAATGTTCGCACCAACGGCTGCTCTCTTTTATATATTAGAATAGATGATAAATGCCTGACTTTTATTATTTAATTTTATTTTTAAATTTCCGTGTTACTCTAGCTAATCTCATAAGTTCAAAATTACCCAATTGATCAATTTAAAGTGCATTTTCTTTTGTGAAACGGAAAGTGCATATATATATATATATATATATATATATATATATATATATCTACGTTTTTACACTTGTCTCAGTTGTTTGTCCTTCAAGAATCTAGCTAAGTATAAAAACATATCTTTTTCAAAAGTATCGAACTACGAAATAAAAAGTTTCGATAATTGTTTCTTGAATTCTAAGACAAGTTGTAAATTATCATAGTTCTATGTGAAGCACAAGGTGGTGTTTCAGCCCATTTTCTTTGGAGAAAAACGTGCAATTTTGTGTTTTGTACCAAAAATGAAAATCTATATTTTATGCATTTGGAATTTGATGTTTTTGACATTGCTATTAGTTAAAATGGGGGTAGATCTAATATTTATTTAATAAATTAAAGTAAACAAATATAAAAGAAAAGTTTAAAATGTACGTAGTATTTACTTAACTTTAGGGAATGAAAATAAGTTTCTTAAATCTGTCTAACACATGTATAAGAGTTAACAAGAAGAATATGATCACGATCGATCATAACAGAAAATCAACACAAAAACACGTATTCTGTTTTTGTACCAATGTTGTGGTTTCAAGGTGGTACCTTGCGTTTGTAAGGTACGGGGTTGCAGACATAGCTACATTTTGGTTTTGGATAGTTTCGACAAAAACTGAATTTTTTTTTTTGCTTGGAGTTGATTTAAACCCTTTCCTATGGTCTTAACTACTACATTATACTCAAGGAGAGTGGAGAAAAAGATACCTTTGATTTCGGGTTCGCAGTGGATTTCGGAAAGGTGGTGGAAATGGACGGAGGTGGTGATGGATGGTTGTAACACCTAGGTGGTACTCTGGAACTTGTGTGACCCGAATTTGTATGTGGCTAAAGATTATGGTAACTCACTCCCACACCCCGCGGAAACGAATTACTCATACTTAGCCAAAAAACCTGATAAACAAAGACAATGATAGAGTTTAGCTTTCACCATCAAAACATTGCAGAGGAAGCGAATTATAATCTCAAATCCTAATTAATTCTTCAGAACTTGGTCCTCATTCATAGAAAAACTTTGGCAACAAGAAACCCCAGCTGGCTGGCCACTGCAGATTCATGCATTCTTTCTCTTCCACCTAACCCATGAGCCTCATGTGTTCTTCCTCTTCCTCCTAACCCTCTCATGCATTCTTCCTCTTCCTCCTAATTAACCTGATCTCATGCGTTCTCTGCCCTCCCTAGTACCAGTACCAATGGCGTGAAATTATTCAATAGCCCGCGTGTGTATGCATGAATTTTGTGGGTGTATATGGTGTGTTACGTGTCTATGTGAAAGAGATGGGGAGATGAATGTGGGAGTAAAACAATATCACAAAATGTATGATTTTAGTTCGTTCATTCTTGGGTCCAGACGGAATCGAGACGCTCCTCTGATTCTTCTTTCATGTGCTTCTTTTGAGGCCTGGTACGGTCATTTGGACCATTCATTTTCTTTTGGGCGTATAAGGGCAACGGCCCCCCATTGTTTCAGAGTTTTTTTTTATAAAAAAATTAATATTAATATTAATATTTTATTTTCTTATTTAGAACACTATATTGTATTTTGTATTGAGTATTATTTAGACATTTAAATGATTTAAGAATGTATTCATTTTGGATCTTGAAACCCAATTACTCTCTTTGCACATGGTCTCCCATTACTTCTTACTTCAATTATTAGTCTCATTTTTCTTTTTTTCTCTCTCCCTTCGTTTCTCAAAACACATCCTTTAAAATCTAAACCAAACAAACTATTAGATTCCCGAACTTTGAAATTTTAAAATATTGTTCATAATTCCGTCACCGCATATATACAAAATTCTAGTTTTGTCCCTACCTGAATCCTAAAATTTTTGGCGTCTTTCAGATGGACGTTTTTCATGTTTTTCTGTAACAAGATTAATTCATGCACGCAATAAGGCTTTGAGCGAAACCAAGATACGGTTCTCTCTTAAATAAGGACATGATCAAACAAGAATCTCGTTATACCTTTCTCTCGAAATTTACTTTTAACTGGTTCTAAATTCTAATATTGTTCTCAATACTATATTCGTAGATTTAAGCTCGAGGATGGCCTGGTGCTAGCTCCTCCTTCTCGATTTAGTTGCCCGTTCGCGCGGACTCTATCTCGAGGGATGTGTCAGCGACCCCTTGAAGAGCCACCATGTTTGCTTTCACGG
This sequence comes from Rhododendron mucronatum var. ripense, assembly GCA_019656295.1. Lineage (NCBI taxonomy): Eukaryota > Viridiplantae > Streptophyta > Magnoliopsida > Ericales > Ericaceae > Rhododendron > Rhododendron mucronatum. The sequence continues at coordinate 309,241 of BPLT01000127.1, read as the reverse complement.
CTTGATTATTGTGTTTCCATTCTGTGATCTCCTCTCAGAATTGCAATTTGCAACTGGCTCATTGTTTTGTGTGTTGTTTATTCACAGTGCTGGCTCATATATTTTGGAGACCCGAAGCAAATTTTCAATATTGAGCCCCTTACATATTCTTGAACTTTTTTAAAAAATGATAAAAGTATAAAAAATAACAAAAAATAAAACTAAAAGGACACAATTATGACTATAAATGTAAAAAGATATGATTGAAATTATGGATGTGCATGGAAGTTGAACCATACACTCCCAATCGCATGAAAATATTATGTGAGCACTAAACCAAGTATTTGGTTTGTGTTTTATTTGGAAACATTCAAATATTAATATGTAAGTTACATTACAGTGGGGCCTGAATTTTGGACCAAAATTCAGGGGTCGGAAGCGGTTGCTTCCCTCGAATACCCTATAAGCCGGCCCTGTTTATTCAACAAATGAATTATTTCTTAATTTACAGATTTTTAATAAAACTCGGTAGGGAAGGATAGATTAAAAAAAAAATTAGGCGGGAACATGAGGTAGATAAAAAAGTAGGTAGGAGAGATAGATAGAAAGTTAGGTACAACCAACAAAATTAGGCATGAGTAGGTAGATAAAAAAATTAGGTGAAACCCAAAAATCATGATTCATACCTATATATGCATGCTGACTCTGGTTCATCGGTTCATCCTTTGCTTGTATTACGTGTTTACTAGTACTATACTTGGCTCATCTGCCCTTCTTTCATCGCCAAATTAAAATATTTTCATTACCATAAATTTTCAAAACTTCCAAAATTAATCTTTAAGGAAACAAAAGTACAGGCTATGGGTTGCATTGGCCAATATCGTGTCGTGCTTGTGTTGATTCAGGTTGCATTGGCCGTATTCGTCCCATTTAATCTTCGTGTTGATTCATATTCGTGTCAAAAAAAAATTGTTGACACGAAACTCTGGAGGGATCGAATTGGAATCGTGAGGGATTGGGAACCATATTACGCTGGGAAATTCATCGGGTTTTGTGGGATCAGGATGGTAGAGGCGGCGGCCTATGGCCTGATCATCTGTTGGAGAGGTGATTGAAAATGGCAGCAGAGTAAGTAGAAGTATTATCTTGGCAAGATTCATTGCTGAATTAATCCCCACCAAGGATGAGAAGAAACTCATGATGATTTTTGGGTGATGATGATCAAAGAAAACACACACACACACACATATATATATATATATATATATATATATATGTATCTTTCTCCCAACATGGGTTGTACGTATCACTCAATATATATACATAGCGTTGGGTTCTTTCGGCTTTGAGTTCCTTTGGGATTTGAACTCTTAGTTCAGTTGGATTTGGTTTTGGATTCAAATTGGTTGGATTTACAACCACTTCAGTCCACGGACTCCACCGTCGACCATACAATTTTTTACCAAAACGTTACCGTTTTAGTACTTAATCCAAATCCAAATCCAATTGAACTAAGAGTTCAAATCTCAAAAGAACTCAAAGCCGAAAGAACCAACGGTATGGATATATATTGAGTGATACGTACAACCCATGTTGGGAGAGATACATATATATGTATGTTTTTTCTTTGATCATCGATCATCCATAAATCATCCTGAGTTTCTTCTCATCGATCCTTGGTGGGGATTAATTCAGCAATGATTCTTGCCAAGATAATACTCCTACGCGGTCTGCTGCCACTTTCAATCACCTCTCGAATAAATGATTAGGCCATAGGCCGTTGCCTCTGCCATCCTGATCCCACAAAACCTGATGAATTCCTCGGCGTATGGTTTCCAATCCCTCACGATCCCGATTCGATCCTTCCAAAGTTTCGTGCTCTAGTGGGGACCAAATTCGCCCATTGAGAGGATCACCTGTACCCCACCGTTCGTTTTTGCCGGGTCTCCATCCTCGTTACCAATCGAAGATCACCCATCTGGCCTTTTCAAGACCTCTTAGTTGACAATGAAGTTCATCAGTTTCTAGGGTACCCGTATATTTCAGCGGAACAACGCTTTGATAACTCTTTTCCACAAATTTAGGTACGTGACCGGCCTAAAGTCAAATCTCATAATTTCCCAAGGGTGGTTCCTATTTACGTCGTCGTCTTGGAAGACTTTCAGAGGGAACAATTTCTGCATAATATCATCTTCGAAGATTTGACATGGGAAAAAACTTTTCTTAATCGATTCTATTATGATTGTTATGATTAGTAACGGTATTTTGATTATGATTCGTAGTAGTGGTCGTTTTTTTTTTTCCAAATTATATTGGTTGATTCTTTTTTTCTTTCTTAATTCTTGTTTAGGGTAAATTCGTATCTCCCTAGGTGATAAAAAAAAAAGATTTTATTTCGAATATCAAAAAATCACTTTATAATTTTTTGAATAAAAATTCAATGCAAAATTTTTGTGCATTACTGCAAGCTTTGTATTATAGGGATGCTAACCCTGTCCCTGTGTGCTACGCAGTCTGTCCAACTTGAATCCATAAACTATCACTTCGTTAGTGGATTGAAAGGCTGGACCATGAACTTGAACCCTGCGAGACAAACAGTTTATGGTTGGAGACGCTCTAAGTAATTCATTAACTTTACCTTCTTAGTTATATAATCAGTTATCCTTTATGCAAAAAAAAAAATCTGAAGAAAATGGGTGACCCATCTGTAGAAAATTCACGGATCCACCATTGCCCACGTTCCACACACCTAAAGATGCAATCTATAAATATAGGAAGGAAAAGAAAAGAAAAGATACTCACTAATCATTCCCAACTTTATATATAAACTCTCTCTCCACTTCACTAATCTAACTTGATCATCGGAGAATGTGAGCGGAATAAACACCCCGTCCTCAGACTTGTTTTTGCTATTTCATAATACTATTTGCAAGAGAATTTATTAGCCCAATCATATAGCGACAAGTGGCCATTCAGATTAGACAAAAACGGAGCACGCATAGGTTTTACATAGAATCACACAATTAAAAGAACAATGACGTTCTGATCAAACTTTTATAGGTAATGACAATTGTTGCCAAGTGTCGCTCAGACGATAGCTTAGAAAGTAAGCAGTTCGAAGCTTAAAGGCGCGAATGATTTCATGCAAACGAGAGGTAGTTACAATTGACATAGTCAAAGAAGTTAAGATTCAAGCGTGTAACTGCCCATACCCAACACGATGCAGTTAAGGGCAAGTGGAGTGGTGGATTAAACTGAATCACCACAATCAGGAATCATGGAGGGAAAGTTTGAATTCAAAACTGAGATGACTTCGAAGGCAGCCAGGCGGGAAATAGAAGCCGCGCATGGAGAAGACTCAAGAGTTTGCCTATAAATAGAAATGAATGAAGGAAAAATCTCAGACAAATCATCAAACAAATAGTTATGCTATACTTGATTTGTCCATTAGGCAGTAGTTAGGGAACTTAGACTTAAGTTCGAAGTAGTTAGGAGTAGTTTGTAGTAGTAGTAATCACTTTTTAACTTGTTCTGTTCTGTTAGTTAGTGGAAGTTTGGAGAATCAATTGGAAAGCAAGTTCGTTTTTTAATTGATGAAGGTATCTTGCTTGTTCTTTGGTTTATCAAGTTTCCAGTGATCGTTGTGCCGTTCTAATACTTCTTGATAGAGAAATTCTCTTCATTGAGGTAATTACCGACACCAAAATCGCCTGATTAAGTTTGTCTTTTTATAAGTTGAAATCTAAATAGGATAATTATAAGTCTTTTCTAGCACGCTCGCACACAATCATATTTCGGAGGTAAATCCAAAATCCCAGCCAAACAACTGCCCCTTCAACTCCACCGACTCTACCGTCTATCACTGCATTCTTTGTCCAATTGTCCATTCTCCTAATCAACCATTTAAAATTATGTGGAATAAGGGCCCGTTCTGAAACTCAATATAAGTACTTATTTTTTAAGAATGTAATTTCAAGCTCAAAAATAATGTGTTTACGCAAATAATTAATTTTTCTACCAATATGGATCTTGTTTGATAGATTTTATCTAGATATTTTATACGGTGCAAAAACAATCAAAAAATTATTTTTCATTTATATTATTTGTTAATTTGAAAATGTGAAATAAGGACTTATGTTTTAAGAAGGTATTCTGGAACGGAGCCTAATTGCATTAGTGTATAAGAACTACTAGTAAGTAAATCGTGGCACGATAAAGATGTTGATTGAGAAATTTTTGCTTGAATCCTATACAGACAGCAGCGAGCAAGTTCCCTGTATGGCTCCACTCAAGTTCACACAGCAATAGTCCTGCTTAAATATTTCTTTTCCAAACACATCCTCTCAAGTTTCACTTATGTATTTATTTTCTCTAATGGGACTACTCAAGTTTATATAGCTAATGGATGTGAAAAAATCAAGTTCATAGCCATAATGGAGTTGATTAAAAGAATTAATCATGCTCACGGAAATTACGAATTTCTATTACTAGTTGTCCAGGTCTTTACCAAGGTTTTAAATAGCGGTAGCCAACTGCGTAGCGGTAGCTAGCAATTGTAGCGTGGGGGTTGCGGGAGTATCAGATGATAAGTACATAGTAGGAATTGGGTGTAGCAACCATGAGGTTTTTGTAATTATTTTTGACACCAATGGTACAAAACAATGACTTTTCTACTACACTGACCACATAGCTAAACAAGATATGTTGACTATTGTCAAGCCGAAGACATAAAATCAAACAAAGGGCATTGCATTTTGAGGAACAAAATAGTCATTTAAGAGAGGCCGTTGAACCAAAAATTGAACTATTCCCACTACTACAATAATAGATATGCGTCATACTAAAGAAATTTACAAAAATCATGGTTTTCAATAAAAACGTGATAAAAAATGGTGCTTAAATTTTTTTATCTCAGTTCAAGTCCAATGCTGAGATAAAAAGTGGGTTTTAACATGGAATAAAAGACTTCACTCTTGCGGGGAGATAAAAGAAAAACAACCTCACCCTTATGGCATGATAAAAGATTTTAAGGCGGAAAAAAATGAGACAAAAAATCTCGCTCTTGTGGCGAGATAAAAGAAAAAAGATCTCACCATTGTGGCGTGATGAAAAATAGAAAAAATGTCACCCTTGTGGCGTGATAAAAGATCTCGATCCCATGAATGCTTTTTGGTTTTACTTATTTGTTGTTGAGGTGAAACTCTCATGACTCCCTCATCATGAGTTTTAGTTACAAAACAACCACTATATAAGTTTCAAGGGTGCAATATTATTACCACCACTCAAACTTAATTCATATTATCATTCTCTGCAAAGTTCCACGCTTCTTCAAGAACTAGAAAGGCACCTAAAACTTCTGTTTTATTTCGTCTCCATATTAGGGGTGGCAACGTTAATGGTCACTCCTTCTCGGGCCAATCATTCTATTTTATATAGAGACTTACCTAGGACTACATCTCTGGCCTTCTCGATCACCATTGGTGAACAAGTCTGCAACTTCTTCTTTAGTAGATTCATTATCAGATGAGATCTAATTTTCCGTACCTCTCATATATCAAACATCACCCCTATCACTGTTCTATAATCCCAATGTAAGTGAGGGAGAAATATTCTGAAAGAATGTACGAATAAGTAGGGAACAAGCACAATACCTGTACCTTAGGCGAGTGCTGAGAACATCTCTTTCAAATTCTGTTAACTTCCCACAATGCAATGCAATTCTCATGCATCACCAAGAATACCAGCCGTTTGGTCACACAATTATTGTAAGACCCACCCTTAGTAGTTCAGTCATGCATCGGTTCATGTCAAAATGTGGGTTTGTATATAAGACAACGCCCACCAACTACTATCAAAATGAGGTTAATTTTTTGAGCTACATGTTAAGGCTAAGGGTTAGGATGTCAGCTGATGCAGATTGATATCAGAGCACAACCTTTTAGGATCTGACACGAGCTTGATGATGTGTTGTACAGAGCTAAGGCCCCAATCCACTAACTAAAATAAGCATTTATTTTTCTAATTAGTACAGATCAGTTAGTTTTTTAATTAAAAGGTAATGTATTGTAAGAGAATGACTTGTCTCGTAAAAAGAGCTATAAGTACTTAAAAATAAGAATATTTACAGAACGGGTCCTAAGTGCCACACGCACCATGATCACCAGATAAAAGTTGTTGGGCTATGTAGTGTGGACGTTAGCTACATGTCAATCTTTGTAATCCTGCGGAGATTAATAAATTTTTTTGTTGGGCCAATTCAGTGTGGCCAATCGCCCTTATCCTTTTAATCTTTGTAATCCTGCATAAATTAATAAAATTTTCTATTCCCAATCAAAAAATAATAATATAGTGTGGACCACGGCGACATGTCAAAATGTGGGTTAATTTGTATGTAGGGCAACACCCACCAACTACTATTAACATGAAGTTAACCTTTGAGCCACATGTTAAGGCTAAAGGTTAGCATGTCAGTTGGCGTGTGTCGTTATAATTATTGTTCTCAACTTCTTTTAACTCATGGGTGATCTGTGCCAAAAAAACAAAACCATTCCCATGGATATTGTGCCCCTCGGTGATATATATCGTGCTCGTAGGCGTATGTAAATGTTTCCCCTTTTTTTTTTTTTATCAATTGGTGGTGTTGACATTATAAATTTTACCATTTGATTTTCAGTATCTTCATTGGAAATTTTGTTATGTGGGAGATATTCCTTCCCTTCTCCCTCATAATCTTTTACCTCAAAATATGATCACTAGTCTATTTATATTTCTACACTCAGTCACCTAGGGAGATATTACAGAGTAAATGAATTAACCCTAAAGCAAGAATTAAGAAAGAACTGTAATGCCCCGAATTTCAGAGACATTATTTAAACATTAAAAAGATATTTCGGAGAATAGTTTTTTTTTTCAAGGGATTAAAATTTCAAAAGCCTCATCAATTCAAATCACAGTACGACATATCAATTACAAATGTATTATATACAAATACTTTTTCGTACATTATCAAAATACTTAATTTACAATACAGAACAACTAAGGGTAGAACATCCAAGGTTTGACAAATACTTCATCGGTCAATGTCACTTCACTTTTTCGTACGACCCTTCTGCTCCGTCTTCAGTACTTGATGTTTGAGTTACCAGAGCAACATAGTACCGTGAACGATGACGCTCAATAGCCAAAATCCACCCGAACCCATAACTTACAAATAAAGGCATGACAATACGGTTAAATTAAAAGGCAATTTAAGCAACAAACAATCAAATTCAATTACTAGCCCTTAACTCAGAATTTTGCTTGACATACTTTGCAGGTTCTACTCTCATAATTGTAGGTCCATCGGGCTACCGTCAATACCAGAGGTCCTTCCAGGCTACCCCTGAGGTCCTGCTTGGCCACCCTAGCTACACTAGGTCTTTCAGGCTGCCCTCAAGATCCTACCAGGCTATCCCAAGGTCCTGCTAAGCCCACAACCTTTCAGATTATTCCATTTTTCCATTAATCCTATTTTCATGTCTAGGGTGATAAATCCATACATCACAACCAACTCCTGAAACCTATTTATCGATCCAATCTATAAGTACAACAACATATCACGCAATTCAACATTTTTACGAAATATGTTAACCGGATAGCAACTATTAATTTCATGAAAATTACAAATAATGCGATAAAATCAATCATGCAATAAAATTTATCATGTCATAGAATTAATCATGCAATCAAACTAAGATCGAACCGAAAGTAATTAACTTGGGGCTTATAATATTAGCTTTTAATATTCAAGGGTTAGATTTATAAACTAGACAAACTTCATAGGTTAAACTATAATTTATCCAAATCCCATTTCAAATTCCAGTGGCCTCTGTTTCATTTCGGGAAAACAGGGGATTTCGGCCCGGCTCGACCAGCGACGTCGGGTTCGAATCTCGTCATACCAAAATACGAAATAATCAATACGGAACATAATATATATTTAGGGTGGTGAGTTTGGACTACCTCGTCTGGCGGAACAGGTTTTGGAGAGATTTTGACTGCGGTTCGGAGCGGCGGTGGAGCTCGATCGGATGGTGATGGTGTTCTGCTGTGGGGACCCCGTTGGTGTCGTCCGGTTGCGGTGGAGATGATGATGTACGGTGGTGGGCTTGGTGAGCTACGGTGGTGATGGTGGCCCGCCGGTGGGGAGAGGATGAGCGGCGGTTGGAGGTGGTGCCGATTGGTGGAGATGGTGGCAGCAAAGGCTGATGAGAGGTGGCGGTGAAGATGATGATTTCGGTCTCCTCCTCCTCTCTCTATCTCTCACGCTGCATCTCTCTCTCTCTCTCTCTCTCTCTCTCTCTCTCTCTCTCTCTCTCGAAAATGAGAGGAAGGCTGGGATCAAAAATATAAAAGGAAGAAAGGATATTAAAAAGGGTTTAAAATTTGTGCATGGGGTATTAACTCTTGGACAAACATGAGGGATTTAGGGAGGAAAAGGGGGAATTGGTTTCCCTTCTCGGCCGAAAAAAAAAAATTGAAGGATTTGGTCAGGGTAACACACGCACACACTTAGAAAATCACTCGCCGGATATGTGAGCACACGATCGATTACGAAAATAAAAAATCAGTGTGACAACATATATAATTTTTCATATAACTAACAAACAAAAGTTATATTTGCAAATAAAAATTATTACTCAAAATTTCGGACTGTTACAAGAACCAACCAAATTAATTTGGAAACAAATAACGACTACTATTACAAATCATAATCAAAATACCATTACTTATTCTAAGATACTCCAACCAATGAGCACGACACTAAGCAATGAGCACAAGATGACATGCTACGCACATTGCAATTAGCACTAGTTTACAGTTAATGAAATCCAAATAGCTTCATCGAAGTTTACACTCTTCAAAAAAGTGTCTACAAAATGTCTTTGTCAAAGGCAGGACTCCATAGGACTCCATGGTATGATATAACAACTACGAAATAAGCATGGCAATAAAGAAAAGAAAGGGCAAAGTTCTCCTTCAAATGGAAATATAAAATTGTTAACTCAACAGAAGTAGAACACAACTTATAAAATGTGGCAAACATTCCATGAGCTATGCTCCAAATTAAGAAGAAAAAGTCTCAAAAAACTATGAACTATCTTTGATGGATGAAGATGCTAAACATAGTCAGTCCTGATACTTCCACATAGGAAGGAACTGAGGCTGTCTATGAAGTGTACCATTCCAAAGTTCCAATAGTAAAGATGCATGCTATGTACGTGATGCCCATAAAGCAGTATTCTTCAAAGAAGTGCCATTCCTATTCATTGACACAATTTTAGGAGTGCAATTTTCTCCACCCTCCCTAAAAGAGGGTGAACAAAACCCTCTCCCCTACTAGCTAAGAGGGGAGGGAGGGACCACTCTTAACCCAACCTAAGTTTCTATGCTTAATTTCAAAAAAAACCCTGAACAAGTTAGTTTTTACGATCACTCCCTCTCCTGAACAACACTTTACCCTGTCATTCATAGTCATGAAAAAAAACCTAACCGAGATCACAAAATTAGCAATTTTTTTGATGAAACAACACTCTGTTGCCGATAAAAGATGTACAACAGTAGAGGGTAATCAAAGGCCAAGCTCTGTGGTTCGCACCTTACTTAAAGACGACTCTAATTCACCTCACAAAGAATTTTCTGAGAAGTTCTCTTTGGAGAATGAGCTTATTATGAACGAAGTTCAACATGAGCAACATCATACATTTGCAGATAATTTGAATGTCACTTCTGAAGACCAAAGCAGGATGAAGGTTAGTGTGTCACTGTGATCATTAAATTTGAATCAGCATAAGTAAATTACTGTTGCCAATACAAGCACCATTTGTAGTCCTCTGATCTCCATTCCAAAAGCTGAGATATGTCCATTTCCATAAAAAGCAAACTTGTTTACATTAATTTTCAAATGCCGAACCAGCTGGCACTGGTTTTGGTTGAGTCGTTGAGAATGGAATTTTGCATGTTTAGAAACCGATAGATAGCAGAATGGGAAGATGGCCTACTGATAGAAACATAAAAAATAAATCGTTGTCTAGGAGAGAAAAATAAAGTGTTGCTTAGGAGGGGGAGTTGTAGTAAAAACGAAATTTAAAGAAATAACAAAGGTTCTTAAAACTGAAAACGTATCAGAAATTTAAGTACGCATATCACACGCAATGGAATTTTTGCTAATTATCGAAGGTAGTGATCAATACAAGAAAGTGAAAGTATCACTCTTCTTAATTGCACTTTTAGCAGCAAAAAACAATGATTACACTAGAATAATCAATCTTTCCCTGTCTAAAATAGGCTTGTTTTAATATGTACGTATTGTGCCATCCTATAAACAAAAATGCTATAAACATATCCAGCCAAGTGTACATCAATTTGTACATGTTTTTTCAAAAGTGATTGTGGAACGTCCCTCGCCATGTTTACTTTTCGAAGCTCTGTCACGTGATTCCCTTCTTACGCATTCGAATTCCATCCTTTTATCATTTATAGTAATGAAAAGTTTCTTTGGTGATAAAAAAGGAAATTAAGATGAGCCAAATGTATTAAACACATAATACAAGCATAGGAATGAACAAAAAGAAAATAATAATACAAGCTTATATAGGATGAACCAGAGTCGGCATGCATAGATATTACAAACAAAATTAACCTAAATTGTGTACTTGAATAAAATTAAAAACCAAGAAATTATGGATGTGGCTCCCCAACAACATAACTGGGAGCATAAGAAAGAAAAAGAAAAGATAAACTTTCTTCCTTTGAAAAGAAGGATTGATCGACCAAACCTAATGCACCAAGCAGCACTGATCAGTTGAAGACCCCAGCCCACAGAATCAGAAGTGAAGTCAAGATCATGCATACCGTGCAAGTGTTTGCAGATGAGTACTCAGTCTGTGGTGTTGGAGGAGGAGGAGGAAGAGGAAGCGTATTCACATCGATCACCATCTTAAGACCTTCGAGGCAACGATCTCTACTACTTATAAAGTAGTAAGATTTAGCCTCAATTAGTTTAAAAATACCGTCCACGTCTTCTGTCACGTTCATAAGAAAATTTTTGTCATTGCAGGAATCGTAACCGCTTCGATCTACTTCAAGCACGTCGTAACGATTTATGTTGTAAACAAACCCTACAAAAGTCACAGAAAGTTAAGCGCATAGGAGCATTGTGTTAGAATCATAAATAGATGTTTTTTTTTTTAATTTTTATAAAGGATAACTGATATATAACTAAAAAGGTAAAGTTAATGAATTACTTAGAGCATCTCCAACCATAAATTGTTCGTTAGCGGCCCACTCTGTGGAGTTCAAGTTCATGTTCCAGCCTTTCAATCCACCAACAAAGTGATAGTCTATGGATTCGAGTTGGACTGACTGCGCAGGAAACAGAGACATCGTTAGCATCCCTATAATACAATAAAGCTCGCAGTAAGGTACATCTATATAAACTCAGTCACCCAGGGATATATTACGCAGTAAGTGAATTTACCCTAACTAAACACTAATTAAGAAAGAACCAACCAATATAATTTGGATACAAAAAACGACTACTACTACGTACTATGAATCATAATCAGAATACCATTACTAATATTAACAATCATACTAGAATCAATTAAGAAAAGTTTTTTTTCCCATATCAAATCTTCCAAGATGATGTTATGCAGATTTTTCCCCTCTGAAAGTCTTCCAAGACGACGTTATATATAGGAACCACCTTTGGGAAATCAGGAGATCTGACTCTAGGCCGGACACGTACCTGAATCACGGGAAAAGAGTCATCAAAGAGTTGTTCTGCTGAAATATACGGATACCCTAGAAACAGATGAACTTCATTGTCAACTGGGTTGTTTCGAAAAGGCCAGAAGGGTGATGTTCGATTGATAACGAGGATGGAGACCCGGCAAAAGCGAACGGTGGGGTATAGGTGATCGTCTGGACGGGCAAATTCGGTCCCCACCAAAGCACGAAACTCTCGAGGGATCGAATCGGAATCGTGAGGAATTGGAAACCGTATTATGCCGGGGAATTCATCGGTTTCTTTGGGATCGGGATGGCAGAGGAGGCGGCCTATGGCTTCATCTGTTGCGTCATCTGGTGGAGAGGTGAATGAAAGTGGCAGCAGACCGAGTAGGAGTATTATCTTGACAATATTCATTGCTGAGAAGAAATGACTCATGATGATTTATGGGTATATTGATCAAAGAAAACACGCAAATGTATGTATCTCTCCCAACATGGGTAGTATATATAGACGCATAGGGATTCCATATTCCATCAGGACCTGGTTTTAAAAAGATGGAGTAAATTATTAATTGCTCTTATTGGCCTATTGGCTGTTGTTGTTTGGGTTCTTTCGGCTTTGAGTTCGCAAGGGATTTGAACTCTTAGTTGAGTTGGATTTGGATTGAGATTGGTTGGATTTTAGAGTTTAAAATTGTTTTCTTACAACTCCTTCACTACACGGACTCCACCATCTATGATACGCATTCTTGGTCCATTTTAATGCTTTTTATTGGCGTGGTAATTCTGGACACAACCCGTTAATATGACACGGAATTGGAGGGTTGGGGTCGGCAATTTTCTTGACATAAATATGAATATAACACGGCCCAACAGCACGAAGATTAAACGGGACGAACACAGGTTACACTCGCATAACTCAAAAAGAATCAACATGAACACGATACGGCGATGCCAACCCATAGCCCATACTTTTGTTTCCTTAAAGATTTATTTTGATTGATCCGTTGACGCATATATACGTGGAGTGTGGCACTACTGGAGCGAGTGCTACACCCAGATGATGCAACTGATATGGAGGATCGATGGGTTTGGCATCACACTAATTGGGGTGCTTATATGGGATTTTGTTATATGGGGGAGGCAAATTCAACTTTGTGCGCGGAAGCTTTGGCATGGAGAGCTGCTTTGGACTTCTTAATAATGTTAGTCTGAGATCAATTGTGGTGGAGGGGGATTCTCATCAACTGGTTAGGAATTTAGCCAGGAAAACGATATGTCCGGCAGGGGTGGATTTGATTGCACGTAGAAGATTTTTGAAGGGCAGTGCCTAATTTTATGCGTTGTGAATTCCGGTTTGTTCATAGTACGGCTAATTCAGTTGCTCACGTTTTAGCTGGTTCGGATTTGCGAGGTCCTCATATTAGGACTTGGAAATTAGCTAGGTCTCCTCTTTGGTTATTCGGTTCTCTCGAGCACGATAATCACTTACTTTGATGTATTATTGCTGATTATTTAATAAATGCCGTTTTAAAAAAATATATACTCCCTCCGTCCATTTTTAAGTGTCCTGTTTCGTAACTCCAACTTATTAAAAAGACATCATTATTATACCTTTCACATCAACTTTTTCCTCCACTTTCCCTACTTACCTATTATCATTAAACTTTTACTCACTTACTTTTCAAAACAGAATCTACTTTTAGGGACAAAATAGACAATTCATCAACGTTGTGTTTCCAATAAGTCAAGTATTGTGATATTGGTTGAGAAGATTTTTAGTACTATGCAGTTTATGAGTGTCTTCAATTTTATACAGTTTATGAAACTTTATGTTGGTCATCTTTGTATATTTTGGTTATGCTATCTTCGTATAAATTGGTATGGTGGATGTTACTTCAATTATTTGTTCTGGTGCAAATGATGTGCAATTAAGCTTTGTTAATGTGGCATGGGGGTTATTGAATGAACTTTTGGACTGCAAATTGTTAAATGAACACTAATGACAAGGAAAATTTAGACTGCAAATTTTTAGTTATTAGATTTCAAACTATAGCACTTTTAAATTTAGACTGCAAATTGTTCAATGAACACTAACGCCAAGTAAAATTTGGACCGCAAATTTTCAGTGTTAGACTGCAAATTAGGAAACTTTTGAATTTGGACTGCAAATTTGCACTTTTAAATTACAGATTTGCACTTTTAGACTGCAAATTGTTAAATAAACACCAACGCCAAGGAGAATTGGAATTGCAAACTTTCAGTTTTAGAGTGCCAACTTTCATTTTTAAACAGCAAACTAGTGCACTTTTGAATTTAGACTGCAAATTGTTAGATAAACAGTAATGCCAAGGAGAATTTGGACTGCAAATTATGACACTTTTGAATGTAAATTGTTAAAAAAACACCAACGCCAATGAGAATTTCGACTGCAAATTAGGACACTTTTGAATTTACAATGCAAATTTTCACATTTAGACTGCAAATTGTTAAATGAATACCAACGCCAATGAGAATTTGAACTGCAAACTAGGGCACTTTTGAATATAGACTGCAAATTTGTACATTTAGAATGTAAATTGTTAATTGAACACTAACGACAAAGAGAATTTGGACTGTAAATTTCCAGTTTTAGAGTGCAAATTAGAGCACTTTTGAATTTAGATTGCAAATTTGCACTTTTAAGCTACAAATTTGCACTTTTAGACAACAAATTGTTAAATGAACACCAACACCAAATAGAATTTGGACTGCAAATTTGCAGGTTTAGACTGCAAACTAGAGCACTTTCTAATTTAGACTGCAAATTTGCACTTTTTGACTTCAAACTTGGACACTTTTGAATTTAGACTGTAAATTTGTATTTTTAGACTGCAATTTGTTGAATCAACACCAACGCCAAGGAGAAATTGGACCGCAAATTGTTAAATGAACACCAACACCAAATAGAATTTAGACTGCAAACTAGAATTTTTACTTTTAGACTGCAAATGAATACAGTTTTACAAATTTGCAATTTTAGACTGCAAATTTGCACTTTTAGACTGCAAATTAATAAACCTATTGCAAATTTGTACTTTCAATCTAGACTGCAAATTTAAACTTTTTAGACTGTAAATTAATACAATTTTTACAAATTTGCAGTTTTAAACTACAAATTTTATAAATCGTCATTCATAACTGTATCAAACTGCTATTCCAAAGAAAGAAAATATCCTTCAAAATTTCTAGATATAGGATTTAAATCATTGACAAGCCAGAAACACTCTTAACCCTCCAAAAATGGAGTCGAACATTCCAACCAAGACCTTTTCTATTACAACATCTAGGAGTAAAAAGCAAAAATTCTAGCCATTACTAAACTCAAATCTGTTAGCCCTCCAAAAAATAAGAGATGAATCAGTAGCAAGCCAAGAGAAAACTCTTAGCCCTCCAACAAACAAGATACGCAAACCAACAGACAAGATACACAAACCAACAAAGGAACACCCCAGCCTAGAAATATCACATTTGTATCACAATTAAACCTTTACTCTTCTGATACCATCACGATTGCACTTCAAATCTTCCACAGAAATTGGAAATGCATATTCAGACCGAGGAAACACCAGCCATATGGACTTCTTGGTTGAGGAATAAGTCTATAAGGTTTGCTCTGATCTGCCTACACTCGTGTCTTGTCATTGCACTGGTTTGACTTTCATTCTCAACGTACTTCCTCATGATTGACATTACAACAATGCCACAATCAACACTGCAAAGATAAAATGGTATAATGATTTACTAAGAAGCACAAGATTTTCTTTAGGTTGTCATCTTTGCACGCTACTGATAAATAGCAATACAAAGCAACAAGACCACAAAACATGGCTACATTGAGGAGTAAATTGGTACAAAATGGCACCGATAGTAATGATACGAAAGTCTAGTTGTTTATAGCTCGTTTCTTCTGCTTATGATGTTATGCGTGAAAGCCTCACTTTTGAACCGGTGAATCGCCAAGGAACAGATAGTGAAGTCAGTGTAGCATGCACCTAGAGGGGGAATGTCTAGTGCAGTAGCGACTCTATGTGGGCAAGCATATGGTGCAAATCAATACAGCATGCTAGGCGTGTATCTTCAGAGGTCCTGGATTGTCCTATTCACATGCTCGCTTTTCCTTGTCCCTGTGTTCTGTTTGACCGCTCCGATATTGAAAGCTTTAGGCCAGGACAAAGCTATTGCATAAGTGGCAGGAGTGATTGCTATTGCAGAAGTGGCAGAAGCACAAGATAGTAAAGATTTTGTAAGTAAGTTTGCTTAAACCAAAAAGTAGATCCTAAGAATATGAGCTTTTTGGTGGCAGAACAATTCAAAATTCAGCTGTCATCATTCTACAGACGGTCAGTTTCCATAGATCCAATGAAAAGCATGAGAAGAATTGAGAAGAATGAATAATCAATTGTTAACAAAGGCCACCCATGTTTTAGTACATTGAACCAAAGGGATGCAAAGTAGATCAATATTTCAGTTGCTTTTTAACTCCCATATTCTACATGAACCAAAGGGGTTATTGTCACGGTTCCACCTGAAAGATCACTCGTATCTTATAACTCCTGTACGCCCAATCAGGAGTTATAAGATACGCCCAATCAGTACCCATTAATAATTGGTGTCTCAAACAGCTAAATTCGGTATAAACGTAACCTTTAGCATAAATGCACAACTGGTTATCCTCAATACTCGAACTAATGACGTAGAGGCTAGTAGATTGAGGTTTCACCAAACTACATCACCATATTAAGCATGTATCCAACTACACTTAAAAGCAACCAATTGATGGCCAGATGAATCCACAATAATCATTTTATATATTTTCTAACCTTTTAACATGAGGGTAGATGCATATGAATTCTACTCAAGGTCAGCAATGGCCTATAAGTTGGGATCAATTTAATCAATCCAAGCAGATAAATCTACAAAACACAATTTGACTGCTTTTTTCTGTTCTTAAGCTCAATTATGAAGGTCAAAGTCATATTAACATCTAATCCACACCCACTTCAACTGAACAAACACTAACCAGGTGCTGATAGATTCATTGGACCATCAGATCCATATCAGCCACTAAATCCCACAAAACACAGCTAAAACAAAACTGCAGATTTTCACCCAACGACTTACGGATGAGGTACCTAAGTATTACAAAAACTGCAGATTTTCACCAAACTATTACAAAAACTTTACACTACTTACCTTCCAGTTGTTTGTTGCGGTGAGTCCATCTGTATCTCCACTGTTTCAGTCATAAGCATGTTGTCCGCTTGTTTTTTGTCTGCATTGATATATGCTGCAATGATTACTCTCTGTGGAGAAGCAAACAAACAATGTAAGAGCTTTGACAAAACTATATATATAAAATACAACAACATCCAAGCCAGCTTACCAATTTCTTTGTTTTAATGCAGTATTCATCGTTTCTTCCATATCTGCGCAACAGAGGGTTATAGAACTTCCACTTTCCATTTTCTTTGTCAAGAACAAGTAACGTCCAGTGGAAAGAAGTTAGTATTGGAAAGAGCAAGAATCTTGCCGATGCAGCTTGTCGCATTATATTGTGAAGCGTTCTTCTCAGTTGCTCTTACTTTTTGTTCTCAATTATGTCCTATTTACAGACAAAAACAAATCAAAGTTTTTTATTTTTATTTTGAACAAATCAAAGTTAACTTGTGTATGAATAATACAAGTTAATGCTAGTTTCTTACCATGAAGCAGCTAATGAAGATGTATGACTTTGGTGGTTGAGTATTCAAATCAAATGTCGGTTGTGTTTCAATGTGTTGGCGCATGAGGAGCAACGTGTATGCATCTACACACTGTTTTGTACCAGTGAAAACATGGTTAGCTCTCTAAGTTCTGTTTGAATACAGTCCTACAATTACAGTCTACAAACAGCAGGTTTGATATTGATATTGAATCATTCAAAACACAACTAGATAGTATGGGAATTACCCGATTTGATATGGGATCGTCAAACAAGAGGTTTTCTATGTCAAGAAGTTCAACATGGATGTTGTCCTGTGGTGATTCCATTACTACAGTACTGCATATTGCAAATTGGTTTTCAAATTATGTTAACAATCGTAAACTTTATAACTAATTGATATAGTTGAGAGTATATCTTACCCGTGTTCTCCTGTCTTCCAAAGTTGTTCAATTTTCTTCCAAGTTTCCGGACGAATGAGTTTTGCCACTTCAGAATTAACCTTCAAAGGTTTCAGCTTATTCTTTTTCCCCTTTTCCCGTTGCTCATACTCCGGAGACTTGTCTACATCGATAGTATCTACTTCGGTATTAACTTTCAACTTCTTCTTATTCCCCTTTTGTTGTTGCTTACAGTCAGGACTGTCGGCTACATCGATAGGATTTACTTGTGGACTCTTTCTCTTCACTTGTCCATAGACGTAGTCCTCAGAGTAGTTCTTCTTTCTATCATCCCTTGCTATGACTCTTTTAAACATTGACCGCGGAGAGCATTGTTCATTCAGCTTCTTCTTTTGCTTTGCTGCTTCTTGTGTTATTTTGTGAACAACAATACAAGCCAATTCATCCTCCATGTCGTTCTTCTCTTTTTGCAGCCTTGCGATTTTTTTCAAATGTTGCTCGCTGCGTTACTTGGTGCACTTCTCTCTCAGTTTCCATTGGATATTCTTGTGTTAGCTGATGAATTTCAAAATCTTCAACTTTTGCCTCCAAGTCCTTCACTTTCACCTCCAAGTCCTCCTTTTCTTTTAGTAACATCTTGTTGCCATTTTGTAAGTTGTCGTTCATTTTTTGCAGTTCAGCAACTTGTTGTTCAACAGCTTGGTTTCTTTCCTTCAACATTCCAATTTCTTCCTTATGAGATTGTAGAGCTTTCTCATCCAGTGCTTGATTTTTGATCATCTCAATCTCTATATTCTGCTTCTCTTTCTCCAACTTCTCAATTTTGTTCTTCAATTCATCAATAACACCAGTTGCGTCTTTTTTGCTTTGCTCTACTATTGTTTCACAGATCATATCTAAGGATGCACTAGCCGTTGTGTTTGGTGACAACATTTGACCCCACGTATCCGGCACTAATGTTGATCCTGAATCCATTGCAAACAAATTATCTTCAGTTTCAAATGGTCTGCAGATTGGACTGTCGAAGTCATCCAGTCCCTGTACTTTTTCTGAAACTTGGACTTGTTCACCCCCGTCATCTTCTGAAACCTGGACTCCACCCTTTTCTCCCTCTTCCTCTCCACAAACTCCAACTTCGTCCCCACCATGCACGACCCCAATCATTGGTTCAACATGTTCTTGTTCATCATCAACAAGCTTCGTTGCACCTTGTTCACCCCTGCAATCTCCAGAAATTTGGACTTCATCATTTCGTCCCTCTCCCTCTCCACAGACTTCAACTTGCTGCATGACACCAATCGTTTGTCCATCATCAACAACCTTTGTTCCTCCTTGTTCACCCTGGTGATCTTCAGAAGCTTGACATTGTTTATCCCCATGATCTCCATAAATTTCATCAAAGATCTTTCTTTCTTCATCTGTTTCTTGTACCTCGGTATAATTTACCTACTCAAACAGAAAATACAATAGTAAACAGTCAACAGTCTGTACAATACAAATTAAGTAAATCAATGTTTCTTTAACTAGACTAATTACATGTAAAAGGAGCTCAATTCAAGTAAGATATAAAGCATCACAATCCTCTCTCTTCCTATGTTTTGCTCAAATGAATCATTTCGTCAAACTCATTGATCAGCCATTCGAAGTACACAAAAATTAGGAAAAAACATGACATAAAAGCTGAAGTTAAGACATAAAATTTGCAGTCTACAAGCAAAGTTTATAACAGGGAAAAAAACATGACATACTGATAATAAAAACTGAAGTTAAAACACTTATGCATACTTTTCAATCTACACACAAACTTTGCTAGGGGATGCCATGCCAAAAGCAAGAGAAACCCCCTTCTCATAACCTTATCTACATCCTATCCACCGGACACAGGGGAATTTTCAGTCTACACACAAACTTTTGGACTGCAAATTGTTAAATGAACACCAATGACAAGGAAAATTTGGACTGCAAATTTTCAATTTTAGATTGCAAACTATAGCACTTTTAAATTTAGACTGCAAATTTTTACATTTAGACTGCAAATTGTTCAATGAGCACACACTCCATATTTAGCTTGGCTTCGTTATACCTCAGGTCAGACATCACGGTCAGGTTAGAGGTATCCACCAAACTAAATACGAGTCACTAATACATAAACTACTAAACTACTACTACTACTACTAGGAGACGAAACTGGGCTACTTACAGGAAAAAAAACATGACATAAATTTGCAGTCTACAAGCAAAGTTTATAACAGGAAAAAAAACATGACATAATGATAATAAAAACTGAAGTTAAAACACTTATGCATACTTTTCAGTCTACACACAAACTTTGCTAGGGGATGCCATGCCAAAAGCAAGAGAAACCCCCTTCTCATAAGCTTATCTACATCCTATCCACCGGACACAGGGGAATTTTCAGTCTACACACAAACTTTTGGACTGCAAATTGTTAAATGAACACCAATTACAAGGAAAATTTGGACTGCAAATTTAACACATAAGAAAAGATATAGCGTCATACATAAAAAATTTAACATACAAGAAAAGATATAGCGTCATACATTAAAAATTTTCCATTTCAAAACGAAGAAGAGACATTATTACTTTATCATGGGGAAGCTGACTCAATTGTTCAAAATCCTTGAGACTCTTCCGAAGATCTGAAATTTTCCATTTCACCACCCTTGGAATTGCATTCGGATTTTTCACTTCTATGAGTTTTGTATACTCACAAAGCCAATACTGCCAGGAAAAAAAAATTCAAAATCAATAAGACAAGTAACGTTATTTTAAATCAAAGAATATGTGTAGGGTTGTGCTTTTATTACCAACAGTAACACAGTAGATCCTTTAAGGCCATTGAGGTCTTTGTGATTGTTGTGAACTGACATAAGTAGATACTTTCTGATAGCTTCTGCCCAGTCATATTGTTTTACTTTTTCAAGATCTTCCATGTGTTGCACATATGACCAGTTGACCGTAGTTCCTTTGTTGGAGAAAAATAGGGTTACACAAAGGTATAAACACAATAATCTCACAACATCATCCACATGTTGTTCCTTCTTACTACTTGTCAGTTCTTTAATCTTCTGCTTCATGGCTGGTGCTGATAACCTTGGCTCTTTTATTTCAAGCCTCTTCGCTAATGCAACACTTTCTTTCTTTACATTTGTTTCCAACATCTCAACTTCTCCACAAGAAATACCAAAAATGAGCTTGACATGCTCCTTTGTCAGCTTCAACTGCCTATCACCCACTATAAAACTTCTACTCTGTTCGTCATATGACTGTATAATTCTTAGAACAACTTCGTCATACTTTCTACAATTATCACTTAACAACTTCCTATTCAAAATAGCTTCAAACAATAACCAAAAGGGTGTTTTCTTGAGAGATGCTATATGTTGGTCATTCAACTCGGTATCCTTGAGTAGTCTACATATAG
The DNA here is from genome assembly GCA_019656295.1 of Rhododendron mucronatum var. ripense. Taxonomy (NCBI): domain Eukaryota; kingdom Viridiplantae; phylum Streptophyta; class Magnoliopsida; order Ericales; family Ericaceae; genus Rhododendron; species Rhododendron mucronatum. The sequence goes on along the minus strand of BPLT01000127.1, from coordinate 287,901 downwards.
ACTGCAAATTGCACCGGTTAGAGCCTGTTGGTTGCGTTTGTTCAGCTTCTGTATGTCCTTCATCTGTCTCTTTTTGTTTTTCAGCCTCTTCTCTATCCAATTTTCTTTTCTTTTTTCCATCCACTGGTTGTGATTTGGATTCTTGCATGTTTGTTGCTAATCTCTCTCTAAGATCATATTGGCTTTGTGTACACCCTCTTGCTCTTGACATTTGAGGCAGTCTAACCTTAATCGGTGCAACTCTTTGTTCATTCACTTCAGTTTCTGGCAGAATCACTGGAGTTGGGGTTGGACTCTCATTATTTGAGCTTTCCCGAAATCCGTGTTCGTGTCTTTTTGCCAATGCTGTATAGTTTTAAAAGGACACAAAAATTACGAAAAAAAATGACATAAAAGCTGAAGTTAAGAGATAAAATTTACAGTCTACAAGCAAAGTTTATAACAGGAAAAAAACATGACATATGATAATAAAAACTGAAGTTAAAACACTTATGCATACTTTTCAGTCTACACACAAACTTTGCTAAGGGATGCCATGCCAAAAGCAAGAGAAACCCCCTTCTCATAAGCTTATCTACATCCTATCCACCGGACACAGGGGAATTTTCAGTCTACACACAAACTTTTGGACTGCAAATTGTTAAATGAACACCAATGACAAGGAAAATTTGGACTGCAAATTTTCAGTTTTAGATTGCAAACTATAGCACTTTTAAATTTAGACTGCAAACTATAGCACTTTTCAGTCTACACACAAACTTTGCTAAGGGATGCCATGCCAAAAGCAAGAGAAACCCCCTTCTCATAACCTTATCTACATCCTATCCACCGGACACAGGGGAATTTTCAGTCTACACACAAACTTTTGGACTGCAAATTGTTAAATGAACACCAATGACAAGGAAAATTTGGACTGCAAATTTTCAATTTTAGATTGCAAACTATAGCACTTTTAAATTTAGACTGCAAATTTTTACTTTTAGACTGCAAATTGTTCAATGAGCACACACTCCATATTTAGCTTGGCTTCGTTACACCTCAGGTCAGACATCACGGTCAGGTTAGAGGTATCCACCAAACTAAATACGAGTCACTAATACATAAACTACTAAACTACTACTACTACTACTAGGAGACGAAACTGGGCTACTTACAGGAAAAAAAACATGACATAAATTTGCAGTCTACAAGCAAAGTTTATAACAGGAAAAAAAACATGACATAATGATAATAAAAACTGAAGTTAAAACACTTATGCGTACTTTTCAGTCTACACACAAACTTTGCTAGGGGATGCCATGCCAAAAGCAAGAGAAACCCCCTTCTCATAACCTTATCTACATCCTATCCACCGGACACAGGGGAATTTTCAGTCTACACACAAACTTTTTGACTGCAAATTGTTAAATGAACACCAATGGACTGCAAATTGTTAAATGATCACCAATGACAAGGAAATTTTGGACTACAACTAACTACCAACAAGCTACCAGACTAGAGGGGCTATGCCGCCACCTCATCTCAACCAACAGAATATGCAACAGAATATGCGAGGGGTTATACCACCACCTCGGCTAAGCAATGCAATCAAATTACACTTAGTAACTAACAAAGTAAACTAAACTAACTAAGCACACACTCCATATTTAGCTTGGCTTCGTTACACCTCAGGTTAGACATCATGGTCAGGTTAGAGGTATCCACCAAACTAAATACGAGTCACTAATACATAAACTTCTAAACTACTACTACTACTACTACTAAGAGATGAAAGCGGGATACTTACAGTGGTTTGTCGAACTTCCAAGAAAGCCATAATAAGAAATCCCCGGCAATGGCGCCAATAATGACTAAAAGAAATATTGATGCTAGAACTTCATATGTAGAGAACCAAATAGAAAAGAACCAAATTTGGACAATCGTACGTTGCCAGACACCTGAGAAATGGAAAACTAGCAGAGAGGTGTTTTGGGGAAAAAAGATTGTGAAATCCTTAGTGGTGCTTTTTCGATTTGGGTTGGAGTTGAAGGGAATTAGGAGTCCCAAAGTGGACCGGCCCGTAAATTTCTCAATTTCTCTCTCTTCTCTCATAGCACGCTCGTGTCAGCCTGCCCAAATAAATATTGACCTTTTCCCAAAATTTAGAGTTTGTACATAAAATTTGCAGTCTATACACAAAATTTGAACTCTACGAGCAAAGTTTATAACAGGAAAAAACATGACATACTGATAATAAAAACTAAAGTTAAGACACTTATACATACTTTTCAGTCTACACACAAACTTTGCTAGTGCATAGTGTACATAATGATGAGTGAAAACTGAATTTAAATCTGTTATACGTACTTTTCTTCTTCATTGTGACTGTCAGTACAGCAGGGCTTCCAAGAGTTTGCACAATGTGGAATTCAGAGATACCACGATGAAGTTTTCAGCTTCAAATCCGCCAAAGGGTAATCTACATTATTGACAATAGCAGTTGCTGAGTAAAACCTCATCATCTCACTTACATCAATCAAGGGCCAGACATGGGAAGATTCAAGTGATAGATAATCGAAAATACGGCAAACCAAACCACCCTACCCCAACGCATCATTGGATTCGAGTTTGGGCCCCAGGCAGGCATATATACTACTCCTACTCCAGTAAGATTCAAAAGTATGGGCTAATCAGTCATCCATCATGTACATACATACGATCGAAAAAACACAAAAAGAATTTTACCAGACTACCAAACAACACAGCAAAAAACGGTACTACTCATATGTATGTATGTATGAATTTCATGCGGAAAGCCATTTTTGACATAATGACATAAAAGCTGAAGTTAAGAGACAAAATTTGCAGTCTACAAGCAAAGTTTATAACAGGAAAAAAAACATGACATAATGATAATAAAAACTGAAGTTAAAACACTTATGCATACTTTTCAGTCTACACACAAACTTTGCTAAGGGATGCCATGCCAAAAGCAAGAGAAACCCCCTTCTCATAACCTTATCTACATCCTATCCACCGGACATAGGGGAATTTTCAGTCTACACACAAACTTTTGGACTGCAAATTGTTAAATGAACACCAATGACAAGGAAAATTTGGACTGCAAATTTTCAGTTTTAGATTGCAAACTATAGCACTTTTAAATTTAGACTGCAAATTTTTACTTTTAGACTGCAAATTGTTCAATGAGCACTAACACCAAGTAAAATTTAGACCGAAAATTTTCAGTTTTACACTGCAAACTAGTGCACTTTTGAATTTAGACTGCAAATTGTTAAATAAACACTAATGCCAAGGAAATAAAATTTCAAAATCATATGTACAACACATGGAATGCAGTGATCGAAAAAACACAAAAAGAATTTTACCAGACTACCAAACAATACAGCAAAAAACGGTACTACTCGTATGTATGTATGTATGAATTTCACGCAAAAAGCCATTTTTGCCTTTCTGCGTGACATGGGGATGGGGTGTTGCTTGTGCCAAGGCCCAAATTTTATCCTCACGGGTGCACAAGGCCCACATTTATCAACTAAGACAAAAACCTCTGAGCTAAGAACACAAAATACATCAAGATTACTTCAAGGCCTTCCGAGCTCTATCATGAGCCGCCTTGACAAGGGATCGTGATACCTTAACAATATTAAAGAAAGAACACAAAAATATGTTGTTCCAGTATTGAAACCCTAAATCTCTAAATCTCTTTCATGAGCGGACTTGACAAGCGTTTCGCAGCAAGATTTAGTATTGAAACCCTAAATCTTCGTAAGTGAAAGAAACCACGTGATCGACGAAGTAGACTCGATTTGGGAGCTGTAGACTCAGATTCGAAAGCTATAAACTGGAGTTCACGGAGAAACATCACGATTTTCAAAAATTAATTGTTACCTGATTCGTCTTGTCTCTAGGTTTTGAAAAACTCGATTTCTGAGGAACAGTAGAGAGAGAATGGCCAGATATTTGTGTTCTAGGCGGAGATCAACCAGCTGTTGAGTTTCTCCGTTGAGCTTTTCCGATGTGCGTAGTCGTTCTTCTCCGACGCGATTGATTTGTGACTCGAAAAGTTACAGCATGTATTGCTGTAAACTGTAAAACAACAGGGGTATTTTTGTATTTGTGACTCGGAAGTGGACTGCAGGTCTTATAAAATTACACTGTGGATCCGAAGGTTTAGAAAATTGTTATAATGGACCTCCCACTAAATCTCCCAAAAATATATAGGGTTGGAATTTAAGTTTGGAATACTTTAGGTTATTTCAATTGAACAGTCATGCCCCTTCATTTTCAACAGACATGCTTGTTCATAAACATACGTGCTTTCGAAAGGCTGACATGACCTTTATGGTGGAGTCACTTGTATTCCTATAAATGTGGGATTATCACACTAGGTTTTTAAGTTACTGAGATCTTGAGTTCTGCTCTCTTCTTGGTCATTTTAGTTTTCTATTTTGTCTGGGCAAATATTAGAGAAAGACTAATTGGCACCCCATCTACGAGCGATTGTGCAGCGTTCTGACACTCTATAAGATTTTCTGGTTGTATCTTAGATTGTCATTCAATGCTCGAAACCTACACGACATGAAAGAAGGAAAATGCATTTTTAGGACAACGATATGTGCGTCGTGCGTTTCATGGTTCTCACGGCCTATTTTTTTTGATTAATTGCGTTCATGATTTTATTGTTTCATGCCGTATCTTTATTATTCCATTTAGAATCATGTGATAATTCTGTATATATGTATTTGTGTTTGCTGGTGGTTGTGGTGTGGTGGCCTCTCATGTTGGTTGGGAGTGCTACTTGGTGATGCATGTACCTGGTTGGGTCGATCGTTAATCCTTTCCTTCTTTTTGGTGGACAATATTTGATCCTGGCCTGGATGTTGTACTTTATCCTCCACCGGAAAAACAATTTAGGATAATTTGATCTGTTTAAGCGATGGAAAATTAAAGCATCTTCGCTGTCAGGCTTTGGTACATTTCTCTGAGTCCTTTACAAAGTAGCAGAATTCAATTCTGGGATAACTGCCAAGGTTGTTAACGAATTGCGCTACTTCTGCAATCTTGTATCTCAGAGAAGTGCATCCTAAGGCAATGTTTCTGTCTTATCCAGCCATTCCTCTAAGAGCTCAGAACAAAGCAAACGGGCATCACATAAAATCTAAATGCAATAAAAATCATTAAAAAAAAACAGATCATGAAATTCGCCTTAGGATCGCCAAATCTAAATTATGTCATTTGGTTTTCTCTAACTCACTGAACAAATGAGCTCCCACCAATAGTTATCCAACACATTCACCAACCAATAAGCGCGACACATGAGATCAGGTTAGGAGGAAGAGGAAGAACCCATGAGGCATAAGGGTTAGGAGGAAGAGAAAGAACACATGAGGCTCGTGGATTAGGAGGAAGAGAAAGAAACCCTACCCGGCCACGGCTGATTCATGCATTCTTTTTTTTCCTCCTAACCTTGAGCCTCATGCATTCTTCCTCTTCCTCCTAACCTGACCTCATGCGTTCTCCTCCCTAGTATCAGTAGCGTGAAATTATTCAATAGTCCGGGTGGGTATGTGTGAATTTCATGGGTGTATATTCAAAAAGTAATATAACCGGGGTTATATTTTGATTTTAATTTTGATTTTTTTAATGTAAATCAAGCTAGTTAAAAGAAAAATGCACATTGTTTTTTTTTTTTTACTTTTATGTGGGCAACCAAACTTGGGATCAGGATTGGGCAACCCAAACGTCAAGGTCGATCTTGTGTATATGGTGTGTTAACGTGTGTATACATAAGAGATGGGGAGATGACTGTGGGAGTTATTATTCTAGGCGAGGGTGGATGGATCATGAGGTGGGGATGGGAATTTTTTTTTGGGAAAGGAGAGGCAGGGGGGAGGGGCTGGTGTGGAAAGAATGAGGAGCTAGGATTTTAACTCTGGAGGGCTTAGTAGACATATATTTTTTATCGGAACGTATATTTATTATGTCATTAGGTTTTTGCTTTCCAATTCATTACATTTGTACATTGAAATAATTCTTTAGATTACAACTATCACGTGCTTATTTTTTTATTTATGCAAGAAATTGACAAATGACAATGTAAAAGTGTTTTTTTATCAAATCGAACCGAAACTATTAAGATTATAAGTAGCTATATATGAACAATTATCTATAATATTCTAAATTAGGTATATACAAAATAAAAAATTTAAAACTCAAATGCTCGGTGCGCCGGGGGCCCCCGGGCCCCAACTTGGCTTCGCCCCTATATAAATATGTATACTACACGAAATTAGGTTAGTCACACTAATTAACATGCGATTAAAACAATATCACAAAATATTTAATTATAAATTGGAGGATCCTCAAGTTCTGATCCAACGGCTGAGAATTTAACACTAAACCAACCCATCTAAAGGCCATGCAAATGAGCACACACAATTATTTAATCCCCACCCCCTCTCTCTTTCCCCACCCCCATTCACGGCCATTAACGACAATTTTAAACCTACCCATCTAACGCTAATTATTCACCAGCCATTCACGTCCATCCTCAAGTTCTACGTTGATTATCAAATATCTCATACCCAATGATTAAGGTATTCGTTGGTGGAGAGGAAAGGGTCGGAAGGGGCGGACGATGATGGTTATGGCTAGTGGATGGGTGGAGGGAAGAGGCCTGGTTGGAAGCGGCAGTGGGTATTGGCGATGGATTCATTGGAGGAGAGCGAAGGCGTCAGAAGGGGTGGACGGCGGTGGCGGTGGCGATGGCTAGTGGACAGGTGGACGGCATCGATAGAAAGAAAGAAGGGGAAGGGAAATTATCAGGTGTTTTTGATAAATAACAAGGATAATGTTGCCGTTAGTGATCTAAACCAGAGACTACAAATTTAGCACTGGAACCTTTTTCACATAGTACATAGCAGCAAAAGTTTGTCAACAGCATCAGAAATTGCATAATAGAAGTCATCACAGGATCAAGACGACAAAATATGACACATTATCCAGCAACAGCACTAGCAGCAAAAAATTCACTCTTGGCACTAGCTTCGGCATTTTCATTCAAACCAAACGAATCCCTCCTAGCCCTCCCAAGGTACGAGTTGGAAAGAGGGTACAATACGCCTGGCCTCTTAGCCCTTCTAAGGTTAGGAGTTGGGAAGAGGTATTATAAAGATTAAAACAACATTACACTCCAACATTATAACAGTATCAACAGAGAATTTCACTCTTTGCACAATCTTCAGAAACTATCCACTCATAGCACTCCAAGATTTAGGAGTTGACAAAGAGTCAGTCCACGCTCTATCTCAAACAAAGTCTGATTCCTCCAAAAGTGGAGATGACAAGCAGCATCAGCAAGACTGGAGGACACAACCTACTCCAAACCAATAGACACTCCACTACTTCCCTAGCCAAAACAGACTGACCAAGATAGACACTAGCTAGACACTGACACATAAACAAGACACTAAAACACAAAGCAAAACAAGACGCACAAGTACAAAAGACTCAAAACCAGCAGAAGACAGAATCACACCCACCACCAGACCAGAAAACAAAGACAAAAGACCATCCAATCCCAAAGAAAACCCAAGCAAAAATTATATGTAGTAGATATTGTTATTTTATATAACTAATATATATAACTTTACCTTCTTAGTTATATATATATATATATATATATATATATATATATATATATATCAGTTATTTTATGCAAAAACATCTAGTTATGTTCTCATTCTAACACAATGCTCCCATTCTCTTAACTTTCTGTGACTTTTGTAGGGTTTGTTTACGACAAAAATCATTACGATGTGGTTGAGGTAAGTCGAAGCAGCTACGATAATTGCGATGACAAAAATTTGCTTATGAACATGCAAAAGATGCCAATAGTACGTGTTTTTAAACTGACTGAAGCTAAATGTTACTACTTTATATATAGGTAGTAGAGATCGTTGCCTTCAAGGTCTTAAGCTGGCGATCAATATCCATAAATACCATAGTAAGATTTAGCTTAAGACCTTGAAGACAACGATCTCTACTACTTATATATAAAGTAGTAAGATTTAGAGTCGGTCAGTTTAAAAACACTATCCGCATCTTTGGTCATGTTCATAAGCAAACTTTTGTCATCACAAGTATCGTAACCGCTTCGACTTACCTCGAGCACTTTGTAATAATTTGTGTCATAAACAAACACTACAAAAATCACGGAAGTCTTAAGCTAGCAATCAATGTCCAAGGAACATCCAAGAATACTCCTCCTCCTCCTCCCAGCAATTTCGGTAAATTCAATTTACGAATCCAAGTATATGTAGAATTTCGTACAGATTAATTAGTAAATTATAAATTCTTGGGGGCCTCGATGAGATCTTTTGCATACATAGGACAACTTCATAATTTATCATTCGCCTAATGTCATACTTGACCCTAAATTTTCCTAAAGTCATTAAGTATGACTAAAATTCTTTTACTTACGTTTATACTTTATAAAATTATGATAACCGCCTGACTTTTATTACTTATTTTTTAAAAAAAATTCCATCTTACTCTAGCTAATCTCATAAGTTCAAAATTATTCAATTGATCAATTTAAAGTACATTTGTTGCTAGAATATATTCTTATAAATTCAAAAAGTTCCGGTAATTGTTTCTTGAATTATTCTAAGACTAGTTGTAAATTTTCATAGTTCTATGTGAAGCACAAGGTGGTGTTTCATCCCATTTTGTTCGGAGAAAAACGTGCAATTTTGTGTTTTGTACTAAAATTGAAAATCTAAGTTTTTGTGTATTTGGAATTTGAAATTTCTGACATTGTCATTAATTTCAAATGAAGGGTATTTTCTTATTTTTGTTAAATAAATTAAAATTAAAAAAGATAAAAGAAATGTTTAAATATACTATTTACTTAACTTTAGGGAATAAAAATAAGTGTCTTGAATCTATCTAACACATAACGTATTCTGTTTTTGTACCAATCTTGCGGCTGCGTCTGTAAGGTACGGGGTTGCAGATGTATGGTTGTTCAACAGAAACTAAGTTAATTTTCTTCTTTGGAGTTTGATTTAAACCCTCTTTTATGGTCTTTTTTTGTTGAACAGTAAAAAAGAATTTTGTATGGTCTTAACTACTACATTATACTTGGGGGAAGTGGGAAAAAAATATACATTTTGGTTTTGGGCAGTTTCAACAGAAATTGAATTTTCTTGTTTGGAGTTTGATTTAAACCTTTTGCTATGGTCTTAACTACTACATTATACTTACAGAGAGTAGGAAAAAAGATATCTGTCTTCAATTTTTGGTTCGAAGTGGATTTCGGAAAAGTGGCCGAAATGGACAGAGGTTGAAGATGATGATGGTGGAGTGGGTTTGAGGCTTGTTTGGACTCCTGTTGCAGGTGGAAATGGATGATTGTAACACCTAGGTGGTGCTCTGGAACTTGTGTGACCCGAATTTGTGTGTGGCTAATGATTACGGAAAACCCGTATTCCCTCGATCTCTCTCTCCCTCTCTGGGGACGAATTCCTCATATTTAGCCAAAGAACTGATAAACGAAGACAATGATACAACTTCCTCAAAACTTGATCCTCATTTATAGCAAAACCTTTGGCAGCAAGAAACCCTGCCCGGCCACAGCAAATTCATGCATTCTTTCTCTTCCTCCTAACCCATGAGCCTCATGCGTTCTTCCTCTTCCTCCTTACCTGATTTCATGCGATCTCTCTCCTCCCTTGTACTAGTGGCATGAAATTATTCATTAGTCCAGGTGTGTATGTGTGAATTTTGTGGGTGTATATTCATAAAGCAATATAACCGGGGTTATATTTTGATTTTGATTTTCTAATGTAAATCAAGTTAGTCAAAAGCAAAATGCACATTTTTTTTTTTTACTTATATTTGAGCAACCAAGCTTGGGCAATCCAAACGTCAAGGCCGACCTTGTGTATATGGTGTGTTACGTGTGTATACATACGAGATGGGGAGATGAATGTGGGAGTAATTATTCTAGGTGAGGGTGGATGGATCATGAGGTGGGGATGGGAATTTTTTTTTTTTTTTGGGAAATGAGAGGCAGGGGAGGGCCTGGTGTGGAAAGGGTGAGGAGCCAGGATTTTAACTCCGGGGGCTTAGTAGATATATTTTTTTATCGGAACACATATTTATTATAGCATTAGGTTTTTGCTTTTTAATTCATTACATTTGTAAATTAAAATAATTCTTTAGGCTACATCAACTATCACGTGCTTATTTTTTTTATTTATGCAAGAAATTGAGAAATGACAATGAAAAATAACCGATTTTACAATTATGAGTATTTTTCTGTATTTGTGTGAGACTTGAAGTGAGCCCCACATGTCATAGGGTGGATATATGCGGTGGTCCTAGACTTTTGATTAATGTACGTATGTACGTGGGTCATGCATGTGGGAGAGAGAGAGATGAGAAACCATTATTATCTTCTTCTTTTTGGTAAATAAAACCATTATTATCTTTATCTAGCTATAATAATTTTTAACGAAATCTCGCCACTTGGCTGGTTTAAAAGGCCCCAGCTCACAGAGGAAGTGCATAACAGAAAATAGAGAAAAATACTACTGATCATTAGAGTAGAAGGGAGAAATTGAAAAATACTACTGAGAGTAGAAGGAAAGAAAGTTATACTGATGGCGATGAGGATTTTCGCAGCACCTTGTTTGACGGCCGTCCTCACTATAGGGATGCTAACCATGTGTGCCACGCAATCAAGCGGTGACACAAATTATCACACCGTTGGTGGACTGAAAGGCTAAACCATCAACGTCAATTACGCGGAGTGGGCCTAGAGAGAACAGTTTATGGTTGGAGACACCTTACGTAATTGATTATAGGGATGCTAACAATGTCTATGTTTCCTGCGCAGTCTGTCCAACTCGAATCCATAGACTATCACCAAGTTGGCCGATTGAAAGGCTAGACCATGAACTTGATGTTAGGATTTTTATTCACAGAAATTTACTTGTCACAACAAGGAGATACGAGAGAATATACAAGTAATGAAAGTAAGAAAGATGTTGCCTGTGAGAATGAGAGTCGTGTGATCACTGTCTTAAGGCTAATATTCCTCCCCTCGTGAAGGTTCCACCGGAGTGTACTAGCCCCAAGATTAAACCCAAGAGCTCACAAGCATTCGTCATCCGATATTCACGACCACCGAGAGGTTTGAACGAGTCACGAACCGAGTTACCCAACTCTATAGAAAATAGTTTATGAATACTCTGAAACTCTCTTTCTCTTTTGTGTATACTCTCCATATGCTTTCTCTATTTCCACACACATAACACTTGTATGGACTACCCATATATATAGATGTAATTGGTATTAATAGACATAATAACAATCATAAATTCCCTTAAATCTAGTAACTGATTTTGATTTAATGTAAACATAATTTGGTAACGGAAGAATAATGAGGATGATAATAGAGGAATTAATATTTAACATTTATTTTATTAAAAATGTTCCAACAATCCCCTACTTTTTAAAAAATATTCAATAGTTTGACTTTTTAAAACAAATGAGCTGTAGAATACATACTAGAAAACAAATTGGGCAACTATATACTGTGCAATAGGTGAAGGTGTCTTCCGAACTTGAACCTCACTTAGTGTTAGTAGTTTACCTCTGAAGGATCATAGTGAACTATGTTTTGAACTAGACCCTTTGAGTTAGAGTTAAACATATCACACACACAGTACCGGTATTGGACTTTCGTTCGCGGGTTAGTGCTATTAATGGCCATGCATTAGATCTTGATTCTCATGGGAATTTCTATAGGCTAGCCCAAGCCTCATAGTCGCGGCCTCACGACAACTCCCACTTAGGTGAATCCTCCAAGGGTACGGTGACGGAATGTACCTCGCGAGAAAATCCTCGCCTTGGATTCATTAAGGGTTAAAACCCATCCTCAACCTGTCACTTCTTCAGCACTGTGCCTTAGGAATGAGCAGGAGAACAATACTATATGGTGTCTCCTAATTTTTCTTTAGTGCTGGTATCAAGTCACGCAATATGGATTGTTTTTACCCATTGAATCTCCTCCATGGGATCTCCCTAGGTGACTTCCTTTAGGCTTCGCTCATTCCCCTCGACAATTTTTAGGATCTAGCTTTGTGCTAGTCCAGAGGCAATTACTCCTCTTGGGAGTCAACAATTCTCAATCTGCCTCAATTTTTTCTTTATTGTACTTTGCATGCATGCTTCGGCTTCTCAAGCCTTTTATTGGTGCAAATCTCAAACTTCGTCTTGTTAGCTCACAAAATGCACCTGTATAAATTTCAAACACAACTCGCCAACATAAAATTAGTATTATGAATTTCTCAATAAGAAATATCCAATCAATATTTCCATAGAAATTAGAACTCCTACGTGCATTACGCATTTCCCTTAAAAGGAATAAAGAAAGGGCAAGTTAATACGACCATTTAAACTGCTTGTTAACCTATAAATAAAAATTCACAGACAATCAATACTAATATGCCCCCACATAACACTAGCAGCGTACTTATAATTTTAATACCCATGTAGTATGCATATTAAAGAGAGTATTGTGCATTTTTAAAGAATTTGGCTAATACACAAGTATATAACACAATTAAAAGAGATATGACTCTTCTTGATATTATATAACTTGAAAGCATGTTCCCAAATCATAAAACATTGGAAACCTTTTAAATGACGAAAAACCCTTGAAAGATTTACACAAATTTACCAAGAATACAAAAATCATTTTTACTCATAAATAACCCCCACATTTCGATCCTTTTTTTCCCTTAACCATAGGCATTCAACTTAGCTTTTAGTAAAGTAAAACTTGATTACTAGTATTAACCAAGCATTGTTTTCAACTTGTTTAGAAAACAAAGTTTTACCTTTTATAGAAAAGTTTAATATTCAATAAATTTATATGACAAGCTTTGAAACTTACACACAGTAAATATGCTTCAACATTCCCCCACAAGTTTCAAAACTTCAATCAACCAATGCAAAATAGAAAATACACCTTCTCATTACAGAGCATTACAGAGTCATATGCTCGCAAAGTAAGTAGCAGGAACATTTACTATCATGGGTTACAAATCTCAATAATCCAATTTTAAGACATTGCAACCGAAAAATAATAAGAAGAGCTACAAATAAGATTTATTCCTTGTGCAACATTTCTAACTTTCTTTTCCTTTGCAGAGAACATTGTATAGAAATTGATCGTATATGCTATAAACTCAAAACCTGGATAGAGCCTATTTTTAAAAAAAGTTTACAGATCTCTACCTAAATAAACACTTTACTCATGGCAACAAGGTCATGAAATATTAATTTCCAATCATTGTGTTCTATCAGATCGAAACCGTGAAAATTATTGTTTAGATGGAAACATGACACTAAAAGGATAAAGTCCCAAAAGGTGCCACACAAATATCCACCTCCCATATGCAAGACGGTTATGCTAACTTTAAACCGTGCAATTTATGTGATCGTTTAGAATAAAACTTTTTGTCTTCTTAAAAGGAATGCAGAATTAAGTGCCTTCTTTTTTTTTTAAGTTCAAAACAGTCACTCCTACAATGACTCAACTGATAGATATTTTTTTTTTTTGCTCGGCAAACGAAACATTTTATATAAACTCGAAGGGATACATCGAGGAGAAAGTACAACAAGAAAAAAAAAAAAAACTATCCAACCAAAGTTGGATAGAAAGAAACCCCTAAAGATTGCATTACAACTTCACTTTTCGTATCCCATCAAGATACCCTTTGAAATCCGCCACTGTGTAAATCTTGATATCAAACTTAGCTTTCATCCACATAGCTACTCTTGTTTTGATTAAATCTGCCACTTCCCATGCCTGAGGTGATGTATTGTTGAAAATATATCCATTCCTCCCTATCCAGATAGACCAAAGGGTTGCAAAGAAACACACCTCCCAGATACATTTCTCCAAGTTCCGAAATCTATTCTCAAACCACCAAGATGCTAGTTCAGCTAATGAAGATGGGCATGCCCACTGGATTCTCCACCAATCCAGAATATTTGACCAAATTTCCCATGAAAACCGACAGTGCAAGAGCAAGTGTTGAGCAGTCTCCACTTGCTCGCTACAAAAGGGGCACAGAGCCAATTGAGCCTCCAAAATCAAATTCCTACTTAGAAGCACTGACCTTGTTGCAACTTTTCCTTGAATGGCCATCCATGAAAAAATTTCCACCTTGGGGGGGCTTAGATTCTTCCACAGTGAGCCTAGAACAATGTTACGAGATTGAGTCCGAGTTTCCCATTGTCTATACACTGAATTTACAGAAAATATCTTGTTTGTTGTCCATATCCACAATAGCAAGTCAGATTTAGATGGGTCTAGAACCACTCCATGCAATCTTTGCTTCAGTTCCTCCAGTTCTCGACTCTCCCGCACGCGCATTCTTCCCCTAAATTGCAGGTCCCAGTCACCGTTATCCCCTCCCACAAAAACACTGCTCAGAACCGCATCTTTTTGAGTAGATCGCAAGTACAGTCTGGGGAAGTCATCTTTAATAGCTGTATGGCCCAACCATGTATGCTCCCAAAATAGCGTGTCTCGACCTGAATTTACTTGCACTTTGAATCCCTCCCGAATAGAGAAACCAAGGCTCGAATCATTATTGCCCACTGAACAAATGTCCTTCCAAATATTAGAGGTAGAACCATTGTTTTTTATGTACGGTAGCCAACATCTCTGGTCCAAATTATATTTCCCTCGGATAACCTTAACCCAGAGTGAATCCTTTTCATTTCCAAATCGCCACCACCATTTAGTCAGAAGAGCCAAGTTTTGTTGTACCAACCTCTTGACTCCTAGGCCCCCATTTTCCTTCCTCCTGGTAATCCCCTCCCAGCTAACTAGGTGCATCTTCTTCTTGTCCGGTGTATCTCCCCAAAAAAATTGTCTTTGTAGTTTCTCTAGGATCCTTACCACTGCTGATGGCATTTTGAAAAGGGACATGTAGTAAATTGGCAAGGTGCTTGAGTTGGAATTGACAAGAGTTAATCTACCCCCTGTAGATATGGTTCTTGTTCGCCACATACTTAATCTCTTTTGAGTTCTTTCGATAACGGACTCCCACGTTTTGATCCTCCTTGGATTAGCTCCTAGAGGTAGTCCAAGGTATTTAATGGGCAAAAATTCTACTCTACACCCCATCACCCGAGCAAGGGCTGTTATATCCTCAAGTTGAACCTTTACACCACAGAGGGAGCTCTTAGCGTAATTTATTTTCAAGCCAGACATCAACTGAAAGCACCTAAGAATCCTCTTAATATTTGTCATCTCCTCCATATTATTATTACAGAACAAGATTGTATCATCCGCGAACTGGAGATGAGAAATAGTCACTCCATTAGTTCCCAACTTAACCCCTTTAATGATATTTTTCGCTCGGGCTCTTTCAAACATAATGTTGAGTGCTTCAACTACGATGTTGAAAAGAAAGGGAGATAAGGGGTCCCCCTGTCTCAGTCCTTTCTGAGTTTGGAACTCTTGAGTGGCTGACCCATTGATCAAGACAGACATAAAAACTTAGGAGCAGCATTCCCTAATCCACCCACACCACCTTTCCCCAAAGCCCACCTTCTTAAGCATATCCAGCAAGAAACCCCAGTTTACACAATCATATGCTTTCTCAAAATCCAATTTAAGAATTAACCCCCCTTGAGTGGAGTGTTTCCAACTGTGGATGACTTCATTTGCAATAAGAACACCATCTAGAATTTGTTTGCCCCCTACAAATGCTGCTTGAGACTCACCAATAACAGAATTAAGATGTTCTTTAAGCCTATTAGCAAGGACTTTAGAAAGAATTTTATAAATGCACCCCACCATGCTAATAGGCCTAAATTCTTTAAAAGATGAGGGGCAGTCAACCTTAGGAATCAACGCAACAAAAGTAGAATTAATACCTTTCGAAAGCTTTCCATTTGAGTGAAAATCTGAAAAGAATTGGATAAGAAGAGCCTTCATGAAATCCCACCCTTTCTTGATAAATGAAAAGTTAAAACCATCTGGTCCCGGAGCCTTTAAGCTACTGCATCCTTCTAGCGCAGCCTTAATCTCCCCTTCTTCAAATTGCCTTTCCAGATGTAGTTTTACATCTTCATCCAAGTGTCTTGGGAAATGTCCCTCCAACGTTGGTCTAGCCGCTCTTTCCTCGGTGAAGTTATTGCGAAAGTAGGCCACCGCAGCGTCCTTGATTTCCTTAGGATCCTCCACTACCCTCCCATTTACTTTGATTGAGCCCACCATGTTTCTCTTAAACCTGTTATTCGCTGTGATCTGAAAAAACCTGGTATTCTTGTCACCTAATTTCAGCCAATTAACCCGTGATTTCTGTCTCCACAATGATTCTGTCAGCTTATAGATCCTCCAGTATTCTGCTTTGGTTTTGCACCTTAATGCCTTCTCCTCTGGGTCAAGTGGCCTATCCTCAGCTAGAACATCCAACCGGTGAAGTTGAGCTTCATTATCAAGTAAAGCCTGATTAACATCCCCAAATTCCTCTTTGTTCCAAATCTTCAATCTCTCTTTGATAGCCTTTAATCTCTGGACAATGCTAAAACCCGCCCACCCCGCCGCCTGAATCTCATTCCACGTCTCTTTGGCTATCCTCATGCACTTCGGGTTAGAAAGCCAAATATCCATAAACTTAAAAGGTTTGGGGCCCCAATCTCTGCTATCATCCATAATTGTCACTGGGCAATGGTCAGAAATTGGTCGTGGAAGGCCCCATTGTGAGACTTTATACTTTTCAAGCCATTGATTAGAGATCAAGAACCTGTCCAGCCGGCTATGGATGGCATGATTTTGATAATTAGTCCATGTATATTTCCTACCCAGCATGGGAAGGTCCATCAATTCCATATTATTGCAGAAATCTATGAAGTCCTTCATGCCTCTTTCAAGTCTTACACACCCCACCCTCTCACTTGTTACTTTTATTTCATTGAAATCCCCACCCAAACACCACGGCACAAGGGACTCTGACTTAATCTCCAGCAACTCCTCCCAAAGCATTCTTCTGGCAGATGCTTCGTTAGGGGCGTAAACGTTACCCATTGTACATGGAAACTCATTGAATAATAGACCCTTCAGTAAAATGTAAGATGGCTGAATAACAATACTAGAAGCTGTAAAGAAATCTTTATTCCAAATAATAAGCAAACCCCCAGACGCACCCACAGAATTGGAACAGACAAAATCCAAATTGCCACTGCCCCAGAGTTTCTGCACAGTAAACCTCTCTACCAATTCCAGTTTAGTCTCTTGAATAAATATCATGTCCGGTTTCCTTTTCTTGATGAGTTTTGACACAAAACGTTTTTTTAGACTACTCCCCAATCCTCTAATGTTCCAAGTTAAAATCTGCATTAGAAATTAAAACCCTTCACAAAAAACCCCACAAAATTAGTCACATAGACTAATTACCCCCTGCTCTCTCCTTCATGAGAGAGTATTCCAGAATTTCTAATTGAATCATTCTCCTTAAAGTTTCATCGTCACCCGGTAAAAAATTAAGACCCAACTCACCTCCGACTGCCATAGTATCTTTGACCTCTTTGATAATCCTGGGGTTGACTTGGCTTAGATCCTCTGGAGATGAGTTGGAAACATCCTCCGAACTGGGTTCCCGATCCAACTCTTCCCGAATGAGCATTAAATTTGACAGTTGTCTCCTTCTTCGTTTCCTGCATTCAGCGTTGTTGAGGTCCACCGTGAGATTGATTGAAGGGATTTGAGAAGAATGCACCCCTAACTGATTTGTCGAACTTTCCTTTGGGGACTCCGTTAATGGAGAGCTCTCCACTAACTGGGAAGCAATAGGTCGAGGCCGATCTTCAGATATCCTCTCCTGTGCCCGGCCCAACTCGTTTTCTATTCTCAGCACCGGCCCATCAGTTGGTTTAAAAAATACAAGGTGTTTCTCATGGGCTTTGTGAGTTGACCCTGAGTGGGCCAATAAGCCCACTTCTGAATCTCGGCCTTTGCATTGATCCACGGAGTCCTCTACCAAGGATTCAAACTCCTCTGAATTCCCCTGCATTACCCCTTTGTCAAACATTAAATGCATCTCTGCAAACGTATGCTTCGGGCCCCCAACCCCAACGTCTTGTTTCTCTCTCCCATGCGCTGTAGCAGAGCTAGAGTCCTCTGCAACCTCACCTACCCCATCTTTCCCATTGGTTGGCCGAGCTCCAAGTACTGCCAGGTCATCATCTTCTTCCTCCATCCCTTTTGCAGCATAGCTAGTGCAGTCTTTCAACTGGGTTTTTGCCTCTGGATAAATAACTCCATGACCCATTAAACTTGGGATAGCAGCTTCATCTGGATTAGTACATGAGGAAATCTCTTTCACCAGGACATCAAATTTCACTCCTTGAACCTCTAATTGGACCCACTGTTCTATCTTCTGAACTTCCTCCGTTGCTATCAAAATTTTTCCGAGAGCAAAAGATGAGTCCCTCAACGTTTCCTCATCCACCGAGATGAAGTGACCCCAGATATCACCAATCTTTTGAAAAGTTGTGTTATTCCAAGCATTGAGCGGCATCCCTTGACATCCCAGCCACACAAACCTTTCGTGACTCGCTTGTTCACCACTCCACGGTTTCACCATCTCAAACCACCTCTCCATCCACGGACCGTTAATGAGAACGTCCCTTATCTCTTGACTTTGGAAAGTTATTAACACGTATCTTCCCCCCATCGCTCTGAACTGGACAACTTTATCCGTCTCCAGACCAAAACTTGCCTTCAAAGTTGTCATGGAAACAACTCTACGCATCACCGCCACCGCACTCCGGAGTAGCCAACCATTCCCAACAGGACTAACCTGGATTATGGTTTTAGGGGATGGTTGCTTTGATGACTCACCGTTCACTGCTTGGACAAATGATTTACCAGGAGTCCTACTCCTCCATAGATGTCCAGAATGGTCACCCTGGTCTTTAACCCCTTTATCCGTTTGTTGGCTAAGCTTCTCCCCTTTACTATGCTCGTGCTTTGTCCTTACATGGAACCTAGGTACTTTCGTGGTTTCATTTTGACCAAAAGATGCCTCTTTAACAAATAATCTTTTGTTCTCCACCCATATCCCATTCAGTTTGGATACTGCCATACCCGCAGCTACATGACAGTCAAACCTGACAAATCCAAATTTACTGCCCGTAATTTTACTTCTCTTCCAGGGAATAAAGACATCCTTAACTACTCCAAACTTATTAAATGTTTGTTGTAGCCAATATTGTCCTTTCTCCTCTGGAATGTTGTCCACATACAGAGTGTAGATCTCCCGCTTCTTATCTCCGTTGCCAGCTTGAGCCCTGTGGTTTTTAATCACAGGGATCCAGCCACCTTCATCTCTCCTTCCACCATGGTTACCGAAGGCCAGGCCTCTCTCTCTCTCTCTCTCTCTCTAGCCATCCTTTCAACTGATAGATATTTGGAACATAAAGTACACAAAACCTTTTACTTACAACCGTGATAACCCATGAGCCACAAAATGATCGACCACGTTCTAGGAGATATCAAATGGCAATTCCACGGCTCACCTGTGAAATCAATCGCCAAACACTTCCACCAACAAAAAATAAGACCAAATCTGGATCTAGGGAACCCCTTTTTTTTTTTTTTTTCCTTTTCCAAGAAAACCCAAACTAGTGGATTTTTCCAAATCTCGTAAACAAGGGATCGGAGCACCCAATAGAACAAAATTCCAAAGCGCTAAACTCCAATACGTAAAAATGTTAGCTCAGTGCAATGAGCAAATTCAACCATGCTATCATTACATATAGTTCTAGAATAATAACGCTTTGCCTACTTGAAGAGCAGAAGTTGGTAGTCAAGAGAAATATGATATAAAACATTATTAATTAACATATCACATAAATACAATCACTTAGTATTAATCAAGCATTTTATGATCATCAATCTCATGTCTGTAACGCCCACAATATGTGGCAAATATCACGCTCAAACATTTATAACATATACAAGAGGTCGTGTCGATTACTCTTCTATTATTATATACGTCATTGATACATATCCTAATTATAACAAATTTTAGTAGACAAGCATTTTTTTTTTTTTAAACCTGGACACCATCCTGTCTGTTTTCCAAAACTCAATCATAACAACTGAAATCAACCGGAAAAATGCACAACCACTAGACTATTCAACAACAATAGTCAGGGCTAAAATATATCTGTAAGCAACAACATTCTTCACACTAAATCCGATAAACACGAAACCAAATATGTCAACTGTTTCCCTAGAATCAGATTATCGTTAACATTCATGAAAAGCCTACTGTTTTCCCAAAATTGAGCACTAATTGTCAAACTTTAACCTTGCTAATCAACAAACCACATGATAAAGTCAATAAATTATTATTTGCCAAACCAAATAAATACATTATCCTACTTCTTTTTCCAATCATTACCCTATTTATTAAATTATTACTTTCTCATCTCTCTCTATCTCTCTCCAATCATTACCTCTATTTTCAATCATTACCCTATTTCTCTCTCCACCCACTACCAAAACTAAACTAAACTAAACTCTCAACCAAACAACAAGGAGATACGAGAGAATATACAAGTAATGAAAGTAAGAAAGATGTTGCCTGTGAGAATGAGAGTCGTGTGATCACTGTCTTAAGGCTAATATTCCTCCCCTCGTGAAGGTTCCACTGGAGTGTACTAGCCTCAAGATTAAACCCAAGAGCTCACAAGCATTCCTCATCCGATGTTCACGACCACCGAGAGGTTTGAACGAGTCACGAACCGAGTTACCCAACTCTATAGAAAATAGTTTATGAATACTCTGAAACTCTCTTTCTCTTTTGTGTATACTCTTCATATGCTTTCTCTATTTCCACACACATAACACTTGTATGGACTACCCATATATATAGATGTAATAGGTATTAATAGACATAATAACAATCATAAATTCCCTTAAATCTTGTAACTGATTTTGATTTAATGTAAACATAATTTTGTAACGGAAGAATAATGAGGATGATAATAGAGGAATTAATATTTAACATTTATTTTATTAAAAATGTTCCAATTAAAAATGTTCCAACACTTGAACCCTGCGGAGTGGGCCGCTAACGAACAGTTTATGATTGGAGACGCTCTAAGTTCGTAATTCATTAACTTTACCTTCTTAGTTATATATCAGTTAAACATCTAGTTATGTTCTCATTCTTACACAATGCTCCATTCACTTTTGAAATGTTTGTTTACGACAAAAATCGTTACGATGTGCTGGAGGTAGATCGAAGCGGTTATGATTCTTGCGATGACAAAAATTTGCTTATGAACGTGACAGAAGACACAGACAGTATTTTTAAACTAACCGAGGCTAAATCTTACTACTTTATAAGTAGTAGAGATCGTTGCCTCCAAGGTCTTAAGATGGCAATCAATGTGAATACGCCGCCTCCGCCTCCCCTCCTCCAACGCCACAGACTGAGTACTCATCTGCAAACACATGCACCCTAAACATGATCTTGACTTCACTTCTAATTCTGTGGGCTAGGATCTTCAACTGATCAGTGCTGCTTGGTGCGTTAGGTTTGGTCGATCAATCCTTCTTTTCAGTGGAAGAAGGTTTATCTTTTCTTTTTCTTTCTTATGCTCCCAGTTATGTTGTAGGAGAGCCACATCCATAATTTCTTGGTTTTTTATTTTATGCAAGTACTTTAACCACCGGAACGGAAAAATAATTTAGGTTAATTTGGTTTGTAATATCTATGCATGCCGATTCTGGTTCATCCTATATAAGCTTGTATTATTATTTTCTTTTTGTTCATTCCTATGCTTATATTATGTGTTTAATATATTTGGCTCATCTTAATTCCCTTTTTTATCGCCAAAGAAACTTTTTATTACCATAAATGATAAAAGGATGGAATTCGAATGCATAAGGGAATCACATGACAGAGCAATATCTTTTAAAACCAGTTCCTGATGGAACGCCCCTAACACTATGCATATATGTCCGGTTTGTCGGTTTTTACTTTCACCCGTAGTGGCAATAGTAATTTTTGAAGTGACAATAGTATTTTTTGGTGTGACAATAGTAAATCTTGGTGTGACACTAGTAATTTTGGTGTGGCAAAGAAATGGAATGACAATTCATTTATTTTTTTAGTGAAATGACAATTCATTTATTTATTTTACTAAGGTGAATAATATTAATTTCATTTGGAATGATCATTTCATCATTTAATTGTGAAGTACTCCATTTCATTTCAACTTTGATTCCATCGAACCAAACATACCCTTAGATTGTTCTCGTTCTGTGCTACTTTTAGATGGATGTTCATCGTGTGTTTCTGTAACAAGAATAATTCATGTGCAATAAGGATAATTCATGTGCAATAAGGCTTTAAGTGAAATCAAGATACGTTTCTTGCCACTGCCCTTAAATGGAGTCAAATAGTGGCTGAACAAGAATTAAGAGGACAAATACTGGCTGGGTGGAGTACTGGTCAATAACCGAGTAGGATCACCTGGTTATGGTTGCAAATACGAATTATTCTCTGGCCTGCTTAAGTGTCTAATTTGATCCTCCAATTACATATTTTGGCAAAAAAAATTACCCGTTAGCTAGCTAGGTGCTTATCATAGATGGAGCATGCAATTCATGTCAGGTACGTAAAAGATCAATATCAAATGATATATACACACTACATTGGGCAAAATATGTTACACACCATTGAGGACACATATATGCCTAGGGAACACACTCAGACTGGACCTCAAGCCAGAGTTTCATATTCTTCAAATCGAAGCCGACGTTGACGTTCCTTAGTTGGTAACGGCCGATAATGGTAAAACGCCGCGGAAATCGAGCAATCATCAAACAAGTATATCGTCCTTCTTGACGCCAGGCATTGCGACCGAGTCTAAGCTTAATATCAAGAAATATAAACGATATGGTTGGCAAAGAAGGATCGCGAACTCCCCCAGGATTATCCCAACAATACAAACCCCATCTGTAGGACATGCTCCTGCCCTTCTTCTCCATATGTGCACTGATTTTAGCGAGCAGCGCATCGAATGCCGTGGGGTGTAGATGAGTAACTCCTGCTCCTGAGTCGATCACTACCCCGCTCGTCTCGTCACCCGAATTGCCGATAACATGTTCAAATACGTAGTAAGGCATGTTCAAGCCGTCATCGTTAACCATGATGTCCTTGAGTCTGACGAGATACATACCTTCATAGTTTGGGACAAGTGGCGTTGACTTTCCCCATAGTCGTGCAGTAAACCTTCCTACTTGAAATGAGCCATCATTGTTGTTGTCGTGACAAAATGAAAAGGCTGGAGATCGTATTTGTCCAATGAGCGAACGTTCGGAGTTCTGTAATCCAACCACACTTGGATATTTTTTCCCCGATGTCATTGTGTTACTAAATCCACAGCCGATTAGTAGAGCAATACGAGGTGTAGAATGCTGACTGGCCACCGTTATTATCTCTTCGGCAATGTTGCCGCGACTATAAGATCCGTCAACATAACGCACCCCGTATGCGCAATAGCCGTCGTCATCACAAGTCATCTTATTTTTGAAACCCGAACATAGACTAGAATCGCATTCAACTACCTCGTATGTCGAGGATTCTCGCGAGTCGAAACGTGTTAGGGTTTGGTCATAGCAAGTTTGACATGGTTCGCATTGTAACCATACCAAGTCACTACCTGTGTCAGGAACACCGTAGGTTGCAACCGGAGGAGTCCCAATGGAGTATAGGATGACAAAATCACGAGTTACCGGGATTTGGAAGAGTGATGTTCCCGGCGCTCGTCTGAGGTACATGTACTGCGCTCGTTGCCTACTTATTCGCCAGTTCTCTCGGAATATTTCTCGCTCACTAACATTGGGATTATAGAACGGTGATAGAGGTGATGTTTGATGTATGATAGGTAGGGATAAAGAGATCTCCACCGACGGCAGATCTACCAAAGAAATTATAGACTCGTTTGCCGACGGGGGTGAGAAGACTAGAGACGTAATACTAGGTAAGTCTCTAGACAAACTAGCAGAATGATTCGCCTGAGAAGGAGGGACCAACAACGTTGCCACCCCTAATATGTAGATGAAATTAAAGAGAAACTTTGTAGCCATTCTGGTTGTTGGAGAAGTGTGGAACTTAGAAGAGGATTATAGGATGGATTAAGTTCGAGCGGTGATGATGATGGTGCGCCCTCGAAACTTATATAGTGGTGGTTTTGCAACTAAAACTCAGCTACTTCACAACTACTGTAATTGCTCATGAGAGTTTCACGGTTTCACCTCAACAAATAACTAGAACAAAAATGTAGTTTGATTTTTCGTTCATAAAATTCTACTTCAGCTAGCTATTCAATAATGGAGGTACACAATAATATTATTTTACTCACTTTTGAATTGCAATGGCAAAGTGCGTTGTACCAGAAATAAATTGTTTCATCAGTGTTGTACGGAGGAGGTTCCTAAATAAACTGGTGAGCCAAAGGTAACTTGACGCCAAACTAATCCACAACACCAATCTTCAAGCTTTGGATAATTTTCAGCCTCAAAGAATTGGCTTGATGCAAGAGGTGGTGTTTGTGTTGGTTGAATCCGAAGGTGGGTGGTTCTGTTTTCTCTTCCAATTAGCTGCCGACATTCTAAGGATGTTTCAAAGTAAACACACGAGGACACGACACGGCCTTAGGTGTGGCACTTAAAGTAATTCACACAACTGATATATGGGGAACATGCAGCCAAGCATTCCTGCTTTAATTGGTTGAAGATAACAGTTCAAACTTTAATTTATCACAGAAGTTGAGTCGTGCATTCGGTCTTCCCCATTATGGGTTGAATATTAGTCATCAACCAGTTCTTCACCTATAAGTTTCCATACTTAAAACACAAGCACAAAGTGTATTTCGACCAGTTCTTCACCTATAAGTTTCCCATACTTAAAAACACAAGCAAAGAGTGAATCTTTACCAGTTCTTCACCTATAAGTTTCCCATACAAAGAGTGAATCTCGATCAGTTCTTCTTCACCTATAAGTTTCCCATACAAAGAGTGAATCTCGACCAGTTCTTCTTCACCTATAAGTTTCCCATACTTAAAACACAAGTACAAAGTGTATGTCGACCAGTTCTTCACCTATAAATTTCCCATACTTAAAAACACAACCATAGAGTGTTTCTCGACCAGTTCTTCACCTGTAAGTTTCCCATACTTAAAACACAAGCACGGAGTGTATCTCGACCAGTTCTTCGCCTATAAGTTTCTCATACCTAAAACACAAGCACAGAGAGTATCTCGACCAGTTCTTCACCTATAAGTTTCCCATACTTAAAAACACAAACAGAGTGTATGTCCCTGAAAAAGTGGCAAAACACAGAAACATTCCACTCATGTATTACTTTAGTGTATCTCCTAAAGTAACATAGTTAACTACTAATCAAGCATAGAAGAGGAAAAATTCAGGACATTCCATCAAAAGAGGATATTGCAAACTTGAACAATCCTCCAGACCTCATATTTCGAAATCCACACTGCATTTTAGTTCATGATTTGAATTGATTTTAGTTGATGTAGAATTTTTTCAGCAGTGGGACACTTCGAGAATTCCTCAATTTCAACTTTACGAGATCAGAGAGAGAGAGAGAGAGAGAGAGAGAGAGAGACCTGATCAATTTAAGGTTTAGGGCTGGTTCTGATGCTGATGGTTCTCATCGAATAGGATACACAGACAGGGGAACCCTAGTACTACGCCATTTTTTTTCCATTAGCGGCATTAAAAAACCGCCGGTAATAGTCTCAAAACCGCCGGTAAAAGTACATTACCGCTGGTAAAAGTAAATTACCGCCGGTAAAAATTCCGTCGGCAATACAATTGTCGGGAATACAAAAACGGCGGTAAATTGTAAAGGTTTCAGACTATTAACGGCGGTTTTGGTACCGCTGGTAATAGTTTCAAAAAAAAAAGACATTGCCAAGATTCAAACCCGCGACCCGTTGATTAATACCTGAGCACTAACCCATTAAGCTACTTAAAATTATGTGTTTTATTAGAAAAATAATAATATTTATATTATAATTTATTATTACCGGCAGTAAGGTTTTACATTACAGCCGTTAATAGTTACTTTTACGGGCGGGTTTACATTACCGCCGGTAATAGGTACTTTTACCGGCGGTTTTACTAATGCCGTTAATAAACGGCGTTTATAATTACTTTTTGCGGCGGTTTGTTTTTACCGCCGGTAATAGCACCCTTTTCCGACAATTTTGTTACTGTCGGTAAAAAAACCGCCGGCAAATGCAATTTTTGGCGTAGTGGAGAAGACGAGTGACGGATTCTTGTCCCAATTGAATCTTCATTGTCTGAGCTTGTTCAAGTCATGTGGTGGGTTTGAGTCACAAACCAACGGGAGAAAGGAGGTGGAATTTCTTTCAACTAGAACATTTATTACAACATCTTAAAACACAACATATTACACCCACTTTTACACTCCATTACACTTGTTAGTCCTTGAAAAATTCACAAGTGCGGTATCCGATTTTCGTTACACATTGACCGATATTCCTGATATCTATTATTCGCGATTGCAACCATTACACCAACCAATACCGAGATTTAAAACCATGCATAGAAGTCTTCCATACTCCCTTTTTCTTGCTGCTCGGTCGATTGCTGCTGTCGGCTACCTATGCCTGCCCGCTAATTGCTCGACCATCTGCCAATAATCATACTACTGCTTTTGACCCAATTAAAAATTATACAGTATTTAGATTTAGATGGGTTTGAACTCATTATAAATTTATGAGCTTGGGCTGATCCACAAAATTGGGTTCAAATTGCTACATCTAGTTTTGAGATAACAAAACTTAACAAAATTTCCATTTTTTTAATGTAAAACAATACTTATACAGCCTTATTCAAATGTAAGCCATTTGAGAGAGTCGGGTCAACATTCGGATAAAAACAATTTTAGCGTAAGTATATTTTAAAATTTACTATGGAATATTCAAAAGATCTCAAATGAAACTTTCAATTTTTGTTAAAAAAAATTAACACAGCTCCTCCAAAAGGACAAACGTGTATATATGTTGAAAAGCTTCCGGAAAAGGATACATAAAATAATAAATTGCTTTATTATATTTGTTGACAAAAAAAATGAGGAACTTCCTGACCGGTCCTCCTTGGGTGAAGAATAGCCCACTAGATCTTGCTCAAAGAGCTCATAGTCCAGTAAGTCCTCTTTAAATAATTTGTTGACAAAAATACCCCTCACAAAAAAAAGGCAATTGAAGAGAGATAAAATACCACCACCACCACCATGACGCCTCTGCCACCACCACCACATCGCCACCACCACCACCACCACGACGTCGCCGCCGCCACCACCACATCACCACCACCGCCACCACAACCATCATCACACCACCATCACCACCAACGTCGCCACTACAATGACTATCACCATGCCGCCGCCATCGCAACCACCATCACTACCACAATTAACAATGTTAATTTTCATATAAATTTAGACCCTAATTAACAGTGTTAATTAACAGTGTTACTTTGTAACGACCCAGATTTTTGGTCGTTAAAAATTTCGTTAAATATTTGAATTTTATTGTAATTGCTATTAATTTCCAAAGTTTGTCATAATTATGTTTTTGCCCCTTCAAATTTGATTTCTTGCACTTTAGCCCTTGAATTTTCGTTTCTTGCACTTTTCTCCTATTTAGCAGGCCTAGTTAGATTCTAACCAGCTAGTTGGAATAACTAAACTAGGAAGCCATCTAGTTATCGCAAATGGACCGTTTTGGCCCCCCCTGGACACTTTGAACCTTTTGAACCTTAAGATTCTTAAGTACCCTTGTTTATTTTTTATTAGGATTTTGATCTTCCAATTGTACATGTGTATCCAAGTATATATTATTCTAGTACATGGTAGATTAATATAATGCCTTAGTACCACATGTGCCTATTGATTAGTTTAATGGGAAAATCTTAGCCCTTAAGTCTACTTTTGATCTTTTGTACAAAAATACCCTTTTGTTTATTGTTTATTTTTTTCTTGTACCTTGTATATATATATATATATATATATATATATATATATATGTACTTGAGAGAGAGAGGGAGAGAGAGAGGAGAGAGAGGCCGGAGAGAGGGAGGAGAGAGAGAGAGAGATCGGCCAAGAGAGAGAGAGAGAGAGAGAGGGAGAAAGAAGAAGGGATTTGGTTGTACTTCCATAATCTTCCATTATTCTTCCAAATCCTTGGTTGTTACTCTTCCTAGCCAAGACTTAATCTCCATTGTACTCCCATGATTTGTTTCACACCAAGATCTTGTACAATTAATCTTGTTCACACCTCCTTGCCCACCAAGTCTTCCAAGAAACAAATCCTAGCCATTGGATCGCCTTTGATCTTCCAAGATTCATGCCATGTGTCAAAGTGAGACTTAGAGAGAGAGAGAGGAGAGGGCCAAGGCTTTGCCTATAAATAGAAGGCTATTCCAAGCATTTGAACTCACACCTCAAAGCATTTGCTCTTCCTTCTCTCTAGAAAATTTCGGATTTCCACTTCCAGGCAGCCCACTGTCCCTTCGGAAATCCCCAGTTTTCTCCTTCTTCGAGTAGTTTTTAGAACCAACTTCCTTCTGGAAAGTTGTAGAGAATTTCGAGAGCTTCAAGTTAGGCTCAAGAACCACCCCAATCGGTCAAGAAATGACCAAGTTATTGGCATCCGAAGTTCAGTGAAATTCTCGGATTTCCATTTCCAGACAGCTTACTGTCTTCTCCTTCATCACCATTTTTCTCCTACTTAGAGTACTTTCTAGGACCAATTTTCTTCACGAAAGTTGTAGAGCATTTCTTGAGCTTCGATTTCGACCCAAGAACGACTGTATTCGGCCAAGAATTGACCGAGTTACTGCCGTCCGAAGTTTGGGCCAGATTCTTGAGTTTCACCACTCGTGGATTTTCCAACTTGCTTATTCGGCCCCGACTAGTTTCGGATTGAGGTAGATTAATCTCTACTCATTTTCTCAAGTATAACGTATGTTGTTTTGATCTATAAGAAAGAACTTATCGTTTGGAACGAAGTATTCGTATTTTGAACATTTAAGCTGTTTATGAGAATGCATATATGAATTGCTTGTATTACTTGTGACACGATAAAGCATAAGTGATTTATCACTCCAAGGGCGTCCGAACATGTGGCGTTATGCTTTAAGCGTTGATTTGAGTTTGAATGTTTATGTGAAAAGTCCTGCCTCGGAGTCTATGCATGATAACGAGACACGAGAACCGAGAAAGTAGAAACATGGCACCTAGGGTGTGTTTGACAAAGAACGATGAGTTTTCCGAGGAAACAGATATTTTAGAAACTACATAATGACCATTTCGAGGGCATTATGTGTGTGTGTGTTCCAATGGAAATCCGGAATAGCGGAACCATTGTGAGGTTGTGTGTGTGCGTTCCCATGGGATCCCGGACCGGCGGAACCATGGTGAGGTATAGCTTGGTTATCCGCGGAGAGGAGCCAATGCAAATTGTGTGCCAATGGGAACCCGGCGCGGCGGAACCATTGTGAGGATACTCGGGAACCCGGCGCGGCGGAACCGAGGTTGGGTGTGTGGCTTGGTTATCCGCGGTACGGAGCCAATGTCAAATGACTTTGAAAGGGTGTGTGTGTAGCTTGGTTTTCCGCGGTACGGAGCCAATGCAAATGATTTTGAAAGGCTTGGTTATCCGCGGTACGGAGCCAATGCAAATGTTTTTTTTTGAAAGGTTGTTTTGTAAATGGAAAACGTTGACACGGTCTACGACGAGTCGCGTAGGAGAAATCGGGAAATCTTGGACACCAACGTTAGATAGTGAATGTGGATGTATTATCGTCATTTATGTGATTTCTATGATCGTTTGTTTGTAAGCTATGGGTTAGCGGGTAAGGATTTCCTATTGAGCGTTGTAGCTCACGGTGTTGCCTTTTGGTGACCCTGGCATATTATATTGGTGGCGACGCCGGTATAATGTGTTAGACTTCATAGATGAGCAGGGCGAGATCTTTAGCTTGGAGGCGTGCGGAGCCGAGGAGCTGGCTAGGATGGAGAAGCAAGAGGAGTTGTAGAGTAGGACCCTTAGTTCCCTCTTTGTCATCCTATTTTGTATTTCAAATGCTCTTATGAGAGTTATGATGTAATAACGAGCTGGACTCGCTTCATTTTATTAATAAAATGTTTTATTTAACGTACCCAAAATTCGGGGCGTTACATACTTAATTAACAATCGGCTCATACAACCACCACCACCACGCCACCACCACAACTACCAGCACACCACCATTACCGCCGCCGCCGCCACCACAATGACTACCACCACCACGCCGCCATCACAACCACCACTACCACCACAATTAACAGAAGAAAATTAACAGTGTTAATTTCCAGACGACAATTAACAGTGTTAATTAATAGTATTAGTTAATTAACAATCGGCTCATACAACCACCACCACCACCACACCGTCTCTGCCACCACCGCCGCCACCACCACCACCACGCCGCCACCACCACAATGACTACCACCACACCGCCGCCATCACAACCACCACCACAATTAACAAATGAAAATTAACAGTGTTAATTTTTAAATAAATTAACAGTGTTAATTTTTAAAACACAATTAATAGTGTTAATTAACAGTGTTAGTTAATTAATAATCCACTCATACAACCACCACCACCACCTCCACCACAAGGCCGCCACCACACCACCATCACCATCACCATCACCATCACCGCCACCACCACAATGACTACCACCATGACGCCGCCATCACAACCACCACAATTAACAGTCTTAATTTTCATATAATTTCAAACCACAATTAACAGTGTTAGTTAATTAACAGTCAGCTCATACAACCTCCAACACACCACCACCACACGCCGTCTCTGCCACCATCACCACACCACCGCCACGACAACGACGTTGCCACCACCATCGCCACCGCCGCCACCACCACAATTAACAGTGTTAATTTTTGTTTAAATTAACACTTTGAATTTCTATCTAAATTCATACTCCAATTAACAGTGTTAATACCCCATCGATTATTAACAGTGTTAAGTCTTCGAGTTTACAACTAGTATATACTAATACGGTAATATCATAATTCTAGTTTGAGATTAGCACCGAAATTACTTCACTCTCCGAAGTCAACCGCAAATGTTTCATCGGAACTGCTTACTCAAATCATGATAAAAATTAGTACAACTCCCTGCTTGTGCGAGTGGGGAGTATGGAGTAGTAGTTAGACATGTCTGTAATAGCACGTCAATAGGTAACTTCCTACTCCATCAACCGAAACATTATTTGGAAAAACAATATAAGCACGATTTTAATCCCGCTCTCGAAGTTTTTCGGTAAATTAATTCCATTAAAGCTAAGAAACCAAGGAAAATTATGCCTACACCATTCTAAGCTCAGATTTATCATTCTATGGTCTGAAATATTCTAAAAAATGGAATTAAAAACGAAAACTACTCTGTCAGAATTTCAAACCAGATGCTAAGTATTAGATCCCCAATCGAATGTTTCAAGGAGTCAATGAGCAAAGCTTGAAGGATAGGTAAACCTGGAACTACTCAAACCTTAATGAAAAAAGCGAATAGGTACAAAGTTCGAAAGTGAGAATCAGGAGCACTAGGGATTAATTGACCAGGTTATCTAGATCTAGAGAGAGTACAATGTTCGAGATTTTCTGCTGTTGAGTGGTGGCTAGGAATTGCTCGGGGACCGCTTTCGAAGTTCAAAACGAAAAGAAATGACAACGCATCTCGGTCGATCTGGTGGCGGTGTTCGACGTCGGCGGCCGCATGTCAGCAGAGAACGTCCAGGCGTTGAAGAGGGTGATGCGGCTGGTGGTTTCTGACGGGCCTGGGAGGTGCTGGAGAGGCAGTGGTCTCCGGGGTAGTGTAGAGGCGATGGTTGAAACCGGCCGGCGGCGATGGTGGAGGGAGGCGGCAGTGGAGGGGGCGGTGGTGACAGGAGAGAGATGGGAGATTTGAAACCCTAAAATGACAAGATGGAAGATGGGGAGTTGATCCGTTTTTAAACAAGGGTAAAAATGTAAAATACACTCCACAGGACCTATAAGGAATTGCACTCAATAGGAAAAGGATTTAATGGGCTATGGAATTGAAAAATAGGACCGGCCCAGAATTATCTCAAAAAAAATCACAACTGAAGCCTTGTGATCATAGTGCCTCCAACCTAGGAAAGACCTGCAGCCCAACAAAGGCAAAACCCACTACAACCAAAGCAAGGCCAAGGCCCATCTATTCAACCAGTGCTTAGGCCTTAGCACTATCTCAGGAGAAAATGCTGGGCCGGTCCCAATTTTCTATTTCGTAGTCCGTGGAATCCTTTCCAAATAAAGTCAATAGCCCAATAGGTCCATGTAAAGACAATCCCACGCGCGCACCCATAAATCGATCCCATTCCCTTTTTCTTTTTGTGTCTCTCTCTTCACCCCATGTGCATGTGCACACGCAGCACGCCTGACACCATTTAGTGCTCTCTCTCTCTCTCTCTCTCTCTCTCTCTCTCTCTCTCTCTCTCTCTCTCTCCTACTTTTCTACTTAAAATCTAATAAGCCAACTTCTTTTGTAAATATTTATTTTTTTATAAAAAAAATTACAAATCAATAGACATCAATAAATTCTTTTAAGTTGTAAAACAAGTTTGAATTTTTTAATGAAACAAATACGTATCTTTAAAGGCCCAAGTTTGCGAATTAGACATTTATTTAGAAACGAATGAAGTAATTAAATATTATTAAATGTTAATTAACAGTGTTAATTAACACTCTTATTTGTGAATTAACAGTGTTAATTAACACTCTTATTCGTGAATTTAATATCGTTAATTATGAATTTTGAAAGAGATAACAACTAAAATTATCAATAACATTTTTAATTGTGAAGTTCAAAATAAAATAGACATTGAAAAATAATTTTATTTTTAAAGGCCTAAGTTTGCGAATCTGACATTTATTTAGAGACAAATGAAGTAATTAAATATTAATTAACAGTGTTAATTAACACTCTTATTTGTGAATTAACAGTGTTAATTCACACTCTTATTTGTGAATTTAATATCGTTAATTATGAATTTTGGAAGAGATCAACACTATAAATTATCAATAACACTTTTAATTGTGAAGTTCAAAATAAAATAGACATTGAAAAATAATTTTTTAATCTTTTTAAAATTTTATATTCAATATTGGTCTTATTATTTAGATCTTTACGAGTAGATTTTAAATATATAAAATTTTATAAAATAAGATTTGTACAAAAAAAATTATGAATATAATAAAATTTTAAGCTTTAAAATGGAGTAAAAAGGAGAGAGAGAGAGAGAGAGTGATGGAAGAGAGAGAGGATTATGCGTGTGATGTAAGAGAGAGGAGGGAGGAGGGAGGAGAGAGACAGAGAGGTGGTGCATGTGAGACAAAGAGAGGAGAAGCAGAGAAAAAAATACTGTAGTGAGTCAAGTAGAGGAATGCGTGGAGGACAGAACAACAGAGAGGGACAGAAGGGGATAAGCGCGCGCGTGAGGAAAGGACCTCATGGGAACATGATTGTGTGCATTTGTCAGCAAGGACTTGGAGGGACACAATTCACTTTGATAGGACCGGCTGGGAATATCCCCCTATCTCAGGCCCCATGCCAATACGACTACTCACGGGTCTTCACCCGGAAATGCTGCATCTTACAGCCCGTTTGGCGGGTGGAAAAATGGTAGGGGATAAGGGCATAGTTGTAGTAAAAACCTATGACACATGACACTTATTCTACGATTTATATCGTCTCTCATTTGGAGAATGATACGTATCGCATCTTGTATCATTTTTATATAGAAATCCTACAATACGATCACGTATCCTAATTCAGTACGTATCTTATAATTACTTATTGGAAAAAAGTCAAATCTTATTTCAGAAAGTGAAACTCCGGTCAAATGCATTTATTTAAGTTGTTTGATCTAATTATGGCATCTTTCAAACTATTTGATAGAAATTCAATCTTAATGAAAGACTTGTAGAGAAGAAAAAATCATATTTCGATTATGTTTTACTTGACTTTTTTTTCCTAACAAAGTTGTTACCCAAAAATAGGCAACCAAGAGGGATGGTGAAAGGGTTGCTAAAACCAATAAAGATTATCTCTAACAATCTTTTAATCAAAACAATTTGAATAAGTAAAAGAGAAAGAGTTAGAGAGATAAAACCCGATTATAGTGGTTCGGCCTAGATTTGTCCACGGTCCGGCCTAGTCCACTTCTCCTCAAGCAACTACTTGAAGGTTCCTTTAATCTTCGAAAAGATTACAACTTGTAAGTCTTGCGGGTGCTTACAAAAACCGTATGCCTCTAGCTTTCCCGAGGAGCTAGCACAACCGCAAGAGTTTTCTCCGAAAACCTCTCAAAAACAATAACACCCAAATTCAAATCCGAATTTGGTCTTCTAAGCTTTCAAGTATTTGACTCAAACACTCGCTTAGGAATTACAAGTATGTGGAGAAAGTATGAAAATTATCGCTCACGACTTGTACAAATTTTCTCTCAAGAAAAATATGAAAGTGGAAGAACAATGAGACTTTCGGACTTGATCTTTGAAGAATTTGCTCTTGAAATGATATGTGATGTTATAGCTTGGATTGGTACTCATCAATGAGTTCTTGAAGCCTTATATAGTGATCTAAACACCTTCTAGCCGTTAATAAAGTGTTGGAGCCGTTGGAGAGTTGATTTGGGAAATATAGCCGTTGGAACTTTTACTGATCTGCAGGAAAACTGCAGAATAACACTACCGGTCTTCCACCCGGTCTTCCGGCCGGACTTCCGGTCTGTCAACCGGCCTGTCAACCGGTGAACTCCGGTTGTCACAGCTCTCTGTTCAGACAGCCGGCCTGTCAGCCGGTTCGTCAACCTGTGGCTCAAAAATTCATCTAAATAATTCCGTTAAAGCATGTATTGAGCTCGTTAAGACTTTGTAAATATTAAACATTGAATCCAAGATACTTTATGCTATGTTTCAAGGCAAAGAAACAAGTTTATCCGAAAAAGGACTTTGCGATAAAAGATTTTCTTTTGCCAAATAATAAAACTTCATCAATATAATCATCAAAATAACAAATAGTAATGCATATAATTTTTAACAAATTATCATGTATATATTTGTCAACAATCTCCCCCTTTTTGATGATGGCACAAAATGAAGGTTTTCATGCAAAGCAAAGATTATGGCAATAAATCTCCCCCTTAGTATATGCTCCCCCTAAATAAGATTTTTTAAGGAATATGCCTTGCAAGGTTAGTTTCATATAGGCAAAGTATATATGAGAAATTCAAGCCTTGAGCCATAGAATTCACACAAACTTAAAACATAAAACCAAGACTTTTCTCCCCCTTTGAGACATCATCAAGCTCCCCCTTCGTTGATGTGCTTATTAGCTTTGATCCTTCCACGAACTTTTCAAGCACACCTACAATCAAATCTTGACTTTTGGTACCCACATCATTTTGGGTCCTTGAAAGTTAGCATTGACATGGTTCTTAGGAACCCAAGTCTTTCTACCGTTCGGAAAGATTTTCATATGGCAATTTGGAGAAATATGACCAATCTTTCTACAAAAATGACAAGTGAGCTTAGGTTGACTAGTTGGAGGAAGATCCTTGTCAAAAAGATTTTTGTGTTGGGTGGGATTGTACCCAATTCCGACTTTGTGAAAAGAAACCATTTGTTTTCCAAGAAGAATATCTAAGCCGTCTTTACCTTTGGTGAGTTTACCAAGAGAGTTTGTTAAATCATCAACTTGCTTGACTAGAGATTCATCTTGAGGAATATTTTTCAAAACTCCCTTTTCTTTTTCCAAGGAAATTTTCAAAGACTCATTTTCTTCTTCCAAGGTATCTCTTTCTTCGACTAGATCACCCATTTCTTTTGAAAGTTCTTTGG
Organism: Rhododendron mucronatum var. ripense; assembly: GCA_019656295.1. Lineage (NCBI taxonomy): Eukaryota > Viridiplantae > Streptophyta > Magnoliopsida > Ericales > Ericaceae > Rhododendron > Rhododendron mucronatum. The sequence goes on along the minus strand of BPLT01000127.1, from coordinate 251,793 downwards.
CCATTTTCTTAAGAACTTTGTTTTTTGAAACAACCTTTTCAAAATCAACTTTCAATTCTTTATAAGCAATAAGCAATTCATCAAAAGAGTAAGATGAGTCGAGATCTACCTCATTTTCTTCGGTGGCCATGAAACACAAGTTGGCAAATTCTTGTTGCTCATTCTCCTCATCGGAGCTACTGTCGTCGCTATTTTCCCAAGCGGCCATCATAGCTTTCCTTTTGTCATTCTTTGAATATTTCTTTGTGTATGGACATTCGCTTTTGATGTGGCCGGGCTTCTTGCATTCATAGCAAATAATTGGATCCTTTTTGCTACTTTCTTCTTTGCCCCCATCCTTCTTTGGAAATCCTCTTCCTTTGCGAGATGCTCTATTTTTGAGGAGTTTCTTGAGCGACTTTGTGATGAGTTCAATTTCGTCGTCGTCGCTTTCATCACTTGAGTCATCTTGGATTTTGAACTTGCGTGAGGTGCTTTTGAGAGCAAGATTTTTGACTTTCTCTTCTTTCTCGTCTTTGAGATTGATATGAATTTCTTCGGTCATAAGAGATCCCATGAGTTGATCCATTGTATATTTTGAGAAGTCTTTCGATTGAAGGATGATTGAAGTGGTAGTATCCCACTTTGATGGCATGGACCGGAGCACCTTCCTCGTCATCTCGGATTGACTATATGTCTTGCCAAGAGCTTTCAAACCGTTAGTAATACTAGCAAATCTAGCAAACATTTGAGAAATAGACTCTTCCGGTTTCATTTTAAAAAGCTCATAATTGTGCACAAGAATATCAATTTTAGACTCCATGACTTGACTATCTCCTTCATGAGCCATTTTCAATTTATCCCAAATCTCTTTAGCGGTTTCACAAGCGGATACACAATCATATTCGCTAGGAGTAATAGCACAAAAAAGAAGATTCATGGCTCTAAAGTTCTTTTCTATATTACTCTTATCTATGTTGGTCCATTCGCTCTCTACCTTAGGAATACCGGATTTCTTAATAGGAATGATAGGACCATTTGCAATAATTTTCCACAAATCATAATCGGTGGATTGGATAAAAATTTGCATGCGATTTTTCCAATAGCTATAGTTAGCACCCGTGAACAAGGGAGGCCTATTTGAGGATTGACCCTCCATGCATGATACGCTACTAGTGGTTGCCATGGATCTTAACTCTTAGACGGTGAAGTCTACAAACAAGAGCCGAAGCTCTGATACCAATTGTTACCCAAAAATAGGCAACCAAGAGGGATGGTGAAAGGGTTGCTAAAACCAATAAAGATTATCTCTAACAATCTTTTAATCAAAACAATTTGAATAAGTAAAAGAGAAAGAGTTAGAGAGATAAAACCCGATTATAGTGGTTCGGCCTAGATTTGTCCACGGTCCGGCCTAGTCCACTTCTCCTCAAGCAACTACTTGAAGGTTCCTTTAATCTTCGAAAAGATTACAACTTGTAAGTCTTGCGGGTGCTTACAAAAACCGTATGCCTCTAGCTTTCCCGAGGAGCTAGCACAACCGCAAGAGTTTTCTCCGAAAACCTCTCAAAAACAATAACACCCAAATTCAAATCCGAATTTGGTCTTCTAAGCTTTCAAGTATTTGACTCAAACACTCGCTTAGGAATTACAAGTATGTGGAGAAAGTATGAAAATTATCGCTCACGACTTGTACAAATTTTCTCTCAAGAAAAATATGAAAGTGGAAGAACAATGAGACTTTCGGACTTGATCTTTGAAGAATTTGCTCTTGAAATGATATGTGATGTTATAGCTTGGATTGGTACTCATCAATGAGTTCTTGAAGCCTTATATAGTGATCTAAACACCTTCTAGCCGTTAATAAAGTGTTGGAGCCGTTGGAGAGTTGATTTGGGAAATATAGCCGTTGGAACTTTTACTGATCTGCAGGAAAACTGCAGAATAACACTACCGGTCTTCCACCCGGTCTTCCGGCCGGACTTCCGGTCTGTCAACCGGCCTGTCAACCGGTGAACTCCGGTTGTCACAGCTCTCTGTTCAGACAGCCGGCCTGTCAGCCGGTTCGTCAACCTGTGGCTCAAAAATTCATCTAAATAATTCCGTTAAAGCATGTATTGAGCTCGTTAAGACTTTGTAAATATTAAACATTGAATCCAAGATACTTTATGCTATGTTTCAAGGCAAAGAAACAAGTTTATCCGAAAAAGGACTTTGCGATAAAAGATTTTCTTTTGCCAAATAATAAAACTTCATCAATATAATCATCAAAATAACAAATAGTAATGCATATAATTTTTAACAAATTATCATGTATATATTTGTCAACAAAAGTGAACAGAAAGTCTTAATGTAATAAGGCCCAGTTAAGAGACTTAAAATTTTGAATCTTAAAAACCTTTTAAAAAAAATATAAGCATAGTTTGTTGTAGGGGTGTGCACGGGTCGGGTAACAATTTTTTTGGGCCGCAAACCAAATCAAACAGGAGGTAAGAACCGTCCGTGAGCCCGATTTTTTACGTCGGGTTGGGTCGGGTTCGACCAAAACTGACCTAATCTTAATGAATTAGTAGTGTTTCGTCTCGTCGGGTCGGGTAAGAAACGCACCGCCCCGAACCGAGATCTAATTTTTAACAGAAATTGAACCCGTACCCGTCCAAACCACATGTTCGACCCCGCCCGAGACCCTTCGGGTCGGGTCAGGTCCGCGGGTGGACGGGTTTTTTGCACAGCCCTAGTTTGTTGGTATTCTTAGGTGTATCTACATTGTAAGTGGAAACGGGGCCTAGGAGATGCGGACAATTTAATATGAACAATTTCACAATGCAAAATTTTAAGTGGAAACGGGGGCTAGGAGATGCAGACAGTCTAATTTCTTGTTGCAGGGAGCTGTTGTGTTTTTTTTATGTGAGTGCAGGTACCTTGACTTAACCCCTTGACATGTCAAATGGCACCGCAAGAGTGCCACCATTAGGGAAATCAAGCGTTGGTAGCTGTTGTAGTGTTGTCTTCCTTCTTGATGTGTTTCTATAAAGAAATTACTTGAAAAAACACAAAAAATACCATGCTAACTGATTTATGTTACGAGTTTATCATCATGATAAATAATGTCGTGTTTGGTTGTGTTATTCATACGATTTACCGCATACAATAAAATTATACTCTTAATAAACAAAGAAAGATAAACGAAGAGGATAAATTTATCATATACTTTGTAACAATAAATTTACAATATAGACAAATGTAAATGTCTATAATGACATGTAGTTAATTTTAAGGTAGGATTAATGGTAATTAGAGCACTACGCGCGGAAGTTGAATGCATGGACTGATTAGTAGTACTAAACGTGATAAACGAGGAAACGGGTTGTGGTTGGGTTTCGTATTATTAATTAAGAGGTAATTAAAGGTTGAGTTGTGGATTAATAAGGGATAATATATATATATATATATATCCGTATATATATAGGTTCTTCAATCAATTATAGGATGAAAGCATGAGTAGGGGTACGTAGTTTTAGGACCATGGTTTATTTTTGCTTCATTAAAGAAATATGCTTATATAGGTAATATTTTAAGCTATTTATGTAGAACATATTAACAAAATTCTGTGTAAAAACTTGAAATATAGTCCTATAGTAGTACAGCAGCACATGCAGTATCAGTAGTCCAGATTGAAACGAGAGAGAGAGAGAGAGAGAGAGAGAGAGAGATGCGAGGCATGAGTGTATCCGTTTATGATACTCCGTAGGATTTTGGTCCTGCTTGAAATCCGCAGAGTATAAAAACAGATTTACATGGTCCTAAGAGAGAGAGAGAGAGAGAGAGAGAGAGAGAGAGAGAGAGAGAGAGAGAGAACTGAGAAGTACAGCATTGTACATCTGATACTCGTATGATTTAGTACGAATAGTTCTGACTCCTGATAGAAGTACAGTATATATCAATACATACACATGTGGTCCAAGTCCCACACCAGAGAGAGAGAGAGAGAGAGAGAGAGATCAGAGAGAAATGGGAGATGTGAGGAATGAGCTACAGTATGATACTCCGTATGATATGGTGGTTCTTGTCAAGGTTTTGAATACCGTATCGGTTAGATGACCTATTTTTCTACTGGTATATTATGTATTGGTACCGGTGACATACCGAATATCGTTTTGAATTTGTAGTTCCTAGTATTGTTTCCTATATATAAGAATTTATTACTAGTATAATATACACATTTATTAAAAATAAAAATAAAAAGTAGTCTAGTATCGATATATATGTACCAGCCGGTACGATATAGGATTCTTAGCCTCGGTCCTGATAGAAGTCTGCGATATCAGAATATGTGTATGCATTATATTAATGTACGTGTGTGGGTCATGCATGGGAGAGAGAGAGAGAGAGAGAGAGAGAAGGGGACCATTATTAGTAATCAATTTTGACCAAAATCTGGCCACTTGGCCGGTTTAAAAGGCCCCGGCTCACAGAGGAAGTGCATAACAGAAAATTGAGAAAAATACTACTGATCAGAGTAGAAGGGAGAAATTGAAAAATACTACTGAGAGTAGAATTGAAGGACAGAAAGTTATACTGATGGCGACGAAGAGTTTCGCAGCACCTTGTTTGACGGCTGTCCTCACTATCGGGATGTTAACCGTTTGCGCCACACAATCAATCGAAGCCACCAATTATCACACTGTTGGTGGTTTAAAAGGTTGGACCATCAACGTCAACTACGCGGGATGGGTCAAGAACGAACAATTTATGGTTGGAGACACCCTACGTAATTGATTGACTTTACCTTGTTACATATCAGTTATCCTTTATGTCAAAATTAACATCTAGTATTTTCTCATTCTAACACAATGTTCTTTCTCATGCTTTTAAATTTTTGTGATTTTTGTAGTGTTTGTGTATGATGCCATCCACTATGATGTGCTTGAGGTCAGTCAAAGCAGCTATCATGACTGCGATGACAAAAATTTTCTAAGGAACGTGACCGATGGAGAAGATAGTGTTTTTATACTAACCGAGGCAAAATCTTACTACTTTATAAGTAGTAGAGATCATTGCCTTCAAGGTGATCTTAGGCTGGCCATCAATGTCCAGGGAACATCCATGAACCCACCTCCTCCTCCTTCACTGCCACAGAATGAGTACTCATCATCTGCAAACACATGCACCCCAAACATGATCTTCATGACTTCACTTCTTCTGTGGTGGGCCTAAGTCTTCCACTGATTATAATAAGGCAAGTAACTTTCATGTTGTTTTTCTCACTTAAAGTACACAAGAAGATATACACCAATGGTATTTTGTGAATTTCGCCAACTGAAACTGTATAAGCTAGCAAATGGTGTTAGAAATTAAGTTTCAAATATTTTAGGTTACTTTAATTGAATAGTCATGTCCCTTCATTTTATAGAGAAATAATTTGAACCCCCATACGCGACTGATTGTGCAATGTTATGACATTCTATAAGATTATTGGGTTGTATCTTAGAGTATTATTTAACCGACGGAACCTACACGACACGAAAGAAGGAAAATGCAACTTACAGACAACGATATGCATGTCGTGCGTTTCATGGTTCTCCCCGGCTTTTTTTTTTTTTTGATTAAGTGCATTCGAGATTTCAATGTTTCATGCTGTATCTTAATTATTTAGAATTTTGTGATAATTGTGTAACAAATCCTCAAGAAATAGATGATTTCATAATTAGTACTAATACCCATATGAGTGTATGACTTTTCTTTTTTTGAGAGCAATACACTAATCCGTAAAGTAATTAGTGTAAAGTAATGAAGGACTAAAATTTTTAGTAGAAACATGGCTGATAATTGTTAGTGGAAACATGACCCAAAGTTACCATAAGCTATTGGTTTTCATGAGAATAGATCATATCTGAAATGAACCCGACCCTCAGACATTCTTCTTCATCATATGCATACGTTTGCTAGTAGCTACATAATCGTTTTGTCAAAACTATTATTGTGTTAGAACCTTCAAGTATCTATGGAGATTCCTTTTTGGTGAGATCAAAAAAAATGAAGCTGGCTCACAATATTTTTTATTTCCCTAATTGCACATAGATCGAAATGACAAAAAATTTACATTTTGTTTAGCATATGCCCTCAATAACTGTAAGGATAAAAATTTAAACATGCACATAATTCATGTAACCACCCACTCCATTACAGTTTTCTAGGTAGAAGCTAGCACACACATTACGCGTGCACCCATCGCCTGTTCCTTTTTTTTTTTGCTAAGAATTTTTTTATTAGTCTTTATAAAAAAATTACAAAGATTAAATACTTTTGTCTTTGCAGGTGGTTGTGGTGTGGTGGCCTCATGTTGGTTGTGAGTGCTGCTTGGTGTTGCATGTACGTGGTTTGGTCGATCAAATCCTTGTTTTCAGTGGAAGAAGGTTTATCTTTTCTTTTTCTTTCTTATGCTCCCAGTTATGTTGTAGGGAAGCAACATCCATAATTTGTAGGTTTCTAATTTTATGCAAGTAATTTATCCACCGGAAAACAATATTGGTTAACTTGGTTTGTAATATCTATGCATCCTCGAATCTGGTTCATCCTATGCTTGTATTAGTATGTGTTTAATATACTTGACCCATCTGCCCTTTCTATCGGCAAAGAAAATTTTCATTACCATAAATGGTGAAAGGATGAAAATCGTTAAATCAAATATATACATAAGACGAGAACCACGTGATAGAGCTAAGAAAAATAAACATGAAGAGAGTTCTACCATCACTTGTGAGAAACTACGTACAAATGGATGTACACTCGGCTATGTTCATAGCATTTTTGTTTATAGGATGATACGTACACTACATATAAAAATAAGGCTATTATAGATGGGGAAAGATTGACTATGCCTAGTGTAATAATTGCTACTTTTGCTGCTAAAGTGCATGCAATTAAGAAGAGTGATAGGTACATATTTTACGTTCTCCTATCAATCACTACCTTCGATCGATAATTTAATCTACCTACCTTGATATATGTATTTTTCGTTTTTAGATTGATTTACTGTTTATGTTTGTATGGTATATGTAAGGACCCGAAATGTCAAAAATGGCCCTACACAGACACGAATGTATTCTAAAACTTAATTATCCGCTGGTTGATAAATAATACTCCTACAGTTTATTTATAGTAGGAAAAAAAGTTTCAGTCAGATGAATCACATTTCCTAATCAACGTCTCGCATCTTGCTAAAAATTTACTACATTTAAGTAACATCCAGTCCACAAAATTTTAATCGTGCCTGATATACTTAAATTTCTAATAATACGTTTTCAGTTTTAAGACCCTTAGTCTTATTTAATCCATTAACTGAAGATAATGAACGGCGACGGAAAGATGCGGATGGCTCAGATCGCGGACGGGTACCTTGCAATATATTTGGGCTGTTCAAAACATGTTTGGATGGCTGAAATCATGGACAGATACCCTCATGTGCATGGTACCCTCTCGCCACCAAAAAATTTCTCTCAAATTTCTCAATCAACGTCTTTATCTTCTACAAGTTTACAAGTAACTTTTATACACCACTAATGTAATTATTCCATAAAATTTTATTATTTCTAACAATGGAAATCCCGAGCATTTCTTTTTTAACGGCGTTCTTGACGTTTGAGCACCGCGATCATCTATTCAATAATGAAAAACCTTGAGCGTTTTCCATTCCTATGGCGTTTACAAGGTTTGAGTACCGTGCTCGTTTTTCTCTCTCCATCACTTTGAGAAGATGGTAAAGTCCTCTTCGTTGAGGAAAAAAAAAAACCGGTAGTGGATTTCATGTACCACAAACATATTGCATGTTCAAAAGTCAGAATCAGGCTCTTTAGCCTAATTCAGTATGTTTGGATCACGTCATGGTCCCGGCATGCCTGTGCATCTCAATCACACAGCCAAGGCGTGTTGGATATTGTAAAGGACAGAGTATGGAACCGTTTACCACACAATCTGTTAATCGAAGTAATTTAATCTAAGCAACGCGGTTTTAAAGGACAAGAAACTAACGGAATGAAAACCCCCGAAACTGTCTTCTTCTTTTCCGTTAGTTTGGATAAATAAGTGAAGTGAATTGAAACTTCACTTTATCAAAACTTAAGGTCTGGTTTGGATTAAAAAAAAACCTCAAGATCTAGTTTATATAAATAAGTGAATTGGCTATTATTTTTCTTTATTTTTTTTCTGCATTTGTTAGTTTCATGTCAAATGTCTGTGAATTATTGGATCGTCTAAACGAAGAATAAAAAATGTAAAGAATCATGATGGAAATTCAATTTTTTGCAATAAAGAAAGCCCAAAAAATCTATTCTATCTTTTGATTTTTAATTGTCCTCATTCACTAAAATTTGTGTTTCGAACATAACTTTTTACTTGTTTGATTCTTCTGTGTTATGTGATCGAAATACTTTTCATTCAAATTTCAAAATCTTATAATCTGAATTAAAAGTTAGAATGAAAAGTTAGATGATTGGATTAACCATGAGCTATGAGATTGAACTAATTTTTTTTCAAGAGCCCTTGAAAAATATTTTACATTGGATGAGGATTATTTTTGAGAAAATCAAAATGTACCCCACACCATGATCTGTTACTCAAGTTGAAAAAAAAGAAGGGAAAAGAGGGCTTGGGAATGTGGGGCCCAAGTTTTCGAAAGGGGGCACTTATTTATCCGAACTAACGGGAAAGAAGAAGACACGGGGAATCACAATCGGCCGTTTGGGGGGTTTTTATTCCGTTAGTTTTTTGTCCCCTAAAACAGCGTAGTTTTGTTAAAAAAAACAAAGAGAACTGTTGTGGACCATTAGATCTCCCCTGTTGATATATTGTCAACTCCACAATAAAAGCCTCACAAGATACTTGTAGGGAGAATTCTCACAGAAGATCCGGATCTGTCCTATCAGTCCATTGAAGATATAAAATAGTTCTTTAAATTCACGCCAAGAAGAATTTTAAAAAATATACTAGAAAATACTTTAACTTACTAGTATCTGAGAAATTGCACGTATTTGTTTGGTTGACTAAAATTTTGTACTTTCTCTGTTCCAAATTGCTCGACCCTTTCGAGGAAACTTATTAATTACAATACAACAGTACAATTGCTCACTAATTTTAATGCCATTTTCCAATATGTGAGTTGTAGTATCTTTTTCAAAATTTGCTCTTCAAAAAGTTTGAAAAAAAAATATTTGATTAGTGGCATGGAGATTACAAGCTCTAAACAAAAAATATCACCAAACATATTCCCAGTCCGCCCCTTTCTACAATGAGTGATTATTTAGTGTGTTTGGAGTACCGTCACGTGGTACTATAGGAATCTCTTTCACTGCACATTGGTGTGGAGGCCACACACTTGATGGTTATTTAGTGTGTTAAGAGCACCGTCATGTAGTGCTATAGGAATCTCTTTCACTATATATTGAGGTGGGGGCCACACACTTAATAGTAAAAACTCATACAAACGTGTGGTTGAGAATGCCATTGGAACACCAAGCAGCAAATAACAACTTACATATCACTTATGCATGTCCAAGTCCTAATGGGATATGGAATGCCCCTTAACACGCATTATGTACTCTATATATACGTATAGACTACCAATGTTGGAAGAGAGAGAGAGAGGGAGAGGGAGAGGGAGAGATACATAGATCTGTGTTTTCTCTGATCATCACCCATCATCATGAGTTTCAGTTTCTCCATTGCAAAGATAATCCTGTTAGTCGGTCTGCTGCTGCTTTCAATCACCTCTCCAACAGATCAAGCCACAAGCCTTTGCCATCTTGATCCCACAAAATCAGATGAATTCCCCGGCGTAATACGATTCCCGATCCCTCAAGACTTTGATTCGATCCCTCAAGAGTTTCGTGCTCTGGTGGGGACCGAATTTGCCCGTCCAAAAAGTCACCTATACCCCACTGTTCGGATTTGCGCAGGCTCCATCTTCGTTATCAATCGAACATCGCCGCTCTCACCTTTTCGAAGCAACCCACATCCCGATGAACTCCACCCTGCCAACGAAGTCCACCAATTCCTAGGGTATTCGTTTTTCTCGGCGGAACAACGCTTTCGTGCGGAGTTGAATCGTCTTCCACGAATTCCGGTACGTACACCGCCTAAAGTTAGAACCTACGATTTCCCAAAGGTGGTTCCTACTCACAACAACGTCTTTGAAGACTTCCAGAGCCAAAAATTCTACATAACATCATCTTTGAAGATTGGAAAAAACTTTCTTTATTAATTCCATTCTGATTATGATTGTTATTATTGGTAATGTTATTTCCCTTACGATTCGTTGTAGAAGTAGCTGCTTCTTTTTTCCAAATTATGTTGGTTAGTTCTTCGTTAATTATTGTTCAGGGAAAATTCACTTAATGTGTATTATCTTTCCGATCGTGGTCTCTTTCCTTCGCTTTTGTGGACTTAATCAGTCTGTTCGGTGATTGTATCAATGCTTCTATGATTTTCGTTCGAACATTCTTGGGTTATTTCATGTGCTTCTTTTAGATGGATGTTTACCTTGTTATTCATGTGCAACAAGGCTTTAAGCGAAACCAAGATACACGAGAATAACCACATCAAAGAAGAATCTAGTTGTACATTTCTCTCGAAAATTGACTGTTAATAGCTTCTATTATTTGGAATATATCTAGCTTCATCTGGAGAAGCTAGAGGACCGGCCGCGTTGGTTTTTCTTTTTTTTGGCTACGTGCAAAAAGAAAACGATTTATTTGTGATCTGGGTTTCTCGGAAAGGGGAGGCTGGCTATTGTCAAGCAATTCAATTTGCGTTGTGTGTTCTTTGTGCATTTTTATTTTCATAACGCTTTCGTTGCGGGTAGGATCGGATTCATCCCAGCAGCCCGGTGCTCCTCTTTCGATTTTTGCTTTGGAATTCATTGGTTAAGTCTTAATGGTTCTGGTTGTTGAAGCAGGGTAAAGACCTTGACAGAAATTCGTGATTTCTGTGAGCTTGTTTCCTTTATCAAATCACCTCCATTAGTTATAGCCATAAGCTTGAGTGAACCATCAGGGAAAATAAATCTAAGTGAAATTAATTAAGATGAAATGTTGCAGTTCAAAAATACAAAACTTTTTTTTTGACATCAAAGAAGAACTTCATAAATAAATAAAGAGTCAATACAGGAACTTAACAACTTTTCTAGAGAGAGAAAGATATCCTCATTTTATTTCTTGAAAGTAAACCAATTACAGAATACAAAAGCACTACTAGCTATATATACACAGGTGTAACAAACTAACACTAACAGGTGTAACAAACTAGTGGCCAGCTGTAGAATCACGTGTGCACATGTGCACTTCCACTTCTTGACCTTGGGTTTGATCTGCTATGTTTAATGGGCTTGACACACCCCCGCAAACTGAGGCAGGAAGACTTGACAGCCTCAGTTTGGACTTCACACTACAAGAAATTGTGTTGTTTGCGACCAACAAGAAGGTTGCAAAAAGTCACCATTTTGGTCGCAAATTGATACAGCGACCAAAAAGTGTGGTCACCAAGCTGGTCGCAACAAGCTAGTCGTATTTGGTATTTCTTGACCAAACTTCAATGTGGTCGCAATATGTTCCACCTTAGGCGACCACATGGATCCAGTCACAATAAGGTTATAATTTTATGACCAACCGCTGGTCGCGAAAAGAAGTAAAATCTGGTCGCCAAATACAAGCTCTGGTCGCAAAAAGGGTCCATTAGACTGCAGAAAAACATGTTTTGGAGACTCAAAAGCGGGTCACGGAATATATTTTCTTTTGTCGCAAAAAAGATCCTTGGACTTCACATCTACCTGTTTGACAACTAGAGAGTTTGGTCGCAAAAACATATATATATATATATATATATATATATATATATATATATATTTTAATGATGGATTGCATTGGTCACAAAATTAATTTTGCTGCACTTTTTTTTTTTTTATGATGGATTGTGTTAGTCATAAAATTAATTCTACTATAAATATCATTTGTAACTACAACCAGCTTATATTTCAAAAATATCAAGAACCAACTACGTAGTCCCAAGATACACCACTAACAATAAAATCATTGACAACATTAATAACCATATAATATATATGTTTCTCAAAAGCACAAACAGTCATTAACCATCCCCAAAAACAACAAATTCCACAACATACTTGTTTTCCAATATGTGTTTAGTAACACCACATCCAAAACTATAAATGCTAGGTAAAGTCCATGATAAAGTAGCAAAAAGTGGACTTCGTACTCCAAGCTGTAACCAAATCCAAGTTTGTTCTGAACAACTGCAAAAAGTGACTCCATGCTCCATTCTGCCAAAAAGTGATTTCATAGTTCATCTGCAAAGTTCAAAACGTGGTTAGAGTACAAAACGGTTAAAGTCAATTGGAGTTGCAAGGTAATAAAAGTAGCGAGCCACTTTTGAAGGAACCCATATACAGTAATAGTCCAATGTCATAATGTTATCCACGAAATGCCATAAGTTCAATGTCATCATAGGTTGGATTCACATTCTAGGGAATCCAAAGACATGCAGCACTTCAAAAATTGCATAAATATCAATCCTATAAGTGTGGAAATGATTAGATGCATGCAACATAGAGTATTCACAATTATCCAATGAGTATCCGTACCAGAAATGGGTACAGTACAAATATTAATCACCCTTGAAGTAGTTTTGGACTAAACAACCTATTATTTAGGATACCAAAATGCAGAGAAAAACACAGTATTAAACATGTTTTGTTCTTAACATGTTTCAATGGTATCCCTAGCGTCTGAGTAGGAAAACATGACAGAAAAATTAGATGCATATTTAGTCATGTTAGACACCTTTTCAGAGAGTGTCGTGACATGGACACGTGATGGTCGACGCGCCCATGCTCCTTAGATAGGTTAGGGAAGACGATGACGTGGACAGAGGAGGTAATGACATGGATGCAAGCAAGGACCAACCAAAAGAGGACATGGCAGATGTTGAATATGATGTGGAGCATGAGGTGGAACATGGGGTGGGAATTAATGACGATCACATTCAAAGGCCCAAGGCAAGCCACCTGTGGAAAGCACTTCCCAATATAGAGCTAGGAACTGCAGTAACTTGTGGCAGGATATGCATCTATGGCAGCCTTCTTAAATATCTTCACCTAAAACAAAAGCTAGGAACTGCAGTAACTTGGAGTGTCCAATGGATATGGTTGTAACTGTTCTTTCTTTTTTTTTCTTTTGGTACTTGTAACCTTTCCAAACAACAAGAAACACATGAAAAGGTCTCTGTTAACTCTAGCTGTAAATAAAATGAAAGGCACTAGATATATCATAGCAAACAAGTGAAACTCATGCGAAGTTTCTCTGAACACAGACTTTTCCCGGCCCCATTTTATCCTATCATGAATCTTCTATTACAATTCCTGTGATGGATATAAAATTGACTCATAGTAGATTCATCTCCTAAATTCTGCATCAAAAAAAAGTTTCGCAAGTATAGAAAAAACTGTGACAAACATCCACAAAGTACCAGCCAAAATTCAAGTTTAATTTCATGAAAGGAACAACTAAATAAGTTTTCAAAGAGGCAAGAGAGATTGAATAATGCACATGTAACGAAGATCAAAATATAGACAGACTACACAGCAAATAGTTACTAGAAACTGACAAGTCAAAGACTACAAATTTGTATTTCCACGTGTTCAATTTCACCACAGTAAGCAAAATATTCTTTGACGTCCTTGTCCTTTGCTCTAGGAGAGAGGGTAACTACTTCTGCAGAAGCCACCAAGGTACAGTGTTTGAAGTCCAACCAAGAATTATTTGCCTAAGTGTGGATTATTAGACGCAACTAAAAAAGGTCAAAATATCACACTAAAAGCTATAGTCATTCAAGAAACAACTTTCACCATTCAAAGGAAAATAGATACATACTTGTAGCATACATGAAGTTTTGACCCATAAAATTTCCGTTTGAATGCTTTCATTTTCCTCAAGAAGAGTCCAAGAAAACTACTAAAACCACAAAATACGTCGACCTTCTATGTACACACTATATATCAACCTTTTAGAGACAGAGCCAGCGGAAGACCTCGTAGTCACGGTAGAAGTTCTTCCATCTACTAGACAGTTTCTGCGCGTCGGTGTTAACCATGTTAGGATTCTGGCTGCCCAGTTCTTTTGCTATGTTCATTAGACTTAGTTGTTTGTATCTTTCAACTCTATTGGTTTGTTGAACTTCATCGAATTTCTGAAGCACCAAAAAAAAAAAAAGCAATCTCGCTTATTCTAACTTGTTCTTCCTACTTTTTCACCAATCTAGTTGATTAGCAAAGAATGCTTGGCATGGTTCCTATGTAGATCTAAAAGCCCAAATCAGGTTCCTATTATAAACAAAAAAATATGCTTTAACAGAGAACGTGGTAAAAATATAATCACAATTATCATATAGTCAACTTGAAGAGAGATTGAAAGCAACAGCAAAAAAAAGAAAACAGGAAAAGAAATGTGTATATAAGCATAAATAGTGATGCAGAACCTGTCATCTCATGAGTCATATGACCATGGAACAATGGTTTAGCAATATCAAGATAACTCATTGTCGACGGGCCATTCTTGGTCAGGAAATTAAATAAGGGAACGTTAAAAAACCATGAGAGGAGGATTACCTGCCGAAGCATATCAATAAAACAATCAAAATGAAAGCATTTAGCCAACCTGATTCTTTGTATGCCACCCAAACCTGATAAAGCATGCAAAACCAACAAAATAACGTGTAAATCAATAAACTCAGACACGTCTCATGATAAAGGAGTGGATGAATACACCTCTCGCTGCCTACTCATAAAGGTCGAACACATTTAAAAACATGAATACTTCAATCAAATGCTACAGATTTACAGAGATTGAATACAGGTTTTTCTTTTAGTGTTGACTTCATGAATTTCTGATTTCACGACACATGGATGCAATTGATCATCAAAGTATCTATGCAACAAAGTAAGTTGATATGGTCAATACATGTACTGCACTGATTTTGATAAACAAGCATATATATTTCTAAGAGAACTTTTTGTTGTCCTGCTTCTTGTAAATACTTACCGATAGAGCTGGAACGATGAACCGAGGAAGTAATAGGGAGTTGAGACCTGCCAATAGCGCCACAACATTGATATAGAAATCAATAGTGTTGCCGCCATCCACTTGCAAACATAGTACTCTTGCATTCACGTGGCTTATAAGCAAAAAGCACATACATCTAGAATTTGAAGGCAGATGAACACGCGTGCATAGAAACGTGGATGCCTGAGCTTCTAGCCTCACTTCTTGTAAAATTGGCCAAAGCAATTGAAAGGGAGGCATCAAACATATATGTGGATTGTGGACCTTTAAGTATATGAAAAAGGAAAGAGGGCAAGGGAGATGCTTTCAATTCTCTCGAAAATTGACTGTTAATACAGTAGCTTCTATTATTTGGAATATATCTGGAGAAGCTAGAGGACCGGCCGCGTTGGTTTTTCTTTTTTTTGGCTACGTGCAAAAAGAAAACGATTTATTTGTGATCTGGGTTTCTCGGAAAGGGGAGGCTGGCTATTGTCAAGCAATTCAATTTAAGTTGTGTGTTCTTTGTGCGTTTTTATTTTCATTACGCTTTCGTTGCGGGTAGGATCAGATTCATCCCAGCAGCCCGGTGCTCCTCTTTGGATTTTTGCTTTGGAATTCATTGGTTAAGTCTTAATGGTTCTGGTTGTTGAAGCAGGGCAAAGACCTTGACAGAAATTCGTGATTTCTGTGAGCTTGTTTCCTTTATCAAATCACCTCCATTAGTTATAGCCATAAGCTTGAGTGAACCATCAGGGAAAATAAATCTAAGTGAAATTAATTAAGATGAAATGTTGCAGTTCAAAAATACAAAACTTTTTTTTTGACATCAAAGAAGAACTTCATAAATAAATAAAGAGTCAATACAGGAACTAACATATTACTGCTCCAAATACCAAATACAAAGTCAACAAGAACTAAGAGGTTGCAAGTTAAATAAAGGAATACAACAAGCATAACAAGATAGGCAACTTAAAAAGATCCACCTGAGAATATTATCCGTATGGGATAGGTTATATCTGTCTCTAAGTGAATCCTGTAAGATGCAGCAAATCTTGCTAAAAAATATGCTTGATGAACTCTGGTACGCTAACATAAAGTTATGCTGCAAATGTGGACTAAATGAGCGAAAAAAGCAGAAATTAAAAAATAAGGGGGCTTCAATTGTTGGAAACTCCTTAATGCTTCTCAACTATTGGAGAAGAGAAGAATCATTAGTATAAATGTTTGTCTGCAACATATATTTTTGGGAGCTAATAATGCCAAAACCTTTTTTGTTCCTACCAAAATTTTTTTTATTCCTTCCAAAATTGAAGGTTTACTTTTTATTGCATGACTTAATTACCCTTCATTACACACCAATTGTTTTACACCTCGACAGTGGTTTGAAATCCCATCAATAGGTTTTACTCTTGTCAACCCACTCAAGGTTTACACGATGAAATCCCATTGGATTGTTTTATCGTTCTTTTTAATTCTCCTACTTAAACCCATCAGAGCTTGGCTTGGGTCTTGGCATTCCCCTCTAACACATCTATTGAAAACGTGATTGTTAGATGGGTTGCTTTGCTTTGCACTTACAAGGGTTGTTTTCATTTGGGATCATAATTAATTTTTCTTGTTACGATCATAATTTTGCTTGAAGACATGATGTAGTGGAGTGCAAGCTGCTCACGATCATAAATTTTTTCAACAAACCAACCTCACCATTGTCACTGTTTTCACAATCATATAATATATATATATATATATATATATATATATATCCCCAATTTTGCACTTATGAGATTTGAACGAGCATTTTTTTAAAGTAAGTGATGTAGTAAAGGACAATTAGGTCATATAATGAAAGGGAAAGCTTAAGTTTTGACAGGAACAAAAAAAGTTTTGACATTATCAATTCCCTTATTTTTTAATGGCCTTTAATGGCCCAACTCACTGCCTCAATCAAAGGGATGATAGAAGTGCAATCCCTTTGAGAATTGGAGATTTAGGAAAAAGAGCCCACATGCCTAGAGTTAATCATAAAGGTTACTCCCACACCCAATTTCTTGAGCTGCAAATTATAAGCGTCGGCACAAAAGATATCCAAATGAGGGGACAACTGAGAAGAGCTTGATGTCCCATGAGATGTTCCTAGATTTGATCCTTCCCAAGGTCGCTAGAATGCGAATTCATAACGGATAATCTGGCTGGATTGAGAGATGCAAAGGCTTGTTTATGGAGTGACTCAATTGGTTAGCATGACTAACGACATGGATGGGGGGGGGGGTGGTGTGGGAACAGGATATTGATTCAAAAACAGCCTTATTTCTAGCAAGCCAAATGCACCATAAAATGCAAGAGATTCTTGGAAAAAAAGTGCGAGTTTCCAGAGCCATGACGTGACCTATATGATGCAACCATCCTAGCCAAAAGGAGATGGAGTAGCTAGGAGTTGCAGTAAGGCAAATCCCTAAATCTGCACCAAACCAAATAGGCCTCATAATTCACAATGGAGAAAAAGTGAACCAGACTTTCAGAGCATTGTTTGCAAAAATGGCAAATGGATAAAGGGAGGACTTTTGCTTGAGAGGATATGTTTGGAATAGGAATAGTGTCGCTGAAAGTGGAGAAAGGGAGGACCATTGTTGTGAACTCGAGGGGCCATATCAACTATACAGGGAACTTGGTAGCTGCTGTCTCTGAATTCAAGCAAAGAAATTGTGAAGCCAAAGAACTCTGGACTTCAACATGGAGGTATACAGATTTGTCGTCTCTTTTATTCCCTAGATAATTTAAGCTTGTACTAAACATAAACTAAGACATGATGGGGTCCGATCTGGCAAAATGTAGAAGGGATGGCTTGGCTTTGCTATTCCGGTGAATAAGTTGCCAGATCCGGCGCGGTTGCTTCGGGGACATCTTTTAGTTTACTTTACTTGGCAAAGAAAGTTTCATTATCACAAAGATACAAATGGAATCATTTCTAAAGGAAAACAAATGCTTTGAGAGAGTTTCAAAGACCAAAACCGTTCTAGTGCTGCTACTCGAAAAACTTGACCCTATCCTTGAACACCTCTCATCTTTTTTTTAAACTAAACAAACAAAAAACAACAAGACACAGCATTGCTGACAAATTTTGAAAGGGAAATGATGATGCCAAAACCGTTTTTATTATTGCCAAAACCATTTTTGTTAGTGCCAAAACTCTAGTGCATATGCAAAAAGTTTGTACCATTTGCAATATACAAGATTTTT
The DNA here is from genome assembly GCA_019656295.1 of Rhododendron mucronatum var. ripense. Lineage (NCBI taxonomy): Eukaryota > Viridiplantae > Streptophyta > Magnoliopsida > Ericales > Ericaceae > Rhododendron > Rhododendron mucronatum. The sequence goes on along the minus strand of BPLT01000127.1, from coordinate 233,467 downwards.
ATGCACTGAAGTTCTAACACCAACAAAAATAGTTTTGGCATTATCATTTCCCATTTTCAAATTTCAACAACAATAAAGAGAGAACATAAATGCTGCTCCTTTGTTCCCAGGACCTCCTAAATGAAATGGTGAATTTTTTTGAAATATCCAAAAAACAAGAAACAAAGTCAGCCCTTTGGGATTTTCTTGGACATTTCTCTTCAGTAAATACTTGCTTAACAGTTATAATTTATTACTTTTCTGATTTCTCTTATCGAGACGAATTCATAATACATAAAAATTTGGCGCAAAGTAACAAATGCGAAAAAAATTTAAATAAGAACCAAAATCAAAGTAGTGGTCTACAACTTTTAATTTTCATTAGTGAAAATGCCCCCTCAGTGTGCTGCCCAAGACCGGCTGCTATACCTCCCTTGCTACTTGTAATGGCCCTAATTTTTATAACCTAGAATAAAAGTACTTTTACATTTAAAGCAGGAAATATTTGTTTTAAACTAATATACTTATACTCCAATGTAACTAAAATAAAATTATTAATTTGTACCTAATCATTGGAATATGTGATTATATTTTGGCCATTTTTGGGGCCATTCTATGGCAATAGCAAGAAATTTTACTATTTCCTTGGCCCGGTGCAGGTGTTCTTAAGGGTCCATTTGATTAGAAAGAAATTTATCCTAAAAAGTGAAAATAAGAGAAAGCAAAGTAAAAGAAAAGAAAATGAAAAGAAAAATTATTTTCTTAGATGTGTTTGGCTAAAATAAAAAGTTTTGTAAGAATCTTGCAGGGGAAAAATATGTATACCGGCTTACCCTTTTACATATACTATGGATCATGATAGAAAAGGAAAGTAGTTATGGACATAATGAGAAGTGTTTTAAAATGTGGCAACTTTCACAAAAAATAAAATTTTCTTATATTTTTAGCACGAAAACGAAAGCTATATACTCATGCTTGAATGAGTTGTACAAAAAAAATTTACTTTCTTGAATTTTCATGCTAATTAAACACCAAAAAAGTGTTCACCGACGGCAGCGATCGAGAAAGCTAGAGACATAATACTAGGAATGTCTCTAGAGAAACCTGTGAAATGATTGGCCGGAGAAGGAGGGACCATTAATGTTGCCATCCCTAATATGTAGATGAAATTTAAAATGTTTACAAAACATTTAACTTTCCTTCATAATCCAAGCCTAGTTTATGAAGAAAAGTTAGATGTTCATATATGTCTTTTCTGATTTTGAATAGGGTTGATTTTTGGAAAATTTTTACAAATGGTCCCTCTAGTTTGTACGAGTTCTCATTTTCGTCCCTCTAGTATTAATTGTATCATTTTTAACCCTATAGTTTTCATTCCGTCTCAATTTCATCCCTCTCCCTGACGCCGTCAATGAAACAAACGGAATTAGAGGACAAAATTGTCATTTCTCCTCATAAAGGGACTAAATTGAGATTTCATGCAAACTGGAGGGACTATTTCTATAATTTTATTTTTTACTTTTGTTTTTGAAAATAAATTCAAAATATATCGTATGTTGAAATAATCTCATATTTCTCATCTCATTTTATATTGAATAATCAAAATATGTTGAAATTTTTTAAAGTTTTTATTATATATATCACAAAAAATATGAGAAAATTCGAAAAGCAACCCCTATGTTAAATGTCTTAATATTGTATTTTTTTTCAATTGAATTTTCAATCTCGTTATTTTCTTTGTCACGTGATTAAAAAGAAAAAGTTGTTCAGTAATATTTAGAAATATTGTAATTGTGTTTAATTTAGCAATAAAATACTATTGAATATTAAGAAATCGAATACATTAAAGCATGGGTATAAGTGTATTTATTTTGGGATTTATTCGTAAGATCACTTATATAACAAATAAACACGGATTTTGAATATTTTTTTTATCAGGTGCAAAAAATAAGGAGATTATAAGAACATGATACAAAGACATTAGCTAAGGGGATGATTTGTGCATTTTCTAATATTTTTGTAATGTGTAATGAAATATAAATATAAATTTAAATTTTTTCAATACAGTTTGATTACCCAATAAAAATTAATTCAGTTGTCAAATTCATTACTTATGGTCTTTTTTATTTTATATGCAAAAAACGAAAGTAAAATTTTAGAAATAGTTCTTCTTGTTTACATAAAATCTCAATTTAGTCCCTCTATGAAAGAAAATGACAATTTTGCCCTTCAATTCCGTTTGTTTCATTGACGGCGTCAGGGAGAGGGATGAAATTGAGACGGAATGAAAACTATAGGGTTAAAATTGATACAATTAATACTAGAGGGATGAAAATGAGAACTTGTACAAACTAGAGGGACCATTTGTAAAATTTTCCCTTGATTTTTTATAGGAGCCCTAAACAACTCATTTTGAACAAAATGCATGGCTTAGATCAAATTTTTGGAACCCGAGATGGGTAAAAAACATGTATGCATGCGATGTATGTACTTATGTGTATGTACCTCAAGCAAAGCTCCTCCGCATAAGATGGAGTAACACATAGAGCTCATAAAAAGTGAGACTTCAATTGGCTGCCGATACAAGAGTGCAAACATTTGAGTAAGCGAAACGAAGATTTCATTCCCCCCTATTTGCATAGAAGGGACCCCAGCAACCACATGGGACGTACTAACACAGAATACAAGCAAGGGGTTCAACCATTCCACAGAGTACTGCAAGTCTGCAACAGATAACAACCACCAAAACATACTAACTAATAATGACTTATTTGTCCTAATGTATCTTATTCAGTGCAGGAAAGATATCAATGGTCCAACAAGGAAGAGGAAGGCCAGAACGGCACCGCGCAGGGTACACAAATGGAATTGCACTTCTCATCGAACGCTTGAACGAGGATGCGAGGATGGGCTTATTCAAAGTGTTAACAGCAGCTAGAAACCTGCATATGTTTTATCCAGAGAACATCAATTAGTTTCATTATTTGGCCTACTGAAAGTGCTTAGGAAAGACAGAGAGGCACATACAAATATGTTGACATATTCGTAACTTAGAGAATGTGCAGAAAACTAGAAGCAACCCATAAAGGAGATTCCATCGAGAATAACGTCTGAATGAAACATTAAATGGCTACAACGGGCTTCGCTGGGTGAGCATGCAACAGCGTGAATATGACGGTATAGGGATTTGAGTTACTCTCTACTCATTGAACCACCAAACAAGAATTTGACGCAATCAACTAAAAGAACATATACTAATTCAATTCTGTTAGGATCGTCACACACACGCACACGATTTACAAGTATAAACAGTAAAGAATCAACACAGAGATATACGTAGTTTTTCAAAACTAGGTACGTTCACGGGAGCGAGAGCAGCCATTGTTCTTTATTATCACAGTACGAAACAAGGTTTACAACATAGAGTATTTATACTGATTCTATTTTAACCATAATCTGTTATTTGGTCTGTATTTCAAAAATACTCCTGTACGTACCGAACCGTACCGCGGGGTCTGACTTTCTTTCTAGAACTCTATGAGCTACAGTTCTAACAAGTTCAAAAGAATAAAAACTTATCTAATTTTAACAAGGGAATAGACACAGCAAATAGACACAAAATCACATACAATAGCTCATAAACAAAATGCACAAATCGGAAACCATAAACACAAGAAGGTGCAGCAGTGACACAAGAAGTCACTGCGCTAAGCATCGCACAGATGGAAGCTGGAAGCCTGTGATACAAACATAAATTCGAACCTCATACCGAAGGGTTACCAAAACAAATAATGAATTATGGTAAAAACTACACCTTGGTTAATATAGACGTTACTTACAGAGCACAGCATCAAGTTGGGTTGTTCCCTTTGGCCTTCTTGTTCTTACAATTTCTCTCTTTAGCAAAACTTGAACCAACACCAAGAGACTGTTGAATGGAGGTACAAATACAAGACGATGGTTCAAATTTAGGTTTTTTGAATTGGAATGTTGCTGGAGCATTTCTTAGTTGGCCAGAGCATGTCTTCGGAATAGACATGGATGGTATGCTGTTGGTACACCCAGTACCTTCCAGTTCCTTACCCTTGCTGCGAGGAAGGCTTGAACTAGCTCCGGGGTTCACAGCCGCAGGCATAAATTCATTGTGGGCATTGTTTGAGTCTGTAACTTCACTTGAATCAGAATTACCTGCACAATAGCGTCAACCATGGTTTTAAATCCCGGCATTGGTCGGCGTAACAGTCACGGTCGCAAGTAACGGATATCAAGGGTATCGGTCAATGTGTAACGGAAATCGGATACCGCACTCGTAAATTTTTTTCAAGGACTAGCAAGTGTAACGGGGTGCAACGGTCCTGTAACGGGGTGAAACGGTCCTGTAACGGGGTGAAACGGTCCTGTAATAGGGTTAACGGCCTTTACGCAATATGTAATAGCCATAACGGCCGATATGCACGTGAATTTGCGTAATGCCGTTATTTTCATCCGTAAAGGTATCGGGCAATGTGTAACGGAAATCGGATACCGCACTCGTAAATTTCTTTCAAGGACTAGCAAGTGTAACGGGGTGTAACAATCCTGTAACCGGGTGCAACGGTCCTGTAACGGGGTGAAACGGTCTTGTAACTGGGTTAACGACCTTTACGCAATATGTAATAGCCATAACGGCCGATATGCACGTGAATTTGCGTAATGCCGTTATTTTCATCCGTAACAGTATCGGGCCTTCAAAAATCCGTTACATAATGGCCATTACAATACGTAACGGCTGTTTTTTTAAAACCCTGGCATCTGTTCAGTCACACAACAGTTTTATACACACAAACATGTGTGTATGTGTGTGCTTTTTATATGGTAAAGACTTCAGAGAATCTGTTGGGCTAACTCTAGCGAAATAAACGCAGGCCTCCAGCCCATTGGTTGTAGATTTTTTTGCTGCTTATGAAATCCACTTCATACATTAGGGGAAACCAAAAAAAAAAAAAAAACCCACATTTTCAGGACTGAAATCTGATTTTCAGCTTTTACTACACACGAATCTTAACATATTCAGCTCTTTTAGACTGCCAAAATTAGCACCTAAGGTAACTGTTCTTTTTACTTCATTGATTGAGTAGGTGACGGGAGACAGTTACAGGAGGATGAGAGTCATGGGACACTCAAAGACAAAAAGTTGAGAAGCGGTGATTTCGTAATCATAAAGGATCATGGAGACCATATCATAACGAGAATAAACTATCACATAGACCATATCATAACAGGAATACCGCTCTTAGGATCATACATTGGCTTTTCGTATACAAAATTGGACTCCTAGAAATCTTAAAAAAAAATTTAAATAGATCAATTAGCTGATTTCTAAACAAGTGAATGTGGGGAAAAAAAACTCAAACTCAACTGGCTCTTGAGATCAAAACACTTTAGACTGTTTCATCAAAGCAATACACTAGTCAACAAATCCAAATGTTTAGCTGGTCAATTAGGTGCTGCAATTTAATTGCTACACACTCGATCCGCATAAGCACACCTTATAGCCTAGCGAAGCCAACACACAGAAAGATAATCCATATACCTAATAGATTGAACAATAATTTGTCAAAAACGATGTAGAAAGGATACCCATAATAGATTGGATAACAGCCCGTGCCGCCAACTGCTCAGCCTCTCTCTTGCTTTTGGCTAACCCACCATTGTGAGTAGCACCGTTGAATAACAAGTTAGATTCAAAAACTGGAAGCACACCCCCTAGCTGAATCGTAGTATAAGTGGGCATCTCTAGATTCATCTTGACTGCATATTCGTTGAGAATAGATTTACAAAGTCCTGTATCCTAGATGAGAGAGAGAGAGAGAGAGAAGCAAAATAAGACGAAAAAACTCAGACAACGAAACAAAAAAAAAAGTACAAAAATTACTATTGTCGCATAAATGAAAATCTTAAAATCCAAATTCAACATACTTGGCCACCATTAGTACAATGAGATATATACAAATAAAACAATAACTATTGTCATCATCAGTCGAGTGCAAATAACTTGCTTTAATTATAGAACGTTTCTACAGGAAATTAAGGATCACAGCATTAATTATATGAAGCAAATTAACCCCTTCAATAGAACAAGAAAACATCCACCACACATTTAAATCAAGTGCAACGTTGCACTCTTGATTTCAAAGCGAAAACACCAAGGAAAAAAGCCAATTAAAAACATAAAAAGAAGAATAGTGTGCACCTCACACCTTACAAAGAAATCCTTCATCTTTCATTTTTGGTGCTAGTCCATCCAATGCCACCCTGGAAGAGTCTTGTTCTGCAGCCTTTCGATGTAGAAATGTGCCAGTACTGGTATAGGATGATCCATCTACTATTACAGTGGACCTAAACCTCGGGGCATGCTGAGATCCTTCATTAGTTGTTTGATACATGGGGAAGGGTAAGCCTAACCTTTGGGTGAACTCTTGCAAATGGTACTTCTTGTATAGTTGGCGTTCTCCGAGATCTAACATCATGAACGAAAGTAGAATATCAGAATAATGTGTTGGGAAAAATATCGGCAGTAACAAATAATCCAGAGAACAATTTCATTGATAATGCAACAATTACATAATTGAAACAAATACCATTACAAATCAGAATTACAAGAATGAGATATGAACAGAATACTTAGAATCGAACCGAGTCCCGTGTGGTACCACGGCCTCCTTAAGAAATATTCGTCGCCTACCGTGGGTGTTGTAGGTTGTGTCGGCGCCTTTCTCCCAGGGTTGGCTCGGCTAAACCGCAAGCCGCCGGAACACCGCCGTCGACCGCCTTGGCGAACTAACTACCGCCTGCCTCTCTCTCTCAAGAACGTATTTTCAGAATGTTTGGAGTGCTCTGATTTTACTGGTGCCTTCTCCAAAACGGGGAGCCTCCTTTATATAGCGTGGAGGAGGCTAGGAAGATGAATGCAGAGCCATGAATTCTCCAATGAATTCTGCCAATCAATTTTGCCATTCAATAGGGAGGTTACAGAATTCATTCTCCATCATGAGGAAGGTTACGGATTTCCACAATCAATACGTCTATTGATTGTGGTGCATCCAGATTCAACGAACCCGGGACCGGTTGCCTCGGGAGACCCTTCAAAATCCCGGTTTCATTCACCCGAAATTCCGTAAATTTCCAACAATCCCCTCCATGAATGGAATTGGCAGGCATACTGGCGCAGAGAACAAAGTTGATCCGAGAGAGAGACAATGAATAATACCCTTTAAAGGAAGGTCACCTATGTTAGTATGAAGTGGGGCCGCTTCTTTGAGAATTGTGGCAAAATTCTCGAGAAAATACTCGCAGAATCAGGAAAGGGGTGTCATGGCCAAAATGAACCCAACAGTGAGAACTGAACTACGTCAAGAGAAGTCCTGTGTGACGTCTATTGTCTCGGTTTACATTGGCGGCGGAACAGTTCAAAGCTGAATGAAACCGGGATTTTGGAGGGTCTCCCGAGGCAACCGGTCCCGGGTTCGTTGAATCTGGATGCACCACAATCAATAGACGTATTGATTGTGGAAATCCGTAACCTTCCTCATGATGGAGAATGAATTCTGTAACCTCCCTATCGAATGGCAGAATTGATTGGCAGAATTCATTGGAGAATTCATGGCTCTGCATTCATCTTCCTAGCCTCCTCCACGCTAAATAAAGGAGGCTCCCCGTTTTGGAGAAGGCACCAGCAAAATCAAAGCACTCCAAACATTCTGAAAATACGTTCTTGAGAGAGAGAGGCAGGCGGTAGTTAGTTCGCCAAGGCGGTCGACGGCGGTGTTCCGGCGGCTTGCGGTTTAGCCGAGCCAACCCTGGGAGAAAGGCGCTGACACAACCTACAACACCCACGGTAGGCGGCGAATATTTCTTAAGGAGACCGTGGTACCACACGGGACTCGGTTCGATTCTAAGTATTCTGTTCATATCTCATTCTTGTGATTCTGATTTGTAATGGTATTTGTTTCAATTATGTAATTGTTGCATTATCAATGAAATTGTTCTCTGGATTATTTGTTACTGCCGATATTTTTCCCAACAAACTTAAGAAATATTCGCCGCCTACCATGGGTGTTGTAGGTTGTGTCAGCGCCTTTCTCCCAGGGTTGGCTCGGCTAAACCGCAAGCCGCCGGAACACCGCCGTCGACCGCCTTGGCGAACTAACTACCGCCTGCCTCTCTCTCTCAAGAACGTATTTTCAGAATGTTTGGAGTGCTCTGATTTTGCTGGTGCTTTCTCCAAAACGGGGAGCCTCCTTTATATAGCGTGGAGGAGGCTAGGAAGATGAATGCAGAGCCATGAATTCTCCAATGAATTCTGCCATTCAATAGGGAGGTTACAGAATTCATTCTCCATCATGAGGAAGGTTACGGATTTCCACAATCAATACGTCTATTGATTGTGGTGCGTCCAGATTCAACGAACCCGGAACCGGTTGCCTCGGGAGACCCTTCAAAATCCCGG